>CM048745.1:338205257-338823257 GCA_026315105.1 Locusta migratoria
GTACCCTGTTACTTCAGAAAGGAATGACAATTCACGACACATGATTCGCTCACACTGAACAATTGCAGACTTCAGTAACGGTACTAATCGTAAGCGGAAGACAAGAGTTCGCTAATAACAGCACGGGGAAGGTTTGGAGCACGTGCGGGACAACCAGTTGTTTTTAGCAATCGAGTGGTCAGTCGTCCTATCGGTTTCTTCACTCGGTTGCGGCCGTTATATGTTTACACTCAGTTTCTAGGTTTGAGTTGTCGGTTATCAGTTTCCTTTTGGTTTTAAAAGTTTAGCTTCAGGTGCTGCGCTGTGAATTTATGTATAGGCTTATAATCGAACTATCAGTTTTTAACAAGTTTCTGAAATATATATTAAACAAGTTGTAAAGATCATTTTGGAACACCCTATATTTTTCGTTCTCCTTTACTGAGAGAGTGAGAAGCCGCCAACAACTGGCCATCGCATGCACCGCAACGCCTCTCATACCGCCAGACAACTGAATACTTTAATCGACGTTTGCCATATTAAAACTGACTTTAGTCCATATTCACAATTCCTACAAACGGGTACTAAGTTTCTCTCGTGTGTAACTTATATTTTGGTCGGTAGGAAGCTTGCATTGGAAGCATTGTAACGCTAGCGACCATATATTTCCCATGTACTCTCCTGTTCCCGCTCCCGATGCCACATCGTGACCATCGGCCAACTTATCGTCTACACAACATGTCTCCCGTGGAGAGTAACGATTCACCCCAGTTATCAGGCGATTGCGAAGTTCCTGTCCAGAGTAAGCAAAGTGATGTTAAATCTTGTTTTAACTTTATTGATTATTGGGAGTGATTCATTAATATGCATCAAATGTATTTGAAATACATTGCAAATTATATTGCTACATTATTATTAAAAATTATTGAATCTGGTGAGTAATAAATTCGCTGATATCTGAAGCCATTTTATCCAGTGTAGTATGATACTCCATGGATAGCTATAGAGCCATAGCCTCCCCCCCCCCCTACCCTTGGCACCGCCCCTGATAGGAGGTAGAGATTCTATACCGACAGCGAAGAGCTTTATAAATGGTTAATTTCAACTTTTATTTTTAAGAAAAAGTATTTTGATATCTTTGTGAAAACTATTTGACAGTACGACAGGTGAAAATCTGTTCACGTATTATGTAAGAATGTTTTATGGGCAATTCTTTACCTATATGTCAGTCTCTCAATCAAAATTATTGTATTTGAAAAATCCTTTTTATATCTCCGGAAGACCATCGTCGTAGCTGCAGATCGTGAATACTCGAATTCGTATAACTGTTTTATGTTCTATGGTTAGTTTTATGGATGCACTGAAAGTGACTAAAATATTTCTCTTAACTATACGAACGGCACGCGATTGTTAAAATTTCACTTGCATATCTTTAGGAACTATAAGGTTTACTTTTTCCTAACGCAAAAGCCGAGCGGGAGTATCAGAGTGGTCTTGAGCGCCACGTTATGCCGTCCTCTCACGGGACGTGGACACTCACGTGGAGGAAGAAGTGGTGCCGTTGCAGCGTGGAATATCACTAAAACGAGCTTGATCCACTATCCTGCGAAGCGTGGAATGAAGGATCAGGAATATTAAATTTTTGCTTCGTGGAGAGGAACGTGGCCAATGAGACGCGACTTTATTTTCACGTGACAAGCAGAACTTCTGAGCCGCCATATTGCAAACGGAACTCCGTATTTCGTGCCTTCTTTCGTTTTAGCGTACGACATATAATTTTAATCTTTTTAAAGCGCCAGACAACTGAAGAACTTTTAAAAGCGGGTCATATTAGGTGTGATTTGTTACATTACCGGGAACTATATATTCATAGCTTTAAAGGATATCGTATTTCACGATAGTCAGTGTTATAATTTGTATGCCGTGAAAGAACATCGTTCCTATGCTACGGTTCAACGTCATTCTATCAAAGGAGCGTCCTTGTGATGCTTTGTCATAAATAATAACTGTGGCTTGGTTCTGAAAGGTCCAATGTCAGTATTTATCAAAACTGGTTTTATTGGTGTAGACCATAGTTTCACGTGGTCTTCATAATGTTAAAACGGCCAATGTCTAAGCCATATGAGATGAGAGATACTGGGGTTATAAGATGAGAGCCCCAAATATACTGTTAATATTTTACAGAAAATTACAGAAAATATTCAGAAGCTTATACCATAAAACTAAGATTGACATTGGCCCTTTTAGAACCAAGCCACAGATTATTACAATATTTTTAGGTGCGTAGTGTTTCCCAGTCCGGCAAACTACCTTACGTGAAAGAACAGCGTAGTTCGTAGCGTCGCAATCTATAGAGCAAACAGAGCTTGTGAGCAATCCGGGTTCGCGACCCCATACTTCCAACAGACTTTTATTTTTTCCTTTTGTTTCCTTAATGTTCCTGGTTGTTTCTTGTTAAGTATAATATCCGATATTCGTTTTTTCTTTTTAAGACGACGGATTAGCGTGGTGGTTAGCGTCACGAGCTGTGGAGGAAAAGAGATGCAGAATAAGAGGTTTGCATCTGCACACTCCCAAATATTTTTAACAGTTTGGTTTAATTGTGGTTTATGTAATTTATTTGTTAATTTAATACAATTGTAATATCCAGTATTCGACGTTATTTATTACAAACAAGAACGTACTCTGTCCACGAGAGAACTTGTTGAGTTTCTCGTGCAAAGGCACAGCTGCCAATAAATTTCGAGACAGTACCCTGCGTCATTCGGTTTTCGCCACGGTGTTTGAATTCTGTTGTAGTTCAGTACAGTGTTTCACAGTGCAGAGAGAGGATCGTTATGGAAGCAGATGCAGTAAAGGAGAAACAGTGTTTACGTACAATAATAAAAGCAAAAATTATCACAACGAACATTTTCGAGCTGAGGCATGTTCCGTGTGTATGAATAAGTAGAATGTATCCGGCAGAACCTATTATCTTCATAGAAATGCCAAAGTAAACCTATGTATATGCAGAATATGTACCCATAGATTTACTTTAGTAAAAAAAAAAAAAAAATAAATAAATAAATAGTAAAAAATAGGAATATAAGAGAGGAAGACAAGTGGAGCTGCTGCAGATGATTTCACCGTTTACAGTTTTTTTGGTGATATTTCGCCAAATCGGCTGTGCCACTTCTACCCAATTGAAAACATAATTAATGTGTGCACGTTTCCCCATTGTTCTTTTTACTACAGAAATTCCAAACATACTGTTAAATTTTCTTTCATTACAATAAGTGGGTAATGTTACCAGTGTTAAATTAAAAATAAAAAGTTGTAGAAATACATTGCTAGTAAATTCATTCACGGGTGGCATGGGTAGTTACGATAATATAACATCAGTCACTGTTCCTGAGGCAATGTTTGTGCTGACATTACCGGGGTCGAATTATTACCAAATCATAAAACAAATTAAATGTCTGAAAAGGAACGAAAACAGATATAGAAAAAAATTCTAGAAAAAGGAAATTACAACTCAAATTTGCTTGTCTACGCAACAATACATGTTTAAGAAGGTCGTGTAATCGTATCTCGTCGACTGACAAGACCAGAAGATGCACTGACAGAGTAACGTTTCTGTGCAGTTATTGTTAGAACTGACGAATTTCTGTATAAAAAGATCGTCTATCGGTTTACATCTTCCCTTCTGTTATATCGCTATTTACTATCGATGATTTCTCTCTCAAGATTGACTTTGACCACATCTACATGGGATAATCTGCAAATCACATTTAACTGCCTGGTAGAGGGTTCATCGAACCACCTTGGTACTATTTTTCTCCCATTCCATTCTCGAATAGCGCGCGGGAGGAAAGACCACCTGAATTTCTCCGTTCGAGCTCTGATTTCTCGTACTTCATTCTGATGATCATTTCTACCTATGTAAGTGGCAGTTGACAGTATATTTTCGCATTCGGAGGAGAATTTTGGCGATTGGAGTTTCGTAAGTAGCCCACGCCGCAGCGATAAGCGTCGTTGTTATAATGATTCCCAGCCCAGTTGCTGTACGTCTCGCTGAGATGGAATGACATTCACCTAAATGTGGTAACTCTGTTACTTCCTAGAAGATTAAAATTGTGTGCTGGACTGGGATTCCAACCTGGGACCTTTGCCTTTGAGGGGGTGGGCGGGGAGAGGGGGAAGCGCCCTACAAACTGCGCTACCTCAAGGCCCATCCTTACAGATTTACTTCCATCAGTACATCGCCTCCTACTTTCCAAAGCTGTGAAAACGGGCCGGGGCAGCGTTGTTACGTACGCACCAAAGACAAAGTTCTCACCTTTGAATCCTGGCCCGGCACACAATTTTAAGCTACCAGGAAAATTCATATTAGCGCACACTACACTGCAGAGAGGAAATTTCATTACGTTCAAATGTTCAAATGTTTGTTAAGCTTATGGGACTTAACTAC
Source organism: Locusta migratoria (assembly GCA_026315105.1). NCBI lineage: Eukaryota > Metazoa > Arthropoda > Insecta > Orthoptera > Acrididae > Locusta > Locusta migratoria. Next base: position 338,209,687 of record CM048745.1, read on the forward strand.
GGGGTCATCAGTCCCTAAACTTTCAAACTACCTTATACTAAGGACGGCACAAATATCCATGCCCGAGGGGGGATTCGAACCCCCGACCGTAGTGGCCGTGCAGACCGTGACTGGAGCGCCTCAGTCCCCGCGGCCACCGTGGCCGGCAATTTCATTATGTGGTCAGTCTAGTTGGCTGTTCCGTTTACTTTAGACTTCCGTGTAGCCAGTTAAAATCTCTTGTGAGGAGCAAGTGTTATTACTTATGGCATTTTCCTTGCTGCGAATCTGTGTAGTAGAGTTCCATTTTCGTTAGTTTCTTCATGCATTGAATGTTTCACAGATACTTGATGATAATGCCTTCCAATTTTTGCATTAAAATCTGCTACTATCATCATCATATCGTACGTAGGTACTGCACCATATGCTTTTACCACGTCTACATGGAATGTCTCTTTTATTGTATCATTCTGTTCGTCTGTTATTATAACTAGTACTAATACCAATGCCTATTAATATAATAGTATTTCAAATCACTGAAATATTCGATGTCTCAAATTTAGATACATTTACACTAATAAAAATTACTTATCTTTAGAGCGTGATCGCCGGAGGGGTATAAATTACTCACAGTGTACTTTCACCAGGGGTGTTGCTTCATGGAACACTCTCCAAATAAATAATCCATTAGTAAGTTTGCTGAACTTTAATTCCTCCCAGTTCGCATTTTCACGTTTACCATTACTCGTAACTTTTCAAACACATTAACTCAATAACAACAGAACTGAACTGATTGACCCAATAGAAGTGCTGGTGCTCCACAGCACCTGTATATAAGCTACAGTGACAGTTGTAAAATCAGAATTATTATTTACAATAATCGCAGAATTTAAAATATAATTGAAAGTTATAAATTCAAATAATCATACATACATCAATTGTTACTATATACATTGCTAAGATATTATATACGACAGGATCAATCTTTCCTACATGATTGAAAAAACACGTAAAATGATATGAACTGACAATAAAAATAACATTCCTTTAATAAATTACAGAAGTTGTTTCTGACGTGGCTAACATTTGTGTGAAGTGTGTTTACAAGGATCTACAAGAACAGAATGTCCATATGAGGTAATCTACAGGAATGTACGTAATTACTTAGTCTTATGCTATTTGTATTTCGATATTAACTGATTTAATCACTTGTTTGCATTGAATGAATGACCTAACAAGTTTCTTTGTAAACGTCTCGCATCATAACCTACCGATATTTACTCTATTAACTTTCCAATTTACAATTATTTAACATGGAAACAAGTCGAACGTCTTAGAAGTATGTTCTTTGTTTTGCTAATTATCATCCTAGGTCTTTTCTAATCATTCAGCCTGTCTTAATATTTAAATCAGATAGTGAACGTAGGTTTACTACTGGTATTTTCTAAAGGTCTCTATCTAATGCTTAGCTTGTACTTTTTTTGACTTATGGGTTCAATTTCTAACAAGCTTTTGCCAACTTTTCTAGTTATTATAAACCCTATTTCCAACTGGCCATTTCTTTCTTCTGGCCCACTAATGAGTTCTCGAGTTTGCAGGTATGCCCATTTACTTCCCATTTATTTCCTGTAGCTCTACAAAATTATATTGAATTTTTAAAATTTCGTTGCCGGCCGCGGTGGCCGAGGTGACTGAGGCGCTCCAGTCACGGTCAGCTCGGCCACTACGGTCGGGGGTTCGAATCCCCCCTCGGGCATGGATATTTGTGCCGTCCTAGTTCGTAAGTAGTTCATAAGTAGTTTGTAAGTTTAGGGACTGATGACCCCGTAGTTAAGTCCCTTAAGCTTAACAAACATTTGAACATTTTAAAATTTCGTTGTGTGTTTCTTTTACATTTCCAACTGTAGCATCGACCTCACATTCCTTGTTGCTACTGTTAAATCCTCATCTCTAAACACCATTCCGACGTGAATTACCCTGACGGTAGTTATACTACTCCCGCCACAGCTCGTGACTTTATCGAAGCACGAAAACCGTCCAGCCCGGCAATGAAGTTGACATGTACAACTACATGGTCACTCTGAAAATTACACGTAAGTGCCTGGCAGTGGGTTCATTGAAGCACTTTCATACTGTTTATTTGCCATCTGCCATCTTCTCGTATAGCGCCTTGGTTAAAAAGAACATCTAAATCTATCAGTTAGAGGTGTGATTTCTGTTATTTTATTACGACTATATCAAGCTGTGTTGGTGGGAGTTTTTGTATTCCCAGGGTAAAGTCAATGTTCGAAATTTCGTAAGTAGATCTCCCAGAGACGAGAAACGCCATTGTTGTAAAGATTTCCATCCTAATTCATCTGTCATTTGCCTAACACATTCTCCCTGTATCGATTTTACTAGTATTTTTGCATCTCGTGTTATACCAATAAAATGCGGTATTTGGTTCGTCTTCCCCATAACATACTTTGTGTTCTTTCCATTTAAATTCTGTCGTAGTAATAATTCCGAGGTCTTCAGTTGAATTTGTGGCCTTCAGACTGATTTATCTTATAAACGAAGATTGACGGGTTCATTTTAGTACTCATGTGGACGACTTCACACTTTTCAGTATTTAGGGCCAATTGCCAACTTTCACAAGAAATCATTCTGCAGTTGATCTTCTGATGACTTTACTACTTCATAAATGACAGCGTCATCTGCCAACAGCCCAAAAGAGCTGGTCTGATTTTCTCCGAAATCGTTTAAATAGGTAAGGAACAACAGAGTACCTGTAACACTACCTTGGGGATCATCAGATACCTCTGTTTTAGCCGATGCCTTTCCATCAGTCACTACGAACTCTGTCCTCTCTGACAGTCTCATATCTGAGACGATATTCCATACGAGTTTGATAAGAAGCCGCGACATACGTTCAAAAGACTTCAGGAAATCTAGAAATAAGGAATCAGTTTGAGACTCCATAGCAGTCATCACCTCGTGTGAGTAAAGAGCGATTTGTGTTTCATAAGAACGATATTTAGTACATCCGTGCAAACCATGAATCAATAGATCGTTCTCTTAGTTGTAAATCATAATGTTTGAACTCAATATGTGTTCCAAAATCCTACTGTAAATCTACGTCAGTATTACAGGCTTGTAATTTAGTGGATTCCTCTTATTGTCTATCTTGAATATTGATGTGACCTGTGAAACTTTCCAGTCTTTGAGTATGACTTCTTTATTAAACGAGTGTATGTGTAAGAAAGTTAAATACCCAACTATCGTACCAGCATACTCTCATAGAAACCTAATGAATATAGTTTGGACCAGAAGACTTATTTTTATTAAGTTGCTTCACTATTCCGAGGAAATCTACTTCTTTGCTTCTTGGTATAGAGATGTCCGCTGGGCGATCATGCATTCATCAGTCACAACAAGTAATTGAGACTTAGTTTATGCATACACTGACGAGAAATAGCTTTACACCATTAAGCACCAATTCGAGACGTTAGTGTTTCAGTTCAACTGATCGCATAACGTGTATTTGATATTTAAACGTCCATCACAATCTTAGCTGATGATCACCACCACCACAGGCACAAATACACTAACTATTGTATCCGTCGGTGGCTGTAGCCTTGTATGAAAACGTATATGTTCCTACCGAATCCCAGACAAGCATTGTGTGTGAATAGATAGGTCAGTCAAGGATCTTTAACAATCCTCAAGATTGTCGGGTCTTCGATTATTCTGCTGGTATGTCATTTGGCATCTTGGCTATTGAAGTTATATCTATTTACACAGCCTCTTTCCATTAGAATTATCAAAACATTCCTTTTAACACACGGACTGGGACCGCACCAACATGAGGAATTATAGGTACAGGTCTGGAGAACCACATCTTGTTGTGAAAGCCGTCGTATATCCCATTGGAGGTGATGTTACATAAAAGATGAAGCGAGACGCGTGGTACTGTATTACAGAAAGACATTGTGTCTCAATTGATTCCGGCTGTACATAAAGTTCGTATCATCTATAGTATGATGTCAGCAGTAAGCGCTGCTTAGAAACTAGAGCTCTCAGCCCAGCTCCCAGCAGTCTACCTTTGACTGTTCGTGTTCACACGCTGTCTGTAATTTCTTCCTGGATTACAGTTGTATTATTTTCTATCTTGAAGGTGTTTCACCTATTCTTCTTGCCACGATGTTCTCTTGAGAATATTTCGTCAATACTAGTTTCGTATTCATCACTGCTTCTGCGATCTATCAGTGTAGTGCTCCTATGTCCTCCATGCAAATGAGTCCGAGAATTGCGGTAATTTGCATATTGACGTTCTCTGGGCATGCTGTATTATAGTCTTTACTTGAAAATTTTGAATTAGTTTTGATGCACCAAATAATTATGCCTTCGCCATTCTTCATCTATAGGAATAATATTATTCTGTGCTGAAAAAAGCTCTTGTAAGGATGTAATTTTAATAAATGTACCCCACAAGTACAGAAATAAGGGCGTATCAGTTTGGTGGTATTTGGGCGGTATTTATGGTGAAACGCTTTCCATTTGTCAGTACGTTTCTCCAGATGTTGTAGAGAACTTACGTGATCAAAATTAAAAAATACTTTGTGTGACTACTGTATTGTAATGGCTGGTGTGATGTACATAGTGTGATTCTTTTTCGTCTTGGATATTTTCAATTGGTAAGACACTTCTAGCGTTGCTACTCTCATATTGTGATAGATCAATGAAAGGAGAATTTCTATTGCACCGTAACTAAATGTAGAGTACTATAAAATTAGTCGCGCGGGAATGACCGCATGGTTAAGACGCTATGCTACAGATTGCACGACCGCTCCCCGTCGAAGGTACGCTTCCTTTCTCGGGCATGGGTGTTTGTGTTGTCTTTAGGATAAGTTAAAGTAGTTTGTAAGTCCAGAGACCGGTGACCCTAGCAATTTCGTCCCTTAGATTCGCAAACAATTTAAGATTTTATAAAATTAACTGTTACGTAATAGCCCAGGTCACGAAAGAATCTGATCTGGGATTATAGTATCATTGGTAATTTTTGCTTTTAAGGAACACTTCATCTAGCTTTTCGTACCTTAATGCTAGCCTCAGAGGCTATAAAGATTCAATAGTGTCAGACTTAAGCAAACTAAGAAAAACCGAACTGTTTTCGTGTATGAACACAACGGTCGGGTTGTGACATCATCAGACCACCTCCTACGATCGTAACTTCTGAGATCATTTGAGTATGAAACTACTAAATCTTTACACCCTCTGATGAAGTCTCCAAAATTAGGAAACATTAGAAACATACACACCTGCATTAGGCCACATTTTTACGCCCATATACAAAATGAATAAATATAAAATCGCTGAGGATACTAATTCCATGGTATTTTGTGGGAAGCTGACATTTTGAGATCATGACTCTGTACAAAATAAATGACGCGTTAGACCACAGTGCCATTCCTGTGCGACGAACCAGTCACTGTTAATAATGATCTTTATTTAAGAAATAGCTCCATTACGAGTTCAGAACCTAGAAAGATGTTCATATACAAATAGATTTACTGTTCACTTCTGTATTATGTTCTTATCAACCCGTGGTGACGAAATATTCTTAGGATGGTGGTTTGGTGTGTACTGTAGGGCATCACCAACTGTAGAATATTTCATCACAAAGAACTTTTATGAACAGAATCCAGATGTAAGCAATAACAAATTTACTGGGTGGTTAAACTTTCCCTATTAGACACTTTGTTTGAAAGTGCAAGGTTGAATCCTGCACAGCAGCATCTGTAGGAATGCTGGCTACATCTCTTGATATGCTGCACCTCAGATCAGAAGTAGTATGGGTGTTGCCCAGATAAACTCTGTCCATCAGAAACCAGAAAATACAGGGAGTGAGACCAGGTGATTACACTGCAGCAATGATCAATTCCCCAATTGATTGGGATTGCTTCATCATTCGCTGCACAACAGGTAGAGAAAGTGGAATCTTTTGTAACTCTTTAAGCCTGCGATATTCTTGAAGTATTACTGTTGGTTTGACAATGCCGCAGTGGACCAACTGTGCATACTGGACACCGTGCTGTGGTGTGCGCGGCCGTTCGCGGTCGGGGGTTAGAGTCCCCCCTCGGGCATGGGCGTTTGTGTTGTCCTTAGGTTAGTTTACCTTAGTTTAAGTAGTTTGTAACCTACAGACTAATAAACACGCAGTCGAGTCAGATAGATTTACAGACATTTGAACATTTTGGTTTGACAATAGAGCTTCAAGCATAATGCCCTGCTCCTTTTGTCCCAGCACATGGTGACATGCCAAAAAGTGCACTGCAACTGGTCAGGTGTCAGAGATTGTGAACCATAAAGACTGATCACAGCACGTTGTGGGTACAGTTGGAACTGTTGCCTCCGCCCCCTAAACTTTGAAGGGTTGTAGCTCCCAAACTAACTGTTATAGGAATGTAGTTTAAATTGATCTGGATGCAGCTGGTTTCAACGAATTCAATGCACGATAGAAAAAACTATTGTTCCATTTAAAAAATTATATCTTTGTTCTGTAACTCGTTGGAAAATGATACAATAAACTATGTTCATAGCTCCGCAGAAAGTGTACCATTTCGTGTGTTGACCTACTGCATTACAATTTCCCGTCACCTATTATTTTATAAGTTACAGAGGCAAACACTTAGTGAAACGCCCTGTATATGTAAACATTATTAATAGTGGCTAGTTGCTGTTTTCTTATTTACAAGAATCAACTTATATGCTAATACCAGTTGTGAAAGTCTGCTTATTATTCATTTATTTTTTTGTTATTAGGAAGACCTCGAAAATGAAAGTGAACAAGGAAGACCTTACGGTACAAGAGGTACTGCAATGGACACCTTTGCAGTTTGCCGAAGAAACAAACGCTTGGTATTGGGTAGATTTGTTGCTACAAGCCGGTGTCCCACAACGGGATCTTACCACCACGAAGAAGAAACTCGGCACTGAGGGAAGCGCCGCCCAAATAATGAAGGCGGCTTGTGAGTTCGGGTACTTGTCCTTGCTGAATTTCGCGCTGTCTGTGGCCCCGTGGCTAGTGGAGACGATGCTGGACCAGTACGGTTCGACTGCGCTGCACGTGGCTGCGGCCAACCGGCGCAACGCGGCCGTGCGGATCCTACTGGGCGCCGGGGCCGACGTGCGGGCCACCGACCTGCGCGGCCGGACGCCGCTGCACGCCGCGGCGGAGGGCGACGCCATCGCGTCCATCCACGTGCTCCTCGAGCACGGCGCCGACGCCTGCGCCAAGGACTGCGGCGGCAGGACGGCCACGCTGCTGGCCCAGGAGTGCGGCCACGAAGCTGCGGCGAGCACGCTCAACCTGAACGGCTGCATGCACTGGTCCCTGCGCAAGCTCATCATAGCGGCGGAGGCGGGCAACGTGGAGTCGGTCCGCCAGTTGCTGCCGACCGCGAAAGCGGCGGAAATACCGGGCGAGTGGCCGCACCTGCTCTGGGCGACGCTGAGCAACAGCGCGACTATAGTGCGCACCATGCTGGCGGCGGGGGAAGACCCGAACGTGAGCGACCGGCACGGCAACACCGCGCTGCACGTGGCGGCGGCGCGCGGCCGGCCGGCAGTCGCGGCGGCGCTGATAGACGCCGGAGCCTACCTGGACGCGGCCGACTCGAGCGGCTCGACGGCGCTGCACTACGCGGTGCACACCGACAATGTGCCGGTGGCGCGGCTGCTGCTGCAGGCGGGGGCGGAGCCTGACCCGCGCGACGATCAGGGCCAGACGCCGCTGCACCGCGCCGTCGCCAGGGGGTCCGCCGACGCAGTCGACGCGTTGATCCGGGCCGGGGCCAGCGCTGACGCCACAGACGCCACCGGCAGGACGCCCAGGCACCTCGCGCGCCAGGTCGGACACAAGGACGTGCTCAGGTGCCTGCACCTGGTGTACTGCTGAACACACAGTACCTCTCTTGACTGATCAGATAATAAGGATGCTTGAATAAACTGAAGAATCAAAAGTCTTATTCCTGCTAACTGCTAGTATAATAACCCGGAGGTAAAATGTTTACTGAGTTAGCCAATATCATAGGATAGGCACTTAACATCATGTTCACCCTCCCCATCTCTTACAGACTGCAGGAAGATGCCATGGAGGTCAGTCTAAAAGTCCTTGGTATTCCTCTGAAGATGCCTGCACCTGGTGTACATAGTACATAGTAACCCCCCCCCCCCCCCACCACCACTCTTTGACTACGTTAAAACGTTTTTGAACCTTAAGGGACTCAACTTTGGGGTCATCAGTCCCTAAACTTACAAACTACCTTACACTAAAGATGACACAAACATCTATGCCTGAGGGGGGGGGGTGGGAACTGAAACCCAGCCTCGCGCATCGGAGCTTACCGTCCCCCTCTGACTGATTGAATAACAAAGATACCTGAATAAACTGAAGAATCAAAAATCTTATTCTTCCCAACTGCCAATGGAGCAACCAGAAGGTAAAACAGATTTAGCTTATATCATGGGATAGGCACCTGACATTGTGCCCACCCTCCTCTAGCTCTATAGACTGCAGGAAGACGCCATGGAGGTGAGTCTACAACTTCTTGGTATTTCTCCTGATGCAGCAGAATCCTAATTGTCTGTAGAGCGGCAGCCAATTCTAGTCTGTTCCATGACATTTAGCGTATATCCCTTGACTTCTGAGGTATGGTTGGTAAGGTTGTGATTTGGACTTCTGGGTGATTTGGACTTCTGGGTGATGTGGGACGTGTTGTTATAGTGAAATACTTCCGAACTGTCAGAGCGTTTGAAAGCCAAAAATTGGTAGATATGGTCTCTGGCCGCAGCAGATTAGCCGGGCACATTGGGCGGCATGCTTTGGTGTGCGCAACCGTTCGCCATCGGGGGTAAGAGTCCCTCCTTGGGCATGGGTGTTTGTGTTGTCCTTAGGTTAGTTTACTTTAGTTTAAGAAGTTTGTAAGATAGCAGATGAGTGAAATAGATTTCCAAACATTCGAACATTTTTATGGCCTCTGAGTAGCTTAATATACTGCAGATCAAAGTGCCTTGCAGAACAACTAGGTGGCCTGTTCCATACCAGAAAAATCCATCCCAATCCTTAATAGGGAAGCAAATGCCTTAATCCGCCTTCTTGACGGACAGGATCCGCTGATTCATGATGTGGTCTCCAGCACACTCTATTCTTCCTATCAACATGACAGTAGAAATTCACCTGTTGTTCCTGTATCCATGGCGACAAATCAAAGATGTTGTGCTTGATGACATGCTAACAGTGGTACCCAAGTATGGCACTGATTCCCATACCCCATGGAACACATGAGAGAAGTGTCCATGTCCTATGTTGAACTGAGCCATTATATTATTATTGCACTAGTGTTGCACTAGTTTGCTCCTGTTAGGACTGACACTTGTCTCAGATCTGGTGACAGTCACCTGGGGTGTCTAGGTGTCTGGTAGTTCCTGTGTTGTGGACTGTGGCATCTACATCAAACACTCGCAATGCCACGCACAGCTGAACGTGTGAAGCCGAATTCCTGTACCACTGCCAAAATCGAAATTCCCTCTGATAGACACTAACCACTCGGCACGCTCAAACGGTGTCATTTCAAGACACTGTTGCATGTTACGCAAATCACTTGTTCAGCCAAAACTCAAACGATCTATACATCTACATTTGGCACAGTGGGAGAGTCATGAGACAAAACTGCACCATATGGGCGCAACTATCTTATGACATTTGCTAAGTCAGTGTAAGGAGAAGGGATCTTTGAGTGCCACTATTACTTCCCCAACTTTCTTGCACCAGTTCCAGTCATGAGTGCTCTGCAAATGTCTGCCTCTTGATTATCCTCAGTGTTACTTCAAGGAACTAATTTTATCCTCATGGTCCATTTGAGGGAAGAAGGTAGGGGTAATTTATGTTATTGCACAAGTCTGATAAGTCGTAAAATCTGATTGACAGGTGGAACAAAGGACCACCTTTCCTCCCTCACACCAGGGGTCGAAGACATTAAAAAAAAGTGTGTTGCTCTCCAGATCCAAGCACAGGTTTGATTTATAGATTATAAAACTCGATGGAAAGGTGCAATAAAGAACACTATTTCCCATCCCACACCTATAGGCAACAAGTGCAGTTTTCCAAGAATCATGGAACATGCACACTTTCCCAAGAAGGATGCAGTAAAAGTCCTTTTCCCACCTCTACCTCTTCTAGAAGGAAAAAAATTGAAAGAGTAAGCACCTTGCACCACACTCCACTGACAGGTTATGTAACATTTATTTATTTATGGTATAAAAGTTTTCAATTACTCAGTCTCTATGTATCAAATGTGACCTGCTTTGCTGGTGACCATTCCAGCATACACTGCTAGCAATTAGACTGCAAAACACTTACTATAAATGTTAGAAAATGTTATTGCCTAATAATGTAATTTGTTGTAATAACAGAAAAGATAAAACACTTATATCATGGATCCAGACACTTGCAATGGGAGGTACTTTGCATACAAGCCACTCCAGTGTATTCTGAGGTATACTGGCAGAATTGTGACAGAGCATAGATTGTTCGGTTCCCTAGTCCAATCCCACACATTTCTTTCCTTTCTATAGCCAGTGGGAACAGCCAAACGTAGCGCTCCTGGTAGAACAAATGAAGCCGTTCCCAAATGCCGGGGATTACCCACATGTATCTCACTGCAAAGTGCATGATCCAGACGCTGACAGCTTGCCCAACTCACTAAACCAGTCCAACGGTGCAGCAAGTAAAGCAGCAGCCGGCGTCTTCTTTGCCCCCACACTATAAACAGTACTCCGTGGGTCCCCACTGTTTGTGTTTTTTTATCTAGATGTTTGACAGGTTAACATTTATTATTGTGTAATGGCTGTATTACATCTACAGGACATGAAATTGCTAAAACAGCGATAATTTCCCTAGTACTGCAAAACCTCAAAATTAGAAATATGACGTATTAATTACTATGGTGTTTACTAAGCCACACTCAGTCGTTGTACTATCTGTGAGTCGACCCTCTTTTTCCTTAAGGATACAACACAAACATTTGCACTTACCTGCACTCAGTGTCGTTATTCATCTTACACGATCTAACTGCAGATTTATTATTTCTTAGTTTGCTATCGATGTTTTCCTCCTGATAGTCACGATTGTATTTTACTTAAAGTTTGTTCATGTTCAATTCCACAATGTATTTATGATTTTATACTTGCTTGCGATGGTATTGCGCATTACTTCATTGGGAGAAAGCGTATTTTCAATTATTGGTGCTATTTCCGGTGAAATTACACCTTTCAGAAACCATCCATACGTATCAAGCAACTTCTATAGCACTATTATGTCATAAACGTTAACTTTTTAGCATTAAGTAGTGTAATTGATCTCCATATAAACGTCTCTATTCCTCTCCCTAACTGTTACTAATACATATTGAGTTTCATCTACCGCTGACCGTTTGAGCAGTCCTTAGATTCACATGGGTCTGTAGCATGACTTACCTAAGGCTACACAAAATACGAGGCAAAAATCTTTTTGTTTAGTACATCCCCTATGGGCGCTCTTACTGACTGTGCATGCTTTCCACTCAAATGAGTTAGTATATAGAACACACCTAAAATGGCGCATTGTAGGAGACAGATCCTGTGTATTCATAACGTTAGTGGAAGACGGTATCTACTTTCTCATACTTGTGTCCACCCAAAGTCAATAACCTACATGCATTTTCCTAAAGCAATTTTTCCTGTACCCACCACTTACCCAATTTCCCTATAGATCTCTCACACCTCCTTTCCAGTTCTGTGTTTTCACTGTAGCCGACTCAAATTATAAGATATTGTAGAGATATTACCATCTTGGGAAGGAAGGACGTTGACAATGTGATCTTCCTGGCCTAGTTTACGAACTGATATTTTTATGCTAGGGGGAACATTATCCACTGGTAGATGATTTTACTAGTTTTGTGTTTGATACAACCAATTATGACCACCAATAAACACAAATCATTCCGCAATTCACGCTACTTTTGAAGTAATCGAAACTCATCTCAAATCCTTAGTTGTACATGGCTCTCCTAGTATGGCGTATATATATCCACTCTCAAAAATGCAAACGTTGTGTGTGTGTGTGTGTGTGTGTGTGTGTGTGTGTGTGTGTGTGTGTGTGTGTGTGTGTGTGTGTGTGTGTAAATAAAAACTGCATCAGCATTCTAGAATAAAGTTTGTATTTAATGCTATAAACATGGCAATACAGAAGAAAGTCATTCCATTGTCGACCTAGTTCATCTATAAGGTTAGATTTCAACACACAAAGCATGCTTAAACCACTGCCCAGAGATGATTGGACATAGTAAATTCATTTACAGCATCTGACACGTCTTTACATACCATTGCGTCATCTACATGGAGTCCCATACATGAAAATTATTGTGCCACAATATGAGAGAAGTGGTAATGCGTAGTGTCAGAGCTCTGTAACTATAAATCAACCATACTTTTACTCAATACATAACAGCATCCCCTCGATGTATACAATGCAGAAAACTCAGTATATAAATCAACCATTTGGGGTATTCAACATTACTTCAATCATATAAGTACGAAAGAGGGATGCAGTGCCTTCTACAAGAAAGTTTCATCCACTTTTCAAGTTCGTCCACCTGCCCACATCCTCCATTCAAAATATATGCACATATATGTCTGTAGATAGAAGACGTCTTAAGATTATTGGCAGGTTAAAAAAATAATATAAATATTCATTTAAAAAGTCTGTTAACTTTTTACACACAGAAAACATCTTTCTCCATTTTTGTTTGCTTGGTGTAACTGTAATATCTAGTTTCAAAATGTTCGAAGGGTTGTAAAGCTATAGGACCAAACTGCAGTGGTCATCAGTCCATAAACTTAAAAGCTGCTTAACAACAAAAAACACACACACACACACACACACACACACACACACACACACACACACACACACACACACACACGCACGCCTGAAGGAGGACTCAAACCTCTGACAGGGAGCAGCCCCACACTCCACAGCAAGGCACCTCAGAGACATCTAGTTTAATTTTTAATCTGTAGTTTAAATCCACATCTAAATGATGTTTCTGTCTCAAGTCAATAATTCAACTTGGACAAGTTAAACATATACTTGCGTATCTACACAGTATTACTCTGTAAATAATTTTGGTTTTATATGATACATATATATTTTTCCTTTTACTTTTGGACGCAGATGAGAAATGAAATGTTTTTGCATTACAAGCAAATGTATCTCTGTAGAACTCTTTGTTTAGTGTTAAATATTGTTAAAATAGATTATAGAACATGAACTTTTCAATGCATTTCTTCATATCTAGAGAACATTACTCTGTAAAACTTTGATATTATATATGACAGATTTTTTTCTTTTACTGTAAATACTGTTTAGTTACATCACGCCTGAAAAAATTATATCATGCAACTTTTTTCATTGTAATTAACTCTATTAATAAACCAAAAGCTATTTTTGTTATATCTCTGTTGTCTATTACATGAGCCTGTTCCTTTTCTGTTCAATATTATTGATGTGGTATGGCAATTATCTATAGAAGATGTTTGATTGTATTTCTGTTTGTTTTCACTTCTACAGACATTAACTCTCTCTCTCTCTCTCTCTCTCTCTCTCTCTCTCTCTCTCTCTCTCTCTCTCTCTCTCTCTCTCTGACACACATAGCATTCAGTTTATTTAAAGTACTGTGCAAATAATTGACTTCTGTATCCTTTGAATTCAGCCTGAATTTAATTAGCAATATAGGTGCAATCACATAGACATTCATGCAGTAAATTCAGCTTTCACAAATTACAGCAATGTTAAAGCATCATACATTGAAGTATTGATGGCTCTGCTTCTCACATAATTCACAATGCCGAGTACTGTCTGCTTCAAAATACAAACGTCATTCATCTAACGTATCATGGCATCACACAGTATTGTCTTCAATTATGTCACACAGACACCAATTTCAAAGTATCATACTTAATGGTATTTACAGCAATGCCTCTCAAGTAACTAATAAAATAGCGCAAAAATATAAATGTGATACCTTAATGTACTATTTAATAATTTCTCTGCAGACACACAAGGAGATACATGAATAGTAAAATAATGCACCCAGGTACCTCTAATAGTGCGTTTGGTATTGGTTATCATCTCACACAATTACTTAGGTAACGTATACGTAGTAAATAGCTACACAAAACGGAACTTTATATTTTTGCTTACACTCCATGCCTTTGGCAATACACTTGTTAATGGTGAGTCAACATGCTCACTCTCATTACCCTACAGGCATGGCTATATCCAGAGGGAGGCAGGCAAGGTTCCAAGTGGGTTAGGTCTCACGCTGTATGCAATCAAAACTTTCTACTACTAATATAACTTTTTAATGATATTCTTGATTATGATGTCAAGTAAAATGTGTAAAGCATTTGTTGAAAAGTAGCAGAAAATATGTATCTATATGAAGCTTTAACTCTTGCAGAGTATATGGCGAACAGTGAACACCGCCTTAGCAGTCTGTTGTTCTTCCGCTTACAATTTGGAGGAAAATAGATTTTAATGCCTTTTTTGTGTTACGTGAACACGGAGGTCCTATCCAACCTACTAACATGCAACTTGTATTAGCTATAAATATTAGTCAGCAAATGACGTAAAGGTTGATGTAATATTATTCAGTACAATGTCACAATAAACCATCGCTTCTAGCCCTGTATATATGCACATGGCTGAAGGGCTGCAGCCAGACCAGCACCTCCCACAAAAGTAAAGATTATAAACAGGGTGAACCGAAATTCGCGCACTCGGGCTCCGTAGCGCGACTCCTCACATGCCAGCGATAAAGAAATGTCTCTAGCAAAACTTGGTCCTGTGAGTATTTCTGGCAGAAAAGGGACGTTAAAGATTGCCAATCCGGCAACACTGTAACCACATGTATAGGAAACTACTGCTGTCAACACGTAGTAGTCGTGCTGTACTGTTGGTGCAGTAGATAGCGTTTTGTGTTAGCATGCAGGAGGTCGAGGGTTCGAGCCTAGGTTGAGGCGCATTTTTTATGTTTTTATTGTTTATTTGGTAAATGTAGTCCAGGTGGTACGATATCTGGATCTTAATCGTCAACTGCGTCTAGAAAACATTTGCACTTACATACT
Organism: Locusta migratoria; assembly: GCA_026315105.1. Lineage (NCBI taxonomy): Eukaryota > Metazoa > Arthropoda > Insecta > Orthoptera > Acrididae > Locusta > Locusta migratoria. Next base: position 338,224,876 of record CM048745.1, read on the forward strand.
ACGATATTAGAAGTGAGAGAACAAACGTTTTCATTGGTCATATTTGAAAGAAGCCCTTTCCACATCGTGGTCGTCAATTGATTCGCATCACTTTATCTACTAGAAGCAAAACCTGTTTTCTTTGTACCCTCCTTCAGTGGTCCCATAGATTAGTACCAACTATTATTCTTGCCTCGTTCAGGTCCATTACATTTCGTTAGGGCCTTACGTTACTCAAAATGTTCAAATGTTTGTAGAGTCTATGGGACTTAACTACGGGGTCATCAGTCCCTAAACTTACAAACTACTTATAACTAAGGACGGCACAAATATCCATGCCCGAGGGGGGATTCGAACCCCCGACCGTAGTGGCCGTGCAGACCGTGACTGGAGCGCCTCAGTCCCCTCGGCCACCGCGGCCGGCCTTACATTACTAATAGGACTAGCAACGTGCATTGCGAACAATGTCCAAACTCTGTTACTATTTGTGTTGTCACCATGGTCCACCTAATTATGCCTTTCAACATTGAATCTGGTAACCGCATGCTGTTTAGTACATATCGATGGGACTGTGGAAACAAAATGTTCAAATGTTTAAGGTTAAGGGACTGAACTGTGGGGTCATCACTCCCTAAACTTACAAACTACTTATGAACTACCTTATAATAAAGACGACACATACATTCATGCCCGAGGGGGGATTCGAACCCCCGACCGTAGCGGCCGTGCAGACTGTGAATGGTGCACCGCAGACCGCTCGGGCACTGCGGCCGGCCCGTCGTACAACACACACCCATGCCCGAAGGAGGACTCGCATCTCCGACATCGAGCAACCACACGCTCCGCAGCAAGGTGCCTTAGAGCGCTAGGCCACTCTACTACGGCAGCTATCGAACGAAAGTTCCCATCTGCACGAATGGGAACTCTCCCTACAACATATCCTACGCTCCGGCAATCCCCCAGGCCTAAACCTCCGCTAATTCCTGCCTCTATCACCCTTCCTCTCCCTGCCACTCTATATCCTTACATTTGTCTCCCATCTCGCCACACATTTCAATTCCTTCCCTTCCTTCCGCACTGTCCGTTAGACAGCACTGGTGTATTCCCCCACCCGTGCCGCACAACCCCCCCCCCCCTTTCTCACCTGCTTCCCTCTCCTTGACACCTCCTCACCCCCACCACTGGTTGCTTCCGCCTAGGATGCTGGGTAGCGCAGATCGGCCACAGCGGCTGGAGACGCCGGTGGTGTCTGTGTCTGTGTGTGTGTGTGTGTATAGATATTTGTGTCTCTGACGAAGGCCTAAAAGGCCGAAGCTTTAATGTTGTTATCTATTGATTGTACGTATCTGCGGCTCATCGGACGTATCTGTGGTGAGTAAGCAACCTATCCTTCTCAAAAATATTACTTTTAATATATAAGATTACTAACTTACAAAATATCAAAAGTGGTGTTTGTAAGTCTCGTTAGGTATGACATTTGCTGCAATAATTCGTGATGTAACACAAGCGATGAAGACGGATTTTTATATTTGTTAAATGTTATGATCAAAGCTTCTGTTTGTAGATTACTCAATCTTATTATTATCTTCAGTATTCAAGGTTATTCCTATTCCACACAACTCTATTTTGTGGATGCTATCATGATTATGAAAGAGGTACAATGGTTGGAAAGGTAGTAAGACAGGGTAATTAAAGTTCAGGGAGAAGAAATAAAATCTTTTCGGTTTGCTGATGACATTGTAATTCAATTAAATAAACTGAACCACACTTATTGCCTCGTTTCAAAAAAACTTTATTTTATTTTCCACGACCTCTGATTCTCGATTTCAACACTGGATGGTATCACTGTTTGTTAATTTACAAACAATTATAGTTGCATTTTGCAGCAACTAGATTACCTTTTATAATTTCTGATGTTAGTAACTAAATTATTGTTAAGTTCCGCATTATATACTGTTTTTTAGTGCTGATGACTTGCTTAAATTGTCTAGTAGAAAATTAAATATGTAACCTTAGAATTTACGTAATTGATTCTTTACCAATAAACATTGTTATTCTCTTTTATGTATATGTTACCAGTAATCTAAGAGAGGCGAATAACTGAAATCGGTCTGCTCGTTCAGTAGTGAATTTGGGGCTGTTGGCATCTGTTTTATAATTTCCAATATTTCTAATTGACTCAGTTTTGCACCTTTACTTTTTACATGAAAGACTGTTACATCTATTGCTTATTTGTGCTCCTTGTATATGCAGTGTTCAGGGTATAAACCATGTCACAGGCATTAATGAAAATACCTAAAACCAAGTACTAGGTACTACAAGGAAAATGATTTTGTATGCGTCAGGAGCCTCAGTGATGTAAAATTTTTTAAAAGAGGTGACCACCTGCCTGAAAGTTTTGTCACTATCTGGTTTCGGCCTTAGTCCATTTCAAAGTGCAGTAATAAAAGTTGTCATATAGGGTTCCTTAGGTCGTGGACATAAAAATAAAAACAATAAAATTTTCGGAGCTGAGTCCATGTCGGAATTATAAAATGGGGCCGAGGGGACTGAGGCGCTCCAGTCACGGTCTGCACGGCCACTACGGTCGGGGGTTCGAATCCCCCCTCGGGCATGGATATTTGTGCCGTCCTAGTTCGTAAGTAGTTCATAAGTAGTTTGTAAGTTTAGGGACTGATGACCCCGTAGTTAAGTCCCATAAGCTTAACAAACATTTGAACATTTTTGAATACAACGTATCGGTATTTACTCAGTAAAGTGACTCGACGCATTAAAAATCAGTGTACGCACGTGAGAAGACTACAGTATATCGGTAGAAGACAGGTTTACAGTGACACAGAAATTCTTGCTACTGGGGATAAATTTTACTTAGGGTTCGGCGGCATAACTTGCTCATGTTGGCAACGAGATGTTCGCTATACGAGGATGATTAACTTACTGGCCAGATAAGAGCACTTGCCAACAACAAAGCAGGAACACCATCTATTATTATTATTATTATTATTATTATTATTATTATTATTATTATTATTTTGAGAAGAGTGGAGAGCATATAAAAATCTGCTTCATATATTTCTATTAATTTTGTGATTGATATAACACACGAGGCCATCAATCTTCTCCTCAATATTCTCGGCTGTGCACACAGGACGAATTTCTCTGTTGAGTACCTCCGCCATTCTCTTGTAACTTTAGAGTCTGCTTAACACTCTCTGTCTCACATAATGAAATCAGCTTTGGAAAAAAGTTTTTTTCTTTATTAATACAATGCAGTAAGCATAAAAATATGTTTTAAAATTTTTGGTCGAACTATTGATTTTTCTGTTATGTTTCATGCACAAAGACGTATTGAGGTATTTTGTTGATAGTTAACACTGCCAGATCAATAATGCTAGCATAATCTTCGCCACAGTACCAAGACAATGCACTGCTGGAATAAAATAAAAGGAACCACACTCAAGCTCACATTCTCAGCCATGTACAGACAGCAACGCAACACAACCTCCAAGACGGACAGATTAATGCTTCAGAAATGGCTACACGCCGTACCGAGCGACAAAATGTCGTACCAGAAGCAAGTTATTCATAACAAAAAAGCAACTCTAAGGTTTGAGGCACAAAATACGGTATAAATCGACTTTTAATACGTTGTCCAGAAACAACACTGGCAATGAAGTGGTTAATCTGCTCTTATTCAGGGTGTCTTGGATTATACAGTGCTTCGTCTGCTTCAGAAAGTTAATTTTTTCGAAGACGGCACACACCAAATAAACTTCGACGTCATGTTTTCAAACAGGCTCGGTCCAAAAACTACAGCGATGCTAGCGCTCCAAGCGGTTATATTCGCATTGTAGTGAACAAAATACAAACTACTTTTTATGATAAAATCTACTGCGAGGCACTAGATATGATCATATTTTTTTGACACTGTCAAATTTTTATGATGTAAATATATGATGTAAATTTTTGACAAATATGACCGTGTAATACCGGCCTTAGGATCACGTGATTGTACTTTCTTCAGTTTTTCTGCACCAAGCGTACGAATAAAGAAAAATAAGTGCATATTGCTGTTTGAATAGTAAAACTGCCAAGAAAGTTGCCAAAGCGTAAGAAAAAATTTTCGCATTCTCGATCCGTTTCCAAAAGACTGAAAAGTGAATCTACAGACGATAGTATTTTGAAATTTGTAGACGTTGTTTATCTTACACTGTAGGTCTCAGCGATTTTTCGATATTACCATCCCTAGCGGGGTGAAAGAGGGGATGAACGTTTTTTTGAAAATACGTTGCTATTCAGGCAATTTTGAAGCAAGAAATACAAAACTTCGGATTTAGATTTTTGACTGGAATTTTAAAAACACGTGTTTCTATATTTTTTGAAATTCAACCATTAAGAGGGTGAAATAAGACTTTTCTGCTGCTAGAAATGTGAAAATTTGGATTTGGAAGCATGGTTAAAAGTGTGTTTCGGGATGTTTCGAATTCTGACATCTATGGTGCAATAGGGGGTGGCAAGTTGTATCAAAATACGTAATTAGGAAATAATTTTTAAAGCTAAATCTATGAAAATTTATATTTAGAAGAAGAAACAACCAATGGAGACCATCCAGACAACGTGTGCGAAGCAGCGGGGATTAAGCTAGATCTTATGGTGAAGACATACCTATCTTATTTTAAATTAAGATGCGGGGACAAATGTGTCATTCATTTTATAATTGACATGGACTCAACTCCGAATATTTTATTATTTTTATTATTATGACCATGACCTAAGGAAGCCTATCCGACAACTTTTATCACAACACTTGAAAATGGCCTGAGACCGAAACCAGGTAGTGACAAACAAAAATAAAAAAACAAAAAATAAAAACTGTCATTCAACTGGCGGTCAGCTTAAAGAAACCTAGGAAAATGTTCCAAAACGATTTAATAATTTTAATGTAGCATATTGAAGCAATAAGTTTTGAAATTGGTAGCTGCATGTAATAAGAGGAACTGCGAATCCAGTAGTCGTAAAGCCCAAGTGTTGATGTGTTCATTAAAAATTTTAGGGGCTTGATCCCTAAATTTGCAGAAAACGAAGGGAAACAAAAACCCTACGAATAAAATTAAACTTGAGAAATTCAAATATCAGCAGCAGAACAGTGCTGAACATTTAGTCTAAAGAACAAAACTGAACGGTTTTGCTGGGAAGTGTGTTTCCTCGACATAATATTCTGATTAGCCTTTTCTCGTCACTGAAGCGTTAATAATTACGTAATAACGAAGATTACTGTTGTAATAATAGATCAATGACACTGACGTCAAGATACCAGGTCTTATCTTACACAGCCATATCTTATCTGAGGTAAGTCGAATAAGAGCAAAGAAGCTAGGGCAGTGATGCCCGTGACTCGGAGCAGCAGACAAGTGAATGATGTGAGTACGAATTATTTACTAAAACATTGATCCGTGAACCGTCTTTCATGTTCCATCCCAACATTACGTGCCGTTCATAATACTACCAATGGAATGGAACAATAACGTATGTGGAACTGTCAAAGAATTCATTAGTAGATATTTATTTCAGTCGACTTAGTTTGCTGCAGCGACGGTGATGCAAATATGACCATGTGATACTTACCTAGTATACACAATTTAGTTACAAATCAACTTTTTACTGAGACAGAAGCCCACAACTTTGAAATAGACCGATATTTTTCCAGGTGCTAATAATGCTCTTAATAAATTTTACCATGAACTATGTGAATGAGATTTATTGGAATATTATTTCATGAAGTACTGATCGAGTTTAGCGTTCTCAGAATCCAGATATTCAGAGCAGAATGCGTGAATAATGAGATACTTTTGTAATAGATTTGGTAAGGTTAAATTTTACTTACGGCCTTGGAGGCGTAGTATGCTAATGATGGGAATAAAAATGTTCGCTACGCGAAAATAATTAATTTACTGAACAGACAATGATACATGCAAAAACTTGTAAATCATAGAGCAGGAAGAGCATTAATTATTTATTTCTCAATGAATACGGAAAATTATTCCCTCTCATTCTGTGTGATTGAGAGGAAAGTGGTTATCAACATCAGCTACCTCGCAGAGGCCGTAATTAAATTTTACCATTTTTAGGAATTTCTGTAGTGGCATAATTTCTTACCTTACTGCAGTGATGATACTTACGAACAAGGTTTGTTTTAGAAGAGACTCTGCTTTGAACCGTAGAAAAGAATCAATAGTTCAAGTCAAAATTATTTTTGGATTTTGGCTCGTGGTTGTGTATTCGTCCCAATATAAGCTTTGCCATCAGCCACAAAAGCTGGTTTGTATGTGTAAAAACTCCACGGTAACCACATAATTCTCACAGATGTAACATATTATATAAAGGTCTAAAGGATTCTTGCCGAGTTGTCTAAACATCATTCCTCAAGACAACAGAGAGCTATAAAATCAAAGATATTGCTATTCTCACCTTTACCACAGTCTATACATATAAAGTCGCGACACCAAGGAGGCTAGAATAGAGGAGATGCCCTTAGGCCCACATAAGTGAAGCCATTGCGCCACATTATGGAGCCAATAACATTTGTGGTGAGGACTGTCTATTCGTTGCATTCTTAGTTGAAAGTGATACTTTACCTGAAAAGAAAAATAAGGTTACCTGCATTACATATGGATGTGCAAGCAGAACGAAAAGACAGCTGTTATTTTACACATGAAATTTTTGTTGCTAAATTAGTACCTATTATTTCTTTCAATGTTTATCTTTCAATGAGTTCTAATTTTCATTTTTAGGATATATAGATTCCCTTGAAATTTCGTTGCCCTGTTGGTATAGAATTTTAGTATGAATATTTAATGACGTGGAACCTGTAGAAAGAATTTTCGTATATATTCAACATGAAAATCATCTCTTCGGTACTGAGATCACGAAAATTGGTTCTCTAGTTATAGGAAAAATATTCTTTTGCAATTGTTAACTACTACGGCCGGCAATTTCAATTCTTGTAGAGCATTTGGGTATTATTTCGAAACACGTCATACTTATCGAATGAGCTTTTGCGTTAATAATTCACTGTTCAGCTACCTGGGAGGTCTGTATTTGTCCACAAAGGTATGCTATATCAAATATGTACTCAGAAGTGACAGTCATTTAAATGTTTGAAAGTTAACAGGACAAGAACCACACAGTGCTTTATTCTGAAGCATATTTCCTTGGTTACGCAAGATGGTGGACTGGCTTCAATCAACACCACCTAGAAGACAAGGCCTCACAACTGGCCGTGCCTACGTCACACCAAGAGGCCCCGAACGCAAGCTGACTGGCCGGTCGCTACGAGGCGATGGGCATGCCCCAGCGGCCAGCCAGTCAGCTGGCGGCCGCTGCCTCTCAGTGTGACGTAGGCACGGCCAGTTGTGAGGCCTTAGGCTCGTTCAAAGAGCTGCAGGGCTGTAGCTTCCTGCAGCAGCAAAGCAGGCACTACCGCGCATGCGCGGTACCAGTGACGTCAGTCAGGCTGCAGGAGGAAATTATCCCTGCAGCTTCTGCAGCCAGGTAGTTGCAGGACGCTGTAGCTGGGAGCTTCCTTGAACAGCCGGTAGGCTGCAGCATGCTACAGGATTAGGTGCCGGGTGCTCTTTGAACACGAATTTCCGTACTGCGCATGCGCGGTAGCAGACCTGCAGGTCTTGAACCTCCTGCCTTCGAGGCGGTGTTGCTTCAATCGACAGCTATAAGCTTTACATAGTAGCGCCATCTTCTCCTATTTTAACATCCTAGCGCGACACCATATAAAAACATCTCTGGTGTGTGCATAGCATTTGCGTATGTTGTCAACATTAAGCCGGGATTGTCACGTGATCTAGGGACGACGCTGTTCGTTAATTCACACTTAGCATCGTGTCACGCCACTTCATGTAACGGTTTCTCTAGAGCTGGGTTTTGAACATGACTAACGGTTAGAACAATTTACGTCACAGTTCGGGAAATCTTGGGATACATTCTATCACGACGCTATCTAGGTACTATCTCTACGATTTACAGCGGTGATATTCATAAATCTTTTCGGCGCTGTGCAGTAAACTATTTATAACGAAGACAGTGTCATAATGTACTACGGGAATTAGTAATTGTGAAATAGAGACTGTAGTAGCTTCTTGAAAGATATGTTTTCGCCACGCTCTGTAACTTGAAAGTAGTTGATTGAGCTTTTTAATGTTTCTTAGTTTTCAGTTTAATGTGCCATTACGAACCGATCTATTTGTTCATTGAGTGTTGTTGAAAAAGTGATGGCAGAATGTCAGATAAGTTATCTCAAAATGAAAACGTATTCGGGTGACCAAAGCTGATTTTAGTCTGTTTAAGAACATAAATTAACGAAATTTTTTTTCAGAAAATATCTTAAGTGAAAAGTTCAGTCTAATGAAAGAGAAAAATACAGTTGTTTATGACATTTGTTACGGAAGAGAAAATCATAATGGAAAAGATGAATAAGCGCTGTTCGTTCCATTACAAATATTGGTTTATATGCTTGTATATTGATTGGTCTATGGTTTCGCTAGACAATTTGTATCAATAACCTGAAATGATGTTTTTGTTGTTCAAATGTTTGTTAAGCGCAAGGGACTTAACTGCGGGGACATCAGTTCCGAAACTTACAAACTATTTATGAACCACTTTATACTAAAGATGACACAAACATCCTTGCTCGAGGGGGATACGAACCCCCGACGGGGAACGACCTCGCGCATCGTAGCATAGCGCCTCAATGCACTCGGCCGCTCCACCGCGGCAGTGTTTTTCTTCTCAGCACAATCCCACATTCAACTGAGCAATAACATTACGTTCAAGACCATTAATTAATTTCATCATTATTTTATCAAATATGACACTATACTCAAAGTTTAATATCACAGATGATAGTTCGGAGCCTCACTTCCATTGCTCGGTACAGGGCTAAGAAAGCTTACGTAACGTAACGTAACGTACAACTTGACTTGATGTGGCGTGACGGCTTTCCGCAAAGTTTAAAGGTTATGTTGTGTTTGATTCATTTGTGTATTCATAATTGTGATGCTGAATTATCTTTGTCGTTAAGCGCGCTGTCAGAAATATTAGCACCTTTATCCGGCTACTAGCTGCTCCCCGCGGTTCAATAGTCAGACATAAAAGTTCCAAGAAAGGGCATAAATAACTACATGACTGTTTGCGATACGGTTGCCAGATCTCCGGGCGCCGCCCGGAGAGGCCGGGTTTGGAATGAATTCTCCGGGTCTACGGGCCAATGACTCTCATCTCCGGGCTTAAATGTAACCTTCATCTTAACTTTTTTTTCGACGCTTTTTAAGTACTATGCTCATGTATCGACGATCTACATCGAACTTAACGTAACTTAAACTAAGGACGAACACAACGTCCATGCCCTAGGGGGGGGATTCGAACCTCTGGCGGGAGCAGCCTCGCGCACCGTGGCAAGACGCCTCAGTGCGCTGGGCCATTCCCGGCCGGCTCCTCTCTAGTTATTATGAATAACTTTATATAAATCTCAATTTATTATTGCAACAAAACGCCACTTTTCTGTTCTTCCTCTGAAAACTTTTCATTGTTGCGTCGGTAGTAATCGGCTAGCGCATTATTAAGCAAACACTGTTGCGGCAACGTGTCAACTTGCGACGTCTATTATTTGTGTTCGTTCGTTCATTGTTTTTTTTTATCAGTTTACCGGCAATTTTTGGAATACTCGGATCGAGTGAGAACAGACAAGCTTACATTAACTCAGATTAGTGAGTAATAACAGTGAAATGAAGAGACGATATCTAAGTTCGTCCCGTGAAGAATGGTTGCAGAAAGAAAATTATAAAGAGTGGCTACAAAAAGTCGATACTGATGAGTGTATGTGTAAGTGCAGAATATACACTATCTCATTTACTTGCTGGGAGGGAGGAGGTGATAATAACTTTTTTTTAGAATTCACGTGTAATCCTGATTGGGGGGGGGGGGGAGTTGAACGCAGTGGGGGGTTGGGGGGGGCAGTCATTGGCCAAGGGGGAGGGGGGCACGTCTGGTCTCCGGGCCTGCCTCGAGTTCAATCTGGCAACTCTAGTTTGCGACATTGTTAGCACGGAACATATAATTGTCTTGGAACGAATGGAGAGCCAAAAATCTATTGCAATACGTCCCTGTAAACGACGTTTCGAGACTTCTTGCTCTCCGAGCATACATAGACATTTCTAGCTCTCGATACACGGGAGCAGCCTACGTAGAGCTGTCCGTGCGAGAAACTGGGGTGGCCAGATGAATACCTGCCACTTTTAATGTTTGTCCTTGACTCTTATTTATAGTAATCGTGAAGCCCACTTCTGTAACCGTTTAAAGTGGAATGGAAAGTTTGTTGGGATGATGGGAATTCGTGGTATTAATGCAGTCTCTCCCTTGGCTCCACCAGTGATGATGGTGGCTTGCACGATATGCCTTCTCAGGTCCGTGATGCGTAACCTGATGCCATTGCATAATCGTGGTGCATCAAGTTACACGTCAATAAAACAGGCACACCCACCTTCAGCTCCAACTTGTGGGATGGCACCCCTGACAGCTCTAACGGAGAAAAGTAACGAAATAAAAAAGAATTGTAACGGAGAAACGAACTGTTCAGATCCTACAAATGCAAAGGGAACCAACAAAAGAAACAACAAATGTAAAGAATAAAGAAACTATCCTGATCCTATAAACACGGAGTAAACGAATGAAAGTAACAATAAATATAACAGGGAAAGAAACCAACGAAGTCTTACAAACCAACAAAATCACCAGAGAAAGATTGAGTCAATGAAATCTAACCAGCAAAGTCACCAGCAATAAAAGCAAACTTTCGAATGCTATAAATAATCGAAACCACCAAAGAAACTATTATTCTTTGAAATCCAAAGAGAATACACTTTTAAAGAATTACGATAACATCACAATGTTAGAACATCTATAGTTGACGGTGACAGTCCAATGCACGTCATCGAAAACCAAGGAGAAAACAATATTTAAGAACCTGGATAATATCACAATTGAATACACATTATACGTCCTGAGAAATATTTTCATGAGTGGTATACTGCCTGCCATCTGTTGAGTGCAACTGTCGTTGCAGTTGACCAAACACACAACGTTTCATATGTTAACTGCAGCGTACCGCCTGCCATCTGTTGAGTGCATTTGCTACTACTTCTTTGCAGTTTACGTACGCTATTTATACGTGGCAGTTCGCGCTTTGTACACAAAATAGGACTTGGTATCTAGATCCCATTCTACACAAAACGTCAATGTTTTTTTCTTTTCATGGTACTTAGAGCATATTTTATTTAAAGTCTGCAATTTATATACGTACTTCCTTCATTTGTTACAACAAATGAAAATGAATGTGGCATAAACACCAACATTCAGATTTCTTGTGTATGTAATGATATGTCAGTTACGACGTTTTGGCAGTATCCCAGAATCTTTTTGTATATTCGAAAGCAAAAAAGATAACAATAACAAAGAAAAAAATTTGACTATAGCAGGACACGAACCACTGCCCAAAATAACGGAAGTTTATGTCATGGCGCGTTAATCCTCGCGGGATAATATGTATAGGATTATAATATGTATAGGATTTGATTTTTCGCGCCGGCCGTGGTGGCCCAGCGGACTGCGGCGCGCCAGTCACGGTCTGCACGGCCACTACGGTTGCGGGTTCGAATACCCCCTCGGGCATGGATATTTGTGCCGTCCTTGCTATTATATAGTTCATAAGTAGTTTGTAAGTGTAGGGATTGATGACCCCGTAGTTAAGTCCCATAAGCTCTACAAACATTTTTCTTTATTTATTTTTAAGTTTTCGCTTATTTAATACTTCTGTTAATTATAGGGTAAAACTTGACGACGCTTCTTGCCGGGCTCCAGTGTTTGTTGGCAACAGATGAACACTGAAGTGTAGAACTGCGTTAATATTTATTACAAGCTACTGAGTAAATGTTATTGCTGCTCGTTTCACTCGCAGCAAAATTAATACTGTACCTGCTCTATGGTTGACAGGTTCTCGTATGTAGCCCTGTCCGTTCAGAAGAAAATAATTTTAGTTTTAATTGAAATTATCAAGACAAAACATTTATTGGTCATCTGAGTTGCCGCCATTAACCATTAGTGCCAACATAGCCACTGGAGCCCGGCGAGAAGCGTCGTACAATTTAACAAATTATAGAGTGACTGTGCGTAGAATGCAAAAAGTATATACATAAAGAGTGCTACCAGTGAGCAAAATTTTGTTTTAGCTTTCAAAAAAGAGGAAAATCCACAAAAAATAAAAATAAAAAAAGCAAGTATCAGTTTGTCTCATTACCCATGTCTATATTTTTAAAGACACTTCTGAAGACACTGGCATACTAGCAAGACATTTTTTAATGCCCTGGGATTTTGGTTGTGTTGCATAATTTGAGGTTGAAACGTGATAACTCGTTCGAGAGTTGCCGAAAACAACGAATCTGAATGTAGAATAAAGTTTGTTGCAAGAGATTGATGTATAACGTAGCCTACATTCACAACAAATTAGAAAATACTTTACGAAATATCTAACAGTTGTCCATTTATGAAATTGGATATTTTGAAGTACTGCCATTCACAGGTAAATTTTGATCTGAATGATTTCCTAATAGTACTATTTAAATTTGCAATCAGCAGCTTTAAAATACACAATCAGTTGGAATGGAACACTGAGAAATAAGGAATGGCTTTAATAAGATAACAGAATTTTTATTATTCACTCGGTATGTATTTAAAATTTATTATCCCGTTCAAATTGCTTAATGACTTCAACGATATATGGTTCAAGTTATCAATTTGCACACTTTACATGGGAGAATATATCTCTTCCGTTACACTGACACAATTCACCTGTACAGACATACGGTTAAATTTTACTTACGGTCTCGGCCACGTGGTGTGGTAATGTTAGCAACAAAATAAGGTAATTGTGAAGAACGCTTGCATGGGCACACATTTCGATAAATCTCGAATGCATGACCACTCTTCGATACATGGTGCATTTCGATACATTCCAACATGGCGGGAGAATTTGATACGTTGACAACAGTGATCATTTTAAGTGAAAGTTAGGTTAGGTTAAACAAGAAGGTATTTTTTAAAGGTTTTTTCCAACATCAGCACACTATGCCGCCAAGCCCGTAAGTAAAATTTTACCTAGAATTACCAGTTAGCATATATATTCACCAGTGTTTACCTGTTGATACGTGTGAGTCATCTTGGAGTAGCAACTCCGGTGATTCACCGTAGAAATCGCAGAAATTGGAGAAACTGCAATTGGTAGAGATCGGAAAGAATATGTCGTGAAGTCGTAAACTGCTGTTTCAACTGTGCCAAATCACAACTAAATGTCACAGCTACCAAAAAGTGGCATTCACATATATCACTGTAATTGGACAGTCACTGTTTAGATCATCCCCATTAAAGACAAATTAACGTCGTCCAGAAATCACGTGACCATAACAGCTATATATGTCGACATACAAAATCTATCCTGCGCATTCAGTGCTCACTCCAGAGATATTGCTATTCCTTGCGCGACACCATTGATCTTTATAGAGATCACTGGCGTGACACTCACTGCTCTGAAAGTTGTTACCAAACTGACAGTTGCAGCGACACTAGCTCATCTAGTGGTGGGCAAGCCGCCGAAAGAGTTTATAATTATTTTTGTACGTAATTATCGAAAAAGTTAGTGTAAATTTTGCTTTACAAGAATAAGTAAAATACATAATTCAGACATTAATGTAAAAAAAGCCGAACTTAACTGTTTTACTGGTATAACGAAGAACTTCGTCATGAACCAATAGTTAAGGAATACGTGTATATTTGCAGCTTATTCCTCTGACAGTAAATAGAATATAAACATAAGAGAAACATAAATTTCTATTATGGTCTGTTCTTACTATGACGAAGAGTGTTTTTACACGTATGAATTCGGTATGAAGTCTGTAGTTGTTGCATTCTATATTCGTTACCTACGTGTAACTCTCACCGATTTTACTGGAGTTGTAATGAAGAAACGTTAACGTATTTCAGTAGAAGAGCCACGTCTTTCTGTCAAAGGGCGGGTCTTTTGATGTTTCCTAGCTATCTTTCTATTTTTAATAGTGAATGAAATTATTCAGTAAAAGCGTGTAGGTTACAAGATAATTGTAAATAAACTGTGCTGCAATGTACCGTTTCGTACCTTGTCAGGGATCTTAGGAGGAAACCTAAGAAAGACAAAGATGTAGCTGTTTTTAAGGTATTACCTATTTTATAGCAGTACAGACCTTCCCTAATGTAAAAAGTATGTTGAAATTAATATAAAAGATACTATTCGCACTCCTCCAGTATCGTATTCAGAAAGGTTACTTGCCTCCCGCTTGGAGTGCTGCCGCCGCAGTGTATAACAAAAATCAGTGAGAGGGTCGTAACTGTATATGCCAGACTGGGTCCGCACTACGAAGAACCAGTTTACATGGGCTCCCAAGAGCGAATTTCGTAAACTCATTTTCCAATGCCGCTCTTGGTTGCTCATGTAAAAACTTCAAATTCTATTCTGGAAATTCACTTCTGTAAAGCGGTTTTCCAATTACACAATCTATTTTCGGTGCCATATAAACGCAACCGGTTTTGAAACGTACTTGGCTTGTCAGATTGTATCGTCTTGTTAAGAATTTTTGTCTCATATGAACACAGTGACATTTCCTGCAGTGAAAGAGAAGTATAAATAATAGAGAAAGCATGAATCTATGTATTTAAGAAAAAATAGCGATTCTCGTTGCGACCTTCCTATCGGTACTCACCAATAAGAATTGGGCAAAACATAACTCAGGGTAGTAAATGGTTTATGGCCCGTTGTCTCTGTTCATAGGGGTGAGTTATGTACGTCAGCTTCTATGCCCTAAACAGCTACCCAATCTGTTTAAACAAGATCAATAATTAATCCGTAGTTTAGCCAGTCTATCAATCTGCATATGATGACGTGAAAATATATATAAACAAACATAAATTAAACTTCTGAATAACCAACAAAATGGATTCTAAGATAAAGAAGTGGTTCACTCACGAAGTGAGTGAAGTTTATTACTCATTTTGGACATGAAAATGCGGAGGTGGTCCGAATTTATACATCGGTAAATAACTGAATATTTCCCCAACTATTGTTCATGAGAGGCACAATAAGTATCACACACACTCGAGAGTAAAAGTTCCAAATTATCACTCGTAAATTAGTGTAGTCCATCGAATACTGCAGTTCCAAATTAATCCGTGATTAAGTATTTGTAATAAAACACAGTTTGTAATCACACGAGTACACGATTACTGAATTATCACAGTTCCACAGTCCTACTACCGTGCATAGCTTATCACTTTTCACCAGAGACTAAGTTCTTCAGTCACAGTCACGTAAATTTTCTGTCCACACATGTCTATCTCTTCAAGTCACAGGTTCGTAACGTGGCTTCAGACCGCTCCGCGTCACAACCTTTCACCACCGCGTCCAAGTTACAAGTCCCCTCCCAAGCGTTCGAAAAGCGTGCTCTCCCTGCTCCCAAAATTGTATCCTTCCACGCATCCTAACGCCTGATATTTAAAATACAATTTCCCTTCCAAAATTTTATATATTTGAATATCACAGAATTAAATGCTTTGACCACCTCCCTACAAATGTTGTTTACATTTAACAAACAAATAAATATTTCACAATACTAAAAACGGTTGAGATTGAATCTCTATGCTCAGATATTAAGTGTAGCGTCTAACTGTTCAAATATACTGACGCTGTCGAAATATAGTTATACAATTAATATTGAATTTATCATGGCTTTTTATGCAAATATATTCAGTTCTTGTCCAGAAATACATATAATTATTTATATATGAATTATCTGCTGCATATCTACTATTTTTAGATGTCCATGAAATATTTAAGTGACAGTCTGCAACATAAAACGAACGTTACTAAGAATAATATTAAATGTAATAAAATACATATATAAATGGAAAGCGCTTTGTTGGGTTCATGTTTTGTGTTTCTGTGTTGGACTCTGACACAAGAATATTATTACCTCAACGAAAAGCAGAACAAAAGAATAAAACAAAGTTTATTGAAAGAATACGGAAATAACATGGTACGTCTTTTAAGATAGGGAGCATGGTGCAATGCTGCCCATTTGCTTCTTAAACTGTTACTGATAAACACTACATATCAATAATTGTAAATATAAGTTTTATAATATTATTATTATAGGACTGAAATTTGTTGGCTTTTTATCTGTAAGGGATGTTGAAATTGTAATTATGGCTTTTGATTCTCACGAGTCTCCTGAATCCATTCATATAATTGTATTTGCCGTATGATCATTCCCTGATTTTATATGGATTTTTTGAATAATGTGTGTGGCTATATTGTAATTCAGTTGCAATCAGGGAAAGCTACCCTCGCTCAACCAAGGGCGTCGTTTCCGAGCAACCCTGACTACCTGTCTCCCATTCACTAGGTCCAAACTGTTAGCCGGCCAGGTGGGGAACCCAAAAGCCTGGCAAAACCCGCCTTTCACTTGGAAACAACCAGCTTCTCCCTATATCTGTAATATCACATGCTGACCAAATCAGGAACTAAATCAGTTGTTTTTCAGCCGTCATATTGAGTGGACTAGGAAATCCGCTGCACTCTGTATCATGTAAACAGCGAAAAACGGTTTACGAAATTCGGTTTTCGTCTTCCAGAAGCTGTGTTCCACGTAAATGTAGTAAATGCAAATGTATGCAACTGTAACTTATAATGAAGAAACACAGAGTTTTTTGTATCACGTAATCTGATAATTCTGTCTTAATTTATCACCAATTTGGAGTGCGAAAATCTTGATGATAAGGATTACTTTACTCTATGACGATTTTAATTTTTAAAATCTGTGCATCGTTGGTAATAACCTATACTCGATACTATTATTATTATAAAGACAAGTCGCTGTTTAACGTTCCCACATAAATTCTCTAAGGTACCTCACATTTTTTGCACGATTTTACAAAAAGCGTTCTAACAGACCTAGGCTATATATGCTTATATAGGCATATTAGCTTACTACGTGAAACTTTCTTACCAAAAATCTTTCATACAACGCATTAAACAAAGACCTATATGAACAACATGGACTGGACAAGACACCGCCATATTTGAGGCCAACTGAAAACTTATCCGCCATGTTTTGGAACGTCATACAGCCGTCTGCTACCACGGAATCATTTGGTTCCGTTCTTCTCACAATAAGATCTGCTACTGCCTGTTGATTTTTTTTTTCTTATTCATCTCCCACCGACGTGTTTCGGAAAGTAATTCCTAAAACTTAGTGCATTTTTGGTGTACAATGGCAACTCAAAGCAAAACGTTTCTATGTTAGAACTGTTGTTTTACTGTCCTAAGTTTAAACACGGATATTTGTGTAATAACCGATGTATCTTACCATGTAGATTACGCCGAATTTTTGTAGTGCATATCTGAAGTTATTTCACCTTTGACTTGTATCACATTTAAGAGTTCCACATTACTAAGTTACTTTCTACGTATCTCTCAAAGAAATATACTCATAATCGTTATCATCATCTTGCACAATTTCCAACCACAGGCTGGGCCTGTTTGGAACAGAAGTCCCGCCACTTTTTCCTGTCTTCCCGCCATCGCTCTGTTTTCTCTCTGGCCCAGTCCTCTCCTCCCTTGGTCTTCCTCTAGGTCGTTTCTTTTTCATCTGTATTTCGTGTATACTGCTGGGGATCCTCTTCTCCTACATTCTCTTTAAATGGCCATACCACTGCAGTCTCGATCTCTTTATCCTATCCTGTAAGGGCTCCTCTCTTACTATTTCCCGGATCTTCTCATTCCTCATCCTGTCTTAGAAGATAGGTTAAGGAAAGACAAAAACCTAGATTTATAGTTTTAGTAGATTTGGAGAAAACTTTTGACAATGTTGACTGGTGTACAGTCTACAGTAGGATTAACTGCAGGGAACTAAAATTTATGTACAACTTGTACCAATACCAGACAACAGTTACAAGAGTCGAAAGGCATGAATGGGACGCAGTAGTTGGGAAGGGAGTTGGGAATAGCCGTGTGGTCCAAGGCGGCATGATACGGACTGAGCTGCAGTTCCCGCCGGAGATTTTAGTCCTCCATAGTAGTAGGTAAAGGAAGGGAAGGAAAAACTGAACAAACTATAAAGGAATGAAAGGAGATATATAGAGAAGGAATTAAATTTGAGGGAGAAGGAATAAAAGCTTTGCTATTTGCCAATGACATTGTAATTCTGTCAGAGACAGCAAAGGACCTGAAAGAGCAACTGAATGGAATGGACAGTGTCCTGAAAGGTCGGTAAAAGATGGACATTAACAAGAACAAAACGAGGGTGATGGAAAGCAGTCGAATCAGGCGGTGCTGACAGTATTATATTAAGTAACAAGACAATAATGAGTGTTGTTATTTGGGCAGTAGAATAACTTGGTCGGCCGCAGTGGCCGAACGGTCTGCAGCGTGCCAGTCTCAATCTGTAAGGCTGCTAGGGTCGGGGGTTCGAATCCCCCCCTTGGGCATGGATGTTTGTGTCGTCTTTAGTATAAGGTAGTTCATTAGTAGTTTTTAAGTTTAGGGACTGATGACCCCGCAGTTAAGTCCCTTAAGCTTAACAAACATTTGAATAACTTCTGATGCCCAGAGCAGAGAAGATATAAAATATACAGAGGTATGGGGAGGAAAGCGTTTCTAAAGAAGAGAGATTTGTTAACATCGAAATCTTTTGTGAAGGCAATTTTCTGAAGTGGAGCCTTGTACGGGAGTGAAACGTATATGATAAACAGATCGGACAAGAAGAGGATTCAAACTTTTGAAATTTGGTGCAGCAGAAAAATGGTGAAGATTGTGTGTGTAGATCATGTAATTAATGAGGAGAAAATCTAGTAATGGAAAAAGTGTGAGAGGTAAAAATCGCAGAGGAAAAGTAAGAGATCAGTACCGAAAGGAAGATACCTTTCTTATTGCACCGATTAGAGTATCATGTAGAGCTGAATGAAACTAGTCTCCAGACTGAGGAAGACGACAACAACATAGTACATACTCCATTATTTCGGTGATGAATACATTATTTACTTCACTGTTACTTAGGTTTAAGCATACATTTAGCTTTTTATTAGACTCAGTGATTAAGCATGACATATTAATATGGTTACTGATGGGTGCAGACAAATGATTTAAAAAAATGATATTTTGTGAATCTGTTGGGCCAAATGCAAGATCTGCAAATGCAAGTTAAAACTCTCACTGCTGGTCTAAATTACTTTGCGAGTGGCCACAGTACTTGCGCAATGGAAATTTATCTAACTGCTCACTGCTTAAGGGAGCAGCCAACGTTTTAACAAACACAAAATTAATGATAAAAAAGGAGTAGATTATTAAACATGAGATGAGGAGCATGAAATTATAAAGCAGAGGTTTGCTACTTTAAATCATCATCTATTCCATAAATGAACAAGAAAATAATTGTAGGGAGACCAAAGTAAGCACAATAAAGCACACAACCTTGAACAAAAGTGATTTAAATCATAAAGTTAATGCCTGTAATAAAAAATTTTCTTCCATTTATGAATATGGAGGTAATATGGGAGGAAATTTGCAAATACACAGTGCATAAAGGAAAGCACATTCATTCACTCACAGACAAGAGCTTAATGCTTACAACACATTACTCATGCGGCAACACTTCATAACAGTGACAAAGTGAAATGTTGACGGTGTTTTGACGAGATGGTGGATGCCTTCAGCACAATTAAAATCAAATTATGCACCAAACGAACTCATGTGCTGGGAGGCAGTGGCATATTATCCATAAGTACCACGTGCTATGTGACCACGATGGATTACATAGAATTTACAAAAAGAAATTAATTTAGAATAAGCACATACAAGAATTCATATAGAAGAAACCTAGTATCAGTAAAAACGTAGCTGAAGGTCGAAGCCATGACTGTTATGAAAGCGTGTTGTGCAATTGGTCATACAAAGACAGGAGAGATGGAATCAATCAAAAAAATTCGAGAAAGAATTTAGATTGCTTACAGAAACAGACACCACACGAAAACACTAGTTAAAATCAACAAGGAAATCAAACATACTAAGTTAACATTGAAGGCCACGCACATGTATTCTAACTTGAGAAAACAGAGCACAAAATCATCACCAGATGATAAAACATATACTAAATTTGAACTGAACTTCGCATAGCAAAAGAATTACTCAAGAGACCCATCACAGATAAACCAAGACTGTGTCGTCATGAAAAAAGTAAAGTTCTAACAGCATGCCATCTCCTCAGCATGGTTTGACGATATACTCACTTCGGTGGTCACGGCAAGAGTGAAGCCTCAGGCCATGTGCAAAGCCTTCCCTTCCATGCACTGGATGTAGAGCGCGCTCAAAAGCGATGCAAGGTGCGTTCAGAGCCTCCTGTCTTCCAACCCTTACTACCTGAAGAAGAGAATACCCTCTACTAGCGCTCCAGAGAGGTCTCTTTTGTCACGTCTTTCGTCCATGATAATGTTGGCACTACATTAAGAAAAGGCCACCTTGCCATCTTGCCAAGTAAGCTTGTCTCTGGCCACTCAACAGACGGCAATGCAGACGACATACAAAGCCATGCATTCTTAACTAAAGTAAACGAGGCCTAAAGCGTGAGGCGGCACCCGTAAGCCATTGCACGACAGTCAGTCAATAATTAGAACAACCTTCCACATGCATATGAACACACAAGTTCAATCATACTGGTGGAAACACATATAAACATGGGACACTGATCACTAATAAAGGAATAAAAGTGGGCGATGAACCACTCACCAGCCCAGTTTGCCAGTCTCCTGATTTGTGGCCTATGATGAGTGGGGTTTTATATTGTCATGATGAATTTGTATCGAGTTCAAATTCTTGTATTCTTCCTTTTTCTGTATGGCTTCTCAAAGCTTCCTCAGTGCTGTGATGTATTCATGATACAACAATATCCAGAAAATCAAAGAGAATGACTGTTGTAATCCGAAGAAAATTTCGCCATGAGCGTCTTTGCCGATCACTGGATTTGGACTTTTTAGGTCTTGGAGATGTGATGCCACTCCTTTGATTGATTCTTTATTTCCAGATCATAAGCGTATACCCATGTTTTATCTCCTGAGACTAGATCAGAGAATAATGTGTCTTAGCTAGCTTCAAATAGTTCCAACAGCTGAGAGCAGACTTCCATCGTTCTTTCCTTCAAATCATACACTTTGTGGTCAAAAGTACCTGGACACCACTAAAAACATTCATTTTTCGTGGTAGATACATTGTGCTGCTATCTACTGCCTGGTACTCCAGATGAACAACCTCAGTAGTCATCGGACATTATGAGAGAGCAACATGTCAGAAGTCTGTACGCCAGATTTTCACACTCCTAAATATCTCTAGGTCCACTGTTTCTGATTTGATACCGAAATGGAAATGTGAAGGGAAACATACAGGACAAAAGTGTACATGCTGATCTCATCTCCTGACTGACAGAAACAGAGTTGAAGAGGTTTGTGCAGTGAAATAGGCAGGCGTCTATCCAGACCACCACACAGGAATTCCAAACTGCATCAGGATCCACTATAAGTACTATGACAGTTTGGCAGGAGGTGAGAAAACTTCGATTTCGTGGTCAAGCGGCTGCTCATAAGCCACACATCACGCAGGTCAATGTCGGACGTCCCCTTGCTTGGTGTAAGAAGCATAAACATTGGACGACTGAACAGTGGAAAATCGTGTGGAGTGACGAATCGAGGTACACAGTGTGGCGATCCGATGGCAGGGTGTGGGTATTGCGAATGTAGGCCGAATGTCATCTGCGAGCATGTTCAGTGCCAACAGTAAAATTTGCAGGTGACGGTTTTAAAGTGTGGTCGTGTTTTTCATCGAGGGGCTTGCGCTCATTTTTCTTTTGTTCGGCACTATCATAGCACAGGCCTACATTGAAGTTTTAATCACCTTATTGCTTCCCAATGTTGAAGAACATTTTGGGGATGGTGACTGAATCTTTCAACATGATCAAACTCTTCATAATGCATGGCCTGTGGTGAACTGGCTTGCACAGAGTCCTGACTTGAATCCTACAGAACAACTTTGGGATCGTTTGAAATGCTGACTTCATGGCAGGCCTCACCAACCTACATAGATGCCTCTCTTCTGTGCAGCACTTCATGAATAATGGGCTGCCATTCCTCCAGAAACCTTCTAACATGCGACTGAACATAGGTCTGTGTGAGTGGAAGCTATCATCGAAGCTAAAGGTGGGCCAACATCATAAAGAATTCCAGCATTACCGTTGGTGGGCATGACAAACTTGTAAGTCATTTTCATCCAGGTGTTCAGATGCTTTTGATCACATAGTGCATATTAGCTGCCTCAATACCCACTTCACACACACTCTCCAATACCCTAATTCATTAACCATCTCATTCATAGCAATGTGGCGACAGTTATGCAGCAAGCTCAGAAATTGTGAGTCGTCTGTCCATATGAATAAATTCATCACGTTTAAGGCGATATAAGTCAGTGGTTGTAGTTAGGGGCATCCCATTGCATGGTTTGTGATGAATGCTGATTTCTCCTTCTTTATACTTCTTCACCCATTTCTGCACATTTCTCTTGCCAGTCATATATCCCTATATATTTATCAGCCTTCTGTCGATGTCAGTAAAGACTCACCCTTCCTCTGTCAAGAATTCAACGACTACACACTTCTTCAGCTACGAATTAATGTTCATTTCTGGAAAATTCTATTCTACTATCATGCGAAATTTAAGCTACTTGAAAAATGTAAAGCACTCAACAATCCAAAGATTGGTTTGAACACCACAGTACTTTACTAGGAATGGACCTGTTTGGAGGTGGCATTCTGTTACCTTCCTCTGACTTTCCAACTGACTAGCACAGCCAGTTATAGGGGGACCTACAGTTTAATGTGGGTTCCGAACCACGGTGCTGCTTGATATTTTTCACATCAGCAACATTGCCAGAGGTGAAAGAAGTAGAATGTAACAGATAAAAATTCTAGGACCTCACAAGGATCGAACCTGTGACTTTTGGATTCATAGTCTGGCACTCTACCACTGTGCTACCAAGCCTCTACTGACGTCAGTATATAAACGAGTTCCCCCCTACAAAGAATTACTTTTTGAATGACCCTCATACTGACCATAAACGTTCACATTGTATGCTTTTTCTGTTTTTAGGAAAACTTGTGGAATGAAAGTGACCAAGCAAAGTCTAACAGTGGAAGAGGTACTACAGTGGACGCCATTGAGATTTGCTGAAGAAATGAATGATTGGCATTGGGTGGATTTGTTGCTAAAAGCTGGTGTTCCAAAACGGGACCTAACGACTACTAAGATGAAACTGGGCAGTGAGGAAAGTGCAGCCAAAATAATGAAGTCAGCTTGCGAGTCTGGGTACTTGTGCCTGCTGAATTTTGCACTGTCCGTGTCGCCTTGGCTGGTGGAAACGACACTGGACCAGTACGGCTCGACTGCACTCCACGTGGCGGCTGCCAACCGTCAGAACGCGGCTGTGCGTATCCTCCTGGGTGCCGGGGCCGACGTGCAAGCGACCGACCTACGCGGGCGGACGGCGCTGCACGCCGCAGCGGAGCACGGCGCCATCGCGTCCATTCGCCTGCTGCTCGAGCACGGCGCCGACGCCGGGACCGAAGACCGGGACGGCAAGACGCCCACGCAGCTGGCCAAGGAGAACGGCTACGAAGACGCTGCCACCACCGTCAACGTGGACGGCAGCAGCATGCGGTGGTCCTTGCGCAGGCTCATCATCGCCGCCGAAGCGGGCAACGTGGAGGCGGTGCGCCAGCTGCTGCCATCGGCGAGGGCCTTGGAGATACCGGGCGAGTGGCCGCTCCTGCTGTGGGCGGTGATCACCGGCAGCGCGACTGTAGTGCGCACGATGCTGGCGGCGGGGGTCGACCCGAACGTCAGCGACTGGCACGGCAACACCGCGCTGCACGTCGCGGCGGCGCGCGGTCGGCCCGCAGCCGCAGCTGCTCTGATAGAAGCGGGTGCCCGCCTGGACGAAGCAGACTCGAGCGGCTCGACGGCGCTGCACTATGCGGTGCGCACCGACAACGTGCCGGTGGCGCAGCTGCTGCTGCAGGCGGACGCCGAGCCGGACCCGCGCGACGACCAGGGCCAGACGCCGCTGCACCGCGCCGTCGCCAGGGGGTCTGCCGACGCCGTCGACGCCTTGCTCCGGGCCGGGGCCAGTGCTGACGCCGCAGACGCCACTGGCAGGACGCCCAGGCACCTCGCGAGGCAGCTCGGGCATAAGGATGTGCTCAGGTGCCTGCATCTGGCACCCCGATGAACAGGGTTGGTTTGGGTTGGGTTGCATGGTTGGGATAGGAGCACTAAACTGCTGAGGTTACTAGTCCCCCGACGGGGAGGGGAAGGAGTCAGTATAGGAAAGGAGGGGAGGGGAAAAGGAAGTGCAGTCCAGGAAGTAAAGAAGGAAGACTACATTAGCTTGGGGCCGTGTGATCGTCACACACATACTCATGAAAGAACTGTGAGCCCCCTGGGCGGGCCCGATGAATGAACACCTTCTGATCAGCTCTTGTGTAGAGAGGAAGTGGTGCAGTTCATCTCCTTTTATCATTGAGTATGGCTACTTTAGATCTCTGTCTATATAGTGATTCAAAATTATCTTCTTCCTATTGTACAGGTTGGTCAGAAATTGCCGTTACAACTTTCTCTCTCTTTTAGAGGGTAGTGAGTACATAACATTTTGAATAGGGACCCATGTCCGGAAACATATCGTTTCCGTTCCACGACATATGATTATCTCATCCACTCCTACTTGAGGAATGTAATTAGCCATGACCCATTACAATTTACACCTTATGGTTTACATTAGTCGACAACAACAACAAGAACCCAGAATTTATGGCACCAGCTGCAATGTACTGATGCATTACAACAGTGGCTCGATGTGGTGACCACCAATGTTGTTACACATTGTACCTCCGAAGCATGTTCTAGTACACCCTCTCTATCCCTGTTGCATACCAGGACAGGGATCTCTGAGACTTTCTCTATCCCTAAGCAGACATTGACGAGTTACACATCTGAATTGCAAGTGTCGTAGAATGGAAACGATGCATTTCCGGACATGGGTTGCTATTCAAAATGTTATGTACTCACTACCCTCTACAAGTCCTAGAATTTTATACCGCGAATTACCGACCAACCTGTATGAAATAGGAAATTCAATCGGGAAATTGTTCTTCGGAGCAGCCAGTACATGTAATCACTTTCTGTGATCAATAAACTTACTGCGCATCTACAGCTACTTTCCAATAGACTGTTTACAGTGTGATGTCCCACTTTGTTTCACGATATGTCCAATGGCTGTCTGTTGTTCACTCTGTACTCAAGTTATAACACCACCGAATTTTTCTCTCACTAACTAATCACATACAAACACTGAAACGTCTGTCACTTCTCGACGTAACCTACTTGCAACTATCGACATATCTCACAAAGACTACACCATGATCCATAGCCGCTGCGAGTCTGCTTTAACTATGGAAATCCGCCAATGCAGTAGCAGCAAAGCACACTAAGAGAGTTGGAAAAAGCTAAACATCGATAGATCACGTGAACAGGGAGCATCAACAATCACTTTACAGTTGCTGCCATGAGAAAACTACATCGTAGTGTTCGCTGAATGTGATCGTGAATTCTTTTGATATAGCATTTTTTGGCCATTTTCAAGCAATGTTAGAAGAAACATTTTCTGCAGACTGTAAGAATATTCAAAAAAGAAAATGTTGGGGAAAAATATGTTTTGAAAGTCGCCAGATTTGTAAGAATATTCTAAAATATTGTCATTGTATTTTATATTAATTTAGTTTTCCAGCTAGCTCAGTAAATGGATGAAACATAAACCTTCTCAGGGACGTGGTTATTCAGGTTAAATTTAGTTATAGGTCCGAGTATTCTTACAAAGTAGTTTCACATTAAATGCTATAAAAATAATGTTCAAAGCCAAATGTTATTAACATTTCCTATTGAAGTCAATGTGGAACCTATCATTTATATTAAAATTCTGATTATTATTCTCAGTTACGTATATCATTGAAACTTGAAGTAAAATCGCAAAGTCTGAATTCATTGAAGCTAAGTGAAAACGGTCTTTTAACATTTTTAAGATGTGACTATCAGGAAATAATTTAATGGAATATTATTCTCTTTTCACTCAGAATAATAATAATTATGCACTTCGTAATTTATAGATCTTTGTAAGATACCACATTGTACCATACATTACCAAAGAAGTTTGCGTAATTTTTATATAAGTCCAGTTTGGTTTTGCAGAGCTGAAATAAAATATTATTATTTTTTATTATTAAGCCTTATTTTCCACCCATCCTTGCTTTATCAGTTAGGAATTCTATTTTTGCCAAGTAATGGCAGCGGTTGATGCAATGTATCATTAGCTTCTTGCTGAAACAAATGCTAAGGGCGTCCTTTAGCATTTCATATAAATGATCAGGATATTTCTAACTAATTAAAGTTCGTACACTTATTTCATTTAATACATATATTTTAAGACTTTAAAAATGTTAAACACGTTTACAGACCTCATTACAATGTGGCCTTCATTTTCTTCATAAACAATCTCGTCACGATATTTGAATCGACCAGAGCAGACAAGAGACAAAACACGACCAGATACAACAAGATTACTTTTTAACATTACATACATTTATATATTTTAATTGTACAAAGATAATAACACACATTAAACCAATTATTCTTTGTTACGAGTGTATACACAGACACTTTTTGTTACATGTTGCGTCTATATTAGTGGTACCACTAAACTTTTGAATCGTCGATATCGGTAAAAATTGGAAGGACATTACAAGACATGGGAGTGATCAACACCACCGAAAGAGAAGCACACGGCGCACGTGTGTTACGTCACGCAAAGCAGGTCACTATCACATACTTGAATGGCTAGCGGCTAGGGCCTAGTGGGTTGTGCCCCGCTGACTAATCACTCAACTACGCAATAGTGTGCCGCGGTGAAGTAGCCGAGCGGTCTAAGGCTTCTCGGTGCGGAGCGCGCGGTTGCTTGCCGTCGTAGGTTCGAGTCCTCCCTAGGGCCTCTGTGTGTGGTCCTTAGGTTGGTTTACCTCAGTTTGTAAGCTACGGACTGATGACCACGCAGTTTGGTCTGATAGATTTACAAACATTTTAACATTTTACTCAATAGCGACCTGCTCTGCGTGACATGGCATGAGAGCGCTGCAGCCTTCCCTTTTGGTGGTGTTGGTATGACGCACCTCGTAGGATGTGCCCTAAACACAATGTTTAAGAAGTACTCCTGCACTGTGCCACAAAATGATCACTCTCATTTTTTCTGCACTGGCGCTTACCCAAAATATTAGTGGTTGCAGTGAGTCTATGTACTTTCATTGAGCTGACTGTTGCTTCGTTAGAGGCTTGGTACACGGAATCCACGTCTCATCCATTGTCACAAAAGATGTAAAGAAACTCTCATTCACCGCACCATCATGTGTCAACATTGCCTGACAAGCCGCCACACTCACAGCATTGTGGTCGCCCATGAGCATTTGTGGCGCCCAACTGGGGGACACTTTTCGCATTTTCGGATCCCCACGCAGGATTTGTGCACAGATCCCACGTAAATTAAGGCTTTGGAGGCGATGTGTTCTACAGTCCTTCAACAATCCTCTAAAACAATTTACTCCACTTGCTCGACCTTATTGTCATTCTGGCTGGTGCAAGGCCTAGACTGTCTTGGTGTGTTGTCAAAGGATATTTTACATTATTCGAATTGTCGCACCCATGATCACATACTGCACACGTTCATAACACCATCAACACATGTATCACTCCAATGGCGATGAATTTCACTTGGCGGCACACCACAAAAATGGATAAAAGAATGATTACACGCTGTTTTGTACTAAGAATGTCGGCATTTAAGTATAAATAACACTTCTAACTCTTTCTGCTGCTGCTACAATTCTATGTGCCGTACTGTGCTGTCACCTCTACCACACATTCATAACCAGTGTACACGTATTTTAAAACGCATCACAAGTTTCTATCAGTAGTCAGTCCTAAGAAAAATTGGAGATGTTTTAACTTGAATGCGCGTCATATTTTCTATATTTTCCTTGAGTTTTGTTTGATCTTGACTGTCCTCACTACTTGTTTCTTGACCTATGTTACTTCTGTCAGTTTTTGTTTTCAATAGATACACTGATGGACGGATATAATTTTACCGAAAGCTTCAACTATGTTATTTTTGTGTTGTACTTTTAAACGACACATACGGACGTAGGAAGTTTAACAAACCTCTCTCTTAATCTTTAACTATCTCCTTCTCTCCCTAGAATAGAATCAGGTTGTCTTCTTCTGCATTTATATGTCAGTAGCATACTGGGCATATTTATTTCTTGCCTTTAGGTTGGGTATGTAAGCCACTGATTGTTCTCACGTTAGGATAGTGTTTACTGTCATGCAGTAAGTGGCTCTTATTGGTGACTGGTAGTTTTTGTTTTTGTAATGCTGTCATGTGTTCCCTGAGACAAATCTCCAATGACCCACCTCTCTGGCCTAGGTAGTAACACTCACAGAAGAAACATTAAGTTTTGTACACACGCGTAAGATGTTGCGGTTTTCTGGTAATGCTGTAGTTACTGTATATTCTTAAATCCAAATCACACTGACAGTGACAACTAAATAACAAAGTACTTTGAATCTCTCTCAAACTGCTATGAAGAAGAAAGCTGGTGTCACTTGTACTATCAAGAAATCAAAGCACCACATAATGCATTAATTTCTTTTTCTGTTGACACAGTTATAGTCTTTGCTAATTCATGTAGATTTATTCAACAACCAGGGAGGGCTATGCTGTGGACTTATTCAATGATTTATTTGGTAACACATCTTAACGATATAGTGGATATTAATCAAAACCAGAAGTTTGGCCACATTTAATTCCTCTTGTTGTTGTGGAATTCCTACTGCTGTCATTGTATCCCAAATCTGTCACCAAATTCTGTGATCTCATGAGTCATGCGGTTAAATTGGTCTGGGAAAATATAAGACCCAATGAAACAATCTAGGACACACACACACACACACACACACACACACACACACACACACACGCACACACACATTACATCCACCTACCACCTACATGTAACATATGCACATCAACACACAGCTCTAAAACTGAACGAAGGAAAGTTAACTGCAGGAGTGAAGACTAGGCAAAATATATCGTTTTACGCAGCTGAAGCCGCCCTTAGGATTCTCTCGGTCATTTATGTTTTACGAATTACCTTCACATTTAACACAAAATATCGTTAGAGTTGTGGCTAATGAGATACCTGGTGACGTTCGCCAGCTATTTTTAGGCACTATTTTTTAGGCACCTTGGTTACAGAAGCACCCACTGAACGAGTACCAGCAGTTTATTCACTTTCTAATCGTGACTGACGCTTACAACGAATTGAGGGTGCTGCCCAGGTACTGTACTTGTGAAATACAATTGCTCCTCTGGCAAGCTTGTCTAGCTTTTGCGCTAACGATAAAACACATATTTCTTGCAGAGTTTTCGTATTTGTGTCCATGTTAAGTATACAGGTCGTCTCAGGAGGAATGGCTAGAACTCAAGGAAAGATCAGTTAATACAGAAAACTTGAGATGAAGATATACCCTATTCCGAATAGTTTCAGAGATAGAACACGTCAATAAACTGCATTAATTAGTACAGGTTTACAAGTGCACTTATCGGTAGCAATCAGTAAACATAACAACATGCATTTTACAAATACTTACTTTTAACTCATCCACTCCCAAGAATTATCGTACACATCCCGCTGTGACATACAATGCATTTGTGTACTCTTGGCACACATGTTTTGCTTGTCTATGTGCTTTAGCACGTTCCCTACCGGGGATAGCAGCCTCCCTAAGGGGACCAAACAGTTCATATCACGTATTCACCTTCATTTTGTACATCTCAGCCTTCATCCAACCAGATAAAGAAGAGTGAAATGTCTACGGTTCTTGGTGGCTAGTTAGTTGTACAACCACGAGCAATCCAGTGATAAGGGAAGGGCCATTAATCCCAAAACACATTAACAGGGTGTCCCAGCTATCTTGTCCACCCAAAATATCTCTGGAACAATAACAGCTATTGGAAAACGACTTTCACCAGTATCAATGTACGGCTGGGGCCCATGAATGTACATATTTGGAAACATTCTAAAACGAAAGCAAATTTGTTTTTTAACACAAACTTATGTTTTTTTTTAAATGGACACCCTATATTTTTTCTTCCGCAATCCATATCATGACAAATCACATAAACAATGGCGTTGATAGCATCGCAATATTCCAATTGCGTCCCGAAGTTGACGCTTGAAAAACCCGAAATGCGCTGCTAACGCATGTCCTGAGGCTCAGGCGTGAATCCCATGCTGCCCGTAATCGCGATGTGATTGACATGTGTAATCGCACTTCCATACTTACCAAGAGGTCCGAAACGAATAATACGCTCTGCTGCCATCCTGCATTAAAGTCGTACATTCCAGCAGGTATTTACCCCATAGGCTAGGGGTGATGAGGTTCTGTAACATATCTGTGTACCCCAACGTTAGTCACAAAGTTAACTTCGCTTATCGTTAATCCGTTAAAACTTTACTTCACTGTAGATCTAGCGCAAGTGACAGTGAATCGTTCACTCATAATAGTAAAATTCATGTTGATGGTTTTAGTGAAACGAGCAAGTGGACTAAAGGTTTTATCGTTGTTTAGGTAAAAATGTTTTGTCAAAGCAAGACTTGTTAGTCTCCAGGGAGTTTCTGCGATCGTTATATGAATAAAATTGTTGAATATCCGTCTCCATAGCGCTTTTATTTTCTAAAACATGACCGGTTTCGGGACAGCTGCCCATCTTCAGATCAAATGTTGAAGATACAGAGTAACCTGTCCTGTGATGAACGAATGTTCACAGTCGTTACATTCGTTCATCACAGGACAGGTTACTCTGTAACTTCAACATTTGATCTGAAGATGGGCAGCTGCCCCGAAACCGGCCATGGTTTAGAAAATAAAAGCGATATGGAGACGGATATTCAACAATTTTAAAAAGTTTTGATTTGGGAAGTTCAGATAAGACATAGAAGATGAATGTAAACATGTTTAACCAATTAGTTTTATTATCACATAATTATCAATGTTACGTTTAACTAACGCGTTACATGACAAATTGTTTCAAACAAATGTTTCTGAACATCACTGGGTAAAATGGCCCTTTGTAGAAACTTGCACTGTGATACCAGCTCTACATACTAAAGATAGCGTTCACATATCATGCTCAAAGTGATAACCATTGGCTTGCATACATAGGGTCACTCTGCGGATGAAGGATGCCCTACTTCGTGCTACTGTTTCCTCTTTGATGGCTGTACAAGCATCAATAATGCGTTGCTTCATGTCCTCTGGTGTTGTTAGTTCATGTTAGTAAACAGCATCCTTCACTGCTCCCTAAAGAAAATAATCCAGCGGTGTAAGGTCCGGAGATCGGGCAGGCCACCTAACTTGGCCACCACGTCCAATCCACCTACCAGGGAACTTACGGTTCAGAAGTCGTCGTGCTCATAAGTCGTTATGTGCAGCGCATCCGTCATGCTGATACCACATGGCCATTCTCCTGTTCAGAGGTACGGTGTCCAAGAGAATAGGAAGATTGTGTCGTATAAATCTGGGGTACTGTCTGCCATTTTGGACGCCATTTACAAAGAAAGGTCCGATAATGGTATCTCCAATAATACCACACCAAACATTCACTTTCCACGGACGTTGATGCTCTACCTGACGGAGCCATTTTGGATTGTCTGCGGACCAATAATGCATATTCCTCGTATTGACAATTCCTCTGTTGGAGAATGATGTCTCGTCGCTAAAGAGAACATCTACGAAAAAATTTGGATTAGTCAGAAGCTTTTGCTGAGCCCACCGACAAAATGTTACCCTGTTGCTGAAGTCATTTCCATGAAGATCCTGGTGTAAATGAACATGGTAAAGATGAAATTTATGACGTTGAAGAATACGCTGTGCACTTGATTTCGACACACCAACTTCACGTTTAATTTGACGTGTGCTGATGTGATGATTCACAGCTACGGTAGCGAGCACAGCAACTTCAGCACGTTCATCTGTGCGTGTTCTAGGACGATGTGTAAGTCTTTGATTTAAGCTTCCCGTTTTACGTAGACGAGATGTGAGACGACCAAACATCCGGCGCGAAGGCGATGGCTTGTCAGGGAATCGTCTTCTGTACAGTCGTTCTGCCTGAACAGAATTTCGCCCGCCTACAACAGGGTACAGTACAGGTATGTAGAGTAGGGTAGGAAACAGACATATTAACGCAATAATCATAATGTTCTCTAACAGTACTATAAACAAACAAGCAATCTAATAGCGTATTTCCCGTCAACGTACATTCTCCATAGATCAGCAGCATTTCTATTATATCTTCATGTGTGTACATAATAGAGTATACGTTCCACAACACAACGTTTATTCACAATGTGTACTACCTCCGTGCCGTCACTAGATTACTCTGATGTACGACTACACTGGCAAGCGGTGTACTGCATGCCAAAGCAACAAGTGGGATGCTCGGAGGGTGGTGGACTACAGGAGTTTGCATGGGTCGCAAATCACAAAGAAGGCGAAGTGGTAACTGAGGCTGTAGTGGGAACTACGTTGGACACGTGTCTAGGTAGAGCTAGGCCCTGGATGACCGAGTGCGCGAAAGGCACATTGGGTCATTTAACGCATTCAATAAACCTTATTTTTGATGTGCAGGATAAATAAGAGAACCTGACTGGTATATACCGATCGGTAGTGGTTCATATTGTGTACGTAGACACATAAAACGTGCATGTCAATCACATCGCGATTACGGACAGCATGGAGTTCACGCCTGTGCCTCAGGAAGTGCGCTAGCGGCGTATTTCGGGTTTTTCAAGTGCCAACTTCTCGTCGCAATATCTCGGGATGTAATTGGAATATTGCGATGGAATCAACGCCATTGTTTGTGTGATTTGTCATGCTATGGATAGCTGAAGAAAAAATATAGGTTGTCCATTAAAAAAAACATAAGTTTGTGTTTTCGTTTTAGAATGTTTCCAAATATGTACATTCATGGGCCCCAGCCGTACATTGATACCGTTGAAAGTCGTTTTCCAATAGCTGTTATTGTTCCAGAGATATTTTGGGTGGACAAGATAGCTGGGACACCCTGTATATGTGTTCTACCTTGAAAACAATTCGGAACAGAGCCTATGTCCATATGACGTTTTTTGCTTCATATGATCTTTTGTATCATTTCTCTGAACAATGACCATTTCTGCTGAGACTCCCTGTGTAAGCTGTCTCAGCAGATTGACAGTTCTGCAGTCGTTCAAGGCGTGAGTATCAGATATTCAGAGCTTGTGATGTATTCTTTTGGAATATGTGCAACCGTGAAGGTGGTCCTCTGACGCCTACATAAGGTGAAACGTAAGTTTTGTGAGAGATTGCCATCATACTTGATCTGCATTGTTTACAATTGAACGTTAGTGTCCACAAAATATTTGACTCATCTGTTCCGGTTTGGTGTCTTTTTGTCTAACGCTCATAATAAAATCTGTATATTCAGTGGAGCTTGAAATTTTCAACTTTTTAGGTTAGACAAAAGTCTTTGATTGGGACATAATTTGTAAAACAATGCTTGCATTTGATCCTGAGCTGTACTAAGTACAGAGAAAAACAATTAAGATTTGCTGAACTGCTACTGTTTTGTGTAGGACATACAAACGAAATTTGAATGTTCAGACTGATATTTTCATTTTGCAACGGAGTGCGAGCCGATATGATACTTCCAGTCCAATTAAAAATGTGTGCCGGAACCGGGGTGCTAACATGAGACGTTAAACTTTCGCGGGCAAGCACTCTACTTCTGTGAACTATGGAAAATAGAGGCGAGGTACTGGAGGAAGCAAAGCTGCAAGGACAGGCCATGGAACGTGCCGGGATAGCTCAGATCGTAGAGCTCTTGCCCGCGAGAAGCAAAGGTCCCAGGTTCGAATCCCGGTTCCGGCACATAGTTTTAATCTGCCAGGACGTTTCATATCACCGCACACTCTACTGCAGAGTGAAAATATCATTCTGGAAACATCCCTTAGGCTGTTGCTAAGCCCTGTCTCCGCAATATCCTTTCTTCCAAGAGTGCTAGTTCTTCAAGTTTCGCAGGAGAACTTATGAGAAGACTGGAATGTAGGAGGCGAAGTACTGACGGAAGTAAAGTTTTGAGGCGGCATCGTGAGTCGTACCGGGATAGCTCAGTTGGTAGAGCGCTTGCCCGCGGAAGGCAAAGGACACAGGTTCGAATCCCGGGTTCGGCACACAGATTTCGTCTACCGAGATGCTTTGAAATTTGATTTTTTTTTTTTTTTTTTTTTTTTTTTTTTTTTTTTTTTTTTTTTTTTTTAAGATATGATTTGCATGAATTTAGTAGATACGTCTCTCACAGACAGCTGAAACAGAAGCTTGTCATCAGTGATGGAGATTGGACTTTGGAGAAGTGGAATATAAAAGACAGGCACGGCATCTTTTGTTTAGTGCACAATAAGAATTACTACTGAGCTGAATAGATAGACAAGAAAATTTAATCAAAAACAGTCTGAAAAGCTGGAAAGGATGTTGCAGGTAGGTTGTGCTCAGAAACAATTCTCAGCGAAAAAAACGTGTTATCTTGCGCCCTACCCGATTTAATTAGCATTGAAGTTAGCGTATATGCACTGAAGACAGTCTCCAGAGGTGATGTGGTAAACATGACGTTCATATGGTTTTTGCAAACCGAACACGAGAGCCATATAAGAAAATATACCGAACTTTGTAAGATTTCTGAGCGAATAGCTCAGCTGGTAACCACTTTCTTGTTGTTCGGTTTCAGGTAACGAAGCGAAGAACATAGTTATTAAAATGTTTGTGAATCTACGGGGCATAATTGCTGCGGTTATCAGTGCCTGGGCTTACAAGCTACTTAAACTATCATAAACTAACTTATTCAAGGACATCGCACACACACACCCATGCCCCAGGAGGACTCGCACCTCCAACGACGAGCAACCGCGCGCTTCGCAGCAAGCAAAGCGCCTTAGAGCGCTCGTCCACTCCACGGCGACTGAACATAATTGACACCACTGCATTTGACAGGTTGCCTGAATTTGCGCACGGAACGATTTCAATGGTAATTAAGTCAGAAACGGTGCAATGCATCGATTTTTTTGTTAACAATTATTTCTCAGCCTAATTTACCCTGAAACTTGCCCACAAACTTTTCACACTATTTCTGATCCGCAAGTGTAATTGAACCACTAATCTCGCCGCTAATGAGCTGCAAACATTCTACCAAATGTGGCTGAAAGATAAAAAAAACAAGACGATAGTAATTAAAGAATAACGACTAGTTCATCATCCACTTTCGACACGGCTGTCTAATGGAATAAAATGAAAGCTCCTGATTAAAAAGCAACATACTGGTAGAAGTCGAAGCATGGAAGGTATCTGATTTAGATTGATATAATCGAAGAAAGTGTTACTGAATAAATGGGCTCTACTGAAATCAGATCTGAAAATGAATTTTAGAATACAGTGTTGTCTGGAAGTGAAACTTGGATAGTCGGTAGTGTGTTTAGATAGGAACTGAAGTTAGACGGTATTGAAGACTGTAAATAATTAAGTGAACCGATGAAGTATGAAGTGAAGAAATAGTAAAATAGTTGGAACGGAAATAAATCTATAGACGATCCTTTCTAGAAGAAGGGCTACGGATAGTGGAATATTGGAATAGATAAACAGTAGGAGCTGGAGAAAATCTGTATTAGTTAACGGGTAATTTTGATTGCCATAGCTACACAAAGATGTGAAACTCAATGCGAGATGAGAGACTCTGGTCCTCAGTATCAAATAATAATTAAACGTATCACTTTTCACTACAGGGAAAATGTAAATGACGTGAGTCTTTGTACAAGAGAATACTAATACGAAATGAACAAAAAGCTACGTGTGTTATTATGATGATTATCAGTGGAAAAGTTATTGTAAATGCTGTTTGGGGAACAAAATTACAAAAAAGGATCACTTAATGCAATTTTCTTATTTTCTTTTAGTAGATGAGTCCACTGTCCAAAAAAGAAGCAAAAAGATCCAGCGTTGGAAACTAATGGCACGTTGGTTACAAAAGTATTAAGTATGGAGTACCATCTGTGTTCAACAAGGATATAGGAAGAACAAAATTCAGAGCTTATTTCGAAACGTTCTTCTTCAAATGTTTTAGCGACAGCAAGGCGATATTTAAACATAAATAACCTTCGGTGTGAATATAATTGCTTAAATGCTTAATAATTTAATAAGTTGAAGACATATTGGTAGACAGACGCAACATGTTAACTTGAAGAGTAGTCTTCAGGTGTAGATGTGCAGAGGCCACCAGGAAAGAGTGTTGGGACTCTTTTCATAATGTTGTATATGAATGACCTGCACTCATTATTAACAACAACATCAGACCTTTTGGAGACGATACAGTTATTTATAATTTCCTACTATCTTAAAAACAGCTGCTGAATGATAGTCAGGGTTTTATGATTTGCAAGTGGTACAAATATTATCAACTTGCTTCACATTTTCACTTCATAATAAGCAGGAAAGGTATAACCTATGGGTACTTCAGTGAGTTTCAAACGGTATCCGTTAGCTCATGTAACTACCTGTGTGCAATGATTTCAGAGGAATGATCTCATTGATCTCATAGGCTGTGGTAATTGCGTCAGTTGACGGGGTTCGTTGTATTGGCAAACTCCTGAAGTCAGAATCAAATGATCAAGTTCAAAAATGTTCAAATGTTTGTTAAGCTTAAGGGGCTTAACTGCGGGGTCATCAGTCTCTAAACTTACAAACTACTTATGAACTACCATATACTAAAGACGACACAAACATCCATGCCCGAGGGGGCATTCGAACCCCCGACCATAGTAGGCGTGCAGACTGTGACTGGTGCAGCCGCAGACCGTTCGGCCACTGCTGTCGGCTAATTATCAAGTGAATGCCATGTTAAACAGTTTCGAAAACCAGTGCTAACACAAGAATATGTAGAATCTCTCACATGTTGTGGATCAAGAAACGTTGTGGGAAACCAGATCCTAATGAACTACTCTGCATGGATATCTTCACGTATGTCTCTGCGATTTCCCTGAGTCATGTAAGTTGAATACAAGATTATTCCTTAATTATGGCAAGCCGACCGCGGTGGCCGAGGTGACTGAGGCGCTCCAGTCACGGTCAGCACGGTTACTACGGTCGGGGTTTCGAATCCCCCCTCGGGCATGGATATTTGTGCTGTCTTTAGTCTTAGCTAGTTCATAAGTAGTTTGTAAGCTTAGGGACTGATGACCCCGTAGTTAAGTCCCATAAGTTGTACAAACATTTGAACATTTTTTAATTATGGCAAGGGTGGTGCAGTTCCCGCCTTACTCAAGTAAGTGTCTGTCTCAATTGAATTAAAAGGGACGTTTGACGGTTAACTTCCCCTACGTTACATTTACTGAAAAGAATAAAAGATTTATCAACGTAATGTTTCGCAGGTTCCGTCTAAATAGTATCAGTGAAAAATATCTGTGATGATATAAATTATAATAAACTGATTAAAAGGAGAGGAAGACATTTCGTAATTCACGGCTTCGTAACTCATGAATGCGCCATTAATGGCATTTTGCTTTATAAAGGAAACAAGTCATCTATTCTATATACCGCATGTTTTCCGCATTCGTATTAACTAATAAACCTGACGATGCGAGATAACAATGGCGTACGCAGTGACATAATTTAGTGCGCAGATGTCGTGTACTTGAAACTGTGGGCAGATGCTTCTCATACGGCAGATAAACAACATTTGTATGAGCCTTTTTGATCCAGATAGCCCGGTAATGTCGCAGTTAGCACAGATAATAGTTATCTCTTATTCACTGCGATCTAAAGCGGTACACCCATTAAGGTGCAAATAACATGTGATTCAGTGTTCATTTCTGTGTTGTTATCAGACATTATTGGCTGCATATGACCGCGGTATATTTCAGTCAGTTATTTCTAATGATGAAATACTCATAAATACGGGGTAAATCAGAGAAATCATGGCGCCGTGTTACTAAATAGCATCACTAACAGCAAGTAATACTTTTTCGCCGCGGTGGAGTGGTCGAGCGGTCCAAGGCGCCTTGCTGTGGAGCGCGCGGTTGCCCGCCGATGGAGGTGCGAGTTCTCCTTCGGGCATGGGTGTGTGTGTGTGTTGTCCTTAGGTTAGTTCAATTAGTTTTTAAGAGTAGGGACTGATGATCAAAGAAGTTAAGTCCCATAGATTTACAAACAGTTGAAAATTTTTTGAACTTCGATTTTTCTGGTATAATTGGACGGTAGTAGATAACATTCCCAACTATTCTTTAGCTATTAGTTTCTCATTATTATTTAGATAAAGTCATTTACATGCCACTACATGGAAACTTTCTCAGCGAGCTACGTTATGCAGTATATCGTTTCTACAATGGTCGTTCTAGATATCACCTTGTAGCGTTATTATGACTATAGACGGTGCCCCATGTATACTTCTCTGACTTCTTGAGCTGCCATATTGGATTCTACGTTGCCATGAAAACAGCAACCTTAGAGTACTCACTTTCTGCTTTCATGACTGTTACCGTGACAACGGCATTATTTTTTAATAACTAGAGTGATCAGTGTTTTATTGTAACTCATATTCTAATTATGCTGTTCCATTATACCAGTGGCACTAGGTGACTTGACTGTTTGCATTAGTCTGAAAGTTTCCCTGTTTTACAGTAAATATTAACTGCTTATGTATTGAACTACAGTGATTTAAATTACAGAAAACTCCATTTGACCTAGAAAAAGTTAATTTAGAAATTTCATGTTACCTCCATCGCTTACAGTTTGTACAACGTTTTGCCATGGACCACAAACATTGCCGAGGTAGGGTGACTTGCGTTCATGAAAGATATGGGTAGACGTACCATAGGGGTAACCACAAAGGAGGGGTATCTGTGGAGAAACCAGACAAACGTATGGTTCCAGAAGAGGGGCAGCAGCCTTTTCAGTAGTTGCAGCGACAACCGTTTGGATGATTGATTAAGCTGGCCTTACAACATCAGCTGAAAGCAAGGGCAAATAACAGTCGTTAATTTTCACGAGGATATGCAGCTGTACTGTTTGAATATATGGTGATGGCATCCTATCGGGTAAAATATTCCGGAGATAAAATAATTCCCCATTCGGATATCCGGGCGGGTACTACTTAGAAGCAAGTCGTCATCAGGATAGACAATACTGGCATTCTACGCATCGGAGCGTGAAATGTTAGATCCATTAATCGGGTAGGGAGGTTAGAGAATTTAAAAAGAGAAATGAATAGGTTGAAGTCATATATAGTGGGGATTAGTGACGGCCGGTGGAAAGAAAAACAGGATTTCTGGTCAGGTGAGTGTAGGGTTATAAATACAAAATCAGTTAGGAGTATTGTGGAAATAGGTCTAATAATGAATAAGAAAATACAAATGTGGGTAAACTCTCATGATCAGCACAGTTATCGTATTATCGTACTCAAAATAGATACGAAGCCAACACTGACCACAGTAATGGAAGTTCATAAGCTATATAGCCCTGCCGATGATGAGGAAATAGAATAAATCTATGATGAGATAAAGGAAATTATCCAGGCAGTTAAGGGAGAAGAAAACTTGATGGTGATGAATGACTAGAATTCGATAGTAGGAATAGAAAGGGAAGGAAACGTAGTAGGTGAATATGGAAGCCGTCTGGTAGGAAAATAAGGAGATGGAACCTGGATAAATCGAAGAAACCTGAAGTTATTGGGGGTTTCAGAGGGGGCTTTACGCAAAAATTGGAAGAAAAGAGAGGAAGTAACACAACAGAAGATGAATGGGTAGCTTTTAGAGAAGAAATAGCGAAGGCAGCAGAGGCCCATATAGGTAAAAGGACAAGACCTACAAAAGGTCCTTGGATGTAACAGGAAATACTGAATTTAACTAATGAAAGGAAAAAAAAATATAAAACTGCAGTAAGTGAAGCAGGTAATATGGAGTACAGGCGACTAAAAAAGAGATTGACAGGGAGCGCAAGTTGGCTAACCAGGAGTAGATAGAGGGACAATACTAGTCTGTATAAGAGAATATAAGTAGGGGAAAGACAGATACTGCTTACAGGAAAATGAAAGAGATATTTGGAGACAAGAAAAGCAACAGTATGAATATAAAGAACTCGGATGGAACACCAGTTCTCAGGAATGAAAGGAAAGCAGAAAAGTGGAAAGAATATATATAGGATCTCTACAAAAGATATCAGCTTCAAGACAATATTGTAGGAAGGGAAGAGGTAATAGATGAATAGGAGACAGGACAAACTACACTAAGAGAAGAATTTGACAGAGCACTGAAAGACCTAAATCGAAAGAAGGCTCCTGGAGTAAACGACATTCCCTCAGAGCTACTGAAATCCATGGGAGAGCCAGCCATGGCAAAACCCTCAGACTTCAAGAAAAATGTGCTTTCCCAATTCCAATTACAGGACCATGACTTTAATAAGTAATCGTTGTGAAATTCTAACGCGGATTATTCACAGAAGAATGCAAGAGCTGGTAGAAGCTATCGTTGGATTTAGAAGAAATGTACGAACACGTGAGGCAATACTCACATTACGATTTATCTTAGAAAATTGGTTAAGAAAAAGCCAAACCTACGTCTCTAGCTTTTGTAGATTTGGAGAAAGTTACTGACAATGTTGACTCGAATACTTTCTTTCAAATTCTGTAGTAGAAGGGGTAAAAT
Organism: Locusta migratoria; assembly: GCA_026315105.1. Lineage (NCBI taxonomy): Eukaryota > Metazoa > Arthropoda > Insecta > Orthoptera > Acrididae > Locusta > Locusta migratoria. Next base: position 338,265,978 of record CM048745.1, read on the forward strand.
ATAGGGAAAGTAAAGTTATATTTAACTTGTACAAAAACTTACAGCACATATTAGAGAAGATGGTCATGAAACGGACGTGATTGGGAAAGGAGTAAGAATTGTAATGATTGTAGCCTTTCGCCAGTGTTAATCAATGAGGACATAGACAAGCTATGAAGGAATGTAAAGAGTAATTTGGACAAGCATTTACATTTCAGGATGAAGAAATAAAAATGTTGCGTTTTGCCGATGACATTGTGATTCTGACAGAGACAGCAAAGGATCAGGAAGAGCAATTGAACAGCATGGACGTTGTCTTCAAAGGAGGGTATAAGATGAACATTAACAAGGATAAGAAGAAGGGTAATGGAATGTAGTGAAAGAAAATCAGGCGATGCTGAAGGAATTAGATTAGGTAATGACATAATAAAAGTAGCAAATGAGTTTTGTTTTTTTGAGTAGCAAATTAACATCTGATGACAGAAATAAAGAATATATAAAATTAGAACGTCTGTGGTAAGGAAAGCATTTCTTAAAAAGCGTTATTTCTTGAAAGCCAAAATTAATTTAAATGTTAGGAAATCTTTAATGAAAGCATTTGTCTAGAGTGTAGAATTGTATGGGGGTGAAACGTGGTCGTTAAAGAGCTCAGAAAGAAAGGTGGTAGAGGCTTTTGAACTGTGGTGCTACAGCGAATGCTGAAGATTAGATGGGCACATAACCTAACTAATGAGGAGGTACTTTACAGAAGTCTGGTGTATATTGACTAAGAGAAGCGATAGATTGGTGGCCACATTCTCTAAGAGATCAAGGAAACGTTAACTTAGCATTAGAAGGAAGTGTGTGCGGGTAAAAAGCGTCAAGGAAGACCGAGAGACGAATAGAGTAATCAGGGTCAAATCATTGTAAGTTGCCGTTCTTATTCAGAGATGAAGAGGCTTGCACAGGACAAGGTATTGTGGAGAGCTGCATCAAACCAGTCTGCCGACTGAGGACCAAAACACACACAGAAAATGCACCTTAGATGACTAATCATAAATGAATAGTGCGAAATTTAGTAAAGAGCAAAAATGTAAATATACTAGTTTATTGTTTGTACTTTGTTTTTCTTCTTCGCAGTTGAAGTTATACAATAACTGTCTTTAGCGAGTTTTAAAGTTATTGTAATTCAGATCAGTCTGAATTAGGCTAAATTTCACAGTTTAAAGGCACGGTTATTTACCATATACAACCTCTTCATTTGAAATCGGTAAATTAATAAACTCAAAGAATAGTAAAAGCTTTTACGGAATTGATTGAACTTCCAGCAGGGTGCTTACAGCTTGTTCCCCACAGATAAGTAGGATTCTCAGCCACATATGTAATACTAATCTGAGGCAGGGTGTTTTCCCTGTTAGACTAAAATATGCCATTGTTAAACCTTTGCATAAAAAGGGTGATACATCAAATGTCAACAAGTACCGCCTAATCTCTCTTCTGACTGCTTTATCAAAAGTTTTTGACAAAAAACCAAGTACTAAACAAGTGTCAGTTTGGTTGTCGGAAAGGCTTTTCAACAGAAAATGCTATATATCCCTTCACTGTTCAAATATTAAATGCTCTGAATAATCGGACATCACCCATTGGTATTTTTTTGTGATCTCTCAAAGGCCTTTGTTTGTGTAAGTCATGGACTTCTTCTAGATAAGCTTAATCATTACGATTTGAATGGGGCAGTGCGCAAATGGTTTAATTCATACTTAACTGGAAGAATGCAGAATGTTGAAATAAGTGGTTCATGTAATGTCAAAACATCAGTTGATTACTCATGGGGGCTATCAAGAAAGGGGTTCCGCAGGGTTCGTTCTTGGTTCTTTACTTTTCCTGATATACACTCCTGGCCATTAAAATTGCTACACCACGAAGATGACGTGCTACAGACGTGAAATTTAACCGATAGAAAGAAGATGCTGTGATATGCAAATGATTAGCTTTTCAGAGCATTCACACAAGGTTGACGCCGGTGGCGACACCTATAACGTGCTGACATGAGGAAAGTTTCCAACCGATTTCTCATACACAAACAGCAGTTGACCAGTATTGGGCCTTTCTGGATATGGAATATGTTCGACTGCTACCCTAGTCAGCACATTCTGCAAATATCTCACCAACTGAAAATGTCTGGTCAGTAGTGGTAGTCACTACTCTTGATGAGCTGTGGTATCGTGTTGAAGCTGCATGGGCATCTATACCTGTACACGGCATCCAAGCTCTGTTTGACTCAATGCCCAGGCGTATCAAGGCCGTTATTACTGCCATAGGTGGTTGTTCTGGGTACTGATTTCTCGGGATCTATGCACCCAAATTGCGTGAAATGTAATCACTTGTCAGTTCTAGTATAATATATTTGTCTAATGAATACCCGTTTATCATCTGCATTTCTTCTTGGTGTAGCAATTTTAGTGGCCAGCAGTGTAAAGTAACGACTTGCCATTCTACATTGATGTAGAATAGTTACTTTTTGCTGATGATACATGTATAGTAATCACATCCAAAAAACAGGAACTAAGTGATGTAATCGTAAATAATGTTTTTTACAAAATTACTATGTGGTTCTCAGGAAAGGACTCTTATTAAATTTTGAAAAAAAACATAATGTATATAGTTCCGTACAGTAAATGGCACAACTCCAGTATTAAATATAGACTTTGAACAGAAGTCTTTAGCTAAGGTACAATTATCAAAATTTTTAGGTGTGTGCTTTGATGAGAGATCAAACTGGAAGCAACACATTGATGGTCTGCTGAAATGTTTGAGTATAGCTACGTACGTTATCAATGTTATTGCAAATTTGGCCGATAAGAATCTCAGTAAATTAACTTACTATGCCTATTTTCATTCAGTGCTTTCGTATGGAATCATCTTCTGGGGTAACTCATCATTGAGTAAAAATGTATTCATTGCACAAAAGGTGTAATCAGAGTAGTTGCTAGAGCCCACACAAGATCATCCTGCAAACATCTATTTAATGATTTAGGTATCCTCATAGTAATTTCACAGTATATATATTCACTTACTAAATTTGTTGTTAATAATCCAACGCAGTTCAAAAGTAATAGCAGTGTGCATAGCTATAAAACTAGGAGAAAGGATGATCTTCATTGTGCAGCGTTAAATCTGACTTTGGCACAGAAAGGAGTGAATTACGCTGCCACAAAAGTCTTCGGTCACCTACTAAACAGCATCAAAACCTGACATAGCCAACTAGCATTTAAAAGTAAATTAAAAAAGAATGTCTGAATGACAACTCCTTAACGTTCCACATGATTATGAAGTATCGTATTCAAGATCTATGGAACAGGTATTAATCTAGCAAACCATTCTCATTACACTGATGATTCCCAACTACGAATTTCCTATGTTATATTGATTAAGCTTACGTAGAACATAAGAACCAATTAAACTATTTTCATAAGTATGAAAAATTTCAAAAGACAAACAGTAAGTACGTTTTCCAAAGAAAAAGAAATTGTTTCATATTTTGCGTTTTATTCTCAAATTATTAAATATCTTGAACTACACACTTTATAACGGAGCATATAGTTTCGTTTTGTTTGTTTTGTTTTAGGGGGATAAAACTACGGAGGTCATCAGTCCCCCAACGGAGCATATGTCCTTCCTCAGTGTTCAAGTTACATTCAGTTATTATGCTAGTAAAGATAACCGCAGCAGTGTTCTTAAATTTACCAAATCGTCCTTGATATCTATAGGCGGCACAGCCGACCCATTATAACAAGTTAACAGAGCAAAGACAGCAGGCAGAAGCCGACGTATGTCCGTCATCAGTAGTCCACATATTGTGAAATGTAGAGGTGATCCCTTATGTATTTGCCATCTCCAGAGGAGCCGCTTCATCAATTACTCTGTCGTGGAGTAGATCTTAGTGAATCTCCAGTGGGGAGTACTAAGGATTGCGCGCTGTTAATAGTGTTGACCGAGATACTTAACATCAGGTGTGAACATAGAGTGCATTAGTCTGAGACTGACGTACCACGCCAATTTATAGCCAGACTAGGATTTACAGGTTGTTCTTAACTTCATCATGACACAGGGAAGTGCGATCGGCAGTAGTCGATCAAGACAGACAATATTTAGATTCAATTTCAACAAAGACGCAGCTAGCAGTCATCGGCGCAGTAAACAATATTGTGTGAAAATGCTTTAGGTGAACTCCATCCATCTCTAATCAGTAATAACAAATACTTTTTTTTATCATTGTGAAGTATTTCTTACATTGAGACAGCCTTGATCGCAAACTGACGAACCTAAATAAATTTTAGAGTCAAGTAGGCGCAATTCTTCAGCCACTCTACCAACTGTTTATACGTTTCCTCTATCTTGTCAACCTATTCGGAACTTGGAAAAAATTTCTTTACTAATTTGAGTTTTTTCCTTTAAGTAAATAAAGCCAAAGTTCACAGTCAGCTTATTATTTCAGTAACTAGTCACATCACTTTGGTACCTGAACTATTCCTCACTAGCTACACTTTGTTAATTTTAAGATTTTTCTTACAAGAAATGTCATATAAGTGATAAAGTTTCACCGATTATAGGTAGACAAGAAGCATCTTTCTGAATTCTGCGTGCCATGCTGTTGATGCTTTCCTTGGAGACTAGGGTACATTAGATGGTCAGGTTTGTCTGTTGTGCACTACAAATCACAACAGCATAGGAACTGCATGTCAGAAAATGGCGACCCTGTCAGGATAGAAATTGTCAGAAAAGGTAATCGGCAGAATAGATAAATAGCAGAGTAGGAAACATTCAGTTTTGGCGAGGATCGCAAAGATTTTTTTAAATTTTATTTTTATTTTTTAATTTTGTATTGCGAATTGCGAGCAAGGAGGATTCTAATACGGATTAAGAAAAAGTTTTTGTGTTGATTATCAAGTCTTTGTGTATATTTATGTGGTGGTGAGTTAGGTAAAGAGAGATTTAGTTAAATGTTTGCAAAAAGTCAAGTAGTTTAGGAGATATCAGTGTTGGTAGGTGCATTGTCATGCTGAAGAGCAGTTTGTAAAATTTGTATTTCAAGGATTAGATATAGAAAAATAATAGGAGGTCAAAGATGGAGTGCAGACAAGTGATAATTGCAAAGAAAAAGGTCAGATAGCAGAATATAAAAAAGTAAATTTTTTATTTGCATAATTTTTTAGTAGGTATATGGTTTGAGGGATTTCAGGTGGTAGGTACATATGCAGAGACGCAGGTTGAAGCTGGAGCAGCCACCCTACATTGGTTTAAGAGAGTAATATTTTTTCTCTCTTGCAAGTGCACAGGTGCAGAATTGGAGATTGTAGCAGAGCAGATTGGAGAGAATTTTTTTTACGACGTTTTTTAGTTGTCTACCAACGGGTAAGTAGTGGCACAGTTTTGTAGACCGGTGTTGTGATTGATTTAAAGTTACGTCAAGAAATACACCCATGTTAACGAGGGCACAGGCACAAAAGCTTCGTGAATCTCAGCAGCAGGTAGAGGTGATGGGGAAAAGAAGTAGGTAATCAACAAACGGACGAGACAGTAGAGAATGTAGAAAATTATTGGGAGGAAGAGCAGCAGAGTTGGCAACCTCTAGAAGATTTAGATAAAATTTAAGTAGATCCGATTCCGGATATTCCAGCATTTGTAATTTCGCGAAAAGCAATTTCTGAACCAGATGCAGACAGTCCACGTAAAAGATGTGAAACTTTAGAAGCAGGAAGAGCTAAGAATACTAGATTGTCAGCGTATTCAGGGACAGAATACGCGTCATTACAGTCGTTGTATAGACAGCTTGGTGAGGAAGCAGGAAGATTTGATAGTGAAGATGAACAATTGGAATATGTAGAACCAATCGTATATATTATCAACATGCCACAGCAAAAGGGACAGAATAATTTTGTGCAGTTACGAGCGCCTCGTAATGGTTCCATAACGAACGCAACTGTACCTGAACACATAAAGCAGACAGAACAGCGAGACCGGTTTGCAGAGTCACATGCGCCACTACAAAGTTCAGTGACAGATGTAACGAGGCTGCAATACACACACAGTGTAAGGCAACGTAGAATGTTACAGTTAGCCGATTTGTTGACGTCACAATATGAGACACGAGATGCCGCGATTGACGGAATACAAAATAGGAGATCGAGAACGCAAAGTTCAGCAGGAGAGATTATGACAGGGCAAGATGCCATCATAGAAATGTTAAGAAAGATGAACGATAGTTTAAATAACAAACTGCAAATTCTGGAATATCCGACGAGAGGAGATCGTGCGTCATCTTAAGGACATATTGCGTTCTTTGGATGCGGGTAATACTATGGATGTGGAAATGGCTCAACGTGTGCAGAAAAGCAAAGCTGAAGACCCTCCAAAGGGGCGCCACCCCTTCAAAAGGTTCGCCATGCAAGAAGTAATCAGCTGCAACTTCGGGAGTGGTAACAGAAACGGATGTTACTGGCGCGCCCCCGAATGTTACCACTAATCAGTCGAGTGAGTGGGGGCATGAACTCCCGGAGGACGACGGGACTGTTACCAACGTCTAGTTATTTTCTTTTTCTTTGCGCTGTGTGCTTGAATTTTCTTGTGTTCTTGTTGTTATGGTCTTCAATTCGGAGACTGGTTTGATGCAGCTCTCCACAATACCCTATCCTGAGCAAGCCTCTTCATCCCCACATAACCTACATCTGTCTGAATCTGCTTACTGTATGCATCTTTTGGTCTTCCTCTGCGGGTTTTACCCCACACACTTCCCTCCAACGCTAAATTCACAATTCCTTGATGTCTAAGAATGTGTCCTATCAACCTATCCCTTATTTTAGTCAAGGTATGCCAGAAACTTCTTTTCTCCCTAATTCTATTCAGTACCTCCTCATTAGTTACGCGATCCACCCACCTAATCTTCAGCATTCTTCTGTAGCACCATATTTCAAAAGCCTCAATCCTCTTCCTGTCCGCACTGTTTATCGTCCATGTCTCACTCCCATACAAGGCAACACTCCATACAAATGCCTTCAGAAAGGATTTCCTTAGGCTTAAATCAATATCCGATGTTAACAAATTTCTCTTTTTCAAGAACGCTTTTCTATCCATTGCCATTCTGCATTTTATATCCTCTGTACTGCGACCATCATTTGTTATTTTACTGCCCAAGTAACAAAAGTAATCTACCTCCTTTATTGTTTCGTTACCTAATCTAATTCCTTCAGCATCACCTGATTTTCTTAGACTGCACTCCATTACCCTAGTTTTGCTCTTGTTAATGTTCATCTTATATGCACCTTTCAGCACACTGTCCATTCCGTTCAATTGCTCTTCCAGGTCCTTTGCTGTATCTGACAGAATTACTATGTCGTCGGCAAAACGCAATGTTTTTAATTCTTCCCCCTGAACTTTAATTCCTTCACCAAATTTCTCCTTGCTTTCCTTTATAGCTTGCTCAATGTACAAATTGGTAGCACAATGTGTATGGTAGCGCAATTACTATCTGTCGTTGCTACCATAAATATTAACAGACTTGTGTCGAATGGGAATTTTGTAGTTTGGAAGCCTTTTTACAATTCGTTGCAGCGTTTTGTGAACAGAATTATTCTTAAAACTGACAGTTTCTGCTGTTACAGATATCGTGAGAGAAAGGCATAACACGCAAAAATAGTGACTGCACGTAAATACATTTAATATTAATGCTGAGATGACCTGTTTTGATGTCTGAAGTAACCCAGGACTGTGGACACAGTCAATAGGAAGAAGCGATGCAAATTATTATTTATTGTTGGGGAAAGTGGTTTGAGAGTGCGTACATTACGGGTCAAAAGAAAGACTTGACAGACATGTCGTTATGTTAGTGAATGATATTTATAATAGCACGCACTAAGTATTTTGTGCTTAGTAACTTACAACAATATACAAGTAGCAGATAACAGAGGACTTCAGCTGCCACGGAGAATGTTTATCACCTAAAAAAAATATATGTCAATACAGCCATTAAGGTATTAAAATTGCAGACCGTGAACGTATGACAACTCTAGCACCACTCAACCTAACTGAAAAGAATCAATATTAAGCAGAACGTTAATGTCTCAGTAGCGACTGGAGCCATTAACAGTGCTGCTAACCTGTCTATCAAGTGTCACTGCAGTAAGGAAGAGTGTTGTGGGATCGAAACTTGAAGGAGTGTTCTGAAATTTAGGAAGAAAAGCCAGTTGGCGAAATGAGGATTGCGGGCACGATGTTTTGCCTTACCACAGAAGCACTTTATCGACTGTGGCAGGTAACTGGCATAGCACCAAGCTGCTGTAATCATGCGGAATGCCAATGTAACAAAAATAAATTCCGTAAATATGTAACCATGCCATCAGTGTGGCTGCTTATAGCAATCTGTGCAGCCGTTTCGGACTTTTATGTAGCGAGCCAGCAGTTGTATCCCAAGGTTTCCAAAGTGACCATATTCACCGATATACTGATGAAATTCATTTTTCATCTCAAGTGCATCAGCATGTTCTTTGGCTATTCCATCAATAACTTGGCACATTTCAGAGGATTTCTGAAGGCTCTAAATCATTCAGACGTTCTGTTGGCCCCAACTGTTGCCTGTGGTAGGAGGATTACTGGGACACTTCTCTTGTTGCTGGGCGCAGTAATAGCAATCAGCACTGAAGTTTCATCGATTTATACGTTTGGTGAGAGATTTGGTAGATTCACGGCTTTAGAAAGAGTTATATTATTCTACAAGATGCTCTGTGACACTATAATAACACTGCAGTTCATACTGTTGGTACTGGAGTTGTGGTCACGATTCAGGAGGCTCAACGCTATGTTGGTGAGGACACTATCCGGTCTGGGAGACTCTAGTTTATCGCAGTTGCTACTGGGCTGGACCCAGAAAGAACCGGAGCAGAACGTGAGTACCAGGATGGTCCAGCTGAGACGAGTCCACCTGGTGCTGCAACGCGGTGCAGAGCTGTTGCAGGTCCACATGTCGCCGACGGTCACCTTCCACCTGATGCACAGCATTCTGGGCACCATTTACAGTAGCTACGAGCTGCTGGTGCTACTGATGGAGCCCGACCGGGTGGGCAGCATGCTCGTCACTCCGTCCTCGAGTTTCTCCGCGTGCTGGCTGGCGCGGCACGTGTTCGACCTGGTGGCGCTGACGCTCTCGTGCTCGGCGCTGGGGGATCTGGAGACGGAGGCAGCGCTGCAGCTCCGCAGGGCCGCCGGTCTGACAGGAGCAGTGCCGGAGGTGGAGGCCTTCCTCAGGCAGCTTGAGCGAGGGCCCACCCTGCGCTTCAGCGCGTCGGGCCTACTGCCCATCGACAGAAGGCTGCTGGTGTCCGCCGTCTCCGCCACACTTACCTACCTCGTTGTGTTGGGCCAGCTCGGACTGAATTCAGCCACCAGGTATGTGCGGTTCCTTGACATCTCCACACGTTACTGGATGAACCCATGCATACACACATAAAAAATATGTATCGACTGTGCATACCATAAAAACATTCCTTTGATTTAGTTCAACAACAAATGTTTCCGCAAGTAGACGAAATGGAAGCTCCTACATCAAGACCACCACAATCCAAAACACCGTGTGATTTCTCTGACGATGATGATCGTGTAGCATTAATGACCGTTAGACCCCAACTGGGGTCGTGTTCAGCCTGCCTGGTGCAAGTCTTTTTATCTGACGCCACTTCGGCGACTTGCGTGTCAATGATGATGGAATGATGATGAGGACGACACAACACCCAGTCCCTGGGTGGAGAAAATTTCCAACCCGACCGGGAATCGAACCCGGGCCCCCTGCGTGGCAACCCACCACGCTGTCCACTAGACTACGGAGGCGGACAGAAAGACAGTAAAGTAATATATTACAAGTTTTTCTGTTCTTTCAGACATGTTCGAAAGACACACGCCACTTTTGACCCTGCAGTTATTAGCTATTCATACTGACGGTACGTATGATATTAAGTGCGAATGGGTCGTCTGCTTTCTAGGCAGCTGCGCTGATCACGGCTGGATACAGATTTGCCGGCCGCGGTGGCCGTGGGGACTGAGGCGCTTCAGTCACGGTCTGCACGGCTACTACGGTCGGGGGTTCGAATCCCCCCTCGGGCATGGATATTTGTGCCGTCCTTAGTTGTAGGTAGTTCATAAGTAGTTTGTAAGTTTAAGGACTGATGACCCAGTAGTTAAGTCCCTTAAGCTTAACAAACATTTTAACATTTTGGATACAGATTGTCAACTTTACACATTCGCAGATTATGTCATACCCTCCTGCGTCCTTCGGTGTCATATATGATACCGGAGGTCTTTATTTTTTTGTTTCGCCTACAGTTAAAGGCGACGAGTTGGGCCACTGGTGTCATATACTATAACCTTTGCGCTTGCCATCTGCCACGAGTTTCGCATTCTCAACGACCTCCAACATGTTGCAGCCGTGTTTAGTTGCAGTGAACTTTGTACTGCGACGCCACACTCACCTACCTCGTTGTGTTGGGCCAGCTCGGACTAAACTCAGCCACCAGGTATGTGCGGTTTCTTGACATCTTCACACATCACTGGAAGAATCCGTACATACACACATAAAAAAGTTTTGTATCGACTGTACATACCATAAAAACATTCCTTTGATTTAGTTCAACAACAAATGTTTACGCAAGTAGACGAAATGGAAGCTCCTACATCAAGACCACCACAATCAAAAACGCCGTGTGATTTCTCTGACGCGAAGAAAGACAGTAAAGTAATATATTACATGTTCTGTCTGTTCTGTCAGACATGTCCGAAAGAGAGTCGCCACTTTTGACCCTGCAATTATTATCTACTAGCTTAAACCCACGGCTTTGCTCACGTGTTGGTTGATTATGATAGATAAGCTATCTTTCAGTATACTTGTCTTTACAGAGAAAGAGCTGAAGACAATGTAGCACGCATAGACCAAAGATATGGTATGTGGCATCACGTTTCCCTGTATGTAACCTCCTTGCTACTATAGAGTCGCAAACGTCATCGCTGGCCTTCAGTCCGAATTTTTTATAATTTGACGACTCTGAAATATCTCAACATATCTTCCACCCTTTTATAGCTATCGGCATGGAACTGCTATGGTGTACAACGGGACACTTCGCCAGGAGATTCGTTTGCGTTCTGTAGTTTTCGCTGCAGAGCGAAATAATAACACACACACACGTATAATTTAATATACACCGATAAGTTTCCATCCCAATATACTCCACCCTTTTATCATTATCAACCATCAAGTAACAATGCAAGCAATAAAACCATTTCAAAGAGTAAATATAATTTTCAAAGAGTAATTATTGTTCCGCATTTCGCGTTATATTCTTCAAATTACTAAATATCTATCAGATCGCTATAAAACCGTGCCTAAAACCTTCCTCGGGTATAAATTAGTAACTGTACAAATATTTAAGTCTCTGCGTCTTGTCGTTCGGACGTGATAAGCGTACACCGAACAGACATTCACATTAATATACATAGATAAATAGCTATCCGATCGCCATAATGCCGTGCCTAAAGCCTTCCCTGGGTAGGCATTAGTAACTGTACACATTTTTAGCTCTTTATGTCTTGTGGTTCAGACGTGATAAACGTACACCGAACAGACATTCACATTTATAGATATAGATCAATACTGACGGTATGTATGATATTAAGTGCGAATTCGACTTCTGCTTTCTAGGTAGCTGCGCTGATCACGGCTGGATACAGATTGTCAACTTTACCCATTCGAAGATTATGTCATACCCTCTTGCGTCCTTCGGTATCATATATGATACCGGAGGTCTTTATATTTTTGTTTCGCCTACAGTTAAAGGTGGCGAGTTGGGCCACTGGTGTCATATACTATAACCTTTGCGCTTGCCATCTGCCACTAGTTTCGCATTCTCAACGACCTCCAACATGTTGCAGCCGTGTTTAGTTGCAGTGAACTTTGTTCTGCGACGCCACACTCACCTACCTCGTTGTGTTAGGCCAGCTCGGACTAAACTCAGCCACCAGGTATGTGCGGTTCCTTGACATCTCCACACGTCACTGAGTGAATCCATACATACACACATAAAAAAGTTTTGTATCGACTATGCATACCATAAAAACATTCCTTTGATTTAGTTCAACAACAAATGTTTACGCAAGTAGACGAAATGGAAGCTCCTACATCAAGACCACCACAATCCAAAACACCGTGTGATTTCTCTGACGCGAAGAAAGATAGTAAAGTAATAAACTACATGTTTTGTCTGTTCTTTCAGACATGTCCGAAAGGCAGACGCTACTTTTGATCCTGCAATTATTATCCATTCATACTGACGGAATGTGTGACATTAAATTGAAAACTTTTACCAGCCGGGATTCGATCCCCAGGTCTTCTGCTTTCTAGGTAGTTGCACTGATCCCATTCGCAGATTATGTCATACATTAACGTCAATGTGAATAGATAATAACTGCAGGATCAAACATGTCCGGAAGAATAGACACCACATATATACGACTTATACAATATGCCGATGATGCGCAATGCTTTCTTCAGTGCGGAGGCACTCGGAGGCCCTTCACTCTTACAGGTTTGAGTAATAGTAGGTAAAGTAAAGAATTTATATCTGATCAGAGGCATCCGTGCAGGTGTGGTGTAGGAGTCAGTGCAACTGCCTAGAAATCAGGAGACCCTGGTTTCGAATCCCCACTAGCTTCATCTTTTCAACTTTATCCCTGCTCAGTTAATGTCATACATTCCGATAATATAAACAGTAAACTCTTTCCTCCTTGAATAAAAATCGAATGTTTGTTATGTTCCAATAGGCAGTTAACAGAAATGTTACATGATGAGAGGAGAAAAGGTAAAAATGCATCAAGTGAAGCAGGCAAAAGGGACTACAAACGTCTGAAAAATGAGATTGACAGGAAGTGCATACTGGCTAAACAGGAGTGGCCAGAGGACAAATGCAGAACCATGGAAGAATGTATAACCAGGGGAAAGATAGATGCCGCCTACAGGAAAGAGATATTTGGAGACAAGAAAATCAGCTGTATGAATATCAAGAACTCAGACAGAAAGCCAGTACTAAGCAAAGAGGGAAAAGCTGAAATGTGGAAGGAATATATAGGGGGCCTGTACAAAGGAAATAAACTTTAAGGTAGTATTCTAGAAATGGAAGACGAAGTGGAGGAAGAGGAGGTAGGAGATACGATACTTCGAGAAGAATTTGACAGAGTGCTGAAAGATTTGAGTCGAAACTAGGCCCCTGGAATAAATTATATTCCGTCTGAACTGCTGATACCGTTAGGAGAGCCAGTAATGAAAAAATTGTTCCACCTGGTATGCCAGATATATGAGACAGGGGAAATACCCTCCGACTTCAAGAAGAATATCGAAATTCCAATTCCAACGAAAGAAAGTACAGACAAACGTGAAAATTACAGAACTGTCGGTTTAATAAGTCATAGTTGCAAAGTACTAATACGAATTATTTACAGACGAATGGAAAAACTTGTGAAATCCAACCTTGGGGAAGATTAGTTTGGATTTAGGAGAAATGTAGGAACACGGCAGGCAATACTTACATTACGACGTATCTTAGAAGATACGTTTTTAGCATTTGTAGATTTGGAAAAAGCTTTTGACAATGACGACTGGAATAAACTCTTTCAAATTCTGAAGGCAACGGGGATCAAATACAGGGAGCCAAGAGTTATATTCAACTTATCCAAAAACAAGACAGCGGTTATTAGAGTCAAAGGGCATGAAAGGGATGGAGAGGTTGGGAAGGGAGTAAAACAGGATTGTAGCCTTTCCCCTATGTTGTTCAATCTGTACATTGAGCAAGCAGTGAAGGAATGCAAGGAGAAATTTAGAGAGGGAAATAAAGTTCAGGGAGGAGAAATAAAAACTTTGTGGTTTGCCAATGACATAGTAATTGCGTCAGAGACCGCAAAGGATATGGAAGAGCAATTTAATGGAATGGACATTGTCTTGAAAAGAGGGTGTAAGATGTATATTAACAGAAGTAAAACAAGGATAATGGAATGTAGCGTCAGAAAGTCAGGCGATGTTGAAGGAATTAGATTAGGTAATGAAACAATAAAAGTAGTAGATAAGTGTTGTTATTTGGGTAGTAAGATAACTTCTGATGGCCGAAGTAAAGAAAATGCAGAATGGCTATTGTAAGAAAAGCGTTTCTGAAGAAGCGAAATTTGTTGACTTCCAATATTAATATAAATGTCAGGAAGTTTTTTCTGAAAGCATTTGTCTGGAGTGTGCGAGGTTATTTTTGAGGGTTTTCTGTGGAGAATGTTATATTTAGACTAACAGATTTACTGTACTAAGTTCAGCTCTAGAGGATGATAAAAAATTCGTCCACAGTCCCCACCTACATATGATTAATTTAAAACAACTAAAATTTAGAAGAAGGGTGCATTACATACAAGTAACTGTCACAACACTTTGTATAAAATTATTAAATAGTCTGTTTATTTATCGGATCAAAACACTGTCACCGGAAAAAGCACTGTACGTTGGCGTATCTAATATAGCTCGTGAGCCCCCAGACAAAATTTACTTTGCCGAAAATATTTTAATTGGCCTACCAGGCTACTTCAAAGGATTAAAAAAAATGAATAAAACGTTCTATTAGTCTGTGCCTGACCGCGAATACTTTGTCTTTATATTCACATTTTATTCGAAACAAAATAATGTTCAGCAACAGATATCGAATGAATAAATGTTTATGATAACTCGGTTAACACTTCCTAATAAGATGCACTTTTACAATCAGTTTACAACGGAAATATATGGAAGTCACAGTGCCTAAATTTCACACGTTGCATTCTTCAAATTTTACGTAACACACGGCAACTTGAGAAGAAATCTTGCAAGTTTAACAACACTTGGCAGACTTTTTAAATCTAAGTTCTACCGCACTTTTACTTTCTGAAAACTTTTAGTGTCACTCTTCCGAAGGTCGCGGCACAGACTGGCCTACCGCCCATACGTCACGAACTTCCTCATTTCCACCCCTCGCCAACGTAGAACGCTTTGGCCAATTTACCGTACATGTAATACAAATACATCTTTAAACACTTACACTAAACACAAATAAACATGGAATTGGTCATCGTAATTAATATTTCATTTCATTACATTTCATTTCTCCTATGGAGCGATTAAATACGAATTAATTATTTAAAGAAATAAAACATGCGTAAGTAGATTTGATCAATATGATTTTAAAGTTTAGTCATTTTCTAATACGGCACCTGTGACCAAACACTGCCATGCTGGTCGTGTATCTGTCTTGTACATTATGTTATTAACAAATTTATACAATAGTAATAGTAAGTTAGGTTTTCTGTGATCAATATTATCTTACATCGACTGTAAGCATATCAGCTGATGCACCTTGTTGAGACCTTTTATTTTTTAAATTTAACTTTATCTTACAGAATACACTGTCGCCTCGCTCCTGCGTGATGGATTTCCTCTGACGTCACATCCTTTCCAGGCGAGCGCTAAGCTCACCCCCCCTCCCCTCCTCCAACCGGCCGTTCCCGCCCTACACACACACACACACACACACACACACACACACCTGCTCTCCGCTGCCCAGCCCACTATGAACCTGAGCTTTTAAGATGATTTTTCCAAATTACAGATTTATACAGATAATGCATTCCCATCAATATCACCAGTCTACATAGATATAATGCTACTAAGATTAATAAAAGAAAAGAATGTAACAATTTAGTGCATTGGCAAGGTCAGTGTTTACGGTGCATTTAATCTATCCAAACATAATGATTGAGTGCTACTCGTTGGGCGGTACTGTCACACGTGTAGCATTGTATGGTAGTGTAACGTGGACGATAAGGAGTTCAGACAAAAAGATGATAGAAGTTTTTGAAATGTGGTGCTACAGCCGAATGATGAAAATTAGATGGGTAGATCACGTAACTAATGAGGAGGTGCTTAAGCGAATTGGGGAGAATAGGAGTTTCTGGCCTATCCTGGCTAAGGAAAGAGTTAAGGTGGTGGGACACAAACTGAGACATCAAGGAATCGTCAACTTAGCATTAGAAGGAAGTGTGTGGGGTAAAAATAGATCGTAGAGGGATACCGAGGGACGAATACAGTAAGCAGATTCAAAAGGATGTAGGTTGCTGAACTTATTCTCAGATAAAGAGACTTGCACAGGACAGGGTAGCGTGGAGAGCTGCATCAAACCAGTCTGAGGACTGAAGACCGCAACAACATGTATCATTATTCTTCATTCGTTATTTACTATTTTCAAGTTTACTTAGTGTGAAATAATTTTTATGCCAGGCATAGTATTTTTGTTTTTCTTTTTGTTCCTTGTTTTGTGATATCTCAGAACATATCTTCTTTTAGAGTCCGAATAAACTGTACGAATATTGTCTGTTTCCCTTTCTATCTTTCTTTTCTTTGATATTTCACCCTAATTTGTGACACACACGATAATCAGATTGTATTCCTCTGTGAAAACTGATTTCTCACAACTTGCTAATATATTCACAATATGTGTTACAATTTATGATTCTTATTTGTGTATTTAGAGTCTGAATTCAGGAAAAATACTGAAAACAATTACATAATGAGAGTATCGATACAAAATGGAGATTTTGCAGAAAGAACCCAATTGGAAGGGAATGGGGTCAAAACGACTCCACCTTATGCTCTAGATTTATATCTATTTTATGCTCTGATTTCGTTGAATGTAGGTGAGAGAGTATCACGTCTACCGTCTTTCAGTATACAGTCTGGACAGTGGAGGACTATGGGGAAGGGGAGGTGGTGGGGGAGGAGCGAATGACCTGGGCCTCCCGTCCTGAAGGACCTCCAAATCTTGAGATATTGAGGTCGCACGAGACGTGTCCACTTTGAACGAAATTAAAAGAAAAAATCAAAATGCGTTTATTTAATAAAAGGCATTCTGAAGTTCGGAACCCCATGCGTGTGCAAAATATAAACACAGTTACTTAAACTCCATTCGCCATATCGAGACAGTGCAGGTAAACAATGTCACAAGCTAGGCCGACCCGCAGAAGCGTAGTGCACGGTCTGATCACACGTGTTGATTGGGGAGGTGAACAAACGGGTGTCTTATCAGCAAGGCACTTAGCATAAGTAATATATCGGACATGAGGAAGAAAATTAAAAATGAATTCTTTCCTACTCCCTGGGACTCAATCGCTGTAGTAGAATTTGAAGGGAAAAAAAAAATCGAAGAATTAAAGCCGGCCGCGGTGGCCGAGGGGAATGAGGCGCTCCAATCACGGTCTGCGCGGCCACTACGGTCGGGGGTTCGAATCCCCCCTCGGGCATGGATATTTGTGCCGTCCTTAGTATAAGGTAGTTGATAAGTAGTTTGTAAGTTTAGGGACTGATGACCCCGTAGTTAAGTCCCATAAGCTTAACAAACATTTGAACATTTTTTTTTGAAGAATTAAATAATACTATTCACCAACAAGCCCTTTATTTTTTTTCCAGCATAGGCAGGACAACCAACCGTCAGAGAAGTCAGATGAGTTGCTACTGCTATTACTATTGGCTCTAATAACTAAACTATCTTCGCCATCACCGACAATTTGATCCATGTCCCACAATGATTTTTTATTTATTTCTTCTTCTTTTTGGCGTCCTACACAGTCTTCAGAGACTGCTTCAATAAGAAATACTCGCACGTCATTCAGTTTTAAGGATTTATTCCTTGGTGCGACAAAATTCTTAATCTGTTCCCAGACAGACTTACCACAAATCTGTAGAAACGACTTAACAAACCTATTTGAGAACGAGTGAGCGAGTAAACGTAGTGATTTGTACAGAAATTTACATACAATTTCAAAACCTTACGAAGCTATTTTCTCCATGACAATCACTTACTTATTCCTTTTTTTTCTGTACACGCAGTAAAGCAACGATATTTTGCATGACTTTGCAATCTATTACATCTACACTACTGATTTTATTCACAAGGAAATTCAAAACTATGTCGTAATACGATACACAGTTCAGAAATTATAACCTCATAAGCAATGATACGCATGAAAAACAGCCCCATTAAACATTAGACTTCACTTTACACTATTTGCATACAGCACGCACACATATCTTCAAAAATTATATCATATTATAACACATTGTTCTGGAGATATTACTTCATAAACAATGAGAAGTTTGAAAAACAGCCGCATTGTGCGTAACTAGACTTCATTTATCCACGATTTCAGAATAACAGCACTTCTCTACATCTACATAGGCTACTTATCCCGCAATGCACTACTACTAGTTACCCGGTTTCCAGTTCCACTCCCATTTAGAACAAGGGAAAAACGAATACTTGTATGCATCTGTACGAGCCCTTATCTCGCGAACGTAGGTTCGCGGCAGTAGACTCTTTCTGCAGTCCGCTTCAAAATCGGGCCCTCTGAAATTTCTTCAATAGTGTTTTTCGAAAATAACGTCGTCTTCCCTCCAGCGACTCGCACTTGAGTTCCCGAAGCCTTTCATTAACACTCGTGCATTGATAGATCCTACCAGTAACAAAACCGCCTCTGAATTGTTTCCATATTTTCCTTAAATCGATTTGGTGGGGATCTCAAACACTTGAGCAATACTCAAGACGGGGTCGCACAAACGTTTTATGAGGTCTCTGTTACAGACGAATCACATATCCGCAAAATTCTCCCAATAAACTACCGCACTTCTCCACGAGCGTTCTTATATGCTCATTCCATTTCCGAGATACTTAATTGATGCGATTCTGACAAGCGGCATACTACATCACTGTATTCGAACATTACGGGACTGTTCCTCCTATTCAGCTGCATCACCTTACATTTTCCTACATCAAACATTACAACAAACCTTGGGCATATTTACAGACATTTGCGAAATTTTTTCTTCTGCATCTACATCTGCATATATACTCTGCAAATCACATTTAAGTGCCTGGCAGAGGGTTCATTAACCACTTTCATAGCTTTTCTCTACCGTTCCATTCTCTAATAGCGCGCGGGATGAAAATACCTACGATGTAGTAAGCGAAAGACATCTCTTGCTTACTATATTTCCGATGTTCTTGAAGTAAGACTTCAGCATTCGAATTGACAATATAGTTTACTACTACCTATACAATGGAAATATTTTTTCGTATGACTCCTTTTTTTTTTACTTACAGACCACGCTTCTCGAAGATTCTCCCGCCAATTCCCACCTTTTACATCGAGCGCACACACAGTTCCGTTTCCTACCAGCCGCAATACAGGTTTTATATATATCTAATTTAATTTAACTCCCTGTGCATGAACCACCGACTTATAAAGCTTGTCAAAAATTATTTTAAAAAAATTGTCATAATATACCTTTTCATAATATTAATATTAAAAAAATAAGAAATAATATACAATAATATAATTTACATTATATACAAGGCCAGAAAGATCTTAATACAGATTTTACATTACATCCATATATTACATTCATAATCGATACTTCTCCCATCGAATACATAAAAGCAATAAACAGTAATAGGTAGAAGGACTATAGTGTTACACCTACTTACACTAACGCCAAGGACAACAAATACACCCATGCCCGAGGGAGAACTGGAACCCACGACGGCGAACTGCGACGCGCTCCATAGCTAGGCGCATTAGAACGCTCGGTCACTAGATCGCGGCTTGTAAGGAACCATACGTCAACAAGGCACTGTACAAGTTGGTGTTAGCTCCATAACGGTGTGGATTATTTTGACATGGAATGTCTTCGGTCCTCTGTTTTCAATGGCTGACTGGAAATGGTTCTGTTTGGATAGTTGCAGATCGTTCGCATGGACGTATGTTTTCAAACAGTGACAGAATTTTTCACGGACGACATTGCGTAATGTCCCTAGACCACAATTTTTAGAAATTTGTTTTACGAGTATTCTGAAGAATTCCAGAGACTGATTTTGCCACACAGGTCGCCTGACGTGGATCCCATAGAACATTTACTGGACATAATCGGGAGGTCAGTTTGTGCACAAAATCCTGCGCCGGTAACAGTTTTGTAAAATGGGCGTCTCTAGGGACGTCTTGGCTCAGTATTCTTGCAAGAAACTTCAACGAGTTGTCCATGCATCTTGAATTTCTGCAATTAACGGGGCAAAGCAGGTCTGACAAAACATTAGGAGGTTTCCCATGACTTTTGTCACTTCAAAATGTGACTTTTATGTGCTTTGGTTGCACTTTGTTGTTAGTTACTTGTGGTTTCCCTTTTACGATTCCAGGTGTTGAGTGGATGCCTAGTGTCCGCAGATGGGGGCCAGCAGAGGCCTCCACTTGCTGCTGGGGTCAGCGTCCACCGCCTGCCTGTCCAGAGACGCCATTCTCTGCGGGGCAGGACTATATAGCTGCGGAGGTCTCCACGCAGGCTCATCATCACTGCAGTACAGCGCCAGTCACCACTGGGCAGCGGTGGAATGGCTACAAGCAACACCACCTAGAGAGAAGGCCGCGGCGCTCTCGCGTTACGTCAGGCAGAGTAGGTTTCGCGCGCATAGCTCACTGTTTACCCGCTGGGGCACGGCCACCACCTACTGATATAGGAGGTGCTGTCACGGCCCACTATGCCGAAGCAGCGAGCCAGTCAGCTATGCGCGCGCAACCTACTCTGCCTGACGTCACACGAGAGCGCCGCGGCCTTCTCTCTAGGTGGTGGTGCTACAGGACGTCTGGCTGCGGAGCGCGCAGTTGCTTCCCGTCTGACGTTCGAGTCCTCTCTCGGACACGGGTGTGTTTTTGTCCTTAGGTTAGATTAAATTAGCTTAAATACGACGGTTGGGACTTTAATTGTGGCAACTATTTATACACAACCGAACAAATGCGTTACAGTTTTGCACCTGTTACTGTTCTTCAAAGTAGTCACCGGTGTTTTGTAGAATCCGTTTCCAGCGATGTGGAAGGCGTAGTATACCGTTAGCAGAGCTTGTTCTGTTAATGATGCGAATGGAGCGGTCTACTGCCTGTCGAATCTCTGGAACAGTTCTTACACTAATACCATGAAGTGATTCCTTCGTCTTCGTAATCAAAACAAAGACACAAGGACTTAAGTCCGGGCAGTATGGTGGAGAACAGTACCTCTTAATCCCATTGACCGAGCAGAGCAGCCACAGCTTGCGCTGTATGCGCCCGCGCATTGTCGTGCAAAATGGTGGGTGAGTTGTGCAGAAAGTGTTATCGCTTCATTCGCAAAGCTGGTCGCAGGTGATGCTCCAAAAACGAACAGTGACGTATAATGATGTGGAGGAACGTAATGCGTTAGAATAACACCATCACAGTCGCACACGAGAATCACCATAACGTTCACTATACTAGGGCTCTGACGCACTTTCGTCTATTCGCGGCGACCCGAAATGACCCCATTCGTTCGATTAGCATTTCAGTTTTGGCTCGTACGATGTGGCCCATGTCTCATCCAGTGTTACGATACGGTGTACGTTAACCACTCCGTCGCGCTCATACGGTTCCAAGTGAGTCTAAGCAGCGTCGTATCGCATCTATTTTTGCATTTCTGTCAATTCTTGCGAAACCTATCGTGATGCAATTTTGCGCATTCCCAGGTGTTCCTTCAGGATGCGAAACACAGTCGTATGCGCTAATCCGGTTTCGTAAGCGAGCTCACGAATCGTCCGGCGTCGATCACTGTACACTAACGCGGCAACAATATGCACTTCTTCTTCAAAGATGGTACGACGGCCTGCCAGATGTATATCTGCCACAGTTTGCGACCTTCGTTGAAGGCTTTTACCCAACGTGCCACTGTTCTGTACGGCAATACTGATTCCCCGAACGCCTCTTGAAAACCATGATGACACTGTTGTGCTGTTAGATCTCTGGAACAATCAATCTTCATCCAACTCCCTGTTTCGAAAACGTAGTGACACCGTTAAGTTAGACCGCTCGCTCGCAAGTGCGCGGAACAGGCGAGTCCATATGCTCGGAAGTAAGGTAGGTATCTCAACAACGTGTGCTATCTGCGACAATAGTAGATTCCATTGCAAGTGTCTAGACAGCAGTGTTGCCACCATTTAAGTTCCAAACCTCGTAGTTTGTAAGCCTAGGGACCGATAGCTACTGTAGTTAAGTTCCACAGATTTACAAACATTTTAATTTTGAGTCACTATTGCTGGTGGAGACTCTGTTTAGACTCACCTTGTTACCTCGAAATATTAGTTGAAGGTATGCCACCGCGACTATCAGTCTAATAACTGTATATATGATAAATCTGGAGCAGATTAGATTACGCTTTTAATTTGTGAGTAATGATGAGTATAAGTGTTTACAAAATACCAGTTGTACTAAAGAATAGTTTTTTACGTCATCAAGTGTTAACAGCTTGTAATATTTTAGTCCTCCAGCGCTACAAATGTCATTTAACCACATAATATTAAATATATATTAACCAGTTCGCTGTTACAAATATTTATTTATTTTATATTACGGCCACGTTCAGATTATTTGCAATGGTTTAATACAAATTTAGTGTGTTATTATAATACAAAAATGACGAAATACTATGATTTTTTGTTTGAAATTAGATTGTACATGTTTTCTGTTTTGTGTCCCGACTTCGTCGCCGCTTTTGTGTCCCAGCCTCGTCGTAGGTGTCGGTGGCCGAGTGGAATGAAACCGACACGCTGGTGCAGGTACGTAGGGGAGCAGCCAGAAACTATAAACACTCGAGTAAATTAGAAAGAGATATATTGCACAGAATGTAACAATACTTAACTTTTACATAGTACTGCAGAATGTTGATACATAGTTGTTAGAGGCCTGCCTAGTGCCTGTACAAATAGCAAAGTCTTCACTGGTGCCTATCTGTTTACGAAGGTCCTAACTCGTTGCTATCTCAGTCCGAAGTGCCAGTCCGAAGTCCTTCAGTGGTGGCCACGAGCGGCGTTGTACCAGAGGGCGCTCGTGGCTGTCGTCGGAAGAACGCCGCGCCGTGCATGCATGGCGGCGCGCGGCGAAAGTAGGCGGCGCGCACTTTGTACTTGTGCGACACCACACCCCTCCCCCCCAAACCGCCGCGCCGTCGTGGCGTAGGGCTGAGGGCCACGGCGACGGCACTGGGAGGAGGGCCTGGGCGGGGGCGTTACTGGTGGGACGGGCGTCGTAGCTGAGGCCGGGATCGAGACGCCGTCCGCGCCCCGGCATCCGCCTTGCGATCCTCCAGGGAACCCGCCGAAACCTGGGGAAGGGCGCCCGCCCCCGCCCAGAGGGAGCAGGTCATCTTCTTCTGAGGTGCGTGGCCCAAGCTGGGGGGGCCCGCACGGTCCCGGAGTCCCTCTCGGTGACGCTGTCATCTGCGGCGGCGACAGCGGCGGCGACGACTGCGTCGGATGTACGTCGACGTCCATAGGGATCTCGTAGTCCGGGGACGAACGATGTGGCTGTGCTCCCTGGCGGTGAACTGGGTCTGGAATCAAGAAACCGGAGACAGGATCGCGCGGCCTGTGCAGGCGCAATTGGTTTGCGTGGCGCCGCAGCTCCGACCCTGTGGAAGAACGTACAATAAACATATTGCTACCAAGCACGCGCTGAATGGTGCCCGGCAACCATGTCTTCTTGTTTCCAGCAAACACCCTGTACAGCACCGGCGTGGAAACCTGAAAACGCGTAGCGCCATACGAACCGACTCGGTGCGTGGGAGGCTGCAGCAGGTGAAGGAGAGTGCGGTGACGGCGGCCGT
The DNA here is from genome assembly GCA_026315105.1 of Locusta migratoria. Taxonomy (NCBI): domain Eukaryota; kingdom Metazoa; phylum Arthropoda; class Insecta; order Orthoptera; family Acrididae; genus Locusta; species Locusta migratoria. The sequence goes on from CM048745.1 coordinate 338,289,739, forward strand.
GTAGCAGCTCGGCAGGAGACGGGCCGTCACGTGGCATGCACCGATACGTAGACAGGAAAATTTGAAGAGCTTGCTGCCTGGAGTGCTGACCTTTCATCTTCTCCATGTGAGACTTGAATGTTCGAACAAAACGTTCTGCTTCACCATTGGACTGAGGGTGAAAAGGTGCAGTGGTAATATGCTGAATGCCATTCACACGACAAAACTGTTGAAATTCCGCACTAACAAACTGAGGTCCATTGTCACTGACGATAGTTTCAGGCAAGCCTTCGATGCAAAACACTGATGTTAAGGCACTGATTGTACTAGAAGCTGTCGTTGAGTTCATGGCAATCACAAAAGGAAACTTGCTGAAAGCGTCTACAACAATTAACCAGCGTGTATTCCAGAAAGGTCCGGCAAAGTCAATGTGTAAACGTTGCCATGGTCCCTTGGGGCGTGGCCAGTCTGAGAAACGTTGCGGAGGAGCCGCCTGATGCTCCGCACAAACTGTACACTGTGATGTCATGCTCTCTATCTGAGCGTCCATACCAACCCAGGTACAATGACGTCTGGCCAGTTGCTTTGTCCTAACAATGCCCCAATGTCCTTGATGCAGGAGGCGTAACACTTCTCGTTGCAGGGAACGAGGAACAATCACTCTTGCTTGGTCGTTGTCGGTATGCAACAACAGTACACCCTGACTTAAAGATAATGCATGACGTTGTGCAAAATAACGTCGAACCAGAGGCCGATCAATGTCTTTGGCTCTGGCAGGCCAACCAAAGCGAACAAAACGTGCTACCACACTTAGGTCTGCATCCGCAGCTGTTTCCTGTGCAACCCGACGAGAGTTCAAAGGAAAGTCTGCGACAGCGGAAGCATCTCTGGAGTCTATCTGACAACATGCCATTTCCGAAGAATCAAACGACACATCCTGGCCAACCGGAAGTCGGGAAAGTGTGTCCGCGTTAGCATGTTTAGTGGTAGGTCGGTACAAAATCTCATACTGATAATTAGACAATATCAAGGACCATCTCTGAAGCTTTTGTGCCGTACGTGGCGGAATTGGCTTTGTGGGTGAGAACAACGACGTGAGAGGCTTGTGGTCCGTCAACAAATAGAATTTTCTGCCATAGAGATAATGATGAAACTTTGTGACGCCGTAAATGATTGCTAAGGCCTCCTTTTCTATCTGACTGTAATTCTGTTGCGTCGGCGTCAGTAGCTTGGATGCAAAGGCAATAGGACGATCGTGAGAACCAATACGATGTGAGATTACTGCGCCGAGACCGTACGATGAGGCGTCAACTGCTAACACTACAGGCTTCTGTGGGTCAAAGGGAATCAAACATGCATCACTGAGTAGTGCAGACTTTAGTTTGTCAAAGGCAACCTGACAATCTTTAGACCATACAAAAGGAACATTCTTCCTACGTAAGTGATGCAGTGGAGCTGCAATCTGAGAGGCATTGGGAATAAATCTGAAATAATAGTTCAGCTTTCCCATTACTGCTTGCAATTCGTGCACATTCTTAGGAGGAGGCAAGTCTTTGATTGCTCGAAGATGTGACTGTAAGGGATGGATTCCTTGGGCATTAATCACATGGCCTAGGTACTCTATTTCAGTTTGGAAAAACGAACACTTTGCTTTATTACAACGTAGACCTGCGGCAGTCAAAACTTTGAAAAGGCACTCCAGGTTTGCTAAATGTTCTTCAACTGTACGTCCGGATACCACAATGTCATCTAAATAGTTCGAACAACAAGGTACAGAAACTGTCAGCTGTTCCAAAAAACGCTGAAAAATAGCGGGAGCGGAAGAACTGCCAAAGGGTAGGCGTTGAAATTGAAAAAGGCCCATGTGAGTATTAATGACGAAAAACTTTTTGGACTCGTCATCAAGTGGAATCTGTAAGTATGCCTCTGCTAAATCAATCTTGGAAAAGAAGCGAGACTGTCCTAATTTGTCCATCAGTTCCTCAGGTCTGGGCAGAGGGTAAGTGTCTACAATTGTTTGACTGTTCACTGTTGATTTGAAGTCCGCACAGAGACGAAGTTTTCCTGACGGCTTGGGTATAATTACTATAGGCGAGGCCCACTGACTCGCAGAAACAGGAGAAATCACACCACTATCTTGCCAACGTTTAAGTTCTTCGGCAACTGTATCACGCAATGCGATAGGCACTGGTCTAGCTTTACGAAATTTTGGAACTGCCGATTCTTTTAAAGTCACATGTGCCACGAAGTCTTTTGCACAACCTAGTTCCGGCGAAAACAAGTCACTGTATTTGTCACACAATGCATTGATTTTATCCTGAGGCACTATTGACGAAATTTGAAGCACATCTCTTTGAATTGATAAACCAAACAAGTCAAAAGCATCTAGTCCAAAAATGTTCTGCGTAGATTTGGCCTGAAGAACTACAAAAGAAACCGTTTTCGTTACACCTTGAAAAGAGGCAGGCAGGCTACACGTTCCTAGCACGGGAATATTTTGACCTGTATAAGCTGTTAACACTTGCTGTGACGGCGACAATTTTGGCGAACCCAGAAGTTCATATGTGTCTTTATTTATTAATGTAACAGCGGAACCAGTATCAAGCTGAAATTGCACAGTCTTATTTTCTATAGAGAGAGTAACAAACAGCTTGTGCTTCTGGCGCACGACCGGTGCGCGAATGTGGGCAACGTCTAATACATATTGTTTTCTGCGCTTGCGCGGGTTGCGTGCGGTAGGAAGCGGCGCATACTCGGCACACAGCGGATTAACCACACTGTCACTAGATGACACTACCGCCGGATCGGCGTCCGCGCAATGCGAGGCTACTGCACTAAAATTACTTTGAGTAGCTACACCAATTCTACTGTCACTAGCTACACAGTACTGGGCACTATTACAAGGAGCAGTTGCAGAAGGCACTATTTTCACTACAGGAATGCACTGTTCATAGTCATTTTGCTTGTCCCGAACCCTTTTCCGTTGCACTGTTTTACGCGCTCGTCGGCGCTTGCTACGTGGTGCACTATATAGTTTTGCCATAGGCGCAGAACTACTTTCTTGCAATTGAGATCCAAGGAAAGCACTGTTCAATTCCTCAGCGTGTATAACATTGACTGTATGCACTGCTCTCGCACTGTGCGAAGCACCGTTTCTAACGTTACTGTTCGAGTTTTTAATTTGCATACACACAGACTGCACATGTCCCAATTTGCCACATTGATAACAGGTTGCGTTGCGACTAGGGCAATGAGCACGCTTGTGGCGAGACACACACTGGGGGCAAGATTTACGTACATTTTTCTGAAATGAGCGTTGGCGCCCGTTATTCAAATTACTGTTTCTAACACGACGGGGCGACCTTTGCGTCGCACTTTTACACTGGCTACTGTTCACTGTCTGTTCAGCACGACCGGTAGAAAAATAAGAATCACTAGTGCTATACTGAGAACTACGGCTAGGAAAGCGTCCGTTGCGGCGCACTGAATTTACACTGTGGCTTTGCATTTCTACATCTGCTAAGTCAAAAGTATCATGCGCTTCTATAAGCTGCAGTACACTGTCTAATGAGGGGTCAGACTGTTTCAGAATTGCTGCTCTAATTCTGGGGTCCTGAATATTCTGCGTAATCGCATCCCTCAACATCACGTCACTATACGAAAGTCCACAAGAGCAAGTAAATTTACATTGGCGGGTTAAGCCCTTCAATTCCGTAATCCACTCTTGGTGTGATTGCTGCGGTAATTTTTTAAGTCTGAAAAATCGGTATCGTGCAGCGGCTACAAGAACTTTTCTCTCATAATGAGCATTCAGTGCATCTACAATTTGTTCAAAGTCTACATCACGCGGAGATGCTTGCGGGAACAGTTTCTGCAGTAACACAAAAGTTTTGGGGCCCACCACGGACAATAAAAGATGCTTAACAGTCTGACCTGTAATTTGATGAGCCGCGACGAGTTCTTGAAACTGTGCAAAATAGTCACTCCATTCTTCCTCACGTTCGTTGTACTGCCGAAACGTAGGAAGAGGTGCAGCGGCAGGTGTGGGCTGCTGAAGCGACGGCTGTTGTTGAGTTGACGTCAAGTGCGCCACCGCCTGGAGAAGCTGGGTAATTTGCGCCGTCTGTAACTGAATAATTTCCATTAAGTTTGGGTTCGGGGTAGTGGCCATGATGACCGATTAGGCGCCGCGCATACAAGTAAATTAGTACAAAACACAAATGCAAGATAAATGAGGACGCTCTGCAACAAAAAAGTCCACAAAATACGTAACAGAATATGTTCCCCCAAAAATCTTATAATAAGGGTGGGTGGGCGGGAGCAATTTTTGCGTGCTCCGACTGCTGCTGTCTGGCTGCTGCAAGCGGGCTGGTCTTAGGTTCTATCACTCCTCGTCGCCACTTTTGTGTCCCGACTTCGTCGCCGCTTTTGTGTCCCAGCCTCGTCGTAGGTGTCGGTGGCCGAGTGGAATGAAACCGACACGCTGGTGCAGGTACGTAGGGGAGCAGCCAGAAACTATAAACACTCGAGTAAATTAGAAAGAGATATATTGCACAGAATGTAACAATACTTAACTTTTACATAGTACTGCAGAATGTTGATACATAGTTGTTAGAGGCCTGCCTAGTGCCTGTACAAATAGCAAAGTCTTCACTGGTGCCTATCTGTTTACGAAGGTCCTAACTCGTTGCTATCTCAGTCCGAAGTGCCAGTCCGAAGTCCTTCAGTGGTGGCCACGAGCGGCGTTGTACCAGAGGGCGCTCGTGGCTGTCGTCGGAAGAACGCCGCGCCGTGCATGCATGGCGGCGCGCGGCGAAAGTAGGCGGCGCGCACTTTGTACTTGTGCGACACCACATTCTGAATCGTCTATTTTCCATCGAATATCGTTAGTATTCGGTCATGCAACAAGGTTTTCAGCAGTTCGTTTGTACAGAAATTTGATGCTTTTGTGACAGTTACTTATGTTGATCAACGATATAATGTTGTTACAGAAATTTGTTAGAACTAGACCAACGGTACAGATCAGGAGAAATTTCGCAACTAGATTTCGTGAACATGTAAGACAAACTGATAACAAACCATCCACTTTCTTGTACCATCTAAAAACTGAACACCACAAAATAGACTATTTCGAAAACGCTATAGAGATATTACACATTACAGCAAAATAACCAATAACGAATATTTTAGAAGAATTAGAAATATTTTTATTATGATTATTTTTATCTGTTGTTTCCATTGTAATCTAAGTGTGTGTGTTAAGTGTGCTTAACATTATGTGTGTCAGTTGCTTGTGGTAACGGATTCTATGTTTCAGGTGTTCTCTCCAAGCGTTGTTTGTTGCGCATTGGTAAAAAAAATGAATTATAGGTTCATTGTTGAAAGAGGAATACGTCAGGAGGCTGTTCAATTGCGTCTCCGTTGTTGGTGCTTTACAGGGCGCCAGGGTCTTATGTTGAGGAAATTATTCATGTTGTCATGTGTAAAATATTGACTTGGTTCTGTAAAAAATAAATAAAAAAAAAGCCTTCACTGATTTATTTAACTTACCGTCTTGCATGAAGCGCTAATTAGTTGAACCAAATGTTAATTGTTTTTTTCGTTGAGTAGTTCTGTTAATTTCTACAATACTTGTTATTAATGAAACACTATTACCTGTAAGGTTATTTATTTTAACAGAAGTTTTGGACTGTTTGGTAACTTTGAGGAAATGCATTCTGTAAACCATCAGCTGTTTATTATATTTCAATCTTCTACCGGTTTCGGTTATAAACCATCTTCACGGAAGAGAACTAGACAGACTGATCAAACAGGTGCATTATATGCCTCCTTATGCATACTGGCATGCATGTCACACAATAAAAATAAATAAGACGTCAAGTCTTGATTAAAAACATAAAAGCAATGCCAGGCTGTGTGATGGTGAACCAAGGTCTATGACAAGAGAATCTAACACAACTATTGAACACATCAGTCCAGTTTGGTAACTGTCAAGTTTTGTTACACTTTGTTGTTGTTAAGAAATTTGTTTCTATATGAAGTTTAAATCAAGTTATATCAATTTTAAAATAATTGTTGTAATAAATTGTTTATGTTAATAGTAGTTAACTAAGGCTCAGTACCTTACCACTTCCTCAAATTTATTCATCAAATAAATCCAACAACTAGATAAAACGTGACTTTAAGATCTTGTCACAAAAAAGATACTGATTGTAAAATGCTTTATATGCAAGTCATGCCAACTAGACGTAAGTAAAAATGTAACGAATTTTTTTAATATAAAATTGTAATTCATAGACGTAGGTAATTATTTTATTAAAACACCAACAGGTCCACTTTATAATGGCAATAGCTGAAACAAGCTCATAGTGGAAACAACCAGCATAAGTTGAATAAATAACATTACAGCAACCTTGAATTATTTTTCTATTACGATAATGTCACATTTTGACCTTGTGCATGCTGCGGGCACAGTAGAGATGAAATTATTGATCCTGGCGACAGTATATGTTAGACTGTGTTAAAACTCCTGATAGCAGAATGTATATGATTTATGGTAACAAAATAAACTTCTATCCAATGAGATACTTCTTTTTACATCTTTAGTGGCAACTGAGTTTGCTATAATAAGTATAGAGTGTGTTCACTAAATAGTAGCAACAGACAAAATGAATACATTATTAGTCTCTGTAGTGAACTTTTCGACACAGTTGCAATGAGATCAGACTACTGCGAGATTTTTTGCAAATATAAATGTATATGTTTTATTATCATTACATGTTCGTCTCTCTTCATTCTCAGAAATATAAAGGGCCCAACTAGGAGACACAGAGAATAGCCTTTAAAAGTTGGCTGAAAAACTGGAACGGATCAGTTGGTTGAATGTCTAAGAAAGGAACAGCCACATCCACAACCAATATTTCGCTCTCTTGAATGCCAACAAAAGCTACTGTGTCAATTTCATTCTGTTTGTATAATTTTATATCGATAAAAATAATAGATAGTATATTATAGTTAGCTTATTTAGTTAATTAAAATGACAAATCTAACATTTTCCTTAAAATATGAAAAATTGTTTCATTAGTTGTGTTGATACAATTAACATCCGAATAACATCAATCACAGAAGAATACATGCATTTGTCTTTAGTTTATCATTCAAATTATTATGCAGAAAACAAACAGAACCATACGGTGTAGTATACATAGCAAAACTATATCTCTTAGTCCAGCAGTCCGGTACTTTTAGCTGGAAAGTATTTTCTCAGTCTATTTCATAATAAATACAATTACGGGTATTCAGCAGTAACCATTTATTTACTTTAGTTAGTATTTCGGCTGTATATCGTCAGCCTGCCTGTCGGCAGTGTGTTCACGTCAACTTTCAATGTCGAAGTTCGTATATTGGACGCACTTTACGCACAGTTCGAGGACGATGTGCGGAACATCGACGGTACATCCGCCTGCTACAAACCGATAAATCAGCATTGACAGAACATTGTATTCGAACAGGCCATAATGTGGGTTATGGAATGTTCAGATATCAACGTCAGTATTATCCTTCTGGGATTTGGTCTTTAGAGAAGCCACTGAAATTCCGCTGACGAGTAATTTAATTAATCGGAATGATGGTTCTGTTGTTGATAAAATTTGGAATCCGGCACTCAAAATTGCACAAAGAGTCAACGGCACAGTGATTACATATGCTATCCATAGAAGGCATTACGGTTTCGTTCTCTGATGTCAAAGTTAACAACAGATTATGATTGTATATAATCTCCAAGAAGGCACTACTGCCTTATAAGCCTTTGCCATGCTTACAAAGCGCACATGGTTGACGCGAACACACTACTGATACTCTAGTTGTCTTCAGTATCGCTCTGATGATGGGTGACGATATACAGCCGAAATATTAGCTAAAGGAAATAAATGGTTACGGCTGAATACCAGTAATTGTATTTATTACGAAATACACTGCGGAAATATAAATTATAGATCTACAATTAATTACATGTGTATGTTTTTTTATTGTGAAATATTACTATAAAACAAGGTATCTTGCATAAGTAGAATTTCTTCACCAACTTATTATACAATATATAGCAAACGAGGAAGAAACAGGAGCTATACCATCACAAGATGATTATTACTATGCTTGCTTTAACTAACAAGAGTAGTTCCATTCCTCATTGATCTATAGAAAGTAAAAAGTCAATAATATACTTTGTATACCGGAGGGCCTTGTGATTTTTTTCCTTCTGTGTTTTCATTTGCTGTGTTTTCACAATACATACTCCTGCTTAAGTAAACATTCCTTTTAAATCATTCTGCTAAACTACTAAAAATTTTTAATATTTTATTCATCATTTCAAAAATTAATTATTTATAACTACGAAAAAACGTGAAAAAATGTATTTGTTGTAACTGAAGGCTACAAAATGTTTAGAAGAAGTGTTTATTTAGCAATGTACGTCAGAGTGTCTTGGTGATGACGATGATCGGTATAGTTTCTGCTGTGATAAATTATCTTTTACTGATTGATGACGAGATCTTCTGCTGACAATGTATACAGTCTTGAAATGTGACATACTGTAAATGTAAACAACTTTCGCTGTGGTTGTAGTAATCATTTATAATTATTTATTTTGAAATATTTCAGTTGTAAGATTCTCAAGCCACAAGTAAACACAATAAAAAAACCTGATAAGGTAAAGACGTCTTTAACATTATTAAATTATGGGTAATACCGTGTACCAAGAAGGAATAATAACATTGAAAAACTCAAAGTGCTCAAATAATGAAGGCTCTGAGACAGAGTTGCAGTCTTTCACCATTGATGTTTTATATGGCCGTAGAAGAAGCAATGACAGAAATAAAGGAAAGGATCAAAAGTTAGGTAAAACTACAGAGTGGAAAGATAACACCAATATATTAACTAATGTAATTGCTATCATTATCGAAAAGGAAGAAGAATTACAGCATCTTTTTAATGGAATGAATAGCGTGATGAGTAAAGAAAATGCATTGAGAATATACTACAAAAAGATAAACGTGACACAAAAAAAAGAATAAAATCATGAATAAGGTAAATACGTCTTTAACATTCTTAAATGATAGGTAATACCATGTACCAAGAAGGAATAATAACACTGCAAAACTCAATACAAGTGCTCAAATAATGAAAGGTTTGAGACAGAGTTGCAGTCTTTCACCACTGGTGTTTTATATGACCATAGAAGAAGCCATGAAAGAAATAAAGGATCAAAAGTTAGGTAAAACTACAGATTGGAAAGATAACATCATGAGATTAGCTAATGTTATTGCTATCCTCATCAAAAAGGAAGACGAATTACAACATTTTTTAATTAAATGAATAGTGTGATGTGTACAGAAAATGCATTGAGAGTATACTACAAAAAGATAAATGTCACTTAAAAGAACAAAATTGAAATGAGCAAGAAACGTAACATCTGTGATCTTGAAGTAGATGGACTGATATGATAACGGATGATGAGGTCCTCTTCATTGGATCAGCAAAGAAAGGAAGCAGAAGGAAAGGATGGAACAGATGTAAAGCTTAAGTGAGATCTGTAGGGGAAAAAGAATTGGAGTACATCCAGAAAATAACTGAGCACATAGGTTGCAAGTGGTGTTCTTAAATTAAGAGGTTAGTGCAGTAGATGAAGTTGCTGCAGTGCAAATCAAACAGATTGTTTTTGTATGCATAAAACTTCAACACAAGCAGTATCCCATATGTTTATAATATTAAAGGCACTGTTCATATACCAAAATGTACAGCATAGTTGTAAAATCAGAAATAATGTTCACGATATACATTATTAAACACTGTAATTAAAAAATAATGTAGCTGGATACATTGAATACATGAAACAAAACTTCAAACAACATTGTTCTAATCAGTCAAAGAGTTTATACTTCAAGGAGAAGGCAAGTCAGCACAGAATAAACTCAGTACAGAATAAACACAGCACAGATTCTGTACACAAATCATAACACTCATGAAGAAAAAGTAATACATAATACATCTTATAAGTTAATGAAATGCAGCAACCGGTTGCTTGTGGTTATTTATTTTTAACTTTAACGACTGGTTTCAGGCGCTTGAGTGCCCTTCTTCTGGTCTATTTTTGTACAGCTTGTACCACAAGCAACTGGTTGCTGCATTTCATTAATTTATAATCTGAACAGTTGCTGAAATGGATAAAATACTTCAACAAAATACATCTTGTTCAGCTTAGACTGAACTGACCCAGTATAATAAGGTACGTGGCGGTAGCAGAAACGGCAGAAACCAGCAGTCTTCTGTCGATGGGAAACAGTCCAGACGCACTGAAACATATCGGTGGCCCACGCTTTATCTGCCGTAAGAAGGCCTCCACCTGAGGGACTGTTTCTTCGATTCCCACTGCTCGGCGTAACAGCACCGCTGCCTGCACCTCCTCGTCTTCAAGATTGGAACACGACAGCGTGATCGCAACCAGGTCGAACAAGTGGTGAATCAACCAGCACAGAGAGAAACTCTTGGATAAACTAATTACCAAACCATCTGCCCGATGTTGTACCTGCGACATAACGAGCAGCTCGTAACAACTGTAGACGATGCCGATGACGCTGTTCATCACGTGGAACGTGACGGCTGGCGACGAGTGTGCCTGCAGGAGCTCGGAAGCGCGGTGCATCACCAGGTGGGTCTGCTGCAGCCGACGCAACGTGGCATTGAGGTTCCTGTCGTCTCCTTTCCTTCGCCAGTCCATCAGCAGCTGAGACAGCTGGGGCTGTCCCACGCAGGACAGAGACTGCACCAACTGGGCGTTCAGCGCTCTGAAGCGCGACCACAGTTCCAGCACCGAAAAGACGAATTGCGTCGTCAACGTGATGTCGGTTAACATATTGAAGGAAAATATTAATTGTGTTATAGTGAATATTCTGTATCTGTTCTTGAGAGTTATTTGCGATGCCACTATAGTACTCCCTCCAATTACCGTAAGGCCAGTCACAATAAAAGCTCCAATTGTCTTCGATTCGTAATCACTACTTGGAGATAGCATATGGTCAATGCAGGTCAGTGCATCCAGAAAACGTCTGAAATATTTTAGTCTGTTGAGTGAGCACGTGAGGAAAGCGGAGAAGAACCTGAGATAGAAAACAATTTTCATCAAGACGTCTATGAATATTGTTTCTTTCGACATTTTATTGTAATGGGTTTCAATGACCATGTGGAAATCCATAACAGCTATACTAGTGGTTAGCAAGAACCAAAGTGATGACATTGTCACGTATTTTCTGAATCTCTCTGGCAGTATCTTGCAGCATTTGATCTGTGTATAACAGCTTGGAGCAATTCCCCAAAACTGCCAAAGTCTATAAATTGATTCTGTGCATATGAAGAATCTTGCACCTGTCATCCTCCTACCAAAAGTAGATTTTTTAACTTCAGAAGAGAACATGTTCGTTCATGCAACTATGAAACACCGTCCACTTTGGCTCATTACTGATGTGTAGTCGTCAGCACAACTAGGATCGACGAATATGTTTATCCGTCCGTATGGCTGCCATGCTGGTGTTGTTATGTACATAGCAACTACCTGTGCCGTTAGATACGGACATTGAAGACAGTACAGATCTGTCTGATAAGGAAATACAACATTAGCTAACAAGGTTTTCGTAAATAGGGAAATTTTCACCGAACCTCAATTTCTTTTTGTGATCAATTTTACGTCAGAACAATACCTTACTTATACTGATTACAAATTTCTCATTAGATTCAGCTATGTGCTAGTATGTGGGCGTTAATTAAGAACATACAGCTTTTCAAAAGCACTCGTAGTTATTAATAGGCCACAAAGACTACATAATGATTTTCTCTAAAACAGAGCTACTAACATACTTATCGTTGACTCCAACACTATAGACACTAACATCAGATTTTAACAACGAACGGACTATTAATAGCTCCATAATATAAAAAATAATGGAAACGGTAATCCAAACACCAGTAACTAGGTGAAGCCATATAAACTCAAAAAGCATTTTTTTTTTCAATAGGTAATGTTGTAACAACCATATTTCACTGCAATGAAGCAGTTAACCATAACACAAAAAATAGGAAGAAAATATATTCCAGATTAACTATCAAATTATATTAATTACAGTTGGTATATGGGAAAGCCAACCATCGGTTTACAGATATATTCAATTTCAGTACAGACATATTTAAATTACAGTTATTCTGGTTAAGGCCTCATAAAGTTCCTTGTATGTGAAGGTTGGGGGTTTGACTGAGTACTTAACTTAAATCTTGCTGGTTGTGGCTCACTGCTGCCGTGGTCTATTTCAGTCATGCCGGATCCAAAACTATAACTGCTGCGGTAAAATTAGTGTGGAAAAGGGTTCAACTCGCTCATAATTATACTCCACACTCAACGTTTTCGTTATAATCAGGTTTATTGCACAAATTGTTACCTCGTCTACTTCCGATTAACTCATCGAAAAAACTGCCTGCCTCTCCTTCTCCCCGATTCACTTTCATAGATTCCAACAATTAAAACATATGATTTGAATTACGACGACTTGCAATGAATAGAATTTATGAAAGCGGCAATTCTCTCAACTAGTAATTCTTGTACTAGTTTCTAGTGGTTTTCTCAGAAACCGCCGCTGAACAAATAGTGCTTTCTTAAGAAGTATAAAGATCGCTTTGGACCACAGCTGGTGTACAAAAACCAACTGATTTCCTCAGTTTCTCTGGGCGGCTGGAAGCGCATTATGTGTAAATTCTGTCTCTCTACTACAGGACTGTCGTGCACGGTGCTGTTAGTATGGGATTCTACAACTTGCTGAAGCTGAGACTTGACGCTCGCGTTATGATGTTACGTACTGTATGTAAGAACGTAGGCTTTCGCTGCCATTATTGTTAAAACTGTAGTTCTTCTGAGCTATTTGCCGCGTCGTGATGATATGTTTCTCCAACATTTTGGATCCGTCACAGGTGCCTTCCTCAGGGAACTACGTACTGTAATTTGTATAAGTCCATCTGAAAACCGATTCGATTAACAATGAGATTTATTTAAGAACTGACTGAAAATGAACGATACTATGTAAACTAGCAAGATTGCACAATAGAATACCACAGGCTAGCTGCCTTGACGCGATTTCGAAAGGTGTCAGTGGAGACAGGAGTATCGACAAAGACAGGGGAACGTACTGGCGTCAAATATTGTCTAATCTCTTCTCCCAATCCCCCTCTCGCTTTTCTGTTGTGGGGACCTCCCGTGAAAAATGTTGTCACACCAGTCTCCCTAGGGTGAAGTGACTAATTGTATAGACTTGCAAACACACACATTAAAAAAGTATATACATGTGGCGTCCGAATGAACAGACGTCACTTCTGATCCTGCAGTTATTATTCTTTTCATATTCACAGAATACATGACATCAACTGTGAATGGAAAAAGTCTAAAAATGTGTACCCAACCGGGACTCGGCCTCGGGTCTCCTGCTTTCCAGGTTGGCCACTACACCACTAGGGACACAGTGATCAACGCAACCACAAGGACTACGTAAGCACGCCTCCCGCCAGACACAAATTTCCAGCTTTACCCTGACCACAGCATTCAAACTCGTAGTTTCAAAAACTAATTCCCGTAAGAGTAAGGGCCTCAAACTTGCACATCCCTCCCCACTAATGAAAGGATCATTGCCCGTCAGAGTAGAGCTGGGAATTTGTGTCTGGCGGGAGGCGTGCTTAGGTAGTCCTTGCAGGTGCGGTGATCACTGTGTCCCCAGTGGTGTAGGGGCCAGCGCAACTGCCTAGAAAGCGGGAGACCCGCGTTCGAATCCTAGTTGGGTACACATTTTCGGCTTTGAGCATTCTCAGTTGATGTCATATATTCTGTGAATATGATTAAAAAAAGTGTTGCAATACCTAGGTTCCAAGTCTCCTGAAACTGACGTTGAATGTGTGTATTGTGTCAAGAACACAGTTCTTTAGATTATCCATAGTTGTACTCAAACAGCACAAAGATGTAAACAACCACGCAAGGGGAGTGCCAATACTACGGAGTGGGGCAGACGCCCGATCAGTTCCAGTCATGACACCAGGAAGGAATAGCACTCCTAGTTTCCAGAATGAAACTTCACTCTGCAGCGGAGTGAAGTTTCATTCAGGAAACATCCCTTAGGCTGTGGCTAAGCCATGTCTCCACCATATCCTTTCTTCCAGGAGTGCTAGTCTTGCGTGTTTGCAGGAGAGCTTCTGTGAAGTTTGGAAAGTAGGAGGCGAGGTACTGGCGGAAGTAAAGTTGTGAGGCGGCATCGTGAGTCGTGTCGGGATAGCACAGTCGGTAGTGCGCTTGCCCGCGAAAGGCAAAGGTCCCAGGTTCGAGTCCCGGTTCCGGCACACAATTTTAATCTGCCAGGAAGTTTCAGCACTCCTAGTGTTCACCGTAGTTCTGCCATGGTCAATTCCAAAGTTCGATCATATACTCAATGTTACTGTCTGGAGGGACTGTCATCAAGGAACACTTCCAGACGTCTCGAAGTGAACCACAACGATGTTGTTCGGACGTGGAGGTGGTGCAGAGATACAGAAACTGTTGATGCCTTGCCTAGCTCAGGGTGTCAAAAGGCTACTACAGAAGCTGATGACCGCTACATTTCGTGCAGCCACATGACGCCGTGTCTCGACTCAAACTGCACGTAATGGACTTCGTGAAATACAACTACATTTCCGACATCCATGGCGATGTCCAGCTTTGACATCTAGAAACCACGCAGCGCGGCACAGATAGACCCAAGAGCAAGTTGAATAAACTCGTCATTTCAAACGATCACTCCAATATTCAAGAAACACAATAGGAGTGATCTCTTTAAAATGTTATGGACTACCTCGAAGAGAACGACGTATTGACCCATAGTCAACACGGATTCAGGAAGTATCGTTCTTGTGAAACACAACTAACTCTTTACTCACATGGTGTGATGAATGTTACCGACAAGGGATGTCAGATAGATTCCGTCTTTCTAGATTTCCGGAAGGCTTTTGACAGAGTACCTCACAAGCGTCTTCTAATCATGTTGCGTGATTATGGAATATCGCTACAGTTGTGTGATTGGATTCGTGATTTCCTGTCAAAAACGACACAGTATGTTGTAATTGACGGCAAGTCATCGAGTAGAACGGAAGTGTTATCTGAAGTTTCACAGGAAAGTGTTATAGGACCCTACTGTTCCTTATTTTTATAAACGATTTAGGAGACAATCTGAGTAACTCTCTTAGACTGTTGGCGGATGATGCTGTCACTTATCGGTTAGCAAAGTCACTAGAAGATCAAAAGCAACTGCAAAATGTTTAAAATAAGATATCAACATAGTGTAAAAAATAGCAATTGACCTTTAATAATAAGAAATGTGAAGTCATACACATGATTTCTAAAAGAAATCAATTGAACTTAATTTGCATGATAAATCAATAAAAACTACAGGCCGTAAATTTAATTAAATACCTGGGAATTTCGAACAACTTAAATTGGAAAGAACATATAGAAAATATTGTACGGGAGGCGAACCAAAGACTACGTTTCATAGGCAGGACCATTAGAAGATGCAACAGTTCTACTAAAGAAACCGACTACACTACACTTGTGCGTACTATTTTGGAATATTGCTGCGCATTGTGGGATCCACACGAGGTGGAACTGACGGACGATTTAGAGAAAATTCAGCTAAGGGTAGCTCGTTTTGTATTATCGCGATGTAGTGGAGAGAGTATGGCAGAAATGACGCACGAGTAGGGGTGGAAAGGCATTATTCGTTTCGACGAGATCTATTTACGAAATTTCTTTCACCATTTTTCTCTCCATAATGCGAATATATCTTGTTACCAACCACCTACATCATCACTATAATACAATAAGAGAAAACAGAAAGATTTAGGTGTACCTTTTTCCCGAGAGCTATTATAGAATGGAACTAGAGAGAAAATTAATATAATGAAAGTGCTTCTATGAACCCTCTGCCACACACTTTAATGTGACTCTCAGAGTATCCATATAGATTTAGATGTAGACGTAAATCAAGTGCTATCCACAGATGAGACTCGCACCTGCCATCAACCAGACAAACGTCGGAGACGTATTTGCTGTCTGCCTGGTCAGCCAGAACGTCTTGGATACGGTACATCGTCCAGCGAGTGCAGCAAGGAGCTGGTTTCGTGTTGTTTTGGGATGGGTTTATTTGGGGCCACCTTACGCCACTAGTGGTCATAGAAGGCAGTCAAATGCCTATACTGTACAGCGATTACATCCTCCGGAGTATAGTGCAACCATAATCGGTAGAATTTCCTTGTGGATCGTCTTCATGGACGACTATTCTCGCGCTCATTGTGCACATAATGACGATATCGCAAGATTAGGATGGCAATGAGCCCTATCAAAGTGCCTGGATACATTGGAACAGCGTACTTTTTGCACGAGACGACCTAACAACCACTCAGAGAGATCTATGCCGAATCACCTTTAAGGAGTGGTACAATCTGGACCATCAGTCCTTTGATGATCTAGTGGACAGTATGCCACGACAAATACAGGCAAGCATCAGTGCAAGAAGACGAGTTACCGGGCGTTAGGGGTACAGGTGTATGCTGAAATCTGGTACAGAAATTTAGAACGTCTGGTTTACTGTTGCACCACTTGCCAATTTCTGTTTTCATGGGCAAGAAAGAGAACTGAAATGTTTTTATATATCTGTATTCCACTTTTATGTAAAGATTCATGAATGCCTCGAATCGTGGTATGCAACACTTTTTTTATGTTTGTACTTGTAAATGATACTCTCGCACACACACAGCTCGTGCAACCTAATAATATACAACATGTCAGTTCATGGAAAAATATCGCGGATGATGCGTGTCAGAGAACCTTGATTTCACAGTATGAAATGCTCAGGAATGCTTAGCATTGTAGCGTCTTATTCCTTTCCTCGTCCAGAAAAATAATTCACACGCCCACATTGTAACAACAGACTACTGTTTTGTACACTTTTCCGCATTTCTAGTGACATAGTGTTGTTTTAAACTATGGAAACGTTTTTTCGCCTGGAGGAGCAAGATGCTGAGGTCACACCACTCACAGGAAAAGGGATGGCATGACCCTTATTGTATTGTAAGTATATCATATACGCCTGTAACACATATCCTTATTGCTCATGAACTGTAGACTGAAACTGAAAAGAACTGCAGAAAGGTATCAAAATAAGGAGATGGAACCTCCATAAAGTGAAGGAACCTGAATTTCTTGAGAATTTCATAGGGAGATTTTAGCAGCCAACAAAGGGGGAAAACAAAACATTGGAAGAGGTGTGAGTGGCTTTGAGAGATGAAGTAGTGAAGGCAGCAGAGCAGCAGAGGACCAAATAGGTAGAAAGGTAAGACCTACAAAATAATTCTTGGACATCACAGGAAATACTAAATTTAATTGATGAAAGAAAATATAAAAATTATGAGGTAAAATGGAATACAGATGACTAAGAAATGAAATTGACACGAAGTGCGAAATGACGTAGCAGGAGTGGCTAGAAGGCAATGCAGGTCTTTAGAAGAATGTATAACTAGCGGAAAGTCAGATACAGCCCACACGAAAAAAAAAAAAAAAAAAAAAAAAAATAAAAATAAAAATAAATAAATAAATAATAATAATAATAATAAAAATAAAAAATAAAATAAAATAGAGACATTTGGAGACCTTGACTAAAAGAATGGATCGATTGGTAGGACACATTCGTAGACATCAAGGAAGCGAGACCTAGAGACGAATACAGTAAACAGAATCAAATGGATGTGGGTTGTCGTTCTTATGAGGCGATGAAGAAGCTTGGTCAGGACAGGGTAGCGTGAAGAGCTGCATCAAACCAGTCTCCGAACTGAAGACGACAACAACAACAACAAAAACGTATATGTCAAATTTAACATAAAGAACAAACCTTAAATAAAGACAGATTACGGGTTACTCTCTGAATTTTCCTGATAAGGACATTTAACCGTTAATGATAGTCACGCCTACCTCTTAGTTGACGATTCACATTCTCTTACAGACGAAGAAACAAGCAACAGTCAGCGTAATTAAGAGCAGACGGGCAATATCTTACTCTGCTTGTAATTGCTATATGATTTGCTGCAAGTGCAATTATTGATCCCAAGAACAAGTACTAATGCATATAATATACGATTGCCCAGCGAGGAAGACTGGAGGACCCATTAAGGATTTTGTCTGTGACTCACCTGTGGCAATTAGCTGATTAACTTCACTGGTTGCATAATTGTGATAGGATGCTACGCGGGAGAAGCCGAGCGGTCTGGAGCGCCACGTTGCGAATCGCGCGGCCTCCCTTGTCTTCAGTAAGAAGGTAGTTGATAAGTAGTTTCTAAGTTTAGGAACTGATGACCCCACAGTTAAGTCCCATAAGCTTTACAAACATTTGATTTTTTTAGAATTGTGATAATAAGAATAAACTACTTGACGTCATAAATATTCAACCTGCTTTGTTCTCTCATTGTTATGTGATTTAACATCTATCTGCAGTTTACAGTGTGATGCTACATACTAGTAATTTACTATATTTATATTTCTCAGTAACAAAATGTAATGAATGTTACACTTTAAACAACTAAGGCAAGGTTTCTGTGTCTTTACATCTATGTGCAGGTTACGGTGTGATCTTTACCAACTTATAATTAAACGTATTTGTACCGAATTAATTAATTTTATATCTTTAATATGCACTGTACAATCATATAGGTGTGCCTCACGCATAATATAAAAATAAAATGACTTATTAATGAAAATATTATAGATAAGATGATTTTGACCGGTCACCGATTAGTATTGATTGAATTAAAAGTACTCTATGCTATTTATAATCAGACGTTTGATCAGTTTTCACACTAAATAGAGACCTTACGTCCAGAAATGAAATTATTTTCTAAATCAATGACCTTATCATTTTATAATTTGTTTTTCTGTCTCACGTCAGTACATCTCTGAATTAGGTCTGAAAAAGAATTTCTTCAAAATTATATTGCGAGACATTTGTGTACGTTACAAGTAATACATTCTTACAGCTTTTCACACTTTATATCGATTAACAGGTGGCATGTAGATTAACAACGAAAACAGTTAGTGTTTATGGAATCAAAATGCAGAGAAAGGAGAGAATTAACGTCGAGTGTTACTTGAAAAGGTATCATTCATCTCTGTTATGTGGTGCTTTTGTAGCAGTTAATCTCTTAGGTACATGTTGTACCGGCCATCAAATTATTACGAATAATATTTCTGTTTACCTGTGCAGTTGCTACGTAACAGCTCTGTGTGTCAATATCAACTGCGTTATTCGTATTATGCGATCTGTTCGAGGAGGCTCGTACTGAAACCGTTAAACGTGTCCTCAGTTAACTTAGTGGCTGTCTCATACATTTTTTTCGACTGGAAGTTTATATTATCTTACTGTAAAGTTTCTTTTTATTAGGAACCGTGATGGTAAATGTAGTGTTACGTGTTTGTACAACTGCAATTTTTTCATTTTGGCAAATCATGGGGATTGCTCCTATATATCGAACATTGGATGGCAGTAGGAAACTGCCCAAAATGTTTAGAAGGTACCTGACAATTTCGTCATTATGGTTCATAGTCACCATAATTACCGGTGGCTTGGAAATTTATTTATCGCGTCAACGTTTTTGTCTCGACATCCCAAAAATTACAGTGTTTACAGACGCCTTAATTAGACTTATTTACCACCTAAGATTGTGGTGTGGTTTCTTCAGCTGCTCAGTCAGTACACTGAAGCACTACCACGCCTTCCTGAAAGCGCTGAATATTGCAGACGACATGCTAACTCCTCTCAACCCTTACAATTCAAAGACGCTAGGCGCTTTTATCGTCATAAGTATTTCGTTAATTTCAATGGCAACCGATGTTTCCGGTTTCGTAACGCCCCAAGACAGGCTGGGAGACTTGGGCGCAGTGCGACTAGTGGTATACTGTTGCAGCACACTGTGCGACGTCGCGATGGTACAGCAGTTCATAGTGTCAGTTCTGGAGCTGCGGTCGCGCTTCCGGACTCTGAACGGTCAGCTGGTGGAGTGCCTGTCCTGTCTGGGGAATCCCCGGCTGGCTCGGCTGCTGATTGGTCGTCAGAAGAAACGGCAGTGCGACGACCCGAGCGGCGGTCTGCGGCGGCTGCGCCACGCCCACCTGGTGCTGCAGAGAGCGGCCGAGCTGCTGCAGGCACACGTGTCCCCTGCTCTCGCCTTGCACGTGGCTTACTGCGTCCTCGGGACAATCTACAGCAGCTACGAGGTGCTCGTAATTCTGGTGGTGCGAGGGCGGCTGGACACCCTGCTGGTATATCCGTCCCTGATTTATTCTGGCTACTGGTTAGTACGTCACGTTTTCGACCTGTTAGTGATGACTTTGTCGTGCTCCGCTCTGGAGGACCAGGAGACACAAACAATGGCGCTGCTACACAGAGCTGTTGGAATCGCCGGGGTTGGTACTGAGGCTGAGGTGTTCTTGAGGCAAGTGGAGCGAGGGCTGCCTACACGGTTCACTGCGTCTGGACTGATAGCCATCAACAGAAGCCTATTAGTGTCTGCTGCTTCTGCTACTGCCACCTACCTCGTTGTTCTGGGACAACTAGGCCTCCACTGAATGTCTGCTGTGACTTCTGTACAGTACATTGACAAACACATACAGACACATGCACACACAAAAGGGTGTAGCAGTCCATCAGTATCACTCTATAAAATTGGACAGCTTAAAATTGTGTGGTTGACAGGGACTGATATCTGGTGTGTTACCTCTTTGCAGCAATCTTTTCATCTATTGAGCAATATAGCTATGCTCTAATAGCTGTACATCCATCCTCTGCTCTCGCCCTGCACGTAGCTTACTGCGTCCTTGGGACCATCTACAGCAGCTACGAGGTGCTCGTAATTCTGGTGGTGCGAGGGCGGCTGGACACCATGCTGGTATATCCGTCCCTGATTTATTATGGCTACTGGTTAGTACACCACGTTTTCGACCTGTTAGTGATGACTTTGTCGTGCTCCGCTGTGGAGGACCAGGAGACACAAACAATGGCGCTGCTACACAGGGCTGTGGGAATCGCAGGGGTGGGTACCGAGGCTGAGGTGTTCTTGAGGCAAGTGGAGCGAGGGCCGCCTACACGGTTCACTGCGTCTGGACTGATAGCCATCAACAGGAGCCTGCTAGTGTCTGCTGCTTCTGCTACTGCCACCTACCTCATTGTTCTGGGACAACTAGGCCTCCATTGAACGTCTGCTATTACTTCTGTACAGTATTTTGACAAACACACACAGACACATGCACATACAAAAGGGTGTAGCAGTCCATCAGTATCGCTCTATAAACCTTGGCCAGCTTAAAATTGTGTGTTTGACAGGGACTGATATCTGCTGTGTTACCTCTATCCAGCAATCTTTTCATCTATTGAGCAATATAGCTATGCTCTAATAGCTAAAAGTGCATGAGTACCCCTTTCCTACTATCGAAATTTCTCATTAGTTGTCCTGCATACTCTACTGGCTCATCACTACTGTACTGATGAGTGTTGCAGTATGTAGAGAAGCAGAAACAAGCTAAGACATCAGATAGTGTATCCTCCCCGAATACCTTAGTAAATGTGGGCATTGATTACTAAAGGCAGATGTTTCTTCTTTGAGTCTGGAATACGTTTTCAGTCTGGCAATACGTTTTTAATATAGAATACATTCCAAAGCAGACTGAATTCCAAATTCTGTAGTACCATGCAATTGACGATATAAATCTGTCAAATTGAACATTAGTATTTATCTAAGAACCTTTCCAGCATATGCTTGAAGTTTAAAACATCTATGATGAAGAATTCGAATGTTTTAGAACTTTTAAACTTTTTCTATATCTGTAACTATCTCTTACTTCATCTATAAGTTTCTGACTCTATAAAACTTGGGCAGATTAAAATTGTGTGCTTGACATTGACTGATATCTACTGTGTTACCTCTGTCCAGCAATCTTTTCATCTATTGAGCAATATAGCTAAGCCCTAATAGCCATATGTCCATGAGTGTGCCTTTACTACTATTGAAATTTATAGTAAGTTGTCCTGCATACTCTTCAGGCTCATCAGTACTGTAGTGATGGATGTTGCAGTATGAAGAGAGGCAAAAACAATGCTAAAACATCAGATGGTTTATCCTGCTTGAATACCTTAGTAACTATGGGCATTACTTACTAAAGGCAAATGTTTCTGCTTTGAGTCTGGAATACTTTTTCAACCTGGCAATAAGTTTTTAATATGGAATACATTCCAATGCAGACTGAATCCCAAATTCTGTAGTACCATGCAATTGGAGATATAAATCGGTCAAATTCAACAATAGTATTTATCTAAGAATCTTCCCAGCATAGCTTAAAACATCTATGATGAAGAAGTAGAACTTTTCAGCTTTTTCTGTATCTGTAACTATATCTTACTTCATCTGTATGTTTCATGAAGCATGTTATACTTTACGAAGCAATAAGCTAAAGAATCTATAAATATCTGTTTTCAAAATGACATCACAACGAAAAAAAAAACTAATTCAAACATCTTTCTTTCGATTGATTTAACGATAAATACAAGCAATCATGTATTCATCATCAATATTCATTGTCCAGACAGTGTCTGTTATACAGCCTCCAAAATAATACTAGGACTGGGATAGAAAAGTTTGGAACTATGACACGAAATTATTTACCTAAGTATATGAACAGGAGAACACCTCCTTAGATTAAATGAAGGAAAATGCCAAGGTAATGTGCAGTGAGTGGGTTGTCAAATGTGGGACACAGGTGGCAGCTCTGCCAGAAGCATTCCAGAAATAGTACATTTACTATTCTATTGTAGCAGCATCAAAATTGACTGTCCTTTCTACTTCAGCAACAGAAATGGAGAGAGAGAGGGTGGGGGGTAATTTTAGAACCCAGAAGGCTGTACTGTCTTTGGTGTTTGTCATTCAGAGTGTCATTCTTTTATCAAGATGTTACCAAACCTCATAACTGATTAGGTTAGTTCGTGACAAAGCAAATAAAACTTTTCAAGGCCTACCATACTACAATAACTGCTGTGCTTGTCAACTTCCCACTGAAGAGAACTGTAGAATTCCAGATTAATTTGTATACAGATACTATTTGTCAAATCCATATGTTTCCTTATTGTTTCGCTACTGTGCTTCTTATCTGTAAAGTAACATAGCTAGACATATGACTCAATAGCATACCTTTGTATTCATATATCTCACACACAAGAAATCTGTTAAACGAGAAGGGTATTTTCATTAAAAAGTATATATTCCAATATGACTCAACATAAATATTCTAATATGACAATGAATCTTCAATAAAATTCATTCATGTTTCCTTTGTATTTAACTTCAATTAAAATTTAATAATGAAGTTCATTGGGTACTTGAAAACCTTATAGTAACTGTGTTCTTTTGTGGAAGTGCTTTCATCTCACAAAACTGAAGTAAAAGTTGGATTCTCTGTCAGATTCATATAATGTTTATGCAACAAATTTGGACTAGTGCTGAAATTGTGAACATCATCATGAGGTATGTGTGGCATATAATAACAGGCATAGATAATAAAAATTACTCAGTATCTTACATCGTTTTCTTATTGGATATAGTAATCTTCATCTGTGCATGATAATTGAACTCCAAATACCAACATGCACCCAATTCCAATGCAGTGGAATCTCCATACTTTAGTGTTATTTGCACTTCCTACCATTATCATTTACAGTCAGCTCTAATATTTGCATATTATAAAGCCATTATTTTCTCTGATATGTGAACAGAATCTTTTTGTTAGAATCTATATATCACAACAAATTGTGTAATTTAGACACATTTACATTAGTAATGTGAGGGTATTATTCTGACTTGTTTTAATATACCAATTGAGGAAATATTAAAATGCTTAATCATACATGGATCATATAATAAATACGCATCCTAAGTATGAAAAACAAATGTTTTAGAATAATATTTATAATTATACTTTAAAATTATAGTGATATTGGAATTCTGAAAATAGTATAAGAAATTACTAAAACATATTATCCTTCTTCAACAGAGAGTCGAGAATTCAAAATTAAGGTAGAATACCTTTTGTTTGTTTGTAAGGTTCACAAATTTCAGCTTAAATGTTATATGGCTATCCTAACACCATTTGATAATATAGGAAAGTTATGTATCGGTAGCTGTATCAGTTAAAGAGAAAAAAATGGGAAATATGGTTTTCCAAGATGTAAAAGTTCCAAAAAAGTAGAACAAGAGTATGCTATAAAATTACCATAGGGAGGGAAGAACTTCAGAAAATAGCTTAATTATTGTGTTTACAATATTACTATTTTCCTTCATTTTTTGTAATTGTAGCTTCATAAAAATGTTCATAGCGAAACTGATTACTAGGGATGTTAAGTCATTGATATACTATATTTATGCCAAACAGATACTGGTTTATAGTTATTTAAGTTTTATCTAAATGATTATGGCAGAAGTAATTAATTTTTTATATATGTAGATCATTATTATAGAAACGTGGACGGTAATGTCTTTGTAGATCAAGTAAATCTAGTAAATAAATGTGTATTTGGCATTAATGAAATCACAAACTATTGTAAAAGAATAGTGAGATGTCACTGATGCAACAAGCTAATGTGTAAAACTTCTTAAAAATCATTTGCGAAAAAGGAATTGTGATGAGGTTTTTAGATGTTACAATGTCAGTGTCAAATTTAAATGTATTCTGAAATAGGTATGAGTATCTTTGAAAATAGTTCTCCCAGAAGAGTTAAAAGAAAGAACACCAGAATGACACATAAGATACAAGTCCTTCACTAGTCCTATTAGAGTATTTGCTTGTAACAACAGAGAGAGTCCTTCTGTTTCTATATATATTGCATTTCCTATGAGTTTCTAACATTTCAAAATGGTAAATAGTAAATAATTGTGAGAAACTGCTATTGAATCAGTTACCCCCAAATCATGAGTTAGAGACAATTATCAGCACAGGATGATTTGTATCAATATAATCAACTTTAACAAGTAAGCAGCAATAAAGAAAAATATCAAAACTTATTTAAACAGTATAATATCTTGTTTTCTATGAATGGTCTTACTTTTAATTTAATAAAATCTATTATATTTAATTCTGAACATCAAAGTAACATTACTAATAATAACTGAATGAAAACAAATTCCATGCAGTTGATTTTCTGACAGTATGCAAAGATTGTCTCATCCAGCAACACAGTTATGATATTAAAATTGAAATTATTATAAGATTTTTGTAGTAGTCTGCTCTGGTAAAGACAAAACAGTGTGCTGTTCAGTTCATTTCAAATCATGTCTTCGAGTAGATACTTGTCAACAGGTATTGAGGCAAGCCAAACAAACTAGACTGTGAAATGGTATACGTTTCCTATGAGGAAATTTTAACAGTCCTTAGGGGACTTCCTTAAAAGGAAGATTACCCGAAAATTTACAGTGGAACTGATACATTGCCCATCTGATTCAGTTGAGAGTTTGTGGAATTTCTGAAGAGGGTGAATTAAGAAATGTGTTATAAAGGAAGCTCACAGAAAATAAATGAGGGAATTAATCAGAGGGATCATAGGGATAGTAGGAACAACAGAAACTGAGGTATAGCCTACATAATTTAAAAATGGTTAAAAATCAGAATGAAAATATGACAGAAAACAGAGGAACATATAGTGATAACAATAGGAATCAGAGGGTACATCAGTGAATGATCACAAAATGACCAAATTCCAATAGATTCCAAGAGCAAAAGGAGGGTCACAGTGACAGAATTATTCAAGTGAGAACTGATGACTCACTCGGAGTAGAAAACAATGATGGAAAGGGCAATAGAAAAAATAAATGGGAGGCCCAACATAAAAATATAAGTAATTCAGGAAATGAAATATGGTGTAGAGGTAATCAAGGGGTGTAGTAGGTTGTTTAGAGATGTTTTGAAGGACCATGATGGAAAGAATTTTGAAAAAAAAAATATTGCAAAAATTTAGGAAGCATGTGGGAGAGGTAAAATTTGGTGTGTGTTTTAAAAAAGGTAAATATTGAAGTATTCAGTGTTCTTTTATCAGTTATATTAATTAATGGAACTACATAATCTGTGTGACTGGAGTAAGTGAATGTGAGCTATGCATCAATAGTGGACACGTGATTGGCGACGTTAAAGCTATTGAATTGCATAAAGTAGTATCTACTGAAGCGAAGATAAATTATGTGGTGGTTGTAAGTGACGATTCTAATGTTATGGCAGTTGGATATGTGCAGGACGCTAAATGCTCCAATAAAGTGGACGAAGTCAGTAATGAGAAGTCAGTGTTCCTTCCATCAGATGTTTTTGTTGTTATTAGTGATAAATTGCAGAATAGAGCAGCAGATAATGTTAATTTGGTTGGGGATGTACATAAAGATACAGACACCAATCATGTGGATGCCTTTATGTGTGAGCAGGCTTCAGGTCCTACATGTAATGAAATGGAAGGAGGATGTAAAACTGCTCAGGTGAAGACAGGGTGCTCTATTTGTGGGATTTTTGTGAACATTAAATGTGAAGAACATGAAAACAATGGGAATTATAGTAAGCCGTTAAGAAAGGACGTAGATATAGATTGATGGACAATTATTCAGTCTGAGTAAATATCTAATGTTGACCATCGATGTCTTCAGTAAGTATGAGGTTTATGTAGTATATAAAGAAAAAGTACTTGAGCATAATGCTGTTAGGGGAAGAAAGAACGTAAATTTCAAGAATTTACTGTCTGCGAAAGACCAGATTATAAGTACTTCAGCGTCGCAAAGTAATACATTGCATGGGCTGATAGCAGTTACAAGCTGTATGAAACGTTCTATATTCTATCATTCTTGATGATACAGAGGGGGAATGTTCAGGATAGAGGAGAAAAATATTCTGGTCAGCTCAATTTCTTAGTCACAAATGGAGACACGAGGTAAAGAACAAAATAAATAAATAAATAAATAAATAAATAAATAAATAAATAAATAAAAAAATAAAAAAAATGCTTTTTCTTAAACATCCTTTAACTCAACATTTCTCTAACCTATCCTGACCTAATGTATAACGTTCAGGCCAGTCTTTTACTTGTGAAAGAGAAAGAACACTCTTATTTGCTACATTCTACATTTTTCTTTGAATGTTTGCACTAGCATCTCTGTTTAGACTAAGATTACTTGTCATACATTGCTCCAGTGAGATGACTTTTAAGAAGACAACTAAGCTTCAACATTCTTAATTTCATTGTTAGAGAAGCAATTTCACACTAATAGCAGGGACAGAACTCCCTGTAGTTCCTAACAGCTATTCTGAAAGGTAAACAGTGCGTCCACACACCAATCAAATTAAGCTAAACATAGTATTTACTTTTAACGTAATCTCTTTGCTTTTATAATGGGTCTTCTTTTTAATAATTTTGAATTTGTTACAGGTTTTGTTTACAATATTGTATTTCAGTATTATAACAGAAATAATAATAATTACATAATCATTATCAGCATATAACCATAATTAAATAATAGCTAAGAAAAATGACTCCCATTTAACTCTTTTAGGTAACATTCATGAATGTATATATATTTCCTTGTTCTTAATTATTATTTGTGTTGATATCAATATTTAATCTAAGTTAATGAACACAAACAGATATACATACAACGTCATATATCATCTGAGAATCTTTTTCTGTTGAAGTCCCTTGTGGACTGCACTACAGCACGAGTAATTTTATCTCTTGTATACTGAATACTTGGTAATAGTTTTTTCAGTCACAGGGACTCATGTTGGATGGGTGTGGAGGATGTTCCAGAAACTCCAATTGTTCATGTTCCAAGAGGTCCTGGAGTTGAAAACAGAGAGTGAGAGACAGAAAAAAAGTGAAAAAGTGCAAACAATATGTTAAAGTGGAGTAAGTCGAATATTGATTGCCTCCCTATTTGTTGGGACAGTGCTATCACCTTGACGCGATCACAAGACATCGCAATAACGAGTGGCTACTTCTAAGTGGGTCGATACCTTCAGGAGCGTTGTACAGTAAAAATAAATTGCCCGTGACGAACAGAGAAGCATTAATAGAATGCAGGAAAACCAATTTTGAGGGGCGGGAAAAGCCGAATATATGAAGAAAGTGAGTAATGTAGAGTTAAATGAGGCACTTTCAGAATAACGTGCAGTGATATTCGTAGACAGGAAAGTGAATCGACATGTAAATCAATCAACTAAGGTCGCTTTCTCTCACTAGAACGATGAAAGTTAGCAACTCATCTTTACGAAACCAGTGTAATTGTTGTGCAGGGCATTGGATGTTATGCCCACGAACAATAATGTACCCAACCTAATGACGTTGTTCTCGTTTCTGATTACATTTTACTTTATGTTATATTACTATGTATGTTGTATCATTTCAGTTTCAAGATCTGTCAGATGTCATTGTGTTAACTGACTTGATCGTCAGGTTTATGTAGGTTCTGATTAAATTTTACTTTATGTTGTATTACTATGTATGTTGTATCATTTCAGTTTCAAGATCTCTCAGTTGTCATTGTGTTAACTGACATGATCGTCAGGTTTGTGTAGGGTCAGAGCACGCTGTTCTCTTCGGAAGAGAGATATTTGGCAAACTTTCGGACTTGCAAGTTTTCTTCACGCTCCAACCGAAGAACAGTGGTAGACGAAAGGCTGTTGGTGTAATATTATAGGTGGGCATGGTTAGTGCGCTAATTGTGTTCAGTGTGGTCGTTATGAACCTAAACGCGTCAGAACAAGATGTCAGTGATGTACGAAGTATACTCAGTTGGAAGTACTGAGTTTGAACGGTCCGCCACAAAGATCATCAAACCCAGCTGATTCACATACCGTATGGTCATGGGCACTGTCAAACACGAATATTTCTTTTTGCCACAGATTCGGTCCCTACTTTTATCACTGATTTCTTAGAATGTCTGCTTGAAACTTAAATGTCTCATTGGCTGCTACTGCATTACGCTCACGAAGAGGCCCTATCTGTTCTGTTGATCACGTGACTCGGTTGCTTCGCCATCCGTAAAGGCTTGACGATTCATCATTGTGTACACATTGTGGTATTTCGACACAATTTTCTTCCTTCAGGACATCCACAAACATCCATCTTCATCTTTAATAATGTTATCCGCAACAGTTATTTAATTAAAAAAAAAAAATTATTTCCATGTACTACACGAGTTTCGACACCTATGTCTCATCATCAGGTGCATCTGCAAACCACAATCAAATAAAATAGTGACGTCTGTCATGTAATAAAATGGCTACGCTAAATGTTTACTAAAATGGTTGAGAATAAAGGGAGTACTTAGTTATGCCATAAATTGTTACATGTAGCCACTAATTAAATTAATGGGTTTCTGGTACATGCAACAAGCCGGGAGGCACTGTTGGTAACTTGGGCGCGATATAGCCACTCAAAAGGCAGGGTCTGCATGTAAAACAATAAGTCCCATGAAACTTCGTGGCAGATTAAATATGTGTGCTGGAACCGGGACTCGAACCTGGGACCTTTGCCTTTCCCGACACGTCTCACGATGCCGCCTCACAACTTTACTTCCTCCAGTTCCTCGCCTCCTCCTTTCCAAAAATTCCTACTTTCCAAGGAGAGCTTCTGTGAAGTTTGGAAAGTAGGAGGCGAGGTACTGGCGGAAGTAAAGTTGTGAGGCGGCATCGTGAGTCGTGTCGGGATAGCTCAGTCGGTAGAGCGCTTGCCCGCGAAAGGCGAGTCCCGGTTCTGGCACACAATTTTAAATAATAAATAATAAATTACGTTTAATTCATTGCAGTCTCTAAGGAGGTAGATTTATCATATTATGACGTTTGCTCCGTAAAATGAAAACTATCGCCGGATTAGAAAGGTAGATATCATAATTATTTTTAATGTACTTTTCGGGTCTTTTCGACAATAATCCAACTCTCCTTAACAACGGAATCTACACAAGTGTAGGAAAACTAACTAGCATGCTGAATGAGCTTATGGGAGGTGAATATGAAATAACTGAAAGCCAAAAAGATGTTCAAATGTTTGTAAACCTATCGAACTCAATTGCGTGGTTATTAGTCCGTATCTTACAAACTACGTAAACTAAGGTAAACTAACCTAAGGACAAGACAGACACGCATGCCCGAGGGAGAACTCGAACTTCCGACGGCGAACGGACGCGCGCACCGCAGCACGGTGCCCCTGTGCGCACGGCTAATCCGCCGCGGCAAACCAAAAATGGAGGATATTTGAATGACAAACATTTGTAATTAGTAACACTACACATTTATACAAATTTGAGATATTAATCTGCAATTGTCACAGTATCTAACGGAACTAACAGAAGACAGACTACGAACACTTGCTTCGTTAATCGTTTTCGTTGCAGTGAAATATATCAGAGGAAATGGTGGATCTAACCTATACTAAGCGTCAGGGCAATAAAAGAAAAGTCCGTTATCCTACATAAGGAACTAAAAGATTATCCATATAATTTTAAATTATAATCGAATTTCAGTTAATTCATTCAGAAAACTGCCATCTGTGGTGGAAATGAACTTTTCTGAAACATATACAGTCACGAGGAATTGATCTAGTGCAGAAAAGGGACTAGCAGTTACTTCAAAGTACGTTTTATTAATAAATAGAATTAAGTGAACACAATCACAATATTTATTACAATTACACGTATTACGGTTATGAATTGACACATTTCAATATCCCACTTAAATCTTACATTACTTTCGGCTGGGGATTGTTCTGTTGTGATAGTTCGGTTAAAGCACGGTGGCAGGCATCAGGTAATACTGTATTAGACTGTGCTAGTGAATGTACTGATTTTAGTGATTGATATTGTGATAGATGTCTACATAATACCACATGGTTTTTTGTCTGAAAGTCGTTCATTTTAGATTAAATGTTACAGCCAACAATTGCTATGGAACCAGACTGACTTGTAGGCAACTCCACTGTTTCTTTGCCCTCTTCTGCTACTATGTTCCTCCTTGTTCTCGTTTCCTGGCATGAGCACTTGTAACAACTATTTTCATCCTACTGTACTAAATGTTTGCATGTAACGCAAGGTATTGTCAATGGCGAAGTTATCCTTAACCCAACGGTTCCTGGTTTAACTCCATCAACCCCATAAGAATAAAAAATGGGGCTTGTTCGTTCATACGCAGAATGTATGCATCCCGTGTCATGGTCGCTGAAGCCCCACTGACAAAGAATAATTACAGACATTCAAAAAATTTTAAAATGTTTGCAATCAGATGTTAGTAAACCAGAGGGGCAAAACTGGTGTGCTAATCGGTCCCTAACCTAACAAACTAATTAAAATAAATTATTTTAAGAACAACATTCAACCATGCCCACGGAAGATTCGAACCTCCTATGGGGAACGACCGCGCAATTCGTAGCAAAGCGCTTTAAATCGCAAAGTCACTTAATACACCAAACTATAAACCTGGCTTAAATCACAATAGCATAATTTACTGATATAAAAGGACTGCAGGCTTGGAAATTGTTACAAAGGATTTAGTTCTGACAGCATAATTTTTTTCTTTGTTGAACCTGTCTTATAAATTTAATTTTTCTTTGCTGTTACTGAGAACTCAGACAAATAAGTAATAAAAATAACCTTCGAAAATTATTTATTTAGCATATCGGAAAACATAGAAGAGACCCCAAAATATTATGCAGGGAAAATAAATTACACCGTCGCTATCTTCTGCGGCAGAAATTCTCGCTACACCACTGTTGTCGAGTGTGTTTCGTACTGTCTAGTTCGACACTTGGCTTCCGATACTCATCACGAAGTTTATCATTGTGCCTGTCTATTTGGGGTTCCTTCGGGCAAGAAGGTGCAGATACCGGACGTCTACCACAATTGTTGCCCTCGGGCGACGAGTACGGGACAAATCATGAACAGTACCACTAATTACAAAATGTTCAAATGTCTTTAGAGCTTATTGGACTTAACTACGGGTTATTAGTCCCTACACTTACAAACTATTAATGAACTAGCTTATGCTAAAGACGGCACAAACATCCATGCCCGAGGGGGGATTAGAACCCCCGACGGGGAACGGCTTCGCGCATCGTAGCATAGCGCCTCAATCCGCTCGGCCACTCCGCCACGGCCCATTAATTACAAGTCCTCTCCGCGTCACTCTGACTCCCGACTACTTGCCTTGCAACAGCTCTTGACTCCTTGCTGACATCAATCTTAGTCTTGAGGTTGGAGAAAGTCCATACTCTGTCTACAAACACCAGACACTGTTCCAAATGTTCAAATGTTTCTATAGTCTATGGGACTGAACTACGGGGTCATCAGTCCCTAAACTTAAAAACTACTTATGAACTACTTACGAACTAGGACGGCACAAATATCCGTGCCCGAGGGGGGATTCGAACCCCCGACCGTAGTGGCCGTACAGAAACACTGTTCCTACACGGCGTGCTGAAGTAATGCACAAATGTTACTGCCTCATCTACATTTAAAGAAATGAGTACGCATTCGCTAGATGGGAATTTAGGCAAGTTTGTTTACATTTTATGACAGGTTAAAGGACCAAGATTTTCGAATTATGAAACATACGTTCAGGAGAAATGTGTTTTTGGCACACACGGGTGATGAAAAACTTTATTTCTTTCATGTGTGAACGAGACATTAACCCCCTCGTAGATCTACCTTTCTTGCTAATATCTGTTTGCCTCCCCCTCCTCCCACCACCACCACGCGGTTCTTTACTTAATGGGGAAATAAACATTAGTGTAACTTCTCACACTCCTAGAGGTTCAAAATTCACTTAAGATTTTGTGGCAACAGCGCATGTGGAGTATGACAGATACAGTTCAATATTTCAAGCGGTAGTGAGATACTGTCTCTGGATACATTATTCCAAGCCTGCTCGACCTGTTCACGTAGATCTGTAAGAGTTGTTGATTGAGGAGTGACACGTGTTAGTTTTTGTACCATCATATGCCACACGTGCTGCATTGGAGACAAGTGCGGATATCAATATTCGCCGCGGTGGAGTAGCGGAGCGGTCTAAAGCGTCTCGCTGCGGAGCGCGCGGTTGCTCGCCGTGGAGGTTCGAGGCCTCCCTGGGGCATAGGTGTGTGTGTTGTCCTTAGGTTAGTTTACCTAGGTTTAAGTAATTTGTAAGCTACGGACTGATGACCAAGCAGTTTGGTCCGATAGATTTACAAACATTTGAACATTTGAGATCAAATATTCAAATGTCTGTAAAACTTATGGGACTTAACTGCCGGGTCATCAGTCCCTAAACTTATAAACTACTTATGAACTTACTTTTACTAAAGACAACACAAACATCAATGCCCGAGGGAGGATTCGAAGCTCCGACGCGCGAGCCGCAACGTGGCGTTCCAGACCGCTCGGCTACTCCCGCGCGGCAGTGCGGAGATCGTGCTGGCCTGTGAAGTTGTTGCACGTCTTGCAGAACACGTTGAGTCTGTCGCACATTGTGTGGGACAGCATTATCCTATTACAAAAATGGCAAAAGAACGCGTCTTGATGTTGCAGTATGCCTTGTCCAAACACCAAATCAGAACGGGAATTGTACCTCATTGCGCCAGATACCGGGAGTTCAATGGTTGGACCAGTGTGTTTTGGACGTATGTAATTTACAAGAGGGCTACGTCATATGCAAAAACGCCATGACTTGCGTGCAGGCAGAAACTGATTTCACAGCTTACGACAACGACCGCCATTCCACCTTGCAAGTGATCCTCTTATGGCATAGCGGAGCCGAGCACGTCGATAGTGTGGCGTAAGAGGAAAACGTGCTAGAGGTGTCCTTGTACGTAGTCCCACTACTAGTGACCGGTTGGCGACAGGTCGTGTTCTTCTGGCGTCTCCAAGCCTCACATCTGGGTTGTGTTTTCTGTATGGTCCACCAGTGCTGCTCTTACAATTCGTTGATCATGGCGGTCGTCTGTGCTGCGCGGACGTCCAAAAGGGTCACGTGACCATTCCAACCAGCATCGTCGCGTAACTGACGCAGTAAGTCATTTCTTCGAAATGAGCATCCTGCCTCTCGGAAGGCCACAATTTGACCCCTTTCAAACTCGCTTATTTACCAGCTGGCCAGGCTGTTCCAGCTCGCGTGCTCACCAGTGAGGTGGGGAGCGCTCATTTGCTCGTGGGGCGCCGCTTCTCGCGGCCGTGAGCTGTTGTCGCGTGGGGCAAACGGCTATGGCGAACGTGTGTGCAAGTGAAGCAGCCGGCAGGCTGTGATGTCACCACAAACTGCCAGCTACATTCCAACTCCCGCGACCGGCACAATTGTTTCTGAAACAGCTATAATTGAGCCTGCCAATTTTCTACATGGAAAGGCGGGGACGCGTAACACCAGATAAATCCTCAGCAGTAATATTATTTCTTTCGTTAGTGCAAAGGATGTTTAAACCAATATAAAAACATAAGAAGACATTTGTTTCAAGTGTAGTGTAATTATTTTGATTTCAAGTAAAGTTTTAGAAATGTATTGGCTGAACGCTGTACGTTGGCAAGTCGGTTAGAACAGCTCACTTGCGGAAGTTGATAACGTAGGGAAAAAAACCCGGAAGTTGAGCTTATGGCGCGCAATCGTGCAATTTCTTATATCACCAATAAGTGATTTAGCTGAATATTTCAAGATAAAATATACAAGATTAATTGAAAATAAAATGAGAAATAGTTAGTTTATTATTTTTTATAAATAAACATTGCCATGCTAGTTGTGTAACTGTCTTGTATTCATTGGTCATTTATTACTTTTCATATAATGAAATTATGTTTTCAGTGTCAATTAAACATATTACGCCAGATGTGACTACATCAGCTAATGTATTTTTACAAGAAAATTCAAATGACCCCTCACTCATCTCTGTATTACGCTTACTTCAAATTTAACCATATACGTATGTTTAAGATTTGTTGTATGCGTAAGTTTTAGCTTGTACCACAGACATATTGGGTATGAATTTGTTTATTTGTCAACAGGCTGTTTTGTAGTGAGGGCCTTAAAGGTTCCTAACTGCATCGTATTACTTCAAATGTAAGTAGTATTAGAATATTTTATTTCACGCTGTGCACTGCACTGCGCCTGTCACTCGCCATTGTCCCTCTCTCCTCTCACCAGAAACGAGCCTGGAAAATCGTAAGCTGGAACAAGCCACCAACGTTGGCCTGCTCGCCGGCCTCCCCTCAGCTACAAGCATGCAGCATATCTCAATGTGGAGAATTTCTACATATGCTCCAACTATAAATGTTGTCACCCAACTGCATACATACGTTGATACCATAATTAATAGGACTAAAATTGTGTAACATTTGGTGCATTGGCATGGTCAATGTTTGCAGTGAACTTCATACTGTTTAATTATCAAATGCTATTAATTACCAATATTTCTAATGGGCGGTAATCTCACATACTGATAATCAACGATGTGGATTTATGACTGGAATTTCATTAGGCATGTTTATGGTGACATTAAATTATATTTTTAATTGCCTGTTTCATGGAACCAACGCAAGGAGTATTTCTTATCGAGTGTATAATGAATTTTCATTTTATTTATATATATTTTTTAATTATTTTTATGATGGAATCATTGATTTTAAAAGTTGTTGCTACAACATCAAAAGAAGCTAGATTATGACTGACTGATTTATCACACTGAACCGCATCCCAGTTTCCACCATTTTAATCGTAAATAAGGAATACGAATTTTACAGTGAATTTCATAACAAAGATTTCGGTCTCCGAAAAAAGTAGGCTATGTTTGATAGTTAAGTTCAAAGAAAAGGAACAGCCGCGGGAGTGGCCAAGTGCATTGAGCGTCGGGGGGTTGAATAGTGTAAGGCAGTTTATAAGTAGTTTGTAAGTTTAGGGACTGATGACCCCGCAGTTAAGTCCCTTAAGTTTAACAAACATTTGAAAGAAGAGGAACATTTGCGTATAGGCATAATAGCATACTTCAGGTAAATGACCGCACGGGTGTAGCCGAGCGGTCTGGAGCGCCACGTTAGGCTGGTTGCGCACACACCGAGTTTGAACGGCTGGTAAAATATCGGACGGTATATCATCGGCGGGGCGCTGTTTGCACGCACGCCGCAATTTTACCGATGAAACGAGCACTCGCTTCGCTGTCGTGCAAGAGTTAAGTTCATTCCAAACATAAATTAATGAATCCCAAATATTTTTCTTAATATTATGACAAATATTGCTGACATGATACAAATAAATAACAAAGTACCGTATCATACATTAGTCTATCAGTTACGAAATGTATTATTATTATTATTATTATTATTATTATTATTATTATTTTGCTCCTTATTTCCTCAAAATCCTCATTCAGTTCGCAGGAAACTTGTATCCATGTACCTCTAGTCGCATTTCTATTTTCAAACGTGTCCAAAGTTTTGTTCCACAAAACTGTTCGTGCTTCCACTACCGAAATATGTATATCAGTATCTGATAATATGTATGCATCAAACAGGCAAATGACTATTTCTGTGCCTCGCTGCGGGGCGCGCGGTTGCTCGCCGTCGGAGGTTCGAGTCCTCCCTGGAGCGTGGGTGTGTGTCTTGTCCTTAGGTTAGTTTACCTAGGTTTAAGTAGATTGTAAGCTACGGACTGATGACCACGCAGTCCGATAGATTTACAAACATTTGAATTTTGAACTATTTTTGTGCGGGTATAGAAAGAAGTTCGATACCTCGCGGAAATACAAATAAAGCTGTAAGAAAATGGAATAATGGATACTCGTAGTACGCGATAACTTAATTATTTGGGTAGGGCTAGAAACGTGTCTGGATAGCTGATCGTTCACACGGCCAGCCACCCTCCCTAATAAATAGATTTAAGGTCTCAAGAACATCAGAACAAAGACACGATCTACCCGAAGCAGTGGCGGATTTTCATATTTGCCGCCAGTAGGCTATTCAAATTTTGCCGCCCATACTGATCTCTACAATTCGATACGTTATTTCACAGTCATAGTAATTCTAATTTTTTGTCAATGAAATTGTAGCTTGCTGTTTTGAGCACTGTCGTCCTAATTACACCATCTATTTTTCGTAATTAGTTTGACTGTGAACTGGGGGATCCAAGTGTCACTTTCTAGATTCTTTTTACAACGCAATTAGCCTACTTGGTTTAAATTACACAGGAAATAGTTTTCATTTATATATCTGAGCTAATAAAAGCACAATCACACACTGTTAATAATTTGAGGGTAATGTATGCAACACAATCAGCCTACTTGGTTTGAATTGCACAGGAAATAGTTTTCATTTATATATCTGAGCTAAAAATAGCACAATCACATACTATTGATAATTTGGGGGTAAGGTATGCAACGCAATTAGCCTACTTGGTTTGAATTACACAGGAAATAGTTTTCATTTATATATCTGAGCTAATAAAAGCACAATCACATACTATTAATAATTTGGGGGTAATGTATGCCTTAATACGTCTTACAAAATAGCTGATTTAGCCTGCTGGTAAACCCCCCCCCCCCCCCAAAAAAAAAAAAAAATCGCACTCAAAACAACGTGTTAGAGTCCCAGTCTGGCAAAGAAATGTCAAATTCAATATAGCATTTAATTGAACGAATGGCCCCAAACAGGTGAGCATCTGAAATATTTGTAATTTATTGTACAGAACTTACTGCTAAATCAATTATTTGTATTTTAGTCTTATGTGCGCTACGTTGACTGGCACAGAAGGCGAGAAGGCACAGCGAGAGCTTTGCAGGGGGGGACGGCCGGTAAAAATCGTTGCTTGTGCAAGCTGCCATTTGACGACGTGCGCCACTGTATGGCCGGGCACCGGCGGTCTGCAATGGTAGTCGCCGGCAGCTGACCGGCTTCTTGTCGTGCCGTTCCGTGGTCAGCCATTGTCCAAGCCTCAATGCTCGCCAATGGTTCATTGCCAAAATGTGGACGACCGATGTTCTACCGACCGTCCAAAATCAATGTGTGTGCAACCAGCCATACGATCGCGGAGCCTCCCGCGTCTGAGGTTCGATTCCTCCCTCGGGCATGGATGTATGTGTTGTCCTTATGTTAGTTTAACTTAGTTTAAGTAGTTTGTAGGACTAGGGACTGATGACGAACGTAGTTTGGTCCCATAGAATTACAAACATTAGAACTATTTTTTTTCAGTTAAACGAATAACACATCATTTTAATTGCCAATAAACAGAGTAATCAAAAGTAACCTGTCTAAAAATTTCCAATTCGCGCTAAACAGGGACAACAATAAATGGCATAACGGCTGATACAACATTTATCACACTAAAGGCACAAATACTAATGTTTTCAATTTAGAAAGTGCAAAAAAAAAAAAAAAAAAAAAAAAAAAAAAAAAAAAAAGACGGACCCAATTTATTTCGTTATAGAAATTGTAGGCATGTGTCACACACAAGCAAAAATACGGGCTGTCCTACTTTTTCTATAATGGCACTGCAGATTGATTTTTATTTGTGCAATAAGAGTTTTGTGACACATTAGACATTGTGGACCTATGTCTCTGTTAGTGAAGAGATACCGTACTTCTAAAACTGCAGGCACTGTTATTTCGCGAATATACATTTTTGCTGTTGTCACAACTAAGCGAGCGCGTCTGTTTCGTTACGTCCGCCGACTACTGGCGTGCATGACGTCAGCTACCGCCACCACCACAGCTCCGAGCTGGGTAGTGAGCGCTCGTGTGCGCTCTTGTTCTCGGAGCATCCTGTTGGAACAGCCTGCTGTAGGCGGTGCCCCTGTTTACTTCACACGTTGATATCACATTGAGCCTTATAGCTGTAAACATTCGGTATTAAAGGGAACACACAGGTGACGCTGTGGCGATGTCACTACGATTGTTCTTAACAACCATGAAACCATTATATTTATTATCCCCCATGTGGCACTTACACCCCCTCCCATCCCCACCCCATTGGATCAAAATATACCTCAGCTCTCAAAGTGTACTAATTATTTTTCCGGCAGTATATAATCGTCTATAGTAATAATTTTGAAGGGGAGTCAAATGAAAACAGTGCTCCCGCCACAACGAATTCATGGAATAGTTTCATTGTATGGTAGATGCCATACCGATTATGACATTTATACTACTGAGAGAGCGGAGTACGAGACTGTCAATTGTTGTCTCGTACAACTGCAGATCCTGGTCCAGGTGAAACCGTCGTCAACGCATGTCTTTCTCCTGGTCACCAAAGATGTGAAAATCTAAGGCCGACAGATTGGGATGTTTGGAGGATGTTTCAGTATTTCCCAACCAAATCTCTGTAGCGCTATCATTCTTCCGATTGACAACTTAATGGCGTGGTACAGAATAATTCCGTCTAAAAGCCTTCCTGGGCGTTTTGAATTTATAACGCGACGCAATGTTTCCGAAGGGTCCTCATAGCGTTGCGCATTGATTGTGGA
Source organism: Locusta migratoria (assembly GCA_026315105.1). Taxonomy (NCBI): domain Eukaryota; kingdom Metazoa; phylum Arthropoda; class Insecta; order Orthoptera; family Acrididae; genus Locusta; species Locusta migratoria. The sequence continues at coordinate 338,329,344 of CM048745.1, forward strand.
TGCAACTGGAGGAACTCGGACGAGCAGAGGGCTCATGCAGTGAAAAATGCAAGAAATTTCATTGTTCAAAGGAACACAAAATTTAGTTCCCTACCGCAATATTTAGTACTGTATAAGAGAAAGAAAAGAGGTATTTTGCACTGCACTACAAGGGCAATCATAAAACAAACAAGTGTTTCGTCCCCCTAAAAACAACAACAACATAAAACAAGAAGTTAACGGTGTTCTTTCTGCTTCACCTATTAAAGCAGGCAATATACGGAATTAAATGAATTAAAAGGTATTATGAATTATTATAAAACTTTTTGTCAGCCACGTTTCACGAAAGCCACAAGAAATATTTACATATTTTACTACAAAGTAAAATTTAGCTCAATTAATACTTTAATTTTTCATTTTCTGAAGAGATTTCTGTTACTTGCTTTGACAGATATTTTGTTATGAATTAAACTGCAGTGTTTTCTTTGTTATTACTATTTTGATATGTTCTGAAGAGAAGTGCCTCTTGTTTCGGAAAGATTTTTGTCACATTGTTTTAAGATGGGTTTCAGTCTACTTCATTGCAGATCTTACTTTATTTGAACAGAAAAGAGATTTAGTTTTTATAAGGGGTATTCGTATTGATATAGCATTTTACCATAAGGTTATTTTAACGCTATGCTGCATGGATTATTAAAAAATGAAGGGAAAAATTAAAATGGTGTTTTTATAGTAAATAACAGTGTCTGTTATCATAAAATACAAAAAAATTATTCAAATTTATCATTACATAGCAAAATATGGCCATGTCACTGGAGTGCACACAGCGAAATTTGGGACCTCCAGTCCTTTCTGTTAGATTTTCCTTTTTGTAAAGAAACCTTCGTTGCAATTTGGACAGAGGGTTTCCCTGAATTTAGTGCAAATTTTTTCTGACTAATTTTTCGACATCTGATGCAATGCTGCTCGCTTCCACTTCACGCTCGCCGTTTAGACAAACTAATGCGTTCGCATGAAAAACTGAGTATCGTCTATCGCAAAGACCCCTACAGTGGAGGCCATGTGTTTAAGAGTTAAAAACGAAGCAGATGCACAGGAATACGCCCAGTAACGGCCGTCTACTTGAGTGGACGCCATAGGCCGCAGGGGCAAGGAACTGGGTCTTAATTTCATAACAGGGAATTAGTTTAAGCGAGGGGACATGTAACTGTTTTAAAACGCTTAGAGTTGATGAGTGTATGTTTAAAAATATATTTTGCTAATGTTTATATTATCAGCGATGCATACCAATAGGTTATGATTTCGAATTGCTGTGTTTCTGAAAAGCCGTCATTATGACGTTACACACCTTCATCGCCAGATACAGCAACATCACGCCAACCCAGAATGTGAGGTGCAGTGCTTTTTTTGAAAGTTTGCTTTGGGAACTTAGGGTAATATATATGCGATAGCACTGACGCGACGATGCTTCCATATTAAGAAGAATTTATTTTGTAGGCGAGGAAATAATGACTGTAAAATTACGGAAATAAGTGTACTGACAAAGAGCGAAATAAATGGATGTCGGAAAACGAACAATAGTATGAAGAATCTTTACCAAATGTAGGATACTCATCAGTACATGAGGGCATCTGTAAGTGGCAGCGAAAGCTTAGAAAATGTAAAACACGACACCGATGCTATTGACTGTATTAGTTACGTAAATATAAAATGACCAGTAAAAGTAATGATGACTTACGATTTAATATGATGGTTCAAAATGTATTTGGTAAAGCTTAGCTGTTTAGAATGTGGTATTAATAGCTTACTCGGGTTTACAGCGTATTTGTGATACGCTCGTTCGCCGAGCACTGTGTACTGTATAAAAGGTCTCTACATCTGTTTCATTACAAGTACTATGCTTTTAAATTGGAAATATGCATGTCAGTCAACTGTTGTAAATATTGCTCGAAGGACTAGGTACATTGCTAAATATAAAACGATTAAGTTTGATGTTAAAGTCCAATGTCAACAAAGTTAAAAATCGTTCGTCCTACTTAACTTGATTAAATTACTAACCTTGTAGGTGAAACGTTTTCGAATCTGGTGTTATATTGCTAAAATCAACAACGTTTCTTCTGTTATTCCTACATGACAGCTTATTTTCATTCATGTGAAACGCTTTTAGAAACACTGCTACAATTGTAACAATCAGTATAATGTAGTGAGGGCAAAAGGATTAATAAGTTATTGATAACGCAGTTAAAAGAGAACGAACAGAAGATTCAGCTATATAATGCTGGTTTAAGTCATCTCATGTGGATGCTTCCTCTTCCAGGTCCCTGAAAGAGCTACTATGATGTATGGGGTAGGACTTAGGCGAAATGTTTGGTCCTCTGCCAGGTTTCGTGCTTTCAGTAGCAAACACAATATGAAACTTTTCGTGATCACAAGACCAATGTACTCCATTTGGCAAACAATGGGTCTCATGCCCATCGCCAACAAACACGTGCATTTCGTATCACTGCTCTGGCTCTTGACCACGTTATGCGTTCTGCTGATGACCATGTACGCGTCATCCCTCCAGTTCCAGCATCTAGCAGATGTCGTCGTCCTGACAGGCATGGCCTTCAGATTGTTGCAGTGGCTGGAGTTCGCCGTCATCTTTGGAAGATCAGCGTTTTGCAGGCTCAGGTATATGAAATTATTCCTCGAAACTCTCAGATACGTCGACAGGCGCCTACAGCTGCAGCACTACGACGACGGGAAGATTGCTGCCACAGTTTTGACCGTCACTGTATTGAGCACTATGCTCGTGATGAGTGTGACACCTTTCAAGATGTACAGCTACCTCCCGCAGCAAGATCGCGTTCTCTGGACCGTTTCTTACGCTGTGTACGCCGTGGTGTGCAGCCTAGTGAGTCCACACTTTACCTTTCTGGTGCTGGAAGTCCTCTGGAGGTACAGGACGCTCAACAGGCAGCTGCTGGCGAGGATCTGCCCTGATGCAGGCGCAGTCCGACAGCCGGGATGGTGGTTGTCGCACATCCTCATCGGCCGGCCTCAGGTTCCATCAGAGCGACCAGTAGCAAGCGTCGACGACCTCCGCGTCAGCCACGCGGTTCTCCACCGCGCTGCAGAAATCCTGCAGCAGCACTACGGGTTCGCGACTGCGGTGACTGTGGCCAGTGCCTTCCTCGGGGTGATCTACAGCTCGTACGAGATCATCGTGCTGATGATGGCGGAGCGCGCCGAGCGGGTGATGGGGGCATTGAGCGGGTCGCTGGCCGGCTCCTCGATGTGGCTGGCGTTCCACGGGTTGAAGTTGGCAGCACTGTCCCTGGCCTGCTCGGCTGCCTGCGATGAAGATCGGCGCACTGGGCTGATCCTCCACAGGGCTGCCATAGCGGGCGGTGGGGCACAGCCGATGGACGTCGACGCCTTCCAGCGACAAGTGCAAAGCGGCCCCACGCTGCAGTTCACCGCGGGCGGTTTCTTCGCCATACGCAGGAGCTTGATCGTCTCCACAATGGCGGCCGTTGTCACTCACATAGTCATACTGTCTCAAATTGGCACTGATTAGTGACATCCTCGTCGGCTGGTTTCGCCTTCTTAGCCTAAAAGTCGAAATGTTAATAGCCCGTCTGAAATTCCTATCGTTTACGGCCAACAGTTTTGTGCATGGCTGTGAATCAGCGACTGTTACAATACAATTAAACTCTTAAGGAGCAGCCCTCAGTCGCAAAGTACGAATATAATCATAACCAGGTTTCAATGCCGCTATGGGCACCTTCTTCAGACGAAGATGAATATATTAAAACTACATGTCAAGATCTAAAATAATACTAAAAATATCTGACATAATCAGATAGTCATACCTAAAAAGTAAATAACTGTGGCCAGGCGGAGCAGTAGTGTAATGTTTGTAGAGCTTATGGGACTTAACTACGGGGTCATCAGTCCCTAAAATTATAAACTACTTACTAACTAGCTAACCCTAAGGACGGCGCAAATATCCATGCACGAGGGGGATTCGAGCTCCCGACCGTAGTGGACAAGCAGACCGTGACTGGAGTGCCTCAGTCCCCTCGGCCACCGCGGCCGGCAGGCGGAGCAGTCACTAGGGGCTGTGATGTCTCCGCTGCTAACGTCGACAGATAACTAACCGCGCATATGTACAAAGCTCGTATGTTAGGTTATCGCCATCTAGTGGCCAAGTTATGATACAATGTGGCAGGTAGCTTGCGTACCAAACCGATAGAGATCAAACATTCTACACATTATAGATATAGAAGCATAAGTGGTACATCATGAACAGTATTTAACGAAATGCAATAACCAAACATAAATACCAACACATATTAATGTGAAAGAAAAGGTATCACGGAACCTGTGAGAGTAGGTCAGTGAAACTTAAAATGACTATCTAATGAACTAAAGAAACCCCTACCACGAAGTTGCACCTGTTCATTCAATCAGTCCGTCATGCAAAAACAAGTATTTAAAAATTTCTAACTCTTCCCAGACGTCAAGTTTACGCCCCTTCTTCTCTATATGCAAAATGTCTACATTTTCAATTTTTTTCTGGGACATGTCCTGCAATTAAGAAGTGATCTGCAAACGAGGAATTAGCAGCTGAGACATCGCAGCCCCTAGTGACTGCTCCGCCTGGCCACAATTATTTACTTTTTAGGTATGACTGTCTGATTATGTCAGATATTTTTTGTGTTATTTTAGATCTTGACATGTAGTTTTAACATATTCATCTTCGTCTGGAGAAGGTGCCCTTAGCGGCATTGAAACCTGGTTACGATTATATTCGTACTTTGCGACGGAGAGCTGCTCCTTAAAAGTTTAATTAAATGAAACGAAACGTAAATTACTAAGGCATACATGGGATGTGCGGAATGGGGTAACTTGCAAATCTTTCACACTGACATACGAAGTTTGACGTCTTATGTAGGCCAGGTATCATACAGCTGACACCCAATCCTTCAGATGTCAGACGCTCAGATCGGTACCAAACGTTGTATATGTAAAGAGCATCAACCGAAACTTCTATATAATTCGTGCTATGTGCTGCCGTCCAGGAGAACGTGCAAAAACTATAATAATAAATAACACCTAACCTATGGAGTAGAGGAAAAGTGTGAGAGTTTATCACGTTGCGCTACCGTGAGCTAGTTGGTACAGCGTTAGTTCAACGAACCGAGGGGCGTGGGTTCAAGCCCCGCCTACAGCCTTTTTTTTTTTTTTTTTTTTTTTTTTTTTTTAATTCAGCACTGTCAACTGCAGCAGTAGCAGTAGCGTGCGGACTTGACAGCAACGTCAGCCCTACATGGTGGTGTGGGGCCGGCCGCGGTGGCCGAGGGGACTGCGGCGCGCCAGTCACGGTCTGCACGGCCACTACGGCGGGGGTTCGAATCCTCCCTCGGGCATAGATATTTGTGCCGTCCTTAGTATTAGCTAGTTGATAAGTAGTTTGTAAGTTTAGGGACTGATGACCCCGTACTTAAGTCCCATAAGCTCTACAAACATGTGAACATGTGAGTGTGATGGTGTGGGCAAACACACGGCTCTCTAGCCACAACATGCACATCCCCTGGACGGAGGTGCTGCCTGCCTAGCTATTATTTATTATTACCATTATTACTTTATTACTTTAATACTTCCGTACGCATGGTGCAATTGTTTCTTTCTTCTACGAATATACTCTACAGGTTTGCTACTTTCAAATAAAACGAAGCAGAAGCAAACTAACGATTACAAAGTGCTGTGAAATCTGAAAACTTCTTTTAGTTTTACATTTCAGGAACATATTGTCCCATGTAACACTCGCTGTGCGTTTGTCGACATAGAACAATTTGCAACGTCATACAGAAAAAAATCGCGCCACCAGGGTCTGAATCGAGGACCCTCGTAACGACAAACATTTGCTCTGTCAACTACCCCACGGGAGTAAAGCGCGGCAGATCGCTACAGATACTCTTTTCCTGTGCTCCGTAGGACAGGTGTTACATATTATTTCCTGTTTTCGCAAGTTCTTCTGGACGGCAGCACATAGCACGATTTATACAGAAGTTTCGGTTGATGCTCTATCGATATACAACGTTTCGTACCGGTCTGACTGTCTGACATCTGAAGATTTGGGTGTCAGTGAAGGCTTGTTGATCGGGTAGTCGCGATTTTGCCTCTTTTGTAGCAAAGGGAAGGCGTGAAGCACTCTGATGACCGAATGAAGCGCTTACTGGAAAATTTTGAATGCTACAATTGAAACCGGAGGTAATACTGTCGTGTTTGGGTTATGTATTTCATGTTATGTTTTCGGTCAACTTGTTAATATTGCCGTGAAGAAGAACCAGAATGCTTTATTCCTCAGTTTCGATGATATTGTGTTGCTCTTCCATCTACGTACTCAAGGCAAAGATATTGACACGACCGTCTTCCAAGATGCAAAAGTCGTGTTTACATGGTTGCAAGCCTAGCTATGTAAAAAGGGTCCCACATGACCACAGAATGTAAAAGAAGGTAAAACCCAAAATAAGACTGACGACTTTTTAGGCCTAAATAGTACAGTAGTAAAATCAATGTATTTGTTTTCACAACATTAAATAAATGAAAAAACCTACTGATGATGGCACAGAGGCACTGAAACTAGTTTGCGTGTATAATAAATCAGTGTTTTGCATGTCAGGCGGACCTCATACCCAGAATTCTTTTAATGCAAACACGGCAAGAAAAAGAGCTACAAATCGAGAAAATGATGAATACGAGTCACGCTCTGTGTAGTATCCCGGTTGCTCAAAGAAATCACTTATCCTTGTTTTCAAAGAAAAAAAGTGTGAGAACTCTTGAATCAGCAATTGAAACGTAGCGTATGCGTTCTTCTCATCAATGAGTGGTTGTAGCTGTATACAGCATTCCTTAACAAAGTTCAGAATTATTTTTCCAAGGTATTGAGGATAGTGTCAAAGATAGTGACTATGTTATCCACTGTTCATGTGACAGTTCCTTAGATAGTGACCAATCTTTTTACTGGTGCACTTACTGTAGCTGAATATATCCTGGATTTATACCGGAAACCTACCTTCAAAGTTTCATATATTTCGTTGTTCACTCCTCTCTTTTTAAGTTAATGATGTCATTCGTGTGTACCTACTATATAATAATGTGTCCAGTGCCCGATTTCGAGATAGCTTAAGAAATGAGTTTGTTGCGTCCTACACAGATCATTTGACATCATTTGAACGATTATTTTATCAATGTGGCGTGAAATTGCCTCTTTACTGGATATATATTGATGTTGTGACTGTTGAAATTAATAAAAAAAGTTATTTGTTTAAGTCTTACTCTCCAATTTATACACTAGTACATAAAGTCTAGTTACAAAATAAAATAAAAACAGGCTACCAGTCTGTAAATATAACTTCGCGAAATGGAGAAAGATGTATAGGTCAAACAAGATAAATGACTTTCGCTGTTTTAAAAGTTGCTATGCTGCCTGTCAGACATTATTGTATTGGGGAAGGACAAGAGATGAAAATGTTTTATTCTTTCATGCTAAACTCTTTAAGAAACACCGATTTTATTATGGGTTATAAATGTCATTTTTCCTGTAGTGTTGTGGCCATCGACATTGCTGTTTCTCCGAACTTGTGTTCCATCATTTCCGAAGAATTTCATTAGGGATTTTGTACATTGCAAAGTGGCAGTTAAAATGACTAACTCCTTGGAGAGATACATTATATAATTACTGTAGGCGAAAACAATATATTATTTGTAAATGGTCGCATTTTTGGAAGAAAAATTTTCTTTCTAATTGATGAGTTACCCTCGAAAATTAATCGCTGAGATGTTAAGGTGTGGGAACATGTAATATTTGTCTGACTGTTGATTTGTTTGTTTTCAAGAGTAGCAATTATACGAGGAAGAGAAGTAGCTGAAATTGAAAAAGTCAGTACTATGTGAGCCTCTGAAAGAGGCCGTCCCTCAGGCAGAGGTCCTCTTGTGGCAGCTGAGGTGAGGGCCACCAGAGCTGCCGATGACAGGAGCCTACTAGCGTCTGCTGTTTCTGTTACTGTTGTTCTCGGGCCGCTTAATCAATACACTAATCAATATACATTTACAAAAGAAAAGTGGCTGTGGGTTTGTGAAGCCTTTCCTCCATAACCACTTTCTGCCACACACTGATGGTTGTAGTGGGAAATAGCCCTCAGTTTAAGTAAAGGTCTTTGGTCTCAGTAGTGGGTGGGCATTATAATCTCTTAAACAATTAAAGAACACGAGCTTAATGGGAGGTGGGCTCCCCGAGTTGTCACGCGACGTCCACTAAATCGACGTCAGTGGATGAAATTAATGCCTGTTTAAAAATATCCCCCTTACTGTAGTATGTTCAAACACTCATTATAGCACGAGAGCACAAGTTTCAAGAGACTTAAAAGCGTAAGAAGTTTCCCAAATTGTACCATGAATGGAAGAAGCCTATACACGAATCTTACAGCCAAATAGTGCTGACAATTGAATTAAATAACACAGTTAAACATCTGAGTAACTTATAAACGAAGTATACCCAAATATTATTGATAATTATAGTAATCCAGAATGGTTACATTAACGGATTCTTTTAGCGATGAAAAACGAAATAGTAAATGATATTAACGTTAAAGAAATAAATCTGAATGAATAGAAAATTTACTCATTGGCCAATACAGCGACAAATTATAATCAGAACGTCACTTTTTTAAAATTCGTTCATTATTTCAGGAGTACAATTACATTGTATCAAAGTAAATGATGGTTCGCCTGTCACTTTACTGCAGAAATTGAATTTGCATAATTTGTGCGATGGCACAAGATTCTGTGTCAAAAAGCTACACAATAATGTCATTGAAGCCAGTGTAATGAGAGGTAAAGGTAAAAGACAGACAGTATTTGTACCACAAATGACTCTGCTGTCAACAGTATTATACTTCAGTTTTAAGCAACTACCGTACTAATTCCAGTCAAGTTGGCTTCTTGCATGAGCATAGAGCCAAACATCCCAATATTATGGCATTAATGTGAAAGACATGCTTTTGACATATACGTTACATGGTCACCAGTTTGATAATCACAAAATTTGTTTATTTACAGTCCAATTATGAAACTAAAATTATAGTTTACAAGCAAGATTTGTAAGCATTCATTAAAAAGTATTATCAAACTATTATTTTGTAAATATGTACATATCCTATAAAATATACATTTTCTAATCAAACAAGCTCATTTTGAACGTGGTCGTAAATTTTTGATCCAGTGTTCACATGAAAAAGTTTTGGAACATCAAGCTTGTGGAAACCGCTCCATTATCTGTTAATGTGAGCACTCACGTTTTGTGTTGTATAGATACTGAAATATTGATATACAGTTGATGATCATTTTGTTTTATATTTCTTAGCTCTAAGTAACTGATGGAACAAACACTACACACAAAAATATTAGTTGTAGTAGACTAAAATATTTTTCAGATGTAATACTTCACCCAAATGTAAAAGAAGTACAATTTTTTTTTGCAAAAATAACTATTCACACATGCAAATAAACCACCAAATAATTTTTCTTAATAACATACTGTATCTACTTTATTCTCCTGTAATATATGTATTGTTGTTATAGTCTTCAGTCTGTAGATCCGATGTACCTGTCCTCACTACTCTGTCCTATACAAGTTTCTTGCAAGCATAACTGAATAACAACAGCAACATACATCCATTTCTAATTGCTTACTCCACTTGTCTGTTGGGCTTCTACTGAAAGTTTTACCCCGTATACCCCTGCTCCCTCACATACATACATCTGCTTCCCTCTAATATTAAATTTTGTCTACTCCTTGATGTCTCATGTTTGATATCTCTAGTGCCATGTAATGCCATAAAATTCTTTTTTTCTCAAATCAGTTCAATACCCATCCTTTCTTCTGCAGTCAGCATTCGTATTTGAACTGCTTATCGAACACCTTTCTCTCACATCCAAAGCCAGTCTAGGGAAATGACTTCAGAAAAGACTTGGTATCACTTAATATTAAATGTTAACAAATTTCTCTTCTGGAAAAATGACTTTTTCCCCATAGCCATTTTTAATTTTAGATCTTCTCTACCTCATTCCTCATAATTTATTTTACTGCCCAAATAATTGAATTTATCTAGTACTTTTATTGTCTCGTTTCCTGATCTAATCCCTCCAGCATTGCCTTATTTTGTTGAAAAATATCCGATTATCCTAGTTATATCCTTTTAATGCTCCTAAGAAGCAGTTATTTTTTATATATCGAACAAGTTCTATTCTCGTAAACTTTTTTATTTTTTTTATTTTTAATGTGACAGGAAGAAGGTTTCAATCCGCATTAGCAACTGCTTCGATATTATTTAACATATCAATGTCAAGAACTACAATTTTCATTAAACTGAAGTTTCTGTCACATATTACATACATGAAATAACACATAGTATTGAACTGAAGGCCACAACTACAATTCCTAATCTAATTGTTTCAGCATCACCTGTTTTAATTCATTATTTTATTCCCTTCATTTTCCTTTTGTTAATATTCATTTCATTCTCTTTTATAACAACCTGTTTATTTCGATCAGTTTGTCATCCAGGTTCTTTGCTGTCTCTGAAAGAATTTCAGTGTCATTTCCTTTTCAAATTTCGCCTTGATTTTCTTCACAGCTTGCACCGTATGCAGACTGAATAACATTGGGGAAAGGCTTGAAAAACTATGTAACTCTTTTCCCAAGCATGGCATCATTATCTTGCCCTTCGATTCTTACAAACTGCTGTGTAGTTCCTGCACCAGTTACACTATTGGCCATTAAAATTGCTACATCACGAAGAAATGCAGATGATAAACGGGTATTTATTGGACAAATATATTATACTAGAACTGGCATGTGATTACATTTTCACACAATTTGGGTGCATAGATTCTGAGAAATCAGTACCCAGGTGGTTACCTCTGGCCGTAATAACGCTCTTGATATGCCTGGACATTGAGTCAAACAGAGCTTGGATGGCGTATACAGGTACAGATGCCCATGCAGCATCAACACGATACCAGTTCATCAAGAGTAGTGACTGGCGTATTGTGACGGGCTAGTTGCTCGGCCACCATTGACCAGACGTTTTAAATTGGTGAGAGATCTGGAAAATGTGCTGGTCAGGCCCGTACAGGACCTGCAACATGCGGTCGTGCATTATCCTGATGAAATGTAGGGTTTCGCAGGGATCGAATGAAGAGTAGAGCCACGGGTCGTAACACATAAGAAATGTAAAGGACACTGTTCAAAGTGCCGTCGATACGAACAAGAGGTGACCGAGACGTGTAACCAATGGAACCCCATACCATCACGCCGGATATGGTGATGACGAATACATGGCTTCCAATGAGCGTTCACCGCGATGTCGCCAAACACGGATGAGACCATCATGATGCTGTAAACAGAACCTGGACTCATTCAAAAAAATGACGTTTTGCCATTCGTGCACCCAAGTTCGTCGTTGCGTTAAGGGTAACCGCAACCATGGTCTCCGAGCTGATAGCCCATGCTGCTGCAAACGTCGTCGAACTGTTCGTGCAAATGGTTGTTGTCTTGCAAACGTCCCCATCTGGTGACTCAGGGATTGAGACATGGATGCACGATCCGTTACAGACATGCGGATAAGATGCCTGTCATCTCGACTGCTAGTGATACAAGGCCATTGGGATCCAGAATGGCTTCCGTATTGCCCTCCTTAACCCACCGAATCCTTATTCTGCTAACAGTTATTGGATCGCGACCAACGCGAGCAGCAGAATATGAAAGTATCAAAAGCCTCCTGCAAATCTAAAATCGCCAAAAAATCGGATTGGCTTTATATGAACCTATCGCCTGTGATGAGTTGTGTGATCAGTATAGGCTCGGATTCTCCTGAATTTCTTATAAATTCAGACTGATTTTCCCCAGGGTTCCCATTTCCCAGTTCTCTGTCAATGTTTTGTGTTGCGTCCTTGACTTATTAATCTGATAATTCTGTTATATTCAAACCTTTCTGAACCTTTTTTGTTTGGAATTTTTATTACTGCATTCCTAATGAAGTGTGAGGATGTGAAGCCTCTCTAAGACGTTGTACAAACTAGGTTGCATAATTCTTACTATGGTTCTTGCCAGATTTTTATTTGTTCACAACTGTAACTTATATGGGAGAAAACTAGTTGCAACATATTAAGGTGGGATGTCTACAAGTAGGATTGTAGTAGCACTTATCTATGAACACGTATAACAAAAACTTGCTAGTATCATGTACAACTTACAACCTGTCTTCTATTTAATTTTACTGTCATTTACATCACATACTATCATTAGTCAGCAATTAAAGGGAATTAAAAAGGTGAAATAATAAACTCCTAAAATAACTGAGGTATGCCATTCACTTAGTTTAAATCGCCAGGCATGATATCACATTGTGCTTTCGATTAGAATAAAGTATTGTGGCAGAATACAAATGTCATGCATAAAATATTTGCTATTAATTTGTGTTGTACACGATATGAGATCTCGTTCACCCAATTCTAATAGTACCCATTTCAATCATGTCATGACAGACTTACGCACTGAATGTACCATTAAATGTAAGTATCCTATATGCCACCATTTGGCAGTGAGATACAGGCATACAGCGATGTATGTCACATTCAGTAAATGTTATTACAATGTGCATTACTGTATCTGCCACAGATCATCCTAGACATTATGCCTAAGTAGATATAGCTCTTTGGAACAGCTTCAAATATATATCATTGCTATATGTTTTACTGCGAAAGAGGTATATACTTAATTCGAAAAAAATAAAAATGTTAGTAGCTGTCCCGTGAACTTCTGCTGCTAGCAGCAGAAGTGTCTACAGTCATCATTGTGGAGTGATATCTTTCTAACACTGGTGTGTTCATAGAGGTTTGAATGAAGGGAGATCGCATTATTATTTATTTAAATGATATGCCTTTGAGTATAACAGGTGACTGTAAAATATTTTTGTTTGCTGATGACACCAGCTTGGTAGTGAAGGATGTTGCTCGTAATATTGAAACAGTATCAAATAATGCAGTTCAAGAGAAAAGTTCATGGTTTGTAGAAAACAAGTTGATGTTAAATCACAGTAAAACTCAGTTTTTACAATTTCTAACACATAATTTGACGAAAGATGACATTTTGATTACACATAATGGGCATATGATTAGTGAGAAAGAATAGAAATTTCTAGGTGTTCATATAGACAGTAAGCTGTCATGGAAAGAACATGTTTCAGGATCTTGTTCCAAAACTAAATTCTGCTATATTTACCATTAGAACAATATCTGAAATAAGTGATTTTTCAACATGAAAAGTAGTCTATTACGCGTACTTTCACTCACTTATGAGGTACGGCATTGTTTTTTGGGGTAACTCGCCAGATGCAAAAAGTATATTTCTGGCTCAAAAACGGGCGGTTCGAGCAATATCTGGTGTAAATTCACGAACGTCATGTCGACCCCTTTTCAGTAGTCTGGGAATTTTGACACTGGCGTCCCAATACGTTTTTTCTTTAATGTCGTTTGTTGTTCCTAATATCAGCTTATTCCCACGAGTTAGTAGCTTTCACTCGGTGAATACTAGACATAAGTCGAATCTACATTTGCATCACACCACCTTGACGCTTGTGCAGAAATGTGTACAGAATTCTGCGGCATCCATTTTCAGTAAGCTGCCACAAGAACTAAAGAATCTTAACACTAATACACACGCCTGCAAATCTAAATTGAAGAGTTACCTCATGTCTCACTCCTTTTATTCTGTCGAGGAACTCCTAGAAAAGTTAAATAATTAAGCTAATTCATTTTTTTCTTTATTGATTATTTTCACTTTGTCTTAAGATTGTCGTGTGGAAAGGACTACTTAAACATTTTCTATTACCATTCTTGTGTAACAAATAGTAATAAATACTCATCATAATATGTTTGAAAACTTAATTTTTAACGGCTATTCTACACTCTTTTAACACGTTGTACATCAAGGCAAAACTGTCGGTCGTTTTATTCCTGTTTTAAGTGACATAAAACATTAGCTCCATAATACGAACATTTCTCCAACCTTAGCAATATTGCGGAGGCAGGCTTCACTTTCTCAGCGTAAGGGCATCTCCATTGATCTCTATGCTACCTGGATGTTGAACTTCAGTTGTTTGAGCGTGCCAGCCATAGATGTTCATATGCAGTTTCTTGCCAAATTCAGATATGGCTGCTATGAAGTATTATAAGTAAACCAAAAGAAAATACGGTTCGATTTCTCTCTCATAACAATCTATTACATCGCATTGTGACTAACAAATCAAATCAGGAGGTAAGTAAGTAATTCCTCGTCACGTAATAACTGATCGAAATTCGTTTGCCAAATTTAAACATGGCGGACAACACAAAATTGTGTACAAAACATATGAATGTGCACGCACGCTGAAATTCTATGTTCAGACACCAAAGTTATACATCCAGTTTGTATACAGATCACTGGGCATCAGGGCCGCCGCAAGGCACGTGCGAAACGTGCGGCCGCACGGGGCGGCACTTTCCGAGGGGCGGCAAATCTGCCGCCCACTTTTTTCCCCTTTAGGACAAACTCAACATTCATCCCCAAGAGGGGATTCGAAACCAAACCTCGGAAACTGTGGCATGGCGCCTCGACTTCCTGCCGGCCGCCCCTGTTGAACAAGGGGAGGGAGGAGGACTAATTTCTTCCTCGCCACTGTGGCAGCACCGTCGTGTTTATGCCGGAGGAACAGAGAAAGGAAAGCAGTCTGGCGTACACGCCGACGCCAGTATTCTTAAGAGTGAAGTGCTGCCAGCCTCTTACGCGCCGTGCGTTTACTCATAACTAATCGCGAAATTCGAATGCAATGTTCGATACTGCGGTTACATATTAAGCCTGAAGCAATTTTGTTAAACCCTTCAATGGCAGTTTTCGAGTGTTTTACTCTTCCAGCATTATGGAAAAAATGTTTGAACATTACTACAGTCAAAAATGTCCAACACCTACAATGGCTAGAATTATTCCGAATGGGTAAATATGCTGCGAGTAATTTCAAGGGATGAAGACATTGGTAATAAGCCTGGCATAAGTTGGGTTTCGACGTATTTTTGCTATCCGTTTGTGAGTGATTGTCGGATGTTCTGCTTTTTGAGCTTGAAACACCTGTCTTCGCCTGTATGAACAACAATTAAACTCTGACCGGCACATTTGTTTGACAATACTACTCGCACAATATCGCTTTGCCAACATTTATTTACTGTATAATACGTGTGAATCCATGTTTCAGCTGGCCGCGGTGGCCGAGGGGACTGAGGCGCTCCAGTCACGGTTCAAAATGTTCAAATGTTTGTTAAGCTTAAGGGACTTAACTACGGGGTCATCAGTCCCTAAACTTACAAACTACTTATGAACTACCTACAACTAAGGACGGCACAAATATCCATGCCCGAGGGGGGATTCGAACCCCCGACCTTAGTGGCCGTGCAGACCGTGATCCAGTCACGGTCTGCACGGCCACTACGGTCGGGGGTTCGAATCCCCCTTGGGCATGGATATTTGTGCTGTCCTTAGTATAAGCTAGTTTGTAAGTAGTTTGTAAGTTTAGGGACTGATGACCCCGTAGTTAAGTCCCATAAACTATACAAACATTTGAAACATTCCATGTTTCATCTAAGTAAACTACTGGTCGCTTTGATTCTGATGAAAATCTGAGAAAGTATGGTCTTTTAACAACAATGCCCTCTCGTCCGCACAAAACAAAACGTTATTTTTGACACCTTCTAAAACGAAAATTCATAGAAACAACATTGCTTCTAAGGGTTTCCTTGCTAGCTTTGCAGCTCATTTCCGTTTGACAAACGGGCGTAGATGACCTCGCCGTCGAGGGTCCTACAACGCCAGTCATCATCATCATCTGTTTGACAAAAGTTGTGCAATTTTCGCAGTTCGTATTTCTATTCTTCGTAATGCCATAGAAATTGCTGCCTGATAATACATTTATCCGTATCATCGGTCACATACTTATTCACCCCGTTTACATGGGCTCCCAAAACCGGATTTCGTAAACCAATTTCCCAATTCCGCTTTAGGTTGGTCATGTAAACACTCCAAAAACGTTTCTAGAAATCCGCATCGCTAAAGCGGTTTTCCAGTTCCACAATCGATTTTCGTGCCCATGTAAACGCAGCCGTTTTGAAGTGTTCTTGGCTTGTCAGATTGGGTTTTCTTGTTAAGAATTTTCGGCACATATTGAAAGAGTGATATTTTCTAATGTGAAATAAAGGTACAAATATTAGAGTGAACATGAATCTGTGTATTTAAACAAATAAAAATAGCGATTTTGCTGACTAAATCTGGAACTGAATCAGCTGTTTTTCAGCCGCCATATTAAGTGGGCTAGGGTATCCGATTCAGGCTATGCCATGTAAACACGACAGCGAAAAACGGCGTACGAAAATCGGTTTTCATCTTCTGGAAGATGTGTTCCATGTAAACGTAGTGATTGTGAGCTTCTTGCTTCTTCTTCTTCTTGGCGTTAGCTTAACCGTAGCCTCGCTGCACCTCGTCACGTGACCTAGTTCATGGTACTGCCGCGTCAGCACTTTGCCTTCCAGGCAATAGGTATTGTTGCGTCCTCTACAACGAAAACTACAAAATTAGTTTCTGTAGTTGGCCGAGGGAGTCAAGATTGGTCAGAAGCACTTTCATTTCGTTTCGTAAGAACAGAAGAATTGGTGCATCCGAATTTCTTGCAACTTTGTATGTAATAGGTAAGTGCTTTTCATATAACGTACAATTAGTATTACGCATGCACGTCACTCATAAGTTACTTTTTCTCCTTCAATATATCAGAATAGGAAAAATTATTTTTCTTATGATCTGTTACTTCAAAAATTGGAAAGTCGGCAAATAAGCACGTGTCGTCCTATTACCTAGAATGAAAATAAAAGGCAGAAAGTGATACGGGGATGACTAATTTGTTACCCTTTATTCCATAATCAGACACGAAAGATCTGACACATGGAATTTACGACAGATGTGAGTGTAAGTTCTTTGAAAGGAACAACCGTAGTGCAGTGAGTTAATATATTTGAACTAGCATTAGTACCCGTCTATGCAAGCGTGTACAATTATTGCATTATTATGTTACTCCATCTCCTTCTACTTCCTACTTCCTCGCTTCATTGTCTTCCGCCCCACTCTTTGACCGTTTCACCTGGGTCTGTAGTGAAACTCAGCCTGAAATTTAATTTCACGCGGCTCAGTTCTTATGACCTCATCTCCTGTACAGTGTTTCCTACAGTAATATAAGATTTCACACACATTTGAACATTTTTGTAAATTCACAAGGCTTATTAAAATTAGCTAGATTTTGTCCAATCAGGTTTGCCTCCATTTTAGAGCTGGTGCCCAGCGACTGTTTTACTGTTTTCAAATATTCAAATGTTTTTTAAGCTTAAGGGACTTAACTGTGGGGTCATCAGTCCCTAAACTTACAAACTACTTATCAACTATCTTATACTAAAGACTACACAAACATCCATACCGAGGGGGGATTCTAACCCCCGACCGTAACTGGCGCGCCGCAGACCGCTCGGCCACCGCGGCCGACTTTACTATTTTGCACAAATCTGTAGAGAATGTCATCAATCAGTCGCAATGTTTCTTTTTTATTATTTTTATTTTCCAGATCTACATAGATTTCGGGCACAGTGTGGCTATTCTCAATCCTTTGAGTTACGTTTACATCTATAGCGTCATGCTGAACGTAACTGTCAACATGACAGATATGTCTGAAAACTAAAAACAAAAATTCCGATTGATTGCTGATATTTCCTAAAAATTCTATAAACGTTTCTTAAATAAATAAATAAATAAAAAATAAAAAAATTGAAAAAGAAAAAATGCGGCGGAGGGGGGGGGGGGGCGGCAATTTAGCAGCTCGCACGGGGCGGCAGTTGGGCTTGCGCCGGCCCTGCTGGGCATCTCCCTGTATTGTAACCTCCTTGGTTAAGCTATATGTAATCTTTGTATAACTTGTAACTCTGTGTTTATTAATATCTGTTTAATAAAGTGTAAGTGTCTATCAAGATAGCGTCTTTCATGCTACAGCTATAGCTCTAATACGTACTTAGAAGCCCTGGTTGTAACGAAACCCCCACATCTGGTGCCGAAACGCGGGATATCCTACACTAAGGGATTCTTCCGCACTCCGGATCGACTCTAAGCGACTGCATCGGGGCTCTGAAGTGGGATTCAACGCCGAGAGAACGCTGAGACGTCGACGCGCCAGCGCATTGTAAACCGTCAGATAAGTCTGGTGCACTATACACCTAAAAATCAAATCAACTGAGAAAACACTGATTCAAAAAGGTTGGTAATTTTGTTAGACTAACATTGAGTTTATCTGAGTATTTCCATGCGCGTAAATAAGTTTACGTAGTCAAGGCAACAGTGGTGCCATCTGTTATCAGTATAAAAAAACTGCTTCAAACATACGCGTTGTAGGCTTCGTTTGTTAGTGGCGCTAAACAAGGAACTTGTTTGATGGTAAAAGACAACAGTTGTGCCAATTGTTTAGCCGTTATTTGTCGTACCGCATAGTGCAATCTGTCTTGTGGCACAGGGAACGGAAGCCAGTATTGCCGAAGCTGATCTCCTCACTCAGATAACGCGACAGACATGTACTTTCGTGGAACCTTGAATTCACTTCCGAGCATAACGTGAACAGAACGAGCAATTACGTGCACGAGTTCAACCACCACAAAAGCTTACGAACGTAGCTCAAACGAGAATTTAAGCGCTACATCGTCTCGCATTCACAATCTGAAGCGGCGAAGAGCACGGGAAAGAAGCAATATTTCGCGTTCTGTCACGGATTTCAACTTCAGCGACACTACTTCAACTGAATACTTTCTATACTGTAAAGGAAACGGACGTTTCATGATGTGAGGAGTATATCGACGCTGCTAAACGCGCGATCTGCAAACTTTCACAGGGAATTGACAACCCACTCGTGTCACAAATAAAAATCAGTGATGTTAGTAACATTCCGTCCATTTTACCATCCACTGTAAAACTGACAACGATAAAGCTCGAACCCTTTTCAGCAGATATTGAATCGTGGGCTCCTGTTTTGAGCAATCGATTGACATGAACCCTTCTCTATCAACCACTAATACAGTAAAAACATATTTTTACGAGGTTATCTGAACCCAAACACTTAGTTTAGGGAATAGCTGTCGTGGCAGAAACTTATAAAGAGACTAAGAAGATACTCCAACGACGCTACGGCGATAGGAACCGTATAATACAGGCTCACTTAGATTATCTTGAAGGTAAAAAGCCTATACATTTCGTCTCTCCTGAGACACTAAACAGCACTTTTATAGATTGTAACCAACGTATTCAGGCGATTCGCTCGTTGGGAGAACATGTGAATAGCTACGGCCGCGTAAAAAAGTTTTTCAACTGAATATGCTATATATATATATATATATATATATATATATATATATATATATATATATATATATATATATATATACCTTCACTGATGAAATATTAAATGCTTTGAATAACCGAACATCGACAGTTGAGATTTTTTGTGATCTCTCAAAGGCTTTTGATTGTGTAAATCATGGGATTCTTCTAGATAAGCTTAAGTATTGTGGTATGAGTGGGACAGAGCACAAATGGTTTAAATCATACTTAACCGGAAGAGTGCAGAAGGTTGAAATAAGCAGTTCACATGGTATAGATGAAAAAATTAATTCTTCTAACTGGGGAGTTATAAAAAATGGGGTCCCACAAGGTTCGGTCTTGGGTCCTTTGCTGTTCTAAATATATATTAACGACTTGCCATTCTACATTCATGAAGATGCTAAGCAAGTACTTTTTGCTGATGATACAAGTATAGCTATCACACCTTACAAACAGGAATTAACTAATGAAATTGTAAATGATTTCTTCCAGAAAGTTATTAAGTGGTTTTCTACAAATGGACTCTCATTAAACGTTGATCAAACCAAGTATATAGAGTTCATACAGTAAATGGCATGACACCATTAATAAATTTAGACTTAGAACATAAATCTGTAGCTAAGGTAGAATATTAAAATTTTTTAGGTGTTTACATTGACGAGGGACTGAATTGGAAGAAACATAATAGAAGATCTCCTGAAACGTTTGATTTCAGCTACTTATGCTATCAGAGTCATTGCAAAATTTGGTGATATACATCTCAGTAAATTAGCTTACTACGCCTATTTTCATTCACTGCTTTCATATGGGATAATATTCTGGGGCAATACAACATTGAGTAAAAAAGTATTCATTGTATATAAGCGTGTAATCAGAATAATTGCTGGAGCCCACTCAATAGCATCCTGCAGACATTTATTTAGGGATCTAGGGATAATCACTGTAGCTTCATCCACTCATGAAATTGAGGACTAAGGCGCTCCAGTCACGGTCTGCACGGTCACTACGGTCGGGGGTTCGAATCCCCCCTCGGGCATGGATATTTGTGCCGTCCTTAGTCTTAGCTAGTTCATAAGTAGTTTGTAAGCTTAGGAACTGATGACCCCATAGTTAAGTCCCATAAGTTCTACAAACATTTGAACATTTGATTTTGAAATTTGTTATTAACAATCCGACCCAATTCAAAAGTAACAGCAGTGTGCACAGCTACAACACTAGGAGAAAGGATGATATTCACTATTCAAGGTTAAATCTAGCTTTGGTTCAGAAAGGGGTGAATTATGCTGCCACAAAAGTCTTGGGTCGCTTACCAAATAGCATCAAAAGTTAAAAGCTGTACGTGTGTTGTGTGGATGTTGAACCTATCGTTAGATCAGACAACAAATTGTTCCTTGACACAGCAATTTGGTTTAATTATGGCCCTGATACTGATGTATATGCTATTAAGTGAGAAACAGTGCATGAAACTGATTATGTGCGCAACGGATATTTTTAACAAAACAACTGTGACATGTAGCCTTTTGAAACAGACACTGACTATACTCAAAAATTTTGACTGCGAGAAAGATATTAAAAAAACCACAAATCACTTTCTTAATGCTTGACTGTGAGAATTTTATGCAGATCAGTTTCTAATTATTGAAATTTAGTATCAATTTAGTATCATAGTCAATTAACTATCATTTACTATGGCGCCAATAATGAGATCCGTTCAACAATATTATTCACATCAATACTGCACTTTAAATCCACTAATAATTAATTATCAAATGAAGGAAGTAGGTTAATTTTCTAACTACGTAAATGAAACATGAAAGAAAGTTTAAGCTACTTATTATTAATAATCAGCATTACATTACCTACATAATACAACTTCTGACTTGCTGGCAAAGCAGCCGCTGCTCTACATCGGAGCCATACACACAACCCAACCACTCTCTAAGCGAGCTGAACCACTAGTACCACTCTCTCTCAGTGCGAGCTACAATGCTATGCAATACATGATCTTTGCCAAAGATAAAACTTCATAAAGGACACATATCGATACATACAGTAGAAGCGATATTATACATTTTCTTGCAAGCAAGTTACTCGATACAAAACAGGAGGTACAATATTGGACATTTTCTTACAAAATAATTTTTTATGGACACGTTTCATCACCCCCCTCCTACCTATTAAAATTTTGTAGGGTGGGTGATGCCAATGGCATTGCCTAGCCAGCAAAATTACTGAATTTCAAGTCCAAAAATCCATTAATGACATCCAAAATATAACATGAAAAATATGAAAACCTGATAACCATTTTTATACAAGATATTTAAGATCAAAACAACAGATGAAGTTCATAGAAAATTTAAAAAAATGTGACAGTCATAAATACATGCAATTTTACAGACGAGTACCAACAAGAGTAATGCTTGGAGTGGTACAGGATGTGACAGGCATAAGCAAATGTCAAAATGTACAGCACATCAGCAATAAATGGAATACATGACAAATGTACATAATGATAAACATAAGTATATATAGAATTTAAGAGAACATAGTTTGACAAATGATATAGTGGAGAAAATGAGATAGCTAGAAGTAATAGACAAGTGAAAAAAAATACAATAATAAACATGAACATATACAAAGTTTTACAAAAGGTAGTTTAACTAATGTCATCATTCTTTAAAGAAAATGAGGAATTACAAGTAATACACACAGTAGTGTAAGTTCCATGCGTCTAAATTTTGTACAAGAGATCAGTATTTTTGGGAACATAAAATGAACATTTGTATCTTGTGCACAATGTAGTCTATGTAAATTTTTAGTGCACTTAGTATAAGATAAAGTGTCAATTTTGTATTCTGTGATGCATTTAAGATGCCATACTTTCATGGATGCTAGAACATACATGTAAAATTTTTGACTACATAGGTTTCTGATCATGTACAAAATAATGTCACTGCTTCGGCACAATAGGATTTCAATATTACGTTTGTCAATCGAATAGTTACAATGACAGTTCAGACTAAAGTGTATTGACTCATAGTTCTGAAAGCATATTTATCTATCAAGAGCACAATTTTATTTTGGTCACTCAATGTAAAAGAACCATGAAATATACCTAAACACTTGTAATGAACCTGTGGACAACGTTTGCAATGGGAGGCACTGAATAGTATAAGCACACGAATAGCACATTAGCTCCTAACATTCATTTTAGGTCTTCACACGAATAGCCAATTATTCCCTAACATTCATTTTAGGTCTGCACACGATTAGCCAATTATCCCCTAACATTCATCTTAGGTCTGCACACGAACACAAAACACTGTAAGATTACACCACACTGTAGGCGAGCTGGCTGGTTGCATTGAAGTTGAAGTCATGGGGAAAAGGTTCTGATGTATTCCTCCATGCAATTCGACAACCAAGTGTGCTCCAACCAACGGGGCTACTAGCAGACTGCATCAGCATAGCCAAAATTATGGTGGTTGGCCAAGGCTGCAATGGACAGTACTATGTGGCCAAACATCATCCAAAAAACATCTTCATTAAAAGGCCCAAAATCAGTGGGGTATAATAACACGTCCATTGTTCTGTGTGCATTATGGAATCTCGTGTGCGAAATCGCCAGTTCCCATGCGTGTCCAAAGTACATGAAATAAAGCATTTTACACACAAATTAGTAACATAGTCATGATATTTCAGTTTACACTGAAAGAAAAGTCGTTGATTATTAAACCATATTTTTACATTACAAGTAGTGTCTTGAAGACGGATACATTTGAATAGTAATGAGTAATTTAATTCTTATACTAGAGTATCTACAAAATTAGTGTCATTTCATATAGGCATAAGACTTTACATACTATGTACATATTACTTTACAAACACATAATCGTATGAAATACATTCAGGGTGCTTGTCATCAATTTGGCATTAGGTCATGTAAAGTAAATTTGTTGTCATAATTAGAGCAATTAACGTGAAGCCACTTCAAATAACTTGACATTCCAATTACCACTAGTCAATTAAATTGACATACATCACTATGGTGGGGATTGCATTACCACCAAATTATAACAATTAAATTACATATGTTGCCATGGCCAGGCTTTTGTCTGAACTGAGTTACATATTTCATTGCCTTGAGGTATAACACATCAGGGTAGTTTCGTGAGAATATCAAAAGAGGTTCAAGTCATCAGGTCATGTCTGTGTCTGTCTGAGTCAGCAGTAGGGTCAGACAAAACAATTAAGGCAAATTTTGGCACAGTAATAGATGTACATCACAGTAAATCATCCGATAACGTACACTACTTGTTAGGCATAGCTGCAGATTTTCATCAATAAGATCATCAATAAAATTTTGAAGATAGCAGTAAGCAAAAGCAAAGTATCTCTGTGCATTAACTAGACTTAACTAGGTGTAGTTTATGGCAAAACTGCAAGTTCGCAAGAGAGATGGCTGTGTGCAACGTATAAGCATAACCATACATTTTCATGAACTTCATTATAAAATTAATTAGCCTAGTGGTAGGGCTTAGGTATATAATTAGCGAGCATAGCGGTAAGCTTTGATTACAAGAGCAGTAAGCATAGCTGCAAGCATAATTAGAGATATTCATTACACATAATTACAAATAATTACAGAGCATCAGAAGGATATGATTCTCACCAATCACACATGCCATTGAAGGCACAATGCATCAACATACAAAATGGTGCACATAAGCACAAAGAAAAAACACAAAAGCGCAGTGCGAGTAAGCACATAAGAAAAGAACAGAGCATAGCATCAATAGCAACAGAGCGATTCTCCTCATAATTGCTTCATAATCATTGTATACTCTCGTCCACATAATTACATTTATCAAACATCTTTGACTGTTACCAATACCTTCCTTACCATCATTTATCCATAAACAATAGTGCATTTTAAAGACCACCATGACATATTGTGTATTGCCTTACTCATCATCCTCCAGAATGTCCTTTTTCTTTTTTACTGCTTAATTGGCTTACAAAATGCTTATGTCAACTCAAAATCTTCTTCACTCGCTCCGAAGTTCGTAAGTTATGCAATTAGTAATACAGAAGAGAAATCTGATATTTTCTGAAACATAATAACTTAATTAGATTACTCAATCAAAAATTTCCATTAATTTTATTTGTCTTGCACAGCCACAGAGTTCGATATATGTAAATTGCAAGATAGTCATAGTTTTGTATGACAATATCCCAGCGTAGCACAGAGCATAAGTATTCAAAGTTAGGGAAAAGTAACAGTGAGAAAAAGATGTAGATAGAGCGCACTAAGGAAAAGCGGAAGAATAGTGACACTCAGCTCGAGAACGGGGCACCAATCGCCACTTGGTGTGTCCAAAACAGATTAATGGACTCTCTACCCCAATTTTATGCCTTGAAAATTTTAATATTGGAAATGTGGTGTATGCCTTTCGACTTGTGCGTCTTTAAAGTTTCTACCTCAACGACGTTGTCGTGGATGATACGTTTGATTCGATACGGACCATTGTACAGTAAGAAGAATTTGTGAATCATAGATCTTCCCTTGTGGGATAAGTGGTGGGATCTAATTAGTACCTTTTGTCCTACATAGAGTTGTTTGGCGTAACAATTACGTTGAGAGCGTTTCCTTTTTTCAGCTGCTTTCTTAATGTTTTTAAGCGCCAATTCAATGATCTCATGATGACGTAGTCTTCTGTGTTTAGGAAAAGGTATCAATTCCTTGATACTGTCGGGAGGTTGCTTGTTTTTCAGAACCAGAATTGGCGAAAGACCTGTAGAATCATTAGGAAGTTCATTTATAATATTTTGAAATGACAGAAGATATCTATCCCATGTGTTATGTCGTCGGTAGCAATACAGCCTACAAAGTTTTCCAAGCTCTTTCATCACTCGTTCACAAGGGTTAGAGGCAGCATGATAAAGTGATATGAACACAGGTTTGATGTTTCTGCGCCGCAACATCCGTGCCCAATCATGAGAACGGAATTGAGGTCCGTTATCGGAGATGACTTTATCTATATGGCCAACATCTTTCAGGAAGTTTTTGACAAAGGCGTTAGTTACTGTCTTCGCCGTGGCACGGCGGAGCGGAGTAAAAGATACAAATTTTGATGTGAGCTCAATAGCAACGAAGACAAAAGAGAAACCATTGTTAGTTCTCGGAAGAGGTCCAAACAGGTCAACGGCTGCTAACTGCTTTAATTTTGAAGGTATAATCGGAAAAAGTGGAGCAGAATGCGATATGGTCGGCGGCTTTGCTTTCTGACACAATTTGCATCGAGATAACACATTGCGTATACGTTTCTCCATGTTGATGAAGTAACAAGAGTCGCGTAAATTCGCGAAGCACTTCTTGGCACCATAGTGTCCGTAACTGAGATGAATATACCAAATCAATTTGTTCACGGATTCCTCCGGAACACACACTAACCAAAATTGACTGTCAGGGGCTTTACGTTTGAAGAGAATGTTATTATGGATAATGTAAAATTGTCTGATGGAAACATTATATTTATCGTGCCATTTTATTTTAATATCTCGCCAGATTGGATCTTTATCTTGTTCTTTAGCAATGTCAGAAAATGTGGCAGATATGTAATTTTCGAAAGCAACTTGCTGCATATAGAGGATAGTAAAGTTATTTTCTAAGTATGCCTCTTCCGTCGCCTTGATGAGCCCAACAGGCGAATGAGATAGCGAGTCTGCAACGATGTTTTGTTTGCCAGGAATGTAAATTACAGAGAAATCGAATTCTTGAAGGAACAGAGCCCATCGTCTAAGTCTATCATGGTTAAGTTTTGCCGACATGAGGAATTGAAGTGCACGGTGATCCGTGTAAACTTTAGTGTGTCTGCCAAACAAGAAATAACGGAATTTTTCGAATGCCCAAACTACTGCCAAAGCTTCAAGCTCAGTGACGGAATAGTTCCGCTCTGACTTGGAGAGTATGCGACTAGCAAACGCAATGGTTCTCTGTGTGGCAATGCCATTTTCTTCATCCTCTTGAAACACGTGAACGCCAAGTCCGAATTTTGAACTATCGGTAGAAATGCAAAAGTTCTTAGATAAATCTGGGTGGTGCAGAATAGGTGCGTGAAGGAGTGCATCTTTTAAGCAAAGAAATTCTCTTTGGGCAGCTTCATCCCAGAACCAAACAGTATTCTTTCCAGTTAATTCATATAATCTGGGAGTAGTTAGGTCTTTCAAATTTATAAAACGTCGATAGAAATTAATTAAACCCAAGAAAGCTCTTAATTGGCGTTTAGTGGTGGGAACAGGCATTTTCATTATCGCCTCTAACTTTTCGGGGTCGGGCTGGATCCCATCTTTAGAAATAATGTGCCCTAAAAATTTAATCTGAGAACGACCAAACTGTGACTTCTCTAAGTTGACAGTAATCCCGGATTGAGCAAACACTTCAAGTAAAGATTCCAAAGTACTGTTATGTTTTTCCCAGGAAGATTCTGCAATTAAAATATCATCAACGTAAATTGTGATTTGTTGTTTTAAGTGCTCAGGAAGTGTGGTATTCATCGCACGGATGAAAGCAGATGAGGAGATGTTCAGTCCGAAAGGCAATTTACGGAACTGATAACAGTTTCCGAAGCAGAGAAACGCGGTGTACTTCCTACAGTTGGGGTGCAGTTTCACTTGCCAAAAACTAGACCTAAGATCTAATGAGGATAAAACTTTGACACCATGGAATTTTTGTAACAATTCTTCCAGGGTTTGTGGTCGGTCGGTTTCAGGTAAAATGATAGTGTTAATTTGTCTGGAATCAAGCACTAATCGATTTGACTTATCTCTTTTTTCAACAATATGTAGGGGACTGTTATATGAGCTAACTGCAGGTTCAATTACACCTTGATTGAGCATGGACTGAATTTCAGCCTTAACTCTTTCCCTGTATACTATGGGAATGGGATATGGAGGTACAAAAAATTTATTATGTTCTTTGATCTTAAATTCATAGAGAAAATTTTTATGGTACCAGGACTGTTCGCGAATACACGGGAATAACGCCGCAAGATAAGGAACAATTCTTCCTTATCACGTTCTGAGGCATCTTCAACTTCTACTAATTTGTTCTTAATGATATCAGAAATCAAGCAATTTGTTCAGTCTCGAAATGTTTATCTGTTATATCATCATCAGGTTTGACATCCTGCGTCACATTAGAAGTAGATAAAAATTTTAAACAACTGGCACCTTCTTCATATCTGGTAATCCAGTCTTCGGATTTAATTTGAATGGCATTTTCCTGAACAAAAGCAGTGGCACAAGCCGTATTGAAATCTAAAATAACCTTGTACTTGGATAGGAAGTCCACACCTAATATTATCTGTGTAGTTAAACGGGGGACAATCAATAGGTTGGCAGAAAAGATATGACCTTGACATAAAAATTCTACGTATGTTTGCTGTCGAATTTCGACAGGTTTGCTAGAAATGACGCCACGAATTTTAGTGCAATGCAAAGGCAGAATGGGACCATTAAGCAAGTTCTGATATTTCTTGAAAGTCACTTCACTAATTACTGACACAGGGCTACCAGAATCTAAGACAGCAGAAAGATTGATTTTGCCAATTTTGACAGATACAATTGGGTGAATTGGAATATCGAGACAGTCTACCTTCTCTTCTAATAGTGCCTTTTTTATGTCATCTAACTGTACAAATTTTACGTCTTGTTCGGTGGAAGGTTCATAAGAAATTTCTTTGTTGAGACAAGTGTTACCAAGATTAATGAGGCTTTCACAAGATAAATGCTTTTCAAATCCTGATTGTTCATCGACTTCGCATTCACTATCATCGTCATTAGAAAACATGTAATTATCTATCCAGTCAGCGACAGAGGTGTGCTGCAAATCTAATTGTTCGAAATCAGTTTTTGCTGTTCCAAGGTTACTGTTAGTTGCATTATTGTGTGGCAGTACCGTATCGTGCATTTCAAAGTACATGACCGGTCTGTCATATGCAATTGTTGGTTGATACTGTAAGAATTGTATTTCGTATATAGTGTCTTCCTCAGAGTCTGAAGACGAAGCTTCTGTCTCCCACTCTGAATTGTCGTCATTATATTGCTGATCGACATTTATCTCGTTTAACCGTTGGGCAGTATAATGTTTATTCGATGCCTTTTCATTTGTTTCGTTAAATCTGATAGTACAATTTTTATTACTGTCATTGCTTTCAGGAGTAACGGCTTTAGGTTTTGACACAAGTTGTGTCGGTTTTGCCTTATCACCTACTGAGGTGCTACCAGCATCAGTATTGTGCACTTCCGCACAAACTACTATTCTGTTTTGTTCGGGAGGTTGTTCATTGTAACCTTCCTCTCTGTGAGGACGTTCACAATGAACAAGTTTCAGCGTATAGTTAGGATCACATAAATCCTGTACGGCCGAATTATTTGCCGTCGAGTCCGCTAGTCATACCTGACGCGGCCCCTTTTTTGACGAATTGTAGCGTGGATGCGTGGATTAGCAGGTCTGATTTCAATGTTTTGCTCTTGTCTTTCCGGGGTACGCGATCTGCTTAGGCCCCGATTTGTGTTTTCGTGTCGCGGAAGGCGATCACGAGAATTATCGCGTGTGCCCTCCCGACTACGCTTCTCAGCGTTACTATTGTTATTTTCAGTCTCGCGATCACTATCAGTATTGCGTCTTTCACGCCAATTAGTATTATTTGAGGTATTGCTGTTATGATAGTAATTATTGTGGCGTCCTCCGCGACCAAAGCCACCACCTCGGTAACGGCCACGAAAACTTCCACGGTTATTCTCACGATCTTGACAATCACTGTTCTCATTGTCGCGACTTTGTTTGAAAGATTCATTAGTGAAAGAATTATTTTTTGGTTTATCGTCGTGCTCCGAATAACGTTTAGTACGCGGCGGGCTTTGTTGCGACCGGCGATCATATCTGTTTCTATCAAAATATCGACTGCGCGAGGAATTTTCCTCGTCTTCTTCCTCTAAGTCTTGTAAGAGGTTTCTAAAGGCTTCAATATCATTCTTGCATCGTGCCGCAATGGCAATTTGACGCAAGTGTAGAGGCAATTTGTTCAAACAAATTCTAATTAATTCGGCAGGGCAGTAAGGTGCCGATAAAAATTGATTTTTGTATACCAAATGTTGGAAATATTCCACCGGGCTCGAGAAATTTGATCGCTCAAAAGTTTTGAACGTCGCAATACTGTTTTTAACGCGGTCTTGTGCCGCTTCCGACCAGTATGCGGATAGAAATGAGCGTCGGAACTGATTCTCGCTATAGCACTCTTGTGCAATAGCTCTCATTCTGGTGGCTGGCTCGCCTTCCAGATAACCACATATAAATTCTAATCTGTGCTCAAGTGGCCAATTCGGGGGAAGACAATAATCGAATTGCTGCAACCACTCTTTAGGGTGCAAGTCATTCGGAGAGTTTTTGAATGTCTTGAATTTACGTACAGTCAGGAAATGCTTGTAGTCAAACGCTTCCTTTCGCCCGTGCGGTGTAAGTGAGCGTAAACTACGCACCGCGTCTTCATTGTTGTTGGTATGAGGTACACTTCGTTCACGTACCAAGCGACCTACTTGAGTCGAATCATCATTGTCATTTTCGTTCAAATTTTCTTCTACGTCTTCGTATGCATTTCCACAAGTATGGTCAAATTTCCTCTCTATTCGCGCCACGCGATCATCTAATTTTCTGACCTCAGCCTTGTATTGCTGATTAATGGTCATTTGACCTTGTTTGAAACGGTCAAGGGCGAGATATTCATTAGTTTCATTAATCGGGGTAGGATGCGTTACATCAGAACTTTTGTCACTGTTATCACTGATTTGGGTAATTTTAACAGTGAGATCCTCAACCTGTTTATTAATTTTGTTCATCTGTTCCGTCGTGACTGACTGGAAGTTCTGCAACTTTTCATCAAATAGATTACTCTGTTGCTTCAATTGAGCGAGTTCAGTAGTTTCCATATTTTCGACTCGTGACGCAAAGCTTTCCATATTTTCCACTCGTGACGCAAGGCATTCCATTACCGGGTTAATCTCGTCGCGAATATCTTGTCTTATTTGCTGAGATTCACGTTTGAAAGTATTGAGCAGTTGTTCCCTGAACCGATTGTTGTCCTCATTTATCTTATTAAAACTACTTTGAATACTCACAAACCTCGAATCGCACGTCTGTTCTATTTTCTCAAGTTTTTTTACCTTGTTTCTCAAGTTTTTCATTTAATTTCTGAGATTGTTCCTCCAGTTTTTCATTTAATTTCTGAGATTGTTTCTCAAGTTTTTCACCTAATTTCTGAGATTCCTGAGATTGTAATTGACTATTCTCATTTAATTTAGAGAGCTGTGACAATAAAATTTGCATGAAATCATTTGGTAATACGTTTTCCATAGCCGTCGCACAAGTATTTTTTGTAGCAGAGCTAGGCGGAACCGATGCATTATTTTCCGCAACCACGTTACAAGAATTGGAATTCTGTATTGTCGAATCCTGTACTGTATCATTATCCATATTGTCTATTCCTGAACTAATCTGTTCCGCATTTTCGGACACGGTATTTACTGTCGTATTTGTATCAGTGCAGTGAGAAGACTCTTGTAAAAATTCAGCTTCTCTCCTTGCATCATTCGAGGTCTCATTTTCGGGAGCAGATTTAGCATCAGCGCGGACTCTCCTATTCTTCGACATTGTTAACAGAATTTTGCAGTAAAGTGACTAATAATATTTATTTTCACCTACTGCATATTTTTTGAAAATCACACACAGTAATTATGAGAGAACAATAGGCTGAATCGGGCTAGTGCAACATACAATCACAATCGAGATTACGCGAACCGTTAATTATCACACGAGTTCCGCGATACTAGAACTTTCATCACAACAAACATCAGACAATATAAAAGAGAGACTTGTTCAGTAGTAATGCAATTATTTGTATATTCAATTAATCTACTATAAACAATGCTACACACTATCAAGAATGGTAGGTAACAAACTACAGAAACAATTACTATGCTACTGTTGCTATAACAAAGGATGGTGCTACAAAAATTAAATTAAGAGCCAAAAGATAAGTTGGTTAGTGGAAAAGACAAACTAACTTAAATAAGGCTACGTATCTAACTACGTCACGATCCTGTTTGTGAACTATCCTGG
This sequence comes from Locusta migratoria, assembly GCA_026315105.1. Classification (NCBI taxonomy): domain Eukaryota; kingdom Metazoa; phylum Arthropoda; class Insecta; order Orthoptera; family Acrididae; genus Locusta; species Locusta migratoria. Next base: position 338,361,038 of record CM048745.1, read on the forward strand.
CAGGGTCGCCAGATAAAAGCTGTACGTGTGTTGTGTGGATGTTGAACCTATCGTTAGATCAGACAACAAATTGTTCCTTGACACAGCAATTTGGTTTAATTATGGCCCTGATACTGATGTATATGCTATTAAGTGAGAAACAGTGCATGAAACTGATTATGTGCGCAACGGATATTTTTAACAAAACAACTGTGACATGTAGCCTTTTGAAACAGACACTGACTATACTCAAAAATTTTGACTGCGAGAAAGATATTAAAAAAACCACAAATCACTTTCTTAATGCTTGACTGTGAGAATTTTATGCAGATCAGTTTCTAATTATTGAAATTTAGTATCAATTTAGTATCATAGTCAATTAACTATCATTTACTATGGCACCAATAATGAGATCCGTTCAACAATATTATTCACATGAATACTGCACTTTAAATCCACTAATAATTAATTATCAAATGAAGGAAGTAGGTTAATTTTCTAACTACGTAAATGAAACATGAAAGAAAGTTTAAGCTACTTATTATTAATAATCAGCATTACATTACCTACATAATACAACTTCTGACTTGCTGGCAAAGCAGCCTCTGCTCTACATCGGAGCCATACACACAACCCAACCGCTCTCTAAGCGAGCTGAACCACTAGTACCACTCTCTCTCAGTGCGAGCTACAATGCTATGCAATACATGATCTTTGCCAAAGATAAAACTTCATAAAGGACACATATCGATACATACAGTAGAAGCGATATTATACATTTTCTTGCAAGCAAGTTACTCGATACAAAACAGGAGGTACAATATTGGACATTTTCTTACAAAATAATTTTTTATGGACACGTTTCAAAGTCTAACAGATAGCCAACTAGTATTTAAAAAGAAATTAAAGGAATTTCTGAATGGCAACTCCTTCAGCAATGTAGATGAATTAAAAAAAAGAAACTTAAAATATTGATTGTAAAGTGTAGACAACATTTACTAAACTGACACGTTCCACATCATTACGAAATATCGTATGTATGATCTATGGAACAAGTATTAATCTAATCTAATCTATTTGTACTAAAAATCTTGCGTGCTTTTCTGGACGGTATGTGCAAGAAACGGATAATTCACGTGAAAAGGGAACAACTTTCGGAAGGTGACATTTTAAAACTAAGTATCAATAAGTATAAGTAACAATGAGTAAGTATCATTATACAGTGCTTAGTACAGTGACAGTATGATCCAAGATTTCGACATCCGACAATGCAAACACGTGAACTTATCTCCATCCACTTGTCTGTTAATATGTTTTACAATCTGTCTGCTTTAGACTCCTATAGTGAACATTAATATTTTCACATCCGGCCAAATAAGTCATGTGATAGGACATAGTTATTTTGGATTCAGCAATTTGACTAAGAAGTTCTTGATAGTTTTTGGATGTTTTCATGTTGGTTTGTACCGCAATCGAAGTGATTGCTTTTAATGACACTTTTTGCAATAACGGCTGCGCGATAAACGGCGGTATCTCGCGCACGATGTATGCAAGAAATGTGTGTGATCATTTCGCAGGATTTCAAATTCGCACTTGTGTTGGCGTTGTCTGTATGTGCGGCAGTGATACTGATGAGGCTGTTTGGCCCAAGTTTTAATGGAACAGGAGTTCAAATTTAATGGATCATTGGATCTAGCGCCAAAAAACACAGATCTACATTTGTTGTTATTATTATCTGCCGCAAATCTAATACTGACGCGAAAAAAAGTATTATCCCTGATGAAACATTCTTGCGCAGAACATACAACATGTTACCATTATTTCACTCATGCATGTGACTAGTAGCAATTACGTTAGTGTTGTTACTGGAAACGTATGAAGAGCTTAAATTTTAACAATTTTCATTATACGTTGAGGGACGAAAACTGGTTCTGATTTTCAGGATTTTTGTTATTATTTTCGTTTTAATATACTTGCTTCTAGTGGGATTAAACTATTGCTGTCACTCATTAACAGTTAGCTAAATGATTGTGAAATAAAAAAATGTAATGAAAATTAAAAGAATAAAAAATTATAATTTCGTAGTCCCTGTGTTGCTATTTTCACTCAGAGATAGGTATACTGGTCAGAACTAATTGCAGGGAAAAAGAAAAGTATAGAAAGAAAGTAAACCGCTTTTCAGTAAATAGAGAAAGCGACGCAAGGAAAAAAAAACCCTGAGACCCTTATCATTTTATAATTCTAAGCTTAGTAAGTACATAATTCGTTGGTTACAGACTAGACTATTTGAATACCTTAATTCAAAAATTGTTCAAATGCTTGTATGTTTGTACAGCTTATGGGACTTAACTATGGGGCATCAATCCCTAAACTTACAAACTACTTATGAACTACCTTATACTAAAAACGGCACAAACATCCATGCCCGAGGGGGAATTCGAACCCCCGACCGCAACGGCCGTGCAGATTGTGACTGGCACGCCGCAGACCACTCGGCCACCGCGACCGGCAATGTTCATGAAGTTATTTAAAAGATATCATCGTTGAAATAATGGTTTGAGTTATAGTGAAGTTTTACGAGGAGTATTTTTGCAAAATTGTTGCTTTCATTTCATTGCAGGTTTCAGTCTAGACCATCATCAGATGTGTACCACCCTGATGGGGCAGGCAGTGGCGCTAGACGCAGCAGGTCGCACAAACGTGAACTGCTGATGTTTATGTGGCCTGCTGTGGCCCCCATCGCCTATCATGGTGGTATACATCTGAAGATGGTCTAGAATAGACTGAAACCTGCAATGAAAGAAAAGCAACAATTTTTTATAAATTTTCATTTATTTTCGTTTGGCCTGCCGTTGGCAGTCCATACAGTTTTATTGAAGAGCAGCCCGGTACACGGAAGCCAGCAGTGTACCGGCCGCGACAGATTGTCGCCTGCAGCGTTGCCAACCTGCTTCTACAGAAAGAAGTAGACGTGAATCGTAAACAGAAGGAGAAAAAAGTAGAATTTCGAATGGCAATGCTGAAGAGATCTCAAGGATGACGACTAAAAGAAATCCAGTATCTTTTCAAATTTCCCTGACACATTTTAAATTCCCTGACATTTACTTGAATATTATTTATTTACAGCTTATCTAACATGTTGAAGAAATATTTTTTTTCTGTAATTACACCATGTATGAGAAACACAAAAGACGTTCGTCCCTTGACCTACAAATCTCTTAACATTATTTAAGTGGACTTTCAGCACGTTTTTCCAACTCTCTGTTGCCTACAGAAGCAACATAAATGTCTATGTCACTTGACTTGTAATATGCAAACGTATCCCCCTTTTTTACCTTTCATTAACCAACCCTTTAAGTTACTGGATTGTTTCCATTCTGATCTGCAAGTATGAGAGTACTTGGCTTCTTTCATAGCTTCCTCACACATGGTCACTCATCATTTAACACAACACAACATAAAAGAATGACTACCACGTGCACTATTAAACGCGAATAAGGCAGTTCACCAATCCGCTTTCTTTAAGTCCCCTCACTTATTCACAGTGATCATTCATTCCACCTGAGCATTTGGCAATTGCTGCAGTGCAATTGTTTGTGGAGGTAGGTATTGTCATAAAACGAGGTAGATCCGGCCTGACCTCTATCGGTGTTCCACACAATAACTTATGAAACCACCCCCACCTGAAACCAGTGGCGGCGCTAGGCGTCGGCGACGTCGGCCACCGCCGACGGCCTCGCGCCTGTGGGGGCCTCGCAAAACATTTTTAAATTATAGTTTATTTTATTTTATTTTTATATTTTTACTTGATGTTTAACGGCGCTTTTCAACTGCTAGGTTATGTAGCGACTACCTATATATAACTTATACTAGCTTAACCAGTGGACGAACACAACATCGGTACCAAGGGTGGGATTCGACCCCCGAGCCGGCCACGGTGGCCGAGAGGACTGAGGCGCTTAGGTCACTGTCTGCACGGCCAATATGGTCGGGGGTTCGAATCCCCGCTCGGGCATGGATATTTGTGCCGTTCTAGTTCGTGAGTAGTTCATAAGTAGATTGTAAGTTTAGGGACTGATGACCCCGCAGTTAAGTCCCATCAGCTTTACAAACATTTGAACATTTTTTGAATCGACCCCCGACGAGAGCCGTCTCGCTCACCGTGGTATGACGCCTTAGTGCGCTCGGCCATTACCGGCCGGCAGAAATAATTTCTTCAGTACATTTTAGATAACAATTTGGAAGAAGTATATCCAAATGTTTATAAAACAATCAGAATCATGCTCCCAGTTCCAGACAGTACAACGTCGGCCGAGAGAAACTTCTCAAAGTTAAAACCGATTAAGACCTAGATGAGAAGCACAATGAGCCGCGTTGTCAGTACTATCAACTGAAGCCGAAATAGCGGCCACTATTAAGATGTGAACTTAAAAAATTTCAGTGAGACGAAAAGCGGAAAAGTTTCTCTAATTTGTATTTGTTTATTGTAAATTTTGTCATTGCAATAATACCTGTATATTATACAAATAGAATTTCAGTATAATGATTAATGATGTATAATTCAGCTTATTTAACATTTTCTTCATTACAGAAAAAATGAAAGGGGTCTCGCAAAGACGAATTCGCCGACGCCCAGTTTTCGTCTAGCGCCGCCACTGCCTGAAACCTCTACGTCACAAAGTCCGCATAGCAAGAGCTACTTGCCTGTGACTCTTATGGGAATCCCCTTTCATTCCTCAACGCTTTGAGGTACTATGCAGTGTGTTTCTGATTAGAGAGTACATGAAAAGCACTTCACCGTAATAATGAAGATGACTGACTGCATTCCCTATCGACTGCGAATAACCGCAAGGGAAAAATAAATAAATAAACAACTCTGAACATGGCTGGTTAACAGCAACCGTAATCCAATTATTTTTAACAGTTTTGTATATCAGCCAACCGGTTGCGTAGTTTTAAGGTACTTGACCTAGGTTTCGTTGTCGCTAGGGACAACTTCATCAGAAGAATAAAAAACAGTTACATGAAACAAATGACGTCAAAAATATTACGAGCAGAATTGTAATCGACTTTAGCAATTCAGCTCGTAATATTTTTGACGTCATTTTTTTCATGTAACTGTTTTTTATTGTTCTGATGAAGTTGTCCCTAGCGACAACGAAGCCTAGGTCAAGTACCTTAAATCTGCGCAACCGGTTGGCTGATATATAAAATTGTTAAAAATAATTAAATAAAATTTTAAAAAAATAAAATAAATGTAAGTAGATTTTCGTGGATATTAAGAAAGAAGGAAATTTTGCATTTTTGTAACCTGCTGAAAGTAGATGGCAGTATGGCGGGAATACAAAACGTTTAATTTCATTTATTTATTATTTACAATTTATTTTTCGTAACTCCAGCATTATGGCAGATTACGATAATGTTCGTTGGTATTAACTACAACTTTCTTATTAATTAAAAGTGCAGTTTATTTGAAAGATTTTATATTTAGAAAGTGATGTCTTCTTGGCTGCTTTGAACCAGCCAATCGTGTGGAGAACTAAGGCACAAAGTAAAAGCTTGGTTACGAGTGGTAGTCGGTGGCGGGCCTCTGGATAGGGGCCACGTATGTCGAGGTGCGGTTCTAAGTGATATAGCGGATGTGTTATCCGCCTCGTGTTATTTTCGCTTTAAGAGCTCTGAGGAAGTGCATTTGCGAGTGGAGGCCTTGCGCCAGCATTTTGTGAATTAAGCGAGCTGTTGCTCTGGTGATAGTGAGAGAATACGACGAAATTGTTTTTGTGGTAGAGTTGCTTCAAAAATGTTCAAATGTTTGTTAAGCTTAAGGGACTTAACTGTGGGGTCATCAGTCCCTAAACTTACTGACTACTTATGAACTACCTTTTACTAAAGACGACACAAACATCCATGTCCGAGGGGGATGCGAACCCCCGACCGTAGCGGCCGTGCAGACTGTGACTGGGGTGTCGCAGACCGCTCGGCCACTGCGGCCGGCTTGCTTCAAATACGCAAATTTTCATAATTAGAATGTGCTCATTAGAGTCACATTTAGATACCGCAAGATTAGTGACGAAAGTGAGTTGCAAAATTTTGTTGAACTGTTTTACAGAAAAGTAGTGAATATTCTTGTAGCCACTGCAAATGAAGGGTTTTTATTTTTATAATTCACCCATACGCGTTTCGCCTTTGTCACAAGGCATCACCAGTGGGTGTTAGCACTTGCTACTCCATATCAGTCTCTTTCCGGCAACCAGGTCGAAAGGTTCCCCGTTTTCTGAAAAACTTCGCATTTTTTTGGTTCCTCTGTCATCTGCTGCCATACTGTTTGTGTGTATGGCTCCAGATGACAGACTGATATGGTGTAGCAAGTGCTGACACCCACTGATGATGCCTTGTGACAAAGGCGAAACGCATATGAGTGAATTATAAAAATAAAAAACCTTCATTTGCAGTATCAAAGGACGTTTTCTTTGAAAACGGTACAGTGACATACAACTGCTGCTGAAATGGCCACTACAAGCAACGTATTCTTGGAGCGTTTATTAAGTTTGTATTAAAATTCAATTGTAAAAAAGGAGCGTAATAATGATGAAGTGAACGCTTCCATTATTCAAAACAATGATAGTAACGGTGACAATAATACGTTTCAGAATGGGACTGTCACTCCAAATAATATTAATAATAATAATAGAGTGGTAGTGCAGGCTGAAGTTTTGCATGCTGATGATGGTGAAGGTGAGCTGGCTTAATGCCAATAAGTGAGTCGCATGTTGTGAGACTGTTGAAATGAATTTAGATCAGGAAATTGATGATGATATGAGTAATGATTCTGATTGGGTAACCGAAGATTCAAGTCAGACTAGTGAAGTTAGTGTGGGGATTCCAACAAATTTTAATATGATGGACGTAATAATTTATTGAGGAAATTGACAAAGAATAATCATAGGAATTTGAGCTGAATTAAATGCTAAAATGGCAAGCGAATTAAAGAAAGATAACGCTGCGTCAAATGCTAAAATGGCAAGCCAGTTAGGGAAAGATCTGACACGGGAGATTAAGAAAATAAGCATAAAAATTGATAAGGTTAAGGAAGAAGTAACAAGGGAAATTCAGAAGGTTAGGAATGATTTAACAAAAAGGCTAGATGGTCAGGTCATAAATTGGGATTAGACATTAAAAAAATTAGAAGGGGATTTATGCATTAAAACTGGGGGCAATACAACTAAACGTCAGGAGCATGACGGTAAGATTGATAAGTTGGAGGATAATGTTAAAACTGTTGTAAATAAATCTGATTATATTCAGAAATTTTGTATACACAACATTGCAGATATGAAGCTTGAGGTTAAAACAGTGAGAAAGTATAGGCTACTTAATGTGTTCCAAACATGACTATTTGAGTGGACTATTGGTAAGTTCCGAACAGTGAAAACTGAACCGTCTTAGTCATAATTTCTTGCGTTAGAAAAATAAAAATTGTATTTTACTGTCTTAAAAAGCAAAATTCGTTCTGAACTTGCCAAAGTGTCGATATATTTCAAGAAAACTGTGTTGTGCGCCATATTCATCACATTTACCATCCTATGAATTGGCTGCATTCCCACATGTAAGAAAGTGACTTACGAATAATTTACGAGAAGCATATTTAAAGAAATGGAAAATAGTCACTGGAAATTTGTTATACAAAAATGTTGCGTATTTTGACAAAGACATAGACCTCACCTATCAGGCTGAAAACTCTGCGAACAAGTCACTCTACGATGTGTTTGTATGGCTCTGCAACAGGCAGCTCGATATCTTGCTTTGCATCATTCTTTTTTTCAGACCTCCTCATTTCGCGTTTTTTATAAATCCCTCCAGACAATTCACTACACATATTCATTTCCTCAGTCAGTAAACTTTACATATATGTTGAGCTCCAACATGAATGTAAACGTTAATTCAAATCTTTGTAACAATTGGTCTGTTTTGTCTTAACTATTATCACGTTATCACTTCCGGCAGTGTACAACGTCTGTAACTGTAGCCTCCATTACAGTACAAATGCAGCGTCTTGAGGTGGCGAGAGTGGAACTCGGAGCTACCCGCGTCGTCTGGCTGTGTTTCAGGCACTCCACGAGGATGTCGGTGTTGTCTCTTCACGAGGCGACCTGCAGCAGAAAACATTATGTCACTGCATGACGTCATAGCACCTGCTAAGCAGAAGCTACACAAGCGTCATTAACAGAAGAGGGTCGTCTGAAAAGTTTTCGAACCAGAATGAAGACTACAGTACCTGTCAACCTCGGTTGGAAAACACGGTTGTGCATCCAACGTAAGGCGCTCATAAAAGTTTCATGGACAAAATCGACTAACGAGGCGATCTTGAAATTTTCTTCTTGAAATACGCAGATTAAACTGGTGTTGATGATGTGTGAAACTTTGACCAGCTGAATTTAAACACAGTCAGTCGTACGAGATAGTGAGAGTGATGGCCAAAAGCTAAAACAACTGATGAAACGTTCAAGTTCATGAAATGGTGCTGAAAACCACCGAATTAAGGGGAGAATGGTATCAGAGACCAGCAGCTTATCTAAATAACGTGTAGGTCACATAGTGATTGAAAATGTAGTGATGAGAAAGTTGATCGCACTATAGGTGACAAGATTGCCTACTGTGGGCCAAAAATCAGTTCCGACGAACATCAGCAGAGCTCTGTTGGCGCAGTTTCGACGCAATAAACTATTATACCGATTAATCACTGCAAATGAAACATGGACACACTGATACAAAACCAGGTTCAAAACAGTGGAGTACGAAAGAAGATTCGGCTCGTAAAAAAGGAAATGTTGTACTTTCAATGACAATATTGTGAGGAGTTATTTTAATAAATTATCTCGAAGAAGATGGAATTACTAAAGGACATTACCTGACAAGGTGGAAGCTAAAAGTAGAAGTGGAATGGCCTAGCGCATTGAGGCGCTATGCTCCGATGCGCAAGGCCGTTCCCAGTCGGGGGTGGATATTTGTGCTGTCTTTAGTGTACCATAAGCTTAACAAACAGTTGAACATTTTTTGAAAGTCAAAACTGAAGAAACATGTCTGGATTTTAGATGCAGAATATTTTGCTGCGGTTTGAACTGCTTGAACTCTTACCTTACTTGCGATTTTTTTTGTTCCCTAGTTTCATAATTGGCTTGGAGGGTAGAACTTTTCGTCCCATGATGAGGTCATCACCTTCCTAATGAACGATTTGTAGCGAAAGATACTATTATTTGATTATACATCATTCTTTTTTTGTGTGTTTGGCCTCCTTTCTCCGCAGTTGCAGTTATACAATTTGTATAGGTTAAGTGACCGTCTAATACAAATGTAAATTAGTCTAATTGAGACAAGACGCGATTCGCTTTATTCTAAAGCATCTACAGTGGTCAACTGTACAAGACATATTTTGTTTTAGATTATTTGTTTGATATTTTCTAAATTCGATCGATAACAGTTCTCATGCAATAGGATTATTTTGATTCTGAATATTACTCGCGTATTTTTATGCTGTCCTCTTCATATTTGTTTTGTAGCACATTGCCACTTGCTGTCACTGTTTGTTTACACTATTTACAATTACACTTTCTTATAAAAGTTTTTGAAAAATCGCCATTTCTGTGGCCCGGCAAGCCTTGTATGTCGTTTGTTTGGTATTTCTTATCATCTGTGTGTGTGTTATTTGCTTACAAGTTCTTTGGTTCGCACTGTGAGATGTGTTTTTGTTTCATTTCTGTTAAAACAGGCGCCTGCTAGAAACTTTGTGCGTGATGTTCTGACAGTATTGTGTGTGTGTGTTTATAAATACGATTTCAGTTCAACTAGAGAAGTTCTGTTTGTGTGTGTCTGTGTGTGTGTGTGTGTGTGAGAGAGAGAGAGAGAGAGATTTTGATTTTCTGTTGGTGTGTGTGTGTCGGTAAGTTTATCTTGTTCTTTTTGTTGTTTAATGTGGTGGGCTGAAGGTGGGGAGGTTTGTCTTTGTCTACTATGTGTTTTATTACTTTAAATAATGTGTGGTCGCTGATGTTTACTTGGTCATTTAATATGGAAATTCTGTTGGAACATTAGGAGGTGTTTCTTATTGCTAAATCTGACCAATGAAACACATAGTAAACAAAGACAAACCCTCATATACACCACATAAAACAACAACAACAACAAAATCCCTACCCACACACACACCTACAGAAAATCAGAATCTCTCTCTCTCTCTCTCTCTCTCTCTCTCTCTCTCTCTCTCTCTCTCTCCCTCACACACACAGAACTTCGCTAGTTGAACTAAAATAGTATTTATAAACACACACACACACACACACACACACACAATACAGTCAGAATATCACACACAAAGTATCTAGCACACGCCTGTTTTGACAGAAACGAAACAAAAACACATCTCACAGGGCGAACCAAAGAACTTGTAAGCAAATAACACACACCCAGATGTTAAACAAAAAGAAAACAAACGAATTTAGTAAAAATCAAACAAATAATTTTAAAAAAATGTTTCTTGTACAGTTGGCTCACTGACGATGCTTTAGAATAAAGCGAAACGCGTCTGGTCTCAATTAGACTAATTTACAGTTATATTAGACGGTCACTAACATATACAAATTGTATTATTTGATTATTTGGGAAGGTTAAAGAGACGGCAGCAGCGCTGAAATAAATGTATACAGAATGAAACTTTCACTTTGCAGCGGGTTGTGCGCTGATATGAAATTTCCTGGCAGATAAAATTGTGTGCCGGAGCTGGGACTCGAACCCGGGGTCTTTGATTTCGCGGGCAAGCGCTCTACCAATGAGCTATCTGTTAGGACAGCTCATTGGAAGAGCGCTTGCCCGCGGAAGGCAAATATCCCAAGTTCGAGTCCCGGTTCTGGCACACAATTTTAATCTGGCAGTAAGTTTCAGAAATGTATAAGCTTAAAATGAGATTATGTTGAAAAAATAATTAAAAAATAAAGATTTTTGGTGAGCTTTTGAGACTATCCTCATAGGTCCGGACAGAGCTATCTGAGGTTTATGAGCTACATGCTCAACCTACATATGTTTTCGTTGTCTTCAGGGCCAAGTATCAAAATGGATTTTATTTTCTGATATTAGTTGAGGAATAGAGGTTGACACTATCAATTTACTACATGAACGTAAAGGTTAATAATTTCAGGCAACGTTTATTGCTAGTAAGAGAACAATAAGCAGTACATGAACAGAATATCCATGAGAGGGAAGGGAAATGGAGTACGTTAGAGGAAGTAAAGGTGGTAAATTGTCATATGTGTCTTTGTCTTTCAATAAATTTGGCCTCAGACACGTCTCTCTGTGCTGGGAATTCTCCTTCTCTTGCTTGTATCTTCTTCCTTTCTTCATATGTGATATTTACCAAACCTTCCTCTTCCTTCAATAACTTCAACTTTTCCCTCCATTATCATCTGCAGTAGACAGTTCCTGCGTAAAATATCTCTCCTGTAATTTATTTTCCCTTCTGCATCATCAAATGTTTGTAAACCTATTGGACCAAACACCTATGTCCATCAGTCCCTAGGCTTACAAACTATTTAATCTAATAAATGGATTCTTCCGTCACTTCTTGGTAGAACGCTCCCATTTTAAGGTTGAAAACGAACAAACTGTTTCTGTTCTACTAATTTTTTGTTTATTTACAAACTTGTTTTAGGCTTATTAGACCATCATCAAGTAAACTGTTGATATGCGTCGACAAAGACGCTATTGCTTAGTTTCTGAAAGATGGGAAACAAAGATACAACATATAGAATACTCGGTCTTTGCATATGACACTTGTTGGAATTGCAAGAAGTGATCTATTGCCATGTAGACTTATGTTTATGTAATCAATGGCCTCCTTAAAATTTTTACAGTGTTATTTGCAAGTGAACACAGTGAAGCACATTACCTACCAAATATTACTGAATTGAAAACTATGTTAATATTATTGAAATTGTAACATATGTTGAGATCGTCACTTAAGGTGTACATTAGTTACGTTTTCTACACTGAGTTTACAATTCATTTATTTGACAGAATCTGACAAGGTTCACACATTTAAATTACATTTCACATTTACTGTACAATTTATTGTAGGTATTGTTTTGATCTTAAAGTCTAATAGTAAACACGGTAGGAATGGGGAATCTATGTGTTATATTAATATGGTCTGTGGTGGGTAGCTGTTTTGATTACATTATGTGAAGCTTAACAGTGGGGATGTGCTCAACTGTACTTGGTCATTTAGCACTAGCAGGGGATTTTTGGCTAAATATTTTTTTTAAATTTAGTGCTTCTAACAGGTTTAGTTTCCCGCCTTTGTTGGCTATGTGTAGCACTTCTGTGTGGATCTGGTAACTGTGTCCTTCTTTCAGAACGTGATCAGCAAAGGTGGAGTCTGCCTTCTGTAATCTCCAGCTACGTTCATGTTCAGTCAGTCTAACTTTAATTGCTCTACCTGTTTGACCTACACCCCACTGTAACTTAATGCATCTCTTGTGCCTTTCCTGTTGCATAGGATGTGAGTTGCAGTGCCTCTTACATAAAATGAAGTTCTGTATTTACAGGATTTGAGAATTCTGGCTATTTTGGTAGATAATTTTCCTAAATATGGTATAGTACACCAGTTGGTCTTAGTGATGACTGTTTCTGAAGTGGGGGTATGAGGAGGGATAGGACTTTTCTTCTTTGTTTTCTTTGTAAAATGTTATCCATTAATTGAGGCTATAGCCATTGTTGCATGCACTGTATTTAATTCTGTTTGAAAGTCTTGTTTTGATAGTGGTATGGATGTAAGGCGATGTACCCTGGAGTGGAAGACAGCATGTCTGTGTGCTATTGGATGTTGTGGACATGGTATTAGTTTTTGAGGGTTTTCTGTAAATTTTGAAAATATGTGTATTTGTGGTAATATTTATATTTAGAACCAAGAAACTGATGGATTTTTGCCAAGCTCCATAGTGAAATTTATGTTTTGGTGATGAGAGTGAGATGTTCTAGGAAGTTGCTGAGTTGTCTATTGGTGCCAGTCCACAAACACAGTACGTTGTCCACATATCTACACCAATATTTAACTTTATTACTGAGGGGTTCATTATGTAGAAAATGTTTTTCAAAGTGGTCCATAAAGATTTCAGCTAATGTGGGGCTGGGGGGGGGGGGGGATCCCATTGCTAATCCATCAATCTGTTTGTATATAGTACCTTGGAACTGAAACTAGTTTTGCTTTAGGCTTGTTTAAGTAGCCAGTTTTATGCCATCTACTTGTACAGGGTTGACATCTGCCCTGTAAAGTTGGTCTAACTTAAACACACCCAAGGAGAACACACACACACCACCCATGCTTCAGGGAGGACTCGAAATTCCGACGGCGAGCAACCGCGCACTCTACAGCAAGGCGCCTTAGATCGCTCGGCCACTCCACCGCATCTCTGTATCATCCTCATGTACTTCCTTTCCTGTTTTACCCTCCTCATTTCTCTTTCTGTCGGTACGTTTCACTTTCTCTATTACTCTCCCTAGCCACTTTTCAAATATTTCCTAAATAGTTTTTCTTTCTTTCTGTTTAACTGTGCAAGTTTCAGAACCGTTAGACATCACGCTGCGCACGAAACATTTGGCGAACCTCTTCCGGAGATTAATGGGGCCGCTCCTAGCTGTCAGCAAATACTTCACTTTTCCAGACGCTTCCTTTCTCATGTATTTTCTACGTCTCATCTCTTCTGTACAACTTCTATTAGAAGTTGTCAACCGTCCCAAATACTGGACTCATTAACGCTGTTGAATTTTTTTTCTATTCAGTGATATATTACTCATGTTGCCTTCTTTCTTATTTTCTTCACTTTGGTCTTATCGATGTTCAGCTTCATTCCTAGTTCTTTGCCCACCGTCACAATATTCTTCGGCTGAAGCTCTTTTTCCGTTTCTGCTAGTACAGTAATATCATCCCCATACTTAATATTTTTTTACTACAGTCGAAGTATTCAACTTGCGAGACTCAGCAAATGCACTAGTACTTGAAATGATTTATTGTTCGATTATCAGACAGTAAATCAATTCAAAGTAAAAGTTTCTATAATGAAATAAAGGTTTCACCTTGGTAGGCGGTGTGAGATGTTTATTTTATTAAAATTCACAACATATCGATTTCGTCCCTATGATGTAACATCATCAGTGCGTGGTGTTAAAAACAAGGTATCTTGGACATTAAAATCAGCATAAAAATACATACACCAAGAATGATACAATTATATAATGGAATTACATACCAGAATTGCAAGTCATGATGACCCATGTCCTCTGCTTAAAACATTTTTCCCTCATATCATAAAATACTTTTACAAGCCACAAGCATAAAGTCCGCGCCAGGCACCAACTGTCTACAGGGTACGTTGCACAGGTGTACGTAAGCAGCTACCTCATTTTATACTTGTGACTTGTACCAGCAAGACCTTTTAAAAGTATTTTATGATATGACGGAAAAATGTTTTAAGCAGAGCACATAGGTCATCATGACTCCCAATTCTGGTATGTAATTCCATTATATAATTGTTACAGTCTTGGTGTATGTAGTCTAATTTTATGTTGATTTTAATGTCTGACTAAAGTATCTTGTTTTTAACAGCACACACTGATGATGTCACATCATAGGGACGAAATCGATATGTTGTGAATTTTAATAAAATAAACATCTCACTTCGCCTACCAAGCTGGAACCTTTTATTTCATTATAATTCTATGGAGGGCTGGCACAATATGGAAATTAATAGTTTTTGTTATTTATCGTCCCAGTACAAGTCCTGCTTTTTATAAGGCGTTATTTATTAGTTTTTCAGCATATATATTAAAAAAATGCTGGTGACGTACAACGCTGTCTCAAGCCTCCTCCAATAACTGCCTCTTCGATTTATCATTACCTATTCGAACCACCACTTGCTGTCCCACATAGAGTTATTTTATCAGACTTCAATCAATACTAGTATCTTTCAAAATTTTCAATAGCGTTAGTATGCGTTTGTGAAAGGTAAAATGAATACGAACGAGTGAGTGATAGCTTTTAATTACAATGTAATGAGATTTTATAAATTGATATGAAACGTACTTATTTATGGATTAAATACGCAAATTACATGATAAATACCACTAGGATTAGTCACAGACTCTGCAAAACAGGTTGATCCCATTAGTAGAAAACCACAAAAATATCAGCTAAATGGAAGATGCACAGATTATATTAAGGTACCCTAGGTTAGTCGGTTGGATATGTGAATCTTAAATGCACTACAGGAGAATGAAAAAAGACCACCACGAATTCGTCGACACAGCAGAAGGAAATTTTTATTGAGACAGTCTTGAGGATGTATACAACACACGATCACACAGCCATACGCACGTGAGTAGTCACCAGAGCGCGCGCATTGTCGACATTAGTACAGTGTGTGTCATTTTGCAGCAGTGCAAGCTGTAATTCTCCCATGAAGACGATTGTAGATGTGCCGAATGTAGTCTTCTGGAATGGCCTGCAATGTTGTTTCCACCTGGTGCCTCAGTTGGGCCACATTTCATGCCGCTCATGCGGACCGCCGAACATGACGTTTCATCTGATCCCAAATATGCTGAATTAGGGGACAGATCTGGGGATAGTGCTGGCCAGAATAGCTGACGTGTACCTTGAAGAGTACGTTGGGTGGTACGGGATACCTGTGGACGTGCACTGTCCGGTTGGAAAAGCATATCGCCTTGTTGGTGCATGACTGATAGCAAAACAGGTTGAATGAGGTTTTATTGTACCATGCACTACTCAAAGTTCTCTAGACGATCAGTAGAGGAGAACGGCCAGTGTAGGATATGGCTCTCCACACAATCATGCATGGTCATGCGTGCCGTTACGGTGCCTTCCGCTCACGCCCCAACATCACCCCACCTCCATTGGTGTCACGGTAAGCTCTTATGAAGGGACGACTGAACACAGTGATGAGAGTCGCTGGTACCCCTGTGCCACTGATAGTCGTACGTGTGTGTAGTGTTTTGCAGGTGTAGAAATTTGCAATGTACACGACAAAGGCAAAAGGGGCCGACAACTGGCATCAAAGTGTCGAAGGCGTAACATACACTATCCGTTATCCTCTGGTGATCGCGGAAGGAAAATTGGACAGTGCTCTGTACACTGAAACCATCATTCAACCAACCTTTCCACCGTTCATGCATCAACTTGGCGATAAGCTTTTCCAACAAGACAATGCACGTCTACAAACATCCCGTACCACCCACTGTGCTCTTCAAGGTCATCAACTACCCTGCCCAACATTATCCCCAGATCTATGCCCCACTGAACATGTTTGGAACTGCATGAAAAGTCACGTAGCGCGGTCTGCATGACCGCCAGGAAATCTGGATCAACTGAAGCACCAGGTGGAAACTCATGGCAGCCAATCCGCAAGACTACTTTAGACACTTCTACGATCGTCTCCATTGGAGAATGACAGCTTGTATTACTGCAAAAGGAGCGTTTACACAATACTATCGTTGACATTGCTCATGCTCTGTTGGCTGTACTCATGTACGTGCAGTTCTGTCTGTCTAATCTTATGTTGTATAGCTCCTCAAGAATGTGTCAATAAAATTTCCTTCTGCTGGGTCGACTAACTCATTTTGTTCTTTTCTTCGTTCTCCAGGAGTGTAGTTAATAATAAGTCTGAAAGAGGTAATTGTGTATTACCTCTTATTGTTCATTTTATTTTACTTATAATAGTAATAATTTTTTCTACAGGGACCAAAGTTACTGTTCCTTCATGACTCTCTTCAAAGCCGCCATATTTTCTACTGTTTTGGCACTTTTTGCTATTTTATTACAATACTAGTAGTTTCTACTATTATGAAATCTCACTATCCATAGTATTTTATGATCATACTATGCAGTTCCTACTACTATTAATGGAACGTTTTATTGTTCATTTTATCCTCTTTAAGACACAATGTATAACGTTTTACTAGTATTTTACCAAGCGACAAAAATATGGTAACTTTCATTTACTTCTAATATGCATCTCTGTAATTTTAATAATTTTATCATTTTTCGAATGCCATGCACTCGAAAAATACGTCTTAACGACCTTCACTCTGCACATTGATGTATTTTCATAACTATGAAGACAGTTGGCAACCACCTACACATATATTTGACTACCAAACCACCGTTTTAACTTCTGTGTTGGAATGACAACGGCATCACCAATTGCTAACATTCTTGACCTTCCCTTTACCATGGTAACGGCGTCATATCTAATGACCCACTAGATGGCATTGCACCATGAAAAATATAATTTAATTTATAATTATGCAGTATTTTAATATAATAAGATTAGGTCTGCATGTGTTTTAGCCACATTAACATATATATTGATTACAATAGCCTTTCGTTTGCAGACTAATGCCATTGATTAAATCTAACTTGCTGATTATATTCGCTATGCATTTTTAATACAAAGTTTTTTTTTATATTGTCCCTCTGTTTTTATTATATTTCTTAATTTTATTTATATATTTTTATTATCAAACTATATATTAATTTATACATTACTCAGAACGTACTCTTTGTAAGCCTTTTCCCATTGGCTGCTGCTGTCTTGGCGCCAAAATCATACACTATTTAACCAGCGGCCTTATGGCTACTAGACAACAGTTACCTACTGGCAGCAGAACAGCCAAGGACAGCCCAGCCCAGTCCAGTGCAGCACTGGCCACATGGGTAAACGCAATAAACATTACTCTGTATATTTTGTGTTACATCTAAAGTGCCGTCCGCGGTGGCCGAGGGGACTGAGGCGCTCCAGTCACGGTCTGCACGGCCACTACGGTCGGGGGTTCGAATCCCCCCTCGGGCATGGATATTTGTGTCGTCCTTAGTTGTAGCTAGTTCATAAGTAGTTTGTAAGTTTAGGGACTAATGACCCCATAGTTATGTCCCATAAGCTATACAAACATTTGAACATTTTTTGAACATCTAAAGTCAGACTTAGGCGTTTTTGTAATTATTTCCATTAATTCTTGTAGGCTTTTTGTAATTCCGAAGATGACGTATATCAGGTTGAAACCGGTTAATTGAAACTGTTAATTTCTGCGTTCAAGACTGTTTTTTGTATATTGATCATACCAAATAGATCGCTGTTTCTCCTATGACAATGTTATCAAAATTAATGAAAAGTAGGTTTTATAGAATGGCAGCCATACCCGAGAGATGTCTGGAGACCAAGCTGGCCCAACACGATGAGGTACGTGGCTGTCGCGGAGACAGCAGACAACAGTAGCCTCCGGTCGATGTGCAGCAATCCAGAGGCGGAGAAACCGGCGCGAGACCCCCGCTCCGCTTGCCTCAGGAAGTTGTTCACCACAGGGGAGGTCTCTGAGATCCCAGCCGCCCTCCTCAGTAACTCGGCCATCTTCACAGCCTCATCTTCCAGCGCAGAACACGTTAACGCCAACGTCGCCAGGTTAAACACGTGTCGGAGCAGCCAGCAGGCGGAGTAGCTTGCTGAGGATATGACCAACAAGCTGTCTACTGACTGGGGCACCACCAGCCTGGCGAGCAGCTCGTAGCTGCTGTAGATGCAGCCCAGCATGCTGTACGCCACGTGGAAGGTGAGCGTGGGTGCCACGTGCGCTTGAAGCAGCTCGACAGCGCGCTGAAGCACCAGGTGGGCCCTCTGCAGCCTGAGCAACCTCCCGTTGACCTCCAACTGGCGAGGTCTCCACCTCCAGCCCAACAGCAGCTGGGACAGCCTGGGCTCTCCCAGACCAGACAGGGTCTCCACCAGCACCTCATTCAGCGTCCTGAACCGAGTCCACAGCTCCAGCACTGACAGCAGGAACTGCTGCTTCAGTGCAAAGTCACAGAGTAGAACGTAAGTAGTTATGAGTCCTTCAACAACGGTAAACTGACCTAATTTGTTTTCAAAGGTCAGAAATGAGGAGAAGATTAAGACAGTGACCATTAATGCATCCATTACAACAATGATAAGGCCAAATTTAAAGGCTTCCTTTGTAATTCTCGGAGACAGTAACTCGTCAATATGATCCAAAGCATCAAGAAAACCTTTGTAGTGTTTTAGTTTGTTGATAGAACAAGTGAAGAAGCCTGAAGTCAGTCTAAGAGGCATGAGTATTTTCGCAATCAGATCTGTGAACACTATGATTGCCGGCATTGTGGGGTATAGTTTGTAATAGGCTATGGAAACATCCAAAATGCCTACTGCAATGCTGAGTATCACCCATACTGATGAAATTGTTAGGTATCTAGCGAGACAATTATTCAGAGTCCACCGGGATTTCTCTTGCCTTCTGGTTTTTGGAACTATACCCATAATCTGCCACATAGTGTAGCATGTTGTTGGAGTGATGTAGAAAGGGACATCATCCATTACGGCAATGTTTGTTTTAGGACACAAAGAAATAGCTTTATTCACAGCGACAGATTGAAGAACTGTTGGTTTCATCTGATTTACCTTCTGTCTTGTGGGAATAAGAAAACTGCAGGCAAGTTTAACTTAAGCCTCATGCACACAGTCTGCCAGGTAACAACGTATTTTCCTTGGTGTGTGTCGTTGCGTAGCAACAGTCCGTGGTTTAAAACAAACGCTATCAAATGCTTTCATTAATTTAATGCAGCACAGAATGCTAAAGATCGAACCAAATACAACAGACCTAGACTAATAACGGCGAAACAACTCTGTCCAACAGGTCTTTCCTTTATCAGATAAAAGTGTTTTAATTATCCATTTAGTTTTCCTTCACAAGAATGAAAGATTAATACAAAATACATCAACTCAATGATGAAACTAATGAGAATGTGTATCTCTCTAACTGTCACTGTTATTAATGTAATTGTCCCACTGTAGTAGTACGGCACAGAAAACTGTACAACAAAACAACATTCAACGTTCTGTTACCTTATATCGAATACGTGAAGAAACATGAAATTCGGAGACTGTATGGCTAAGAAAGCTTTATTCCAATCTGGAAGTTCAGATTACTAGGACTTCTAGAAGTCACAAGATTTTGTACCTCCTTGCAATAAATACACAGATATTTTTCGTGTTATGGATTTTATTACATAAATAAATAAGAAAACATTACTAGAAGCTAATTTTATCTTCATATCCTGGTATGCAAGATATATGAGACAGGGGGAATACCTTCAGACTTCAAGAAGAATATAGTAATTCCAATTCCAAAGAAAGCAAGTGCAGACAAATGTGAAAATTACAGAATTATCATTTTAATAAGTCATGGTTGCAAAATACAAACACGAATTATTTACAGACGAATGGAAAAACTTGTGGAATTCGACCTCGGGGAAGATCAGTTTGGATTTAGGAGAAATGTATGAACACGGGAAGCAATACTCATATTATGACTTACCTTAGAAGATGGGCTAAGGAAAGGGAAACCTACGATTTTAGCATTTGTAGATTTGGAGAAAGCTCCCGACAATGTCGACTGGAATACACTCTTTCAAATTCTGAAGGTAAAAAGGGGTAAAATATAGGGAGCGAAGATTTATATTCAACTTGTACAAAAACCAGACAGTAGTTATCAAGAGTCGAAGGGCAAAAAAGGGAAGCAGAGGTTGGGAAGGGAGTAAGACAGGGCTGTAGCCTTTCCCCAATGTTGTTCAATCTATACATTGAACAAGCAATGAAGGAACGCAAGGAGATATTTGGAGAGGAAATTACATTTCAGGGAGAAGAAATAAAACCTTGCGGTTTGCCGATGACATAGAACAATATGTCCATTCTGGTTAGTACTTGTATCATTAAAAAGAAGTTGCTCTAGCATTAAAATCTTCCATTATTAAAATGGGGCCCAAACTTGTTAAAAATCTAATAAAGTCAATGGGTAAAGCTGCATTGGGAGAATTATATGTGAGAGCAATAACAATATTATTGTTATCATCCGTCCTTATTTTTAAAATTACTGCCTGGATGTCACTGAATTCTTGAGGAGGCATCACTCTAACTGCAGGTACTAATTCATCGTGGAATAAGGCAACTCCCCATGCATGGTTTGTAAAATTTTTCCGATCACACATATGGTTTAACTGTATAGGGAAATCGTCTGCCCTCACCTCAGTAACTCCAAAATTCTTAGCTTTTTTCTTGCTTGCTTTGAATGAAATCCATTTGCATTAACGAACCCTATGGTTAGATTTTCTCTCCTTAATCCTTTCCAAGCCATGTTGCAACACTATATGTCTTCTTTTGAAGTACCGGAAATTGGTCCTGCGTTTGGTTCCTTTTATTGATGCAATAATGCATCAGTGTACCTGATTGTACACTGTAGATCTTTCTATTGAAGAAGGTCATAGAAACTTGATTCATAGCCAGGACGACGTTCTCTTTTTTCTCAGGAGAAATATTTTTAATGCTGTTGTTATTGCCCTTAGGAGGTCATCTGTATGTGGGAAATTTTGTTCAATCTTAGTTTCAGTATGCAAAGTTGTTGGAGTGCCGATACATTTGATTATAGCTGTTGTTTCAACACTGGCTGGGTCCTTAGGATATTTCGGACATCTGACATCAGTTGAGTGATGGTTCCCATTACAATTCGCCGGTCGCGGTGGCCGAGCGTACTGCGGCGCGCCAGTCACGGTCTGCACGGCCACTACGGTCGGGGGTTTGAACTCCCCCTCGGGCATGGATATTTGTGCCGTCCTTTATATTAGATAGTTCATAAGTAGTTTGTAAGTTTAGGGACTGATGACCCCATAGTTAAGTCCCATAAGCTTTACAAACATTTCATTTCCCATTATAATTCGCTCATTTGAGCTGTTTTATTTCAGAGTTACAGTTACTTGCCAGGTGTTCACAGCACACTTGCTGCTTTTGACCTTGTTCTGGCAGTTTGTTGCTTGATAGTCAAAGTCGGTCACTCCAATGTGGCATACAGAAACTGTCTCCATATCATTGTGGTGGACAAATGATGTGGGCACAACTCAGTATTGGTGGACTTCCGGACTTCTACGGCATTCAGAATGGTGCTTTAACTGCTCAGAGATATGGAGACTATCTTTTGTTGTGCCCTAAGTGGGTGCCATAGGAAATGGGTTCCTTCTTGGTGGAAAATAACGCTCGTCCCCACAGAACTGCACTGGTGGACAACATGCTTGAAGCTGAGGAGTTTAAACAAATAGAGTGGTCTGCTTGTTCACCGGACATAAACCCGATTGATCATGTCTGAGATGCACTTGGAAGATGCATTGCAGCTAGAGTAGCCCCTCCCACAACGGTTGCAGAGCTGGGTATTACACTCATGCAAGAATGGCCAAATATCCCTCAACAGCCAGTTGATAACGTCATACTGTCCATGACACGCAGGTGTGCAACTGTACTGGACATCTGAGGTGATCACACACTGTATTTGAAGGCAATGAGAATGACTTATTCACTGTTATGGTATTCACATGGTCTCTCACTTTAAGTAAAAGCTATGTATATCTCAAGTAAATAGTTGAGAGAGCAAAATATCATACTGTATCACACAAAAAATGTTCAAATGTTCGTAGAACTTATGGGACTTAGCTACAGGGTCATCAGTCCCTAAGCTTACAAACTACTTATGAACTATCTAATATAAAGGACGGCACAAATATCCATGCCCGAGGGGGAGTTCAAACCCCCGACCGTAGTGGCCGTGCAGATTGACTGGCGCGCCGCTGACCACTTGGCCACCGCGGCCGGCGTATCACACACAATTACAATTATTACCAATATCTGGATAACATACTTTACCAAATGATCATTGTGTACAATATCTTACTAAGTTCCCTAATTGTTTTGAGGATGCGTTTTGATTTACGATACTGTTCAAATCCTATGGATCACAAGGGTCCCATGTCAAATTGTAATTTCCGACTTCCTATACACTCCTGAAGTAATCTGTAAATATCTTTATGCATAATATAGACATATTTTATTTATGTTGGTGTGACACCTAATTAATATACAGACCGCATAATATGATTACCTCCTTGTTTTTTTTTTTTTTTTTTTTTTTTTTTTAACCTGTATTACTTCACAAAAATTGAGTATTCCAACAGCGGAATCTAATCTGTTCACATTACTAGTTACAACGAACTGTCAGTTCAAAGTGGAGTTAATTGCCACCTAACAGAGCAAGCACAAAAAGTGGGCCGGCCGCGGTGGCCGAGGGGACTGCGGTGCGTCAGTCACGGTCTGCACGGTCACTACGGTCGGGGGTTCGAATCCCCCATCGGGCATGGATATTTGTGCCGTCCTTAGTGTTAGTTCGTAAGTAGTTTGTAAGTTAGGGACTAATGACCCAGTAGTTAAGTCCCGTAAGCTATACGACATTTGACATTTTGACAGAAAGTGGACAGGCAACATACCTTCTTAGTATGGTGTGACGGCTGTTCTTAACTGTTATTGATCATCACCACGAAAAGGACGGACAGTACTGAAATTAAATATTCATGTTGATTGAGTGCCTTCAGGAAAGACTCAAGAGAAGGACTCCTGACGTCGCGCTTGATTGTGGAAGGAAGACTGAAAAAATCGAAACACATTCGTAAGCACTGTGAACTTGGAAAACGCGTTTTCATTGTAAAATGGCACAATATTGAAGAAATTCCGCGATAATGATGAGTGAGCTGGAAAAAACTGGTACAAAAACCAAGAGAGAACCATGAGTTTGGAATTCCGAGAGCGCTGTACTTGGATTAAATATAGTTTAAAATAGGAAGAATTTTTTATGCATCGAAGAGCCATGACGGACTGAAATATTGAGTCTGAAATTCACGGTGAAAAGATGTCAGTGGCACTATTGGCTGACAACATTCACATCCTCATTTGGCAAATAATACTGGCAAGGACATTTTGAAATTATTTGTTGCGACATCAGTGGGTGAAGGAGGACATACCGTCACTTACGAAAGAATGGAACAACTGCTCATTTATATTCACAGAATATATGGCATCAACTTCGAATGGGCAAAGCTGAAAATGTGTACCCAGCCAGGATTCGAACAAGGATATCTCGCTTTCTAGGCAGTTGCGCTCACCATTACACCACTGGGGACACAGTGATCACCGCAACTGCAAGGACTACCTAAGCACGCCTCCCGCCAGACACAAATTCCCAGCTTTACCCTGCCCACAGTAGTCAACTCAAACTCGCAGTTTCAGAAATTAGTTTCAGTAAGAGTAAGGGCCCTAAACTTCCCCACTAACGAAAGGATCATTGCTCTCACCGGCATATATGTGTGTGTGTGTTGGAAAAGAACAGAGGTCACTTCTGATCCTGCAGTTGTTATTTCATATTCACAGAATACATGACATCAACTGCGAATGGACGAAGCTGAAAATGGAAACACATTTTCAGCTTTGTCCATTCGCAGTTGATGTCATGTATTCTGTGAATATGAAAGAATAATAACTGCAGGATCGGAAGTGACGTCTGCTCTTTCGTAACAGACGCCACACATATATAAACTGCTCAGTTAGCCATACAAATCTTGTAGCACACTGACACAATCTTTACGCCTAACATAGTTGTTAGCAGAGGTCAGTCTCTCAGTATGCTATTACTTTGTAAGGAGATCTCGAGTCTAGGTCTATTGGAAAGCCATCAAGATCTTAAAGAACTGCAGCAGTAAACTTCAGATAAGATGACAGCAATTCCAGCCGATGCACCTTTAGCAAATTCGCGACCAGCGCTCAAAGGTGCCAAGAGGTGTATAGTGGCCACTTTAAAAATCTGCTACAATCAAGTAAGTACTGGTTTTTCATCCCTCTGATGTGTTACTTTATAACCAGGAGCTCTGTTCTGCAGGCCACTGTTATTAGTTCCCCACATTAAATCACAAGTAACAGAAATGAAGATAGAGAGAAACAAAACATCTAAAATGGTGGCAGTGGAGACAAATTTAAGGAATTCTTCTACTTTGTAAACAAAATGATCCATGGTGGACAAAAAAAGAGGACATAAAATATATTCGTATAACCAAAGAGAGGATTTCTGCTCAAAATTTTCTACTAATATGAAATGAATTTGAGGGGAATGGTCCTGAGAATGATATTTTGAAGCATATAATTTTATAGTAGTGAATCATGGAGTGTAGGAAAACTGGAATAAATGTAATATTACAGACGAAGGCTGAAAATTAGGTAGACATTATAAAATACGAATATTTTACAAAGACGTACAATGCTGATGTTTGCTTGTTAGCAGTCTTAATGAAATTGCAGATTATTAGCAAGATAAACATCGATTAAAATAACAGAAAGAAAATCAATAGACCCTAACAGCTCTTGTGTTCTCATTAATTCAACGAACACGTGTGTGTCTATGAATAACTCGACGTTCATCACACGTTGAATGCTTACTTCTCCATGGCGACCATGGAAGCAATAATAAGGTACTCTGTACGCCACTTAGAGTGGCGGCCCTGGTCAGATACCTTTGGGGGGGGGGGGGGGGGCAAAACAGTATAAAATAAGACATGATATACAGTGATCGTGATGTCGTCTGGCAATTCGTTATGTGTGGCATGAGGAGGGATCCTGACGTAAAGACTTCACCTAGTGTTGCCTTCTCTCACAGAAACAGCGGTAATGTCTGTATCAAATGTTCAAATGTTTGTTAAGCTTAAGGGGCTTAACTGCGGGGTCATCAGTCTCTAAACTTACAAACTACTTATGAACTACCTTATACTAAAGACAGAACAAACATCCATGCTCGAGGGGGGATTCGCACCCCCGACGGTAGCTGCCGTGCTGACTGAGACTGACGCGCCGCAGACCGCTCGGCCACTGCGGCCGGCTGTCTGTATCAGGAACAAAAATATTGAACTTTTGATCATTCCGAGACCACTGTATTTTTTGTGGGAAACTTTTGGTGCAATGCCCATGACGTATAAGGTACCTTACTTCCTGTCATTCTTTTGGCGTTTAATCGCACTTGGTCTTATGATCTGCAGCATGTGCATCACATCTATGCAGTTTCAAGTCCTTCCAGGTGTGGGTGTCTTAGCTGACATGGCCATCAGAGTCGTGCAGTGGTCAGAGCTTGCCGTTCTCTTCGGAAGATTGACATTTGGTAAACATGAGCACATGAAGCTATTCCTCCATGATCTGAAATATGTAGATTGGCGTCTGCAAGTGAGGAACAGTTTCACAGCAAGGACTATTGGCACAATGCTATTTATGAGTATGATAGCTACACTTTGCAGTGACTAGTACCAGAAAGAAAAGTTGTTATGAACGTATGGAACCATATGCACGATACAGTTTAAATGTCAATTTTTAATGCACAGAGATGTGTGTCGACACATAAAATCGAGAATAAATATTATCGAAGTAGTTGTGTTATTGAGTAGAGTATGACCAAAGTAAGATACGAGCACTGTTTGATCGTTCCTGTTCAGAAATACAGCGTGAAGCGGCGGTCTCCTTTTGAGAGATCTGAGTGTCTTTTGTTACTGTTTCGACTCCATTTTGTCGGATGCAAACACAATGGCTAGTCAACCCATCACTTCAGTTCTCTTCGCTGAGAAACACACTAATCACAGCATATTGCAATAACTGTAAAAGCTATGTAGCCTCTGGAAGGGTTGACCTCACAAAGACATACAATGTTAAAATTTCCTTGCTCGCAGTTTTAATGAAATTGCAGAGTATTAGCAAGATAACATTGATTAAAACAACAGAAGGAAAATCAATAGATCCTAACAGCTCTTTTGTTCTTATTAATACAGCCAACACTTTAGTATCAATAAATAAGTCCACATCCATCACACGCTAATTGATAATTTCCCCCGTGGCGAGCATAGAAGCATTGATATGGTACTCTGTACACGACTTTGAGTGGCGGCACGGGTCAGATAACTGTGGGGGCAATACAGTATAAAATAAAACATGATGTACAGTGATCCAGATGTCGTATGCCAATCCGTTGTTTGTGGCATTAAAAGAGATCTCCATGTCAAGCCTTCTTCTAGTGTAGACTTCTCTCACAAAAGAAGCGATAATGCCTCTCAGAATATCGAACTGTTGATCGTTCCAAGACCACTGTATTTATTGTGGGGGACGTTTGGTGCAGTGCCCACGACCTTTAAAGTACCTCACTTACTGTCATTGTTCTGGTGTTTAATGGCATTCTGTCTTATGATCTGCAGCATGTACATCACATCTGCGCAGTTTGATGTCCTTCCAGGCGTGGTTTTATTAACTGACGTGGCCGTCAGGTTCGTGCAGTGGTCAGAGCACTCCGTTCTCTTCGGAAGATTGGCATTTGGTAAACTTGGCCACATCAAGGTATTTCTTCACGCTATAAAATATGTAGATCGGCGTCTTCAAGTCAGGAACAGTGGCACAGCAAGGGCTATTGGCACAATGTTATGTATTATCATGATAGCTACACTAATTACTTTAAGTGTGCCTGTCGTGCATCTGTATGATGGCCTGATAGAAAGATATCGTGTGCTGATGTCAACGACATGTGTATTGTACTCAGTACTTTGCAATATTGTCACACCACTTTTTCCATTATTGGTGCTAGAACTTCTGCTGCGGTACAGAGCGCTGAACGGACGGCTCGCCCTAACAGTTCGGTCAGATATTGGAACAGCTGGCTGTGTAGACGAATGCCTCACACAGATCCTCATCGGCGAGCCTCAGCTGGTTCATGAAGAGAGAGGCGTTAGCATCAACGACCTCCGCGGCTCGTTCGCTGTCCTCCACCGCGCGGCAGAGGCGCTTCAGCAGCAGTATGGACCAGCTGTGGCGCTAATGGTGGCCAGCGCTTTCTTCGGGGTCATCTACAGCTCGTACGAGATAATAGTGCTGGTGGTGATGGGAGACGTCGAGAGGATCACCGGCCCCCTGAGCCGGTCCCTGCTCGTGTCCTCGCTGTGGTTGGCCTACCACGGGGTGAAGCTGGTGGCGGTGTCCATGTCGTGCGCCGCAGCCTGCGACGAGGAGCGCCGGACGGCAGTCCTGCTGCACAGGGCGGTAACGGCGTCAGCTCTGTCTGGTTGCCCACTACCAGAAGCTGAGGACTTCCTGCGAGAGGTGCGGGCAGGACCGCCTCTCAACTTCTCCGCAGGCGGCTTCTTCGACATCCGCAGGAGCCTCATCATCTCCACGTTTGCCACCGTCATCACCCACATAGTCATCCTGACTCAGTTTGGCATCAAATACTGAGAAGCTCAAGGCTTAACCGCCATTGAAAGCTGTAGGGAACTTTGTTCTCATCTATGTACATTTACGATACAGAAGTTATTTGTACAACTACGTTTGATTTACGTGGTAAGGTACACTTCTCAAATTTCATCTCGGTAGATTACGACCTGTATAAGCCCTGGAAGGTTATGGAAAGGGGGACACACGATACTTATGTCCCTGAACTTGTGACACATAAATTGTTATAGTTAAAAGGCATTTTACGCCACTGGAGAGCGATCAGCATTTTATATAAAACACTTCATTCAGCCAAGATCGCTAACAATTTATTTTCGTTCCTTAACCGGTTTCGGTGAGCTCAGTCACCATCTTCAGAAAGTCCAGTATTCAGCGTAATATGTAAAAATAGAGACATAACCTTCTAACACACGTAAACATCTTGTTAAAAGTTTTCATCACAGTGTGCTTGGGCCAAGACCACCCTGTTATGAATATCTGGATATTCTGATATCTTAAAGTTATTTTGTACAATCTTAAAATGCTCTACACGCGAAAGTATCACATTTCGGTTCTGGACTGAGAAAGATTAGAAAGTTATTCAGGCACACAGATAACTGTATCATAACCTCTTACAGTGACTACTTTATTGATGTACAAATGCATTAAGTGGGAGAAAAAAATCAAATAGTGACAACCATCATTATTCAAAATGTAGTATGTAGTGGGTGATTCCTGGAAAAATGCACAGTAATTTGTACTATTGCACACGATACTAAATGAGTGCTAACCAGTACTATGATGTATGCTACATGAAAGGTCATCTCTGCCAATTCCTTCAGGCAATGAACAATATATTTTACACTGTAAAATAAAACTCGTTAAATTTAAAAATGTTTTGTTATTTTCATGAGAAAAACTGCATGTTGTATTTCCACTCTCTAATAAAAAACTTGATATTTATGTATCTAATCTCAGCGAAATTTAAACATTGCAGAAAGAACCACATTTAAATGTGCTAGTTCGAACATCAACATCATTATCGTTGTATAATAATTTACTACTATAATCTATATGATTCCTTGCTCACGAACTACACAGATATTCAGTCCACTAAAAGTGTCGACAATCACCTGATAATTTAAAAACACAAGTGAAGATATTTGAAATGCATTAACGAAATTTGAGAACAAAAGAACGAATACCTTACCCAACTCTGCAATCTACATATTGAAGAGGCCATGATACTGTTGTTAAGTATTTACAGAAATAACTGTGTATAGGGTAAAATTGATCCCATTACAAATTCTGACACGTATCCATGACCATTCAGTACCTATAATACGACAAGACATTTATATTTTCTTATTTGAAAGTTTGTAGCTATTCACTTCTAAAGTGTGTATTAATTATACTCATACTTCATAACTTTGTTGGTAGACGAAGGTAATGCGTGAAAAATGTAAGTATAAACCCTGAAACAATCTAAATGCCACATACTCCCGGTAAGCATTCTGATCTTGTAAAGATATTAAACGTATTGAATGGGACCTCTTCTTTCAGTCAATGGCTTATGTGGTTGACAAGGATATACAATTTGACCAAAAGACAACTTTTTCCATTATCTTCTACTTATTTAGTAACAAAATCATTCACATAAGTTAATTCTTTCCTGATAAAATAAGTATTGTCTTCCTGCTGCTATATTCATATCCTAGCAATTTCAGGTTTCAAAATTTGGCTACAAATTATTTGCTGTTGCCGCATATGTAAATGATTTCCACTGTCTTGTTGAGAGACTCTGTTGTGTGCAGTACTTTTAGTTTCATTGTACAGAGAGAGTCATTGTTTCACACTGATGCGAATTAGTGCAGTAGTCAAATTGGGAGCCTGTTATTGCTATTGAAAGCATTGACTTGTGTTTACATATTACGCTGTATGTCACTCACATCTTGTAGTGTTTGACATGTCATCTCTATAGTAAAGGGTTTGTCATATGTTAATTTAGCGGTTTTTTTTTAAAATTTTTTTATTGGATTGGTTAGTTTTTTCCTCTTTCCAGTTCCTATTTCCGTTCTGAAGACGAAATTTTGGTACTGATATTAACAGTTGGTATGATTTACTATCTGTTAATAAAATGTATTTTTCATATGGGAAAACATAAACAGAAATGAATTAAAAGTACTCTTTATATTCAGAGACATATAATTTATTATGTGGCCTATTTATAAACCTGAAGGAAAACCTAAAAGCATTTTTTTAGTAGCTTTGAAGTAGCTTATACTAGTGACAAGGGGTTTTTAATGTTAGATTAAAAACATTTAAATTAATTATTCATACAATGATTTTTTCGAGGGACAACCTCATGGTTACCTTTACTAATACTCATTCTTATAAATCATAACAATTTATGTAAAACACTTCATTCAGCCAAGATCAGGATATTTCAGCAGACAGTACATGAGACTACTCCATGTACGATGTAGGTGATAATAATACATTCCCAGAACGAAGCGCTCAAGCATACAGTTTGGGAATTGGGCGTGCAGTGCCTACATTACACAGCTCCAGTTTTGCAGTCACATTTTTAGTAATCGGTATTTTGTCTGGTATTGTGCCGAGCACGTCATTCTATTTACTCTCAATATTTCTACAATCGTTCTCTATTGTCTTCAAGTGCTGCAAGTTATGGTGTTATATTTACTAGCTGCCTCAAATCCAATCAGAATGCGAAGTATTTACGGTATTTTGCCATTATCTATATTCCGATTCCTGATGGTCCCTACCCCCTTCAAAATTCTTTTGTTTATCATAGCTATCATTGAAAGTGAAAAGCAAATTCTCTCATAACTTCTGGTGAAAATGCTGGAGAAAAGTTTTTAATACATGGAATGCCTAAAAACAAACAGTACTTCATTTTATACATTCGTCCCTGATTATTAGGTTTTCTGATAAATTTAGTACGACACACAATTTTATCATAATGTCGTCACAATTTGGTCTCTTGCGTGACACTAATGTCACGAATAAATAGAGGAAGTTCTCAGTCATACCTGATTTACTTAGTAGTGTGTCGTTAATGTTTCTTGCATCTCTCGTCGACTTTTCTTATCATTTTCTCCCCGTAACATGTTGCCAATTCACTTTGAATGAGGTTCACACCTGGCTTTCGGAGCCCTAGATTGTCTTCAATATTACAAAGAGTACTTTTGTCTCTTAGATGAAAGGAGTGAAATACAGTGGATGCCATTTTATATGAATCTACTGTCTTTTCCTGATCTTCATTTACATATACGTCTATATTCTTACTTCGCGGAGTAAAGTGCATGGCGAAGGGTACATCATACCACTATTAGTCATTTCCCTTTCTGTTCCAGACAGAACGAGGGAAAGTGGATGCTTCTGCTATGTTGGCCGCCATGTCAGATAAAAATGTAACTCCAACGACACAACACTTATCAACAAAGTTATTATTTCAAATATTCAAATGTTTGTTAAGCTTATGGGACTTTACTGGGGTCATGAGTCCGAAAACTTATAAACTATCCGATTTTATTTAAACACCTGTTTTTAAACAGCAGTGCTGCCAACATAAATGATAGTACTGCTCTCAAAATATCTTGGCTCTCTAAAGAAAGTATTTAAACAGCACTGATAGCATACATTTTGCTGCTCACAAATTGCCCAGAGATGCCTTTCAGAGACGGCATTGTAGAGAGACCCTGCGAGTTATAACTCTAGGAAGAATCGATTCTTGGTTTTTGGTAAGATCAACGCATAGTTCTTTTTTAAGGTCACACTTTATTTATAGTAATACAGTGTAGAATATCTGTTAAACTAAACAACATGCCTCGGGTATCAGTTGGTAGACAACATCACTTATAGTGGTGGTGATTCCACTAAAAAGAATACTGTTAAGACTGAAAGAAAAGTATCGTAAGCTGCACTTGATGGAACTTCTGTGTTTATAAGAGCTACTTTGAATTTTAGCATAGTGAATAGGAATGAAACAGCTCAAGCAGGTAGCGTATGGGTTACAGTAGCAAATGTTTGTGTTTGAGTAATATTGATAGACTAGAGAGCTTTAACCGTAGTGATATTATTATTTATAGGACATTTAATGTTGGTGAAGTTTATAATAAAGATATTTTACATTGATGTGAAGCGATTTTTGCTGTTGTATCTCCCAGGAGCACTCTGGGGTGCTCTCTGTGTGAGGCTGCTCTGGGCATCTCTGTGAGCATAGGACGTTTAATAACAGTGAAGTTAATAATGAAGATATTTTTGAATCTCATTATTATTGGAGGCCTAGACAGATTTAATAGTCGCGATATTATTACTTGTAGGACATTTAATATGTGCGAGGTTTATCATTCTATATATAAAAGGAAGTGTCCCGACTGACTGACTGATTGACTGACTGATTGACTGACTCATCATCGCCCAGCCCAAACGACTGAAGATAGAAACTCGAAATTTGTAGAGGGTGTTGGTCTTACTCTGTAGGCGTTATTTAAGAGGTGATTTTTCGATATTCCGTCCGTGACGAGATGAAACGTTTATTGAAAATACGTTGCTATTTTGGCAATTTTGAAGCTAGAACTACAAAATTTCGGATTTTAATTCAGGATTCGAATTTAAAAGACACGTGTTTCGGCATATGTTTAAATTCAACCAATAAGGAGACGCAAAAATTGATTTTCAAAAATATGTTGCTGTTAACTCAAATTTTAAGCTACAACTACGAAACTTTGGATATGGAATCTTGGTCAGTATTTTAAAAAACACGAGTTGTACTGGCTGGCAGCTCGTGAATTCGCGGTTGCCAACTTCCAGTAATAAGAGATAGCGGAGCGTATTCAAGGATCTGCGACAGCGGAAAATACGAACATGCGCCAGCACCACTAAGCGGTATGTCAGACACGGTAGAATGAAGACTACTACAAACCATAGCTAACCTACCCAGACAAACCCCCAACAACGATGTATACGAAATCACCAAAATAATACCACTACAGACAAGACTCGCCAAACTAATAACCTGATATGGATCCCACATACTGCACTAAAGAACAGACATGGAAGACCTACTTACCACCAAACCAAACGCTACGAGTTCAACAAGTAAGAGGGTAAAATAGGGGATGAAAACTTCTTTTTGAAAACACGTTGCTAATCATACAATTTTGAAGCTAGAGCTGCAAATATTTGTATTGTTGGTTAGAATTTCAAAAATACGTGTTTCGGTGTTTTTGGAAATTCAAGCATAAAGAGGGTTAAATTGTAGAGGAGAAGTTATTCGATAATCTGTTTCTATTTAGGCAATATTGAAGTTAGAACTACAATTTTTAGGATTTGGATTCGGGGTTCGAATTTAAAAGACAAGTGTTTTGGTATTTTCGGAAATTCGACCAATAAGTGGGCGAAATACGGGATTCAAAAATTGATTTTCAAAAATATGTTGCTGTTAACTCAAATTTTAAGCTACAACTTCGAAACTTAGGATATGGACTTTTGATCAGGATTAAAAAAGACACTAGTATCGGTTTTTTTTCTTTCTTAAATTCAACCATACAGGGGATCAAATTGCAGAGGGGATGTTTTTCGAAAATCTTTTGCTATTAAGGCAATTTTGAAGCTACAACCACATAAATTGGTATACGTTTTCTTGGTCAGAATTAAAAAGACACGTGTTTCGGTATATTCAGAAAATTAATCATTTAGGAGGTGAAATAGGAGATGAAACATTTTTTGGAAATACGTTGCTACTAAGTCATTTTTGAACCCAGAATTACAAAAAAATGATATTTGCATACTTGGTTGAAATGTAAAACACACACGTTGGGGTATTTCCCCAAATTCAACTATTAAGGTGTGCCATAGGGTGTTACTAGAAGTAAAATCAAATGTTCAAATGTTTGTAAATCTTACTCAACTACGGGATCGTCAGTTCCTTCTTAAACTAACTTAGACGAACTTATGTTAAGGACAGCACAAACAACCATGTCCGAGGAGCGAATCGAACCCCCGACGGCGAACAGATACGCGCACCGCAGCATGGCGCCTCAATACACACGGCCATTCTACCGCGGCTACAAGTAGTATCACAACATTTCATTATGACAGTACTTAAGCTACATCTATGAAAATTTATATTAAGAGGGAGAAACAACTGGTGCAGACCAACCAGCCTACGCATGCGAAGCAGCGGGCGTTAAGCTAGTAATAAATATAGTGGTAAATCTTATTATTGTTGTTTTATGTCTTTTATTGTTACGAATTATAGGAGGGGTAAGGTAAATGGAGATGAGAATGTACATATTTGGGTTAAAGGTGCTGGTGCTTGTGTGAAAACATTAAGTGTAGTGGGGATTGGGTACAGTATTATTTAAAAAATTTAAGTGTGATCTTGGAAAAAAAAATCTACACATTGAACTTCCTAAAAGCTGAGAAGTGATTCTTCCTGCTGTAACTCTAAGGGGAACTCTGGGATTCCTTCTGTGTGAGGCACATCTGATCATCTCCGTGTCCAACAGCATTTGTGTGATAAGTGCTTTTTCAATAATTTATTTAGAGAGCCACAAATAGGACGTTCAGTGTTTGCGGGAGCCATTTTGAATTTTAGTACAGAGAAGAATGAACTAGAAGGAAGGAAGGAAGGAAGCTTAGGGTTTAAAGTCCCGTCGACAGCTTGGTCATTAGGTCGGAGTTTTGGGTAAGAATGGGGAAGGAAATCGGCCGTGCCCTTTCAAAGGAATCATCCCGGCATTTGCCTGGAGTGATTTAGGGAAATCACGGAAAACCTAAATCTGGATTGCCGGAGGTGAATTTGAACCACCATCCTTCCGAATGCGAGTCCAGCGCGTTACCACTGCGCCACCTCGCTCGGTGTATGAAAATGCTCATGTGGGTAGTGGATGGCTTATTGTAGCAATCGTTCGTGTTCATTCTTTGAGTAACATTGGAGGACTAGAGAACTTTAATGGCCGCTATGTTATTACTTATAGGACCTTTCATATTGGTGAAGTTATAATTAAAGATATTCTACATTGATCTTGCCAAAAGCAAAGAAGCCATTCTAGGTGTTGTAAATGTCAGGAACGCATCGGGATGCACTCTGTGTGAAGCATCTCTGCACATCTCAGAGAGCAACAGCGTTTATGTTAACAGTACTGTTTAAATGTTCAGATGTTTGTAAATCTGTTGAACTTAACTTCTGTGGTTGTTATTCCCTAGACTTACAAACTACGTAAACTAATTTAAACTGACCTAAGGACCACAGGCACACCCACGCCCAAGGGAGGACTCAAACCTCCGACGGCGAGCAACGGTGCGATCCGTAGCAAGGCGTCTTACAGCGATCGGCCACTGCCAGTGTAGCTGCTATTTCAATAAGTTTCTTAGAAAACCAAGATCTTTAGAGAGCACTACCGTAATTTATGCTGGTAGCACTGTTGTTTAAAGAAGCTGTTTCAATAATATTGTTTGTGGAGTGTGTTATATCTTTGGAGTAAGATCTTTAGAAAGTCACATGGCGGCCAATATGAGCATCTTTGTGAGAAACAAAATTTATGTTATCAGTACTGTTTAAATAACTTCTTTAGAAATCCAAGATTTTTAGCGAGCAGTGGTTATATACAGACTTATATACAGTAGTGGAAGAATGATCCTCTGGCAATATTAATGAGGTATCTCATGAGCACTCAAATGCAGATGCCTGTGCAGCAGCCTCAGCCCGTCTGCTAGAACTACTGCTGACGCAACTCCTTAAATACGGTACACTGTATCTTGACACCAGAAGTTCACAACTAGGAACTCAGCAGCTGTTGTCTAGTAAAACTAAGATGACAGCCTCCGCATTGGCTGCCATGTTAATTTAAAAAGATCTTATTTCAGAGACATAACACATTCTGCCTGTGATATTATTTAAACAGCTTTTTTATACAGTAGTGTTGCCTTCTCTCAAAATATCTTGGCTCTATAAGGAACCATAAATGCTGTTGATCACAGAGATGCCCATAGGTGGCCTCATACAGGAGCATCCACAATTACCCAACGTTCTCTGCTTTTAACAAGATCAATGTGAAGTCGGTTTTCCAAGGTTACACTATATTTATGATAATACAGTGTACAATCTCTGTTAAACGTAACTTATTCAAAAACATCAGCACCTTTAACCCTATGTGCAGTCTCACCTTCATCTACCTTACGCCTACTATGAGTCCCAACAATGAAAGGCATATTATAATAATTGCGTAGCTTGTTATCAAAGGCGGACATCTGTCGTTTGCAAATAACTGAGATAAACGCCATTTTTATTACGAGACGTGGAGTTAATACATATGCATGCTAGTTTGGTGATCATTTGCAACTAAATGATGACCAAACTAGCATGCATACGTATTAACTCCACGTTTTCGTAAAAAGAAAAGAAGAAGAAAAAATGGCGTTTATCTCAGTTATTTGCAAATGACAGATGTCTGCCTTTGATAACAAGCTACTAAATTAATATGATTTAGCATATCTTTATTATAAACTTCGGTAATACACTACTGGCTATTAAAATTGCTACACCAAGAACAAATTCAAATGAAAAACGGGTATTCATTGGACAAATATATATGATCCTAGAACTGACATGTGAATACATTTTCATGCAATTTGAGTGCATAGATCATGAGAAATCAGTACCCAGAACAACCGCTGTAATAACGGCCTTGATACGCCTGGACATTGAGTCAAACAGAGCTTTGAAGGCGTGTACAGGTACAGATGCCCATGCAACTTAAACATGATACCACAGTTCATCAAGAGTAGTGACTGGCGTATTATGATGAGCCAGTTACTCGGCCACCATTGACCAGACGTTTTCAGTTGATGAGAGATCTTGAGAATGTGTTGGCCAGGCAGCAGTCGAACATTCTCCGTATCCAGAAAGTCCCGTACAGGACCTGCAACATCCGGTCGTGCATTATCCTGCTGAAATGTACGGTTTCGCAGGGATCGAATGAAGGGTAGAGGCACGTGTTCACATCTGATATGTAACGGCCACTGTTCAAAGTGCCGTCAATGCGAATAAGAGGTGACCGAGACGTGTAACCAATGGCACCCCATACCATCATGCCGGGTGATACACCAGTATGGCGATGACGAATACACGCTTCCAATGTGCGTTCACCGCGATGTCGCCAAACACGGATACGACAGAACTTGGATTCATCCGAAAAAATGACGTTTTGCCATTCGTGCACCCGGGTTCGTCGTTGCATACACCATCGCAGGCGCTCCTTTCTGTGATGCAGCGTCAAGGGAAACCGCAGCCATGGTCTCCGAGCTGGTAGTCCATGCTGTTGCTAACGTCGTCGAACTGCTTGTGCAGATGGTTGTCATCTTGCAAACGTCCCCATCTGCTGACTCAGGGATCGAGACGTAGCTGCATGATCCGTTACAGCCATGCGGATAAGATGACTGTCTTATCGACTGCTAGTGGTACGAGGCCGTTGGGATTCAGCACGGCGTTCCATATTGCCCTCCTGAACCCACGGATTCCATATTCTGCTAACATTCATTGGATCGCGACCAACGCGAGCAGCAACGGCACGATACGATGAACCGCAATCGCGATAGGCTACAATCCGACCTTTATCAAACTCGGAAACGTGATGATACCCATTTCTTCTCCTTACACGAGTCATCACAACAACGTTTCACCAGGCACCGCCGGTGAATTGCTGCTTATGGGAAATCGGTTGGAAATTTTCCTCATATCAGCACATTGTGGGTGTTGCCACCGGCGCCAACCTTGTGTGAATGCTCTGAAAAGCTAATCATTTGCATATCACAGCATCTTCTTCCTGCCGGTTAAATTTCGCGTCTGTGGGACGTCATCTTCTTGGTGCAGCAATTTTAATGGTCAGGAGTGTATTAAGTATCCTATTAGAAAAATTGGCTCCATAAAGAACTTATTTAAACAGCAATGATACCACAAATGCTGTTTATCACAGATATACCCAGAGGTGCCTCATACAGGGAGCATCGCAGTTTGCCCCTGAACTATCATAAATAAAATGTGATGTTGAAAAAAAAGACTACACATTGATCTTGCCAAAAGCCGAGGACCGATTCTTCTTTGTATTGTTGCTGTCAGGGCCACTCTGAAATGCTCTCTGTTTGAGGCACCTCTGGGCATATGTGATCGGTGCTGTTCAAATGAGTAGAGACTCAAAGTCGTTAGAGAGCAGTACCGTCATTTATTTTCACACGAATATAGTTGTAAGCGATACTTGGTGAACCTACTGTGTTTGTAGGAGCCACTTTGAACTGATTAAGCATGTAGTGGACGGCTTACTGTAATCATTCGTGTTTGTTATTAGAGTAACATTGGAGGACTAGTCAGCTTTAATGGTGGTAATATGATTACTTATAGAACATTTAATATATGAGAAGTTTATAATAAAGGTATTCTACATTGATCTTGCCCATAGCTGTGAAGCGATTCTTGGTGTTGCAGCTCTCAGGAGCACTTCGGAATGCCTTCTGTGTGACTCCCCTGCGCATCTCTGTGAGCAACAGTATGTAGTTGTCAGCGCTGTTTAAATCAGTTCCTTATACAGTTAAGATCTTTAGAGAGTAGTACTATCATTTATGTTGGCAGCACTGCTGTTAAAAAGTTGTCTAAGTAATATTGCTGCTGGAATGAGTTATGTCTTTGGAGTTAGATCTTTTGTAATGTAGCATGGCGGCCAATATGGTTGACCAGGTAGGGCTAGGCTGCTGTCTTTTACTAGCCGGCAGCCCCAGAATTAGCGCTTGCCAACTTCCAGTAAGAGATAGCGGAGCGTATTGAAGGATCTGCGACAGCGGTAAATACGAATATGCCGCAGCACCACTAAGCGGTATGTCAGATACGGTAGCCCAACGACTCCTTTCGGTGGAATAAAGACTACTACGAAGCATAGCTAACCTACCCAGACAAACCCCCAACATCGATATACGAAATTACAAAAATAATACCACTAGAGACAAGACTCGCCAAACTAAGAGCCTGATATGGATCCCACATACTGCACTAAAGAACAGATATGGAAGACCTACTTACTACCAAACCACACGTGACAGGACTACCAAAATTCAAATACATTTACCGTGCGCATACAGTAGCACAAAACACCTCCCAACAATATCCTGACCTAGCACTCACAATGATACAACTGACGCAGAACGAGACCACACCACCACACCTGGATATAATAAGACCCATGCCACAGCTACCATAACGGCCTCCAGCACACAAGATACAACCAGCAGCACAACAAGCAAGTCAACCCACACAGTGGACCACAGACAGCACAACAACAGAAAGACACACAAGACGCTCAAAACACAACCACATCAAAACACACACTGTCATACAAGAAAACAGCACAAGCAGGCAATTTATATCATAGAAAAGAAGACTGTTAACCCAAACACTATTATCTGTACATAGTTTTCACTGTATTATAGTTTCTTATTTTTCTTATCTTAATTATTTTGACCTATTTTCTTTTTACTGTTAGTACCATTAATTGTCGCTGTATGTATATCTCATAATAAATAACTACTCAATATGTCCTCTTAAACTTTTAGTTATAAGAATTATTTTGTTCAAATGTTTAAAAAATTAGAAAAATTCATCAAAACCTATATAATGAAAGTCACGTACTCAAAGATATAAAAAAGTAATAAAAATTAATAAACGTAAAAACCTATGACTGATAAAAGGCAAACAAGATGAGCCCTAAAACAGCACGCCTTCTCCGTTAAGGAGTAAGAAAATAGAAAAAACGTGCACGAAAAAAAAAAAGAAGAAGAAGAAGAAGAAGGAATAGGGTAACGCTGACTGATTGGCTCAGGCTGCTGCACAGGCATTGGACTGCTCACAGCATGCCTCGTTGATTTTGTCACAGGGAGTGCTGTCGTGTAACGTTACAGCCACTGTCAGCTTTGACTTGCATATAGACAATATTTCAGTCGACTAAATCAGTACCGCCGCCCTCCAATTGTGCCTGAACTATCCTTCCAGTATACATTCTACGCCTCGCCAAATATTTCAGGGCTACTTATGGCAGTAATGAGCCAGCACTCGGACCCAAGGATTATCTGAGTGCAATAAATTCCTTTCAATGCAGTAATTTTGGGAACTTTGTTAGGGATACTTTTATAATTTGCCGCTAATATTTAACACTTGAATTGTTTCTCGTCTGGACAGGACCTGATTTCACTGACTGTGCGATAAGTTGATAATTTAGTCAAGATAAGAAGCGTGCCCGGATAAACTAACGATTAAGGTAAGCACTGGCCCTAAGTGGAAATCTGGGTTCGAATCTCAGTGTGGCACAAATTTTCAATTTCTCCTTTGAATTTAATGAAATGCTCTGACACAAACGAGATGTTTAGAAGTTTGTAATTCAAAAATATATTTAATTAAATTATTGTGAATTCTCCTTCATGGGAATAAGTCATATCGATGTGAACAGTGAAAATGTATGAGAAAGAGTGCTGTCATTAAAATCCGCCACTGCAGATTCGATCAAGAATGATTTTCAAGTAACAGGCTTGACATCAGATGAGGCAACAATGTTAGCATTGAATAGTGGTTCATGGAGTAATTTTATTACGGGGACTATGCTCCAATCGTCTCTAACGACCAAGCTGTCGACGGGGCGTTAAACACTAAGCTTCCTTCCTTCCACTATGCTCCCAACAGAACGCTGAAAGGCACAATCAGTCTGTAATGGTGAGGATGATGATAATGACGATGGAAGAATTTTGATGCAATGGCTACAGGTTGCGTGCATAGTGGATCAGTATAATGAAGCGGACTGGAAGAATGGTGACTGCTCCATGAAAAAAGTCATGGCATCCTCTTAAATGCGTAGGGATTACGACAGCATGGATGTGTAGCAGTAACACTGATGCTGGTCCTGACACGTCCGACATGGAGATATATACCCTACACCAGTTATGTTGTCTGTTTCCTGAATGTTTAAAAACAAAAAATTTGCCTTAAGTAACGACGTAGAAACAGTGAGCTCTTGGCCTGCACGAAAGATCGCGTGATGAAATTCGTTTCTACAGGGGCATATCTCAGGTTCTATTGCTCTTAGAGATGAGGGGCGAAACGTTTAGTATATCTCCTGCCCTTGTTATTATTTTTATACCTAACAGAGGAACAGGAATACAATAGCTATCACAACTACACAGTATCTGCAGCCCAGTCAAGTTGACCAAATTCTCCAACAACTTTTTAATTTTTTTCAATATCTTAATGCGTTGCCCAGATGCAAAGATTCACTGTTACCGAATTTAGGCAAAAAATTACGAAAGCCGGTTTTTAGCCATTTTTTACAATATGGATCGCAAATAAGTAACAAGTAATAATAGAAAATTCCCGAAAATTTAAAAATATATTATGTAAATATTTATCTAGAAACGCCATTTTCCAGATGCCGATAAATCTTCATCTGTTATCAAGACACATAACAAAAACATGATGTAGAGGTACCAAAAGCGCTAAGACAGGGTCTCTTAGATGCTATGAAATTTACGATCTGATTCTCAGAAACCTTCCCGCCAAACTCAATGATTTTGCACATCTTACTGTTTGATACTTTCGTTCATTGGAGTTACTGTGTAACATAAAAAACAGTACATTGGAACAAGTTTTTAATGTTTTACAGATGTAAAAACAAACTGCGTAGACTTTTCATATTGTTGATTTTAGATCTACATCTACATACATACTCCGCAATTCACCGTAAGGTGCGTGGCGGAGGGTACACTGTACCACTACAAGGCATTTCCTTTCCTATTCCACTCCCAAATTGAACGAGGAAAAAAAGAATGCCTATATGCCTCCGTACGAGCCCTAATTTCTCTTATCTTGTCTTTGTGATCTTTACGCGAAATGTAAGTAGGCGGCAGCAAGATCGTACTACACTCAGCTTCAAATTCCGGTCCTCTAAATTTAATTAACAAAAATTCACGAAAAGAACGTCGTCTTTCTTCCAGCGATCCCCAATTGAGTTGCCGGAGCATTTCCGTGACACTCGCGCATTGGTCGAACCTACCGGTAACAAATCTAGCTGCTCGCCTCTGAACCGCCGCTATGTCTTCCTTCAAACCGATCTGCTGCGGATCCCAAATACTTGAGCAATACTCAAGACGTGGTCGTACAAGCGTTTTATACGCGGTCTCCTTTACAGGTGAAGTACATCTTCCCAAAATTCTCCCAATAAACCGAAGTCGGCTGTCCGCCTTACTCACAACTGTCCTTACATGCTCGTTCCATTTCATATCGCTCTGTAATGTTACGCCTAGATATTTGAACGACGCGACAGCATCAAGAAGCTCACTACTAATGCTGTATTCGAACATTATAGGATTGTTCTTTCTACTCATGCGCATCACCTTACATTTTTCTACATTGAGAGCTAGCTGCCATTCTTCGCACCAACTAGAAATTTTGTCTAAGTCAACCTGTATACTATTACAGTCAGTTACAGACGACACCCTCCCATACACCACAGCATCATCAGCAAACAGCCGCAAATTACAACTTACTCTGTCCATCACATCATTTATATAGATAGAAAATAATAGCGGTCCTATCACACTCCCCTGGGGCACGCCTGACGATACACTCGTCTCTGATGAACACTCGACGTCGAGGACAACGTACTGCGTTCTATTACTTAGGAAGTCTTCCAACCAGATCATACATACCTGAATATGAATTTATAGGAGATACAGATTGTTTATTCCTTTTTATTTAAATTGAGACTAGAACAATATCTCATTGTGATCTCGAGATATTGTATCCGGTGGACGTCTATCTAAGCGGAGATGTTGGCTGCTACGAAACAATTTTTAGAAAACAATTGTGTAAAAAGATTTGAGTTTGGGCAGTGTAGTCGGACATATTCTCTCGTTAAATGACTCAATTTCTTTTTGTTATTCGTAGTATACTCTATAGAAATGGGTTGAAACATGTAAAGAAATTGTCAGATACTTACTGATGAACAGAATTGGTCTTATATAGACAGCACAAACTGACATAGCAAGGAAAAGGATGGAACCAGGAGGAAAATGCTACTGTCAAAGAACAAAAAAGGGAAATATGTCCCTGATTAAATGATGCTGATAGAAAAGTGGAGAATCAGCTGCTTCGGGTCCTTGTACCTGTTTCCTCAGCAAAAGTTTTGTCTTACCACCATATTCACGTTTATTTCTGAAACACAAGAGCAGATAGCGACATTAAAAAGTGAGTGCACCCAGTAACAGTTAGAAAAAAAAACCATGGAGAACAGATATTCATGATGAGAGGTGGAAAGTAGCAGTAAAAAAGATGAATGAACAGTGGGAGCAAATGACAGAAGAGACTATTCAAATAAAAAAGCTACTGTATTAATGGAAACCACGCATAAGCATTGAGGATCCTGATCCCCCAGACTGATGAAGTTTAGTACGAAACATTTTATGCAATTCTCTCCATACTATCTACCCAAGGCGCATGAAGATGTTCGGTCTGTGTGTCACAATTCGGACTAAACCTCCTGCAAGAACAAATGTAGAGACTACTCTTTTCCTGTGTAACTCTATTTTTCACAAAGATCTACGAAGTTTACTTAATATAATAGTAGTTTCGTTCATATAAAGTCTTTCTTAGGTGCAGTTGCTTTGCGTTTCGTCAAGTTAGTGGTAATTTGTAATGTATCAGTTGAATAACTGTATTGT
Organism: Locusta migratoria; assembly: GCA_026315105.1. Classification (NCBI taxonomy): domain Eukaryota; kingdom Metazoa; phylum Arthropoda; class Insecta; order Orthoptera; family Acrididae; genus Locusta; species Locusta migratoria. Next base: position 338,405,011 of record CM048745.1, read on the forward strand.
CTATTTTCCTGAGTGAAGACCTATACGGCGCTACTTTAACAGAGTTCCACTCACTGTATTACCTTGAATAGCTTAATAATATGATCACTGAACAGTTTACATAAGTCACGAATGTATCTATAACTGACACACACTCAAATACGGTACTTCTGAGGCTATTCCATTCAAGCTGGGGCTGCGGTATCCATCAACCACTTTACAAAATATATTTGCATATTTTATTTTCTACGAATATGTTACCGAGCGATGCGTCGCAGTTGTTCAAACGGTTCAAACGACCATCCTGATTTAGGTTTCCGTGATTTCTCTTAATCATTCTAGGCAAATTGTTGATGGTTCCTTTCAAAGTGCATGAACAATATACGTCCCCATCACTGACTGGCCATTAAACGCTAATTCTTCTTCGCTCCTCCTAAGACTATGCTATTTTTATCTGTTGATACGCCACAGAGTAAAAAAGGTGCAGAAATTAAATTTTCTATGCTATCAGTAGAGACAGAGATTTCATGAAGAAGTTACTCATAGATACTGAAATCAACAGGGATGTGCTTCATTAATGTGAGAGTGCTTATTTTCACGATAAATGAATTCCCTAGGACGAATTTGTTCACTGCATTCAAAAGTGAAACAGTGAAAAGAATGTGCGAGTTTGACCTGTATGTTAAGATCCTACATCGTCGCTAGTGACACATTACTTCCTGAAGCGTTTCTGAATTTTATTCTTTCATGAAATTGTATATTAGGCCGTGGTTTTCCCGTAGTTATTATAATCTGACATACTTTCAGTGAGGAGTCCAACTGGAACATATTATGTATTAGAAAATACAAATGTATTCCAAGCCACAGTTTTTTGTATACTCTTTTAATACTTCATATGCAATGCACAACCAGTTTCGACCTGTATTTTCATGTAATTGTACTTGACTGGGTCTAGCAAAGATAAATAAATAAATTTGCACTTATTGCAATAAGTTATTTAATATTATTTGCGTTATGGTGGTACTATCTCAATAGTAAAATGAGAAGCAGTTCGTTGCTAGCACTCATGAAATATTCAGGTAAATATCAAATAATAATTGTTCAGAGACATATTTTGTCTGAATATGTATCACAGTTATTAATATGAAGAGAGGCCTTAAATTAAAATTTGTACCATGACCAGAATTCGAACCTGGGACCTCCTGCTTAGTAGGCAGTCGCTGTACCTCTAAGCCACCATGACTTAATAGATATGGTGACTGCACAGACTCTCTTAAGGCACGTATTTCTCCACCACAAAACTTTAATTCCTGGCTCATGTTCCGCAATTTAAATACACATCAATGTAGCCGAGGCTCACTAATAGAGGAATTGTACCCAAGCAAAGAACATTTTAATTCAATGCCTCTCCTTCAGATTATGATCTCTGATAGATATTTACGCATAATATGTCTTTGAACAATAATTTCATATTTACATTATCACCTATGCCTGAGGAACAATACAGTATCCTTCCCATAAATATTCATTGCAGGGGTGCTATTCTGCTACTGGAAAACCTTGGTAACATTGATATGTATTTACATAGGGGAACATGAGGCAGAATTGAAGTTTGTGTTGTGGAGGGAGACATTCCTAAAGATTGTCTGTGCAATCGACATATCAATTATGTCATGGTGGCTTAGTGGTATAGTACCTGTCTAGTAAGTAGGCGGTCCAGGTTTGAATACCGGCCATGGTACAAATTTGAATGCAATGTCTTCTTCAGATTAATATCTGTAAAATATTATCGTATTTGGGTATGTATGTCTGGAGAACATGAAAAAAATTTAATCACATACAGTTTAGACATTGAATACCTCAACTTCTAGTTTGACAATGTTCATTACGTTTAGTGGCAAGTCCAACTTTTTCTGAATCAAAATGTAGCTCATATTATGTTTATATAAAGAAATTAACAGCTGTGCATGAGTCTGGATAAAACTCATATATGTCTTGGCCGATTTGAATAATTTTTGTTTTGTTTTGTTCATCATAACATAGGAGTCGCTAAATGAAGGACAGAAAAAACCCCAAAGGACTGCTGAAAAATCGAATAAAATCTATTAACAGTCACATGGAAGGGCAACCCAGCATTCACAACTGTTTCAGCTGTGTGTCGATTACGAAAAAAGCTCAAAAATACTAGGAGAACAAATAAAAAATTGGACATAAATTTTTCTAGAGCATTTATTACTTTTTAGAATACATTTTTGGTTTAATGTTACATATTTGCTTACTATGATGATATTTCATTTATCTACCCTTACCCAATGAAAAGCAAATATTCTAGTGAACATGATATATGTAAAGCAATGTTTTCGTCAAATTTACATGTTATAGTCTGGTGTTTCTTATCACCAACAAAAAGAATTTTAAGTGGTTGAAGCAGCTAGTGATAATTTTATGATGGAATGATTTGTGAAACACTTTTGACATGTTGTATTCAGAATAATGATACTATTTAGAACCATCAAGAGGAACTGCTTTTCTTCAAAATGAAATTATGTATTTATGTAATTATGATTTAACATGAAGTTAAAAGAAAATTAATTAGTGTCATCCGTTCAGTAATAACTTTTCATTAATGTGACTTAAGACCAAATGCATCATGATAGCAGTATAAATGATCTAAAATATAATACTAACAACGTTTTTCAGTGTGGCTACCTATCTACTGGACAATATTTAGCACTACATAGCAAGAGCCACAGATTTCTTGTGCTTCGTTTCATATAGAACTTTATGTAACACAATAAAATATACTTCCATGCATGTTTACAAATGTTTATTCCAGCTAACTCAGATATGAAGCTTCAAGTTCATAATGTAATAGAATGTGAAAAGTATCTTCAGTGAAATTATGAAGTAGGGATACATGGCCAATTAATTTCTCTTTTGTAACAGTAACTATATTTCACTAAGTATTCACAATTAACTAAATTCAAATAGTGCAATATCATTCAATTTTAGACTTTCCTTTTAAAAATTCTAGTTTTCGTTGAACAGTTATGTCAAATCTTTATGACAATAAAAATCCAAGAACACAGTCTTATTATCTATAATAATTGTGACAAATGAATATGCATCACTGAATCTGCACATGCAGACACTATCATTTAATGGTCAGTCACTTCCATGATGGTACATTATGACTACATTTTCAGGAACATAATGAAATAACAAACTACAGTTGAGGGGCAAATTAGGTAAGGTAACCCCTTTTACAGAAATTATTTTCTTTAGAGTAAGAGGATAATTCCAATTGATTGAGTTTAACTATATAATAAATGCAGATGAATGACATTCCTCTGAAGGTCAGTTATTGGGGAAAAGATCGTATGTTTCTGCAGTTAATAAAGGATTTTTTAAAAACTATTTTGGTACAGAGAAACTAATAGTAGAGGAATGAAACTATAGAATAACACAAAAAATAGAATGAAATATATATTGATATATAGACCGATTATAACAAGCAGGTGGTGAATTCGACTATATGGTCCACAAAAAACCAAGCAGTAGATCAAAGAAAGAAATAAAGAAGACTGAGATGTTTGAAGTTTATTTGATAAACTGAATACTACCGAAAATAATTCCATGGACACAATGTAATATATGAAGGATTTAAAAGCCTTTTGTCCTTAACGTAAGTCCACTTCCTTGGGAAATTACATCCAAAGAAAGGGAAAAGAATAAATAATAAAAAGTTGTAATTTACATGTGAACAGTAAAAGACGAATTCAAAATGAATTTGAACAATAATCTCACAATAGAAGGTCAACTCAAATTACTTACTGGATTCCCGATTACAAGAACGTACTGACAATAGGACATTATGTGGTGTAGCGTAATGGGCCATGTAGAGCTGAGGATTTTATGCAAATTAAATAATGAAACGATTCTCAATGCAGGATCGATCAAAAACTCCTGATGATATTTGGGAGTTCCTTGTTGTGACACAGGTATGTTCAGTGGGTGTGTCTCATCCATTCTCCCTCTATTTCTATACGGTTTGTCAGATGAGCTCATGATTTTCCCTCTGAGTAGGATATTACACAATGTTCTTGGGTCTCATTCCTAAAAATTTTCACATTCGCCTGAAGGAGATTTTCCTGAACGCAGAACTGTGGCAATGGATATTGATTTTTGCATATCATGGCCCAGCAGGTCATCCAACAGCTCAGTAAAGTCGAGCAGCCTAGCCACTTGCACATAATGGTGGAGACAATATGAAATGAGTTACTTTCTTTTTGATAGAGGATGGAATGACTACTTATTTGAAGAGAGGGGATGAGGTGAGAGGGAAAACATCAAGGCCTGATATATAAGACGTCAATAAAAAGACGAGGAAACTGAAGCGGTAAGGTGTGCAGATGTGATAATGCTTACTAGGGCTTGTCAGTGCAAGTCAAATCAGAATTTTAAGGGAATGTTAAGCTTATAAAAATGGTCTGATAGCGGAATACTTGAATGTGTAAGGCGGTATGAACGGGTAACGCTTTCATAGGTAATGTGATACATTAGGGGCAGTCACCAGTGTCATGATGTGAAAGCCAAGTGGAGGATTCCATTTAAGGACATGAGTCTAGGCCCAGGATAGACTGATGACGTTAGACACCAGTATTCTGGAAGCATAACCATCAACGGCGCAGAATAGAAGCCAGCTTTCTCATTGGTCAAAGGGTGCATAAGAAAAGCACCATTTTTTGAGAGTTTGCGGTCAGGAGCCACCGAAGGTGGTCATGTGAAATTGGGATTTACAGAAGCCTTCAGAGGAGGTCATGTTAAGGAGTCGGTTCTTAATATGTGAAGTATTAAAGAGGCGATAAGTTTTAGTTTAACAGTGGAAGACAGAGTGAGAATCGGTTGAAAGTGTCAATAAAAAGCAAAGCATGAAATACAAATGTTTGCTGTTTAGCGCAAGGTAAAACGACAAGAAGTACCTGTCACAATAAGAGCATCATCCACCGATTCTGCACGAGCCGCGCCCAGCGTATCCACTGCAGCTATTAGAACACACTTCTCTAGACACAAAGTTAGTTGTTTGCGAGATGTGGCTAATTCGCACACTTCAACAACAAACGCATGTGTACAGTGTTATTTCACAACTAGCGAATGGAGCACACAAGAATAGTCTTTCAGGAGAATATTGGTATTCATGGTGCTATATACTACGAGGGTCATTCCGAAAGCAGTATATATGTTTTTTTTTTTTTTGTGATTTTCGCTGCCTGTGAAAGATATCTTCAGTGTAATGCTGATGCTTGAACCTTCCTCTTTCATTTCCAGGTGCTTCCTTTGTTCTGCGGTAGTTGGTACCAGCAGAGGAGTGTTGCAAAGTGGTGTCCAATATGGACGCAATTATAAAATAACGATGAGGTTCCTTGTTTCTGAAGAAATTTCGCCGATTTCCATCCACAATTGCTAAACGCGAAAAGAGACTATTTAATAGATTCGAGCAATGTTGGGCAATAGACGAGGCATAACTGAGGTGGAGAGAAAAGTGTGTATAGCAAGCCGCAGCCTGGACGGACCTGCACAGCTGTGATCCTTGCAATGAAGACTCTTGATCAACTCATCCATGCTGATAGGAGGATAACGACCAAGGAATTATGTGCAAACCTGAATGTCAGTTGTAATACCTTGGAAAACATGTTGGGACATTTTGGTTATCCTAAATTCTGTACTAGATGGGTCTCACAGATGTACTACAACTGTCGGCTGGACTGTCTTACCACATCAGCAGTACAAACCTGATTTAGTGCCTTCAGACTTTCACTTCTTTGGTCCTCGGACAGATGGACTACATGACCAACAGTTTAAAGCTATATATGCTGTTGTGAAAACTGTAAGATAGTGGTTATTATTCTAAGATGGTTTAGATTTTTGCAGTGTCGGCATACAGGCTCTGCTTCATCAGTGACAAAAAGTGCACAACGATTGATGGTGAATGTTTTGAAAGAATGATTGTAGCTTCTCACTTTTCGCACCAAGCTGGTAGATTACACAGGCCATGCATCATTCTTGAAGCGTCAAACCGATAGGTTCTACAGCCAGTGTATTTGTGGGTTGCAAAGTGCTGTACGTTGTTTAAACAGTTATGACCACAGGTATATAATGTTTGCACTGGTAATTATTAGTTTTACGCATGTAGAAGCTAAATTTTCATGTACTCTTGCAGAGATGGAGGAATTGGGCTAGTACCGCTGGCATTAAATATTGCTCTTTTAGCTGTGCTGTTGTGATTTATATATCTCTAGTATTTTTCGTGTATCAAAAAAGAAGGCATAGATTTTGAAATAACCCTCACCCAAATTTGAGTAAACTAGCTGAAAACCCGTCGATGCTCGGGTATTTATTCATATATTTATTTCTGCCTTGTGTTAGGACTTTTCATCTTGGCTTCTTTTATCTCTAGAAACCCTATGTTTCTCCAGGATACTACTAATACACCGTGTTTATTTATTTATGTTGTAGTGGATTATTCATTAAACCCATGAAAATGAAAAATTAGTTGAGGCTCAAATAGGATGAAGCCGCCTGTGACGCAGCAGGCAATGAGGTCGCCCAGGTAGTAAACTTTCGCCTTGAGCATCATCGCCATCATGAAGTCATCTGCGATATTTGAACCTACAGCGAAATTCGTCCTGTAGTTTCGTTTTCAAACAGGTCAGTGGTTATGACGTCGTATCTGCTGATCAATATGTCGTTCAGTGATATAATATTGTAGCTCCTATCAGTGGTATATTTCGATACTGTTAGCGGAATGTGCTGCAAAAGGAGAAATAAAGACATAACAAAATGTCAAACAAAATGCAGTAGCTATTTACGGATGTCACGTTTTTGACGTAATATCACCTTAGTTGTGTGTGCACAAACAAAAACATTATTTACCAGGTTCGTAGAGTGTAATATTAGGAGATTGCCTGTGAAATGTGGTGTAAATGGAGTTGTAGTAAATACGTAGTAAATTACAACCTCATGCTTATTAGGGCGAATTATCATGTATTTCATTGTCTTTGACGTCATAACACTCGAAGATACTTCCAGTGGTGTCTATGTAAAACGTCTGGTCTGCAAACTACGTCGCAAATAGAGCTAGTAGTAATTAATCAAAACGTTATGCACACTGAGGCGGTTTTTCATTAAAGTAATTCTTTATAAATTCATATCTCATGAAGAGTATGTCGTTCTACGAAAAAATTTCGAACATACTTTCAGTGGTATGTGTGTATACTGTCTGTAACGTTTATAGCGATTTCAATTGATAGTTTACGAGCAATAAATTGTAACTTCGTCCCAAATGCCGTAATTTTACTCCATGAATGCCGCAATAGTAGTATGCGACAAACTTTTTTCCTTTCATCATCTTTCTGGAGTTGTCAGCGAGAAAAAGTTTCCTAAAGGTTTCAAATTATGTTTAAAGTTTGTCGCCAGTCGCTAAGTATTCTACTTCTGAAATACTGGACTGATAGAGTCACAGTATCACGGGCCTCAAGACGCGAAAGTTTTCATTGTTTATGACGTAATATCTCATGAACTATCGGCCCTATCACAAAATCGTTTCGTAGTTGACGTCTTCTTCCTGTAAAGTGTATTCTTGCTAAATTTCAGCTTCATAGGTGAGGTAAAGAAAGAAAGGTAAAGCAGTCAACAATCCGAAGATTGGTTTGAACACCACAGTGCTTTACTAGGCATGGTCCTGTTTGGAGGTGGTATGCCATTGCCTTCCTGATGTAGGTATCGATATTTCGTGTTTAGTCAGTGAGTGAATGATGTCCTTTCACTTTTATATAGATAGAGATTAATAACGGCACTGAAAGGTAAAATAAATGCAAAATAAATAAATGTGTAAATAATGTTTACGCAGTTGGACAGGTTGCTGAGGAAGTGAAATTTCGATGTATTTTTGTGAATGTGGTATGTTAATTTCTGTAACAAGACAACGAGTTTTAAGAAGCATCTACGAGTCCTTCTGTGCGCAGGATTACATCGGCGGCGTTCGCCGCTTTATCCACCGTGTAAGGTAGGCGGTTGCTCTGCCTGCCCATCAGGCTGCCGACGACTGTGGTGTGTCCCAGCAGCCTGGCCACCTGCGCGGCGGTCCTGCCGGCGGCGTCGGTGGCGTCAGTGTTGGCGCCGGCGGCGAGGAGTGCAGTGATGGTGTCCGGGCAGCCCCTGGCGGCGGCGCGCAGCAGCGGCGTGTCTCCCTCTGCGTCGCGCGCCTCCACGTCGGCCCCCGCAGCCAGCAGGACGCGCGCCACCGCCAGGTTGCCGGCGCGCACCGCGTAGTGCAGCGGCGTCGAGCCGCTCGAGTCGGCCGCGTCCACGTCCGCGCCGGCCCGCACCAGCGCCTCCGCCGCGTCGGGGCTGCCCGCGGCCGCCACGGCGTGCAGCGGCGTGTCGCCGTTGGCGTCTCGGGCTTTGGGGTCCGCGCCGGCGGCCACCAGCGTCCGGACCGCCGTACCGCTGCCCTTGACCGCCACGGAGTGCATGTCGCTCCACGAGCCGCCCCAGCCGGACGTGTGCTTCAGCGCGAGACGTACACCCTCCACGTTTTCGCTCTCAGCTGCCAAGAGGAGCTGCAGCTTGACCAGGCAGCGCGACATGCCCCTGTCGAACAGCATGTTCAAGAGGGACATGTGCCCAGCTTCGGAGGCGAAGTGCACCGCGGTGTTTCCTTCGGCGTCTCGACCCTCCGGGTCGCCGCCGGCGTCGAGCAGTAGCCGGAAGGCGTAGACGCTGCCTCCAGAAGCCGCGGAGTGCGTGGGCGTGCGCCCGCGGGCGTCCCGGGCCCCGCAGTCGGCGCCCGCCTCCAGCAGCAGCCGCACGGCGGCGTCGCGCCTGCTGGCCGCCGCCACGTGCAGCGGCGTCGTTCCAGTTCCGTCCAGACGTGCCGACGCCAGCTTTGCGTCCACCGCCAACGCCATCCTCAGCAACTCCACGTAGCCCCCTGCGCAGAAGTCGCGCATCAGTGGGGCTGCAGTCCTTTCACTGCTGAGTCTCTGCCTCGTGACGCCCAGCTCCTTTGAGGAAATACCGCTCTGTAGCATCTTCTCCAGCCACTCCCACGAGCCAGTCTCTTCTGCAAAACGAACAGGACTCCATCTGAACACCTCCTCCAGTGTCCAGTTCTTGACAGACATCATACTGCCTCGTCTGCCCTGCAACAGTGAAATTATTTTATTCATGATGTGGCAATAAGTGAAATGCTGTTTCAAGTACTATTACGTGACACACCTAATATGAACATGTTAGGTGAACATGGAATGGCATCTAATCACAGTGCAGGTTGTGGTGTCGCACAAGTCTAAATTGCGCGCCACCTACTTTCGCCGCGCGCCGCCATGCACGCACGGTGCGGCGTTCTTACGACGTCAGCCACGAGCGCCCTCTGCTACAACTCCGCTCCTGGCCACCATTGAACGACATCGTTCACTTGGGACTGAGATAGGAACCAGTTAACTTTTCGGAATCAGATAGGCACCAGTGAAGACTTGGCTATCGATTAGGCACTAGGACTCATCACTAGGCAGGCCTCTAGCTCAACTATGTATCAGCATTCTGCAGTACTGAGCTATGTAAAAGTTAAGTATTACTAAGTCTCTAAGAAATATATATCTCGTTCTAATTTACACTAGGTTTTCTAGTTTCTGCTGTCCCACTGGCTGCTCACCTCCTACCTGCACAAGCGCGCATCCTTTATTCCTGTGTCGGTCTTTCTTCTCGGCCACCGACACCTAAGACGGAAACGAGACACAAAAGCGCCGACGAGGCTGGGACACAAAACAGGTGATGTTTCAATTTTATCAGATGGTATATCTGCCAGGGGTGTGCCTCGGTTGCACAGTGATGGAGTGCCAGATTACAAGTCCAAAGGTCGTGAGTTCGATCCCCACCAGTGCCTAGGATTTTTATCTGTCACTTTCTACTTCTTTCACCACTGGCAGTATTGCTCATGTGAAAAATACCGAGTAGCGCCATGGTTCGGAACCCACGTTGAACTGTAGGTCCCCCTATAATTGGCTGGGTAAGTCAGTTCGAAGGTCGGAGGAAGACAACAGCATACCACCTCCAAACAGGACCATGCCTAGTAAAGCACTGTGGTGTTCAAACCAATCTTCGGATTGTTGACTGCTTTACCTTTTTTATCTGCCAGCGAGAAATACAGTTTCACTGTGGTTTCATGAATTGCATTAAAAGCAGTATGTAAAAACAAGCACAGAATGAAGCATTTCGAGTGGACATTCTATTTATTATTGTCTTCAGCTGAGCTCTTGGAGACTCTTTTAGTTGATGTGTGAAGTATTCCAAACATATTTCAATGAATCATTTTAAAGGAAAATAACACTAATTAAAATACTCTTTCTAATAGTAGCGCTGTCAAGCAAAGTACATCTACAAATTCATATTGTAGTAATGGAGTGGGAAAAGAAATTATAAGCTTGTTGGCGAGGGATGCTGCAAGGGAAGGATCTACACAACCTGCACGATAATAAGGCAGTCTTAAAAATATTTAAGTCACAGTTTATGTCTTACGAAAGTGTATACTTAGTTTTACCTTTGATGCCTGTATGTATCACTTTAATTGGTAAAAGGACAGCACATGCATGATTAACTTTAAATTCAATGTACAAGAACGGATATTGTGGTGAGAACAGACACGACAATAAGACCTTTTGTATTGGTCACAACGCGTCAGAATGGTAAAAGCCATGTAGTAAATTTGGTGTCATACTCTTGCGCTGAACTGGAGAAAGACTGAGAGAATCTGTATAGGCATGATAAAAACGCATAAACCAAGCTTATGGTGGACGCCAGTCGCGTTATATGGGGTGGAGTTTGTAAAGGACTGCAGTGGACACTGCCATAGCAAGGGTTGCATGGATAATTGCGTTCTCCATGTCCAAAATGCCGTGAAATGTAAACATAGCCACGCGGAAGACGAGCGGTCTAAGGCGGTCGCTACCACCGGAGCTTCGTATCCTGCCTTGGACATGGATATGTTCTTAGTGTAAGTTAGTTCAAGTAGTTTGTAAGTCTAGGGACTGATGAACATAGCAGTTTGGTCCAATCGGTTAAGAAACATTTGAACATTTTTTTCTACGAAATAGATAAACATTATCGTGTACCATATGACATAAAACGAATACTTCAGGCCATAAATCTGTAAAAATATAATGTAGTTTCATTAAAACTGTATATACGAATAATAACTGCTTAAAAATACAAATCGAGACTACAAATATTTAATAAGAGTTAACCAATAAATACCAACTCCATAAAAAGATGAACAATGTAAAGAATCCTATAGTTATGAATATATATCCCTGTTGTGCTTGTCCACAACTTGTGCACGTTGGGTTTGTTTATAATAATGCGAACGAAAGAGTTGGCAGTTCCAGACTTGCCTGATTTCGCGCTGGTCCAGAGTTGTAAATTATAAGTGAAACATGGAAAAATGACTTAAATTTAAAACAATATAAAAATCGTATATTGTATACTTAGTGGGCATTTTTTCTTAATATTATGATAAAGTTTACAATTACACCTTCAAACATAAGTTTACATTGGAATATTTCTATTGGAGCTGTTTCTTATAAGAAACATTCTTACTATGAACAGCACTTGTTGCTGACACCACAGGTCACCTGGATGCCTCGGAAACAAGGGGAGATTTTATCCATGATTGTTATGTTCAGTCTGAAATTTGTCGGAGAAACGTAACTTGTAGAATTATTTTGTAATTGTGCCTTATCTTATATTGATTTCATTCTGCATTGCAAACTAACGAGAGTTTCTATGTTCAGGTCACTATATTGCGTGTTTGCTTCCTCGGAGTCGTGGACTGACGTTTACTTTTTTTGTCTATAAGGTTAGGACACAAATTATGGTGTCTTTTCCAGTACCCTTAAAGTGTAGATAACCTGATTTCTGTGAGACCACTTTGTTATGATCTGAACTGCTTTCGGCAGAGCGCATTGAGGCACTATGCTCTGATGCGCGAGGCCGTTCCCCGTCGGGGACATAGATGTTTGTGCTGTCTTTAGTATAAGCTAGTTTATAAGTAGTTTGTAAGTTTAGGGACTCATGACCTCCGCAGTTAAGTGCTTCACAAACACATATATATATATATATATATATATATATATATATATATATATATATATATATATAGGAGGAAGATGTAGCCATGCTTACCTAAATTTATTCCCACGCTAAATTCGTTTGGGTTTCACTAGTTTCATATGATTCATTGGTTCATCACTTTTTAGTGATTATAACCACAGTTGCTCAGGCCTTTATCAAAGACTTTATCACCCTGTGTCAAATCCTTGTGAACGGGTGATGAAAGAACTGGGGAAACTGTGCCACCTGTACTGCTACCATCGTCATAGGGCCTGGGATCTGTATATACAAGGGTTTCAGGACGCCCTGAATGAACTCCCAAACAGCTCTACCACTATGCCACCTGTACTGGTACTTAAGAACCAGCACCCGGAGGACAAGGTGCGTGAAACTGCGCCTCTCGACCCGCCGGTGCATCTGAGACACAGTGACGTTGTCGTACGCGCCCTGACGAATATTAGAAGTGCCGCAGAGAGGAGGCGACTGCAAGACAAAGTCAGTCGCGTGGTAAGAGTGTTCCAGGTGGGCCAGAAGGTCCTAGTACGCTCGCGACGGCTCTCGAGCAAACGTCACTCGCTTACCAAAAAGTTTTTCCCCTTTTCGTCGGACCATACCGTGTAAGACGGACAGCCCGCGAGAACGCCGTGGAGCTAGAAACCCTCCGCACCAGGAAATCCCGAGAGCTCCACCATGTCTCGAGCCTGAGGTTCTGCCGCGAGTAGCCAGGCACCCTAATTGTGTCATACCAGTTTTGTCTAATTTTGTTTTTAGTGTACCAATCAAGTTCTTGGGGTTGTAAATTTAAGCTGTATTTTGTATGCCTTTTGTAGTGTTTTCTTTATGTGGTTTGTTTTAATAATGTATTTTGTTACGTGTGTCCGTTGTGAATGTGTTTGTTGTGCGATTTTCAATTCGCAACAATACGTTTTCAGGTTGTTTGCGTGTCTTGTGTATCATATGGTACACACCTTTATTGGCGTAGTTAACAGCAACTTGCCAGTTTCACATGGTCAGCTGTTCGAAGCGGGTTATCTTGACACTCCGTTTCGTTTGAGGAATTATTTGTGTGACCTCCAAGTGTCTGTTGGCTAATAAGGCTGTCCACCTCACGAAATCGCTTGTTGTACTTGCTGTACTTGGTGTCCATGTCATTAATATGTTTCCCGTCGTGAATTGATGGGGTGTGATTTAAGTTGTGTAGGCCATTCTTAGGTATATTATTGTGATTTTGTTTCCGTAATTTGTTCACTGTTTATCGTTTAAATTGTGCATACTCTTCTTCACTGTTAGTGGAGCTAGCCTCGTGAGTAGAATGCTACAATTGCCACACTTACTGTAGATTTTGTGTCTGCAATCTCCCTGTTGAATAGCATGTTAAGAAGACGTCGCGGTAGGCGCCAACGCCGTTATTTATAGGATTTTAGTTGCACGATGACGACCTCCGACGGCGAAAAACCACGCGGTCCGCAGCGAGACGCCTTAGACCGCTCGGCTACTCCACCGCGGCTTTGAATAACAGAAGGTGTGCCGTTCGACCCGTAGAAGGTCGAGAGCACGAATGAAGGGGTTCACCTAAATTTCATTTGACAATATATACCCTGGCCTGTTAATAGAATCAACTTGATTTTCAGATAAGCTTTACAGGACAATGTTGTAAACTAAAAGACAGAGCGTGATCTGTGGAAGAGGCCAGTATCTCATTCAGGAAAGGAAAAATATTAGACAAAAAATATTAAGATAAAGGAGTTCAAAAAGGGCAATCTCCATGACAAGTAACTAACCGCCTCAGCTGAGCACTCGAAGACACAACTGATTTTCATGCTTTTCTTAATTTTAGTGACATCAATTTGGTAAGAATGTATGTGTTATGTTTAAGTTGTTTACCTTCGATCTCACTTGATTAGTTTAGGATTGTTTAACATGTATTGATTTGTATTGTTAATTTTATGTTTTTTTTTTGTGTTGTCTCTGTTGCAACTTGCAACTTGATTTCTATGAATTCATCCCGAATGGGTTTCCCCTTTTTCGTCACTAATTTGACGACTGCTAATCTTTTAGCGTACATTTGATCGAGTTTTTTTTTTATTTATAAGATTTGTTATTTTATTTAATATGTGATTTTTCCGAGTTTTATTATGTTCAGAGTAACGTGTGTAACTTTGTTTTCTCGTCTCTGCGAGAGAGGATTGTGTGGGAGTATGTTCACAGGCATGAAGCTGGAACTTGCACCGTGAGAAATCAGGTCACCAGTTGCACCAAAGTGACTCGCGCCTCTCACAGTAGTTAGAGCAAATTGCGCTTGGGCTGTAGATAGTGTGTTAGTAGTTAATCTCTGCATAGCGCTGCATGCTGCATGCAAACCTAACTTCCTGCACAAGTGCGCCTCCCCAAATGTATCCCAGACTATGACTTGGACGTGACTGTTGACATGCCCTTTATGGACTGAACTATAATCACTAGGTAACACTAGGTAACATAGCTGTTTTGCAGGACCTTGTTTTTTTTGCTATATATGTATCCACTAGATAGGGTTACTATTAGGAAAGGATGGACTTGGAACCTGAATGTTCCATTAAAAAAGGGCCTGTATTATGTGTCGATTTCATCAGTGATGTGTGTTTTAATGTAATGTGATTCATATGGACTTGGATCCGTGATGTTCCATTCACTAATTTAGTATTTTATGTCAGTTTTTTTTTGTGTGTTTTACGCTTTAATTAATTTGAAGTAGAGGGACTTGGAACCTTGATGTTTTTATTAAGCAGTTACCGTTCTACAACTCAACGTTTATTGATGTTGTGTTTTTAAATTTAATATGATCCTTTAATTATGGTTTTTATATTAATTTTGGGAGCTTTGTGTAAAGTTCTTCTCCCAACTAGGTTTAAGATTGGACACTCCACAATCATGAGTCATTGGAGTTTCTTTAGTATACGTTTAGTGGTTCTTTTAGTAATAGTGTGTACGAAAGTGTTAACAGATAGTGAGAGTGACTGTGCCCATGACGGAGCAACGCGTCTGCCAGACTCCACACTGCCATGCGCGGTAGCAGTGCGTACAAACACAGTGCGGACTTCCAAGGGGGTCGGCTGGGCTGCGAGACGTATAGCCGGTCCCGTCGCCAGACGACAGCATGGCGCGTGTGCAACAGGTCCTGGCGGAAGCGTCGCAGCGGCTAATGGCCTTCATTAGCAGCACACTGAGGTGGCCCTGCGGCTCCGACCCGGCGCTTACAATAGCCGCACCGGTCACGGCCAGGGGCTGGTCCCTCTATTGGTAGCCGCACGCTAATCCTTCCGCTCCACCTGCTTAAGAAACGGGGGCCGGAAGGCTTAAAAACAGATGTACTGACCACACCCTTCTGGGAAACAATTGTATAACTGGGGAAGGGAAGAAAACTTCTTCATATTTGCACATGCAATGTGTGCACTAGACCACTCACGTGCCCATTGGCATGAATGAGATGACAAAAGAATTTCCTTCTCTGACTGTGACGCCCCCGTACGGTCAAGGACCATTGTTAAACTATTAACTCAGCAATTCCTTACACTAGAGGGCCCCATCTCAACTAAAGCTGCGGCGTAATGTCTTTCATTTGGTGCTTAGCACACAAAATAGCTACATGCTGCGTACGGAAGAAATGGGCACTGGAAGGATAGTGTTGGAACTTTCGTCTACAAATTATGTGGTCAACGTAGATGTGAGTACCAAGCCCAATGGTGCTTGCTGTGAGATTACCGCCTAATAGAAATACCGGTAATCAAAAGCATTTGATAATTAAACAGTATGAAGTTCACTGCAAACATTGACCATGCCAATGCACTAAATGTTACACAATTTTAATCTTATTAATTATGGTAGCAATGTATGTACACAGTTGGGTGACAACATTTATAGTTAGGCCATAGGTAGAAATTCTCCACGTTGAGATTTGCTGTGTGCTTGTAGCTGACGGGAGGTCAGCGAGCAGGCCGACGTTGGTGGCTTGTTCCAACTTAGGATTTTCCATCATACAATGTAAGCTTTCACGGCCGGCGTCAACTTCATTTAAAACTTCCGGGCTCATAAGCCGTGGTCGATTTATAAAACTTTCCCCTAACGTTTCATCTTCGGCTGCGGAAGACATCCTCAGAGCTAGAATGGCGCCATTCTACCTCTGAGGATGTCTTCCGCAGCCGAAGATGAAACGTTAGGGGAAAGTTTTATAAATCGACCACGGCTTATGAGCCCGGAAGTTTTAAATGAAGTTAGGATTTTCCAGTTCGTTTCCGGTGAGGGGAGAGAGGGACAATGGCGAGTGCCAGGCACAGTGCAATGCACAAATATTGTAATACTACTGGCATTTGAAGTAATACGATGCAGTTAGGAACCTTTAAGGCCCTCATTACAAAATAGCCTGTTGATAAATAAACAATACATTAGCTGATATAGTCACATCTAACGTAATATGTTTAATTGACAATGAAAAGTAATAAATTACCAACGAAGACAAGACAGTTACACAACTAGCATGGCAATGCTTGTTTATAAAAATAATACATTAACTATTTCTCATTTTATTTTCAATTAATCTTTTGTATTTTATCTTGAAGTATTCAGTTAAATCACTTATCTGTGGTATAAGAAATTGCACGATTATGATAAGCAGTACAAAGGATGTTTATACTAATATAAAAACGTAAGAAAATATTTGTTTAATGTGTAGTGTAATTATTTTGATTTTAAGTAAAGTTTTAGAAATGTATTGGCTGAGCGCTTTACGTTGGCAAATCGGTTAGAACAGTTCACATGGGGAAGTTGATGACGTAGGGGAAAAAATCCGGCAGTTGAGCTTTTGGCGCGCGCGCGCGAGGGGGCAGGAAGTGACGAGGTCGGGAGCACATGGAGAACTGGCCGGGCGGCGTCGCTCTGCATCAGTCGGCATGTGGATCTCGAGGTGGTGACTTTAGATTTGTGTGTGGCAATTGCCACGTGTGGTTGCTCGTCGTAGACTGTACCAAGTTAAATCGAGTGCTAGTGTGTGTTTGTGAATATTTAGCCGGTGGAACAAGGTGTGCATCGCATTGAATTAAAGTGACTGTGATTTGTTAATGTAACACATCTCGTCGCATAGGCATGAACATAAACGGTGTTTGAGACAGCCACATAGTGATAAAACAATTTGCGACAAATATTCATTTTTGTCTGGGGGCTCACGAGCTATATTTGATAAATGTGCCGACGTACCCGACGTATCAGCCACAGGGTTCTGAGATTGTGAAATAAACAACATAAGTGAACTTTCACGTGTTTTCAAAAATAGTAGTTAGTACACCCTTTTCTCTCATGAACTTGATTTTATTATGAATTTGTTTTGTTAATCATATGCAGGGAAGGAAAGCTGCGAACGTGTGATATCATCCCCTAGAAAACGAGTCAAACAGTCGCAATCACAGTTCCAGTGTTTTTGCATGTTTAGGAATTTGGTTCGCAGCTGGTGGTTGTGAGTTTAAAAAATTAGACTTTCTCTATTTTAAACTCTCAGCCCGACCTTCACGCTCGCATTGCGGATGGTCGAGATGGGCGGTGTGGCAAAATGCAGCATACCAACTTCAAGAAGAAGAGGAAAGTTGCCTCATTAACAGGGGCCAACAATTCTCTGGAGGAAGAGACGAGAAGACGAGGAGCAATCCTGAGAGCCTTGGAACAAGAACTGCAGCCCAAGAAGAAACAAAAAGCAAAGATATCTTCTTGTATGTGTGGGTGTAGTGATATCCAAGTTGCCTATGGAAGATTGTCTCCCTCCCCCTTCAAAGGGCCTAGTCTACGATTCGATCCGAGAAAAACAGTGTTTATTTCTTAAAGACAGTGTTGGGTGGACGACAATGACAAAAAAGTGCGTCAATGAGTGTTAAAGTGGTGTGAGCAAGTCAAAACGTATCAATTTTGATCGCCTCAGGAATTCCACGCAAACAAATTATTCATTAAATATGATTGTGTTATGCTATTACTGTACTTTTAACTATATTTACTTAGTTCTAGAAACATTTCATATATTTTGTTTGTTTGTTTAAGTGGCATTCTGTGAATTTGTGTTTTTGACCATTTCTGCCGTATTGAATTTTCACTTTGCCTTCAGCAACTTATCAATAGATTTTTTTTTTCACATTTGCTCTTACTGTTGCATAGGGAATGTTACGTGTGTTTTCATTTCATTCATATCATGTATGTTCTTTATTCATGAATTGCTTGTCTATGTTTATTTCTAATTTAGGATTGTTTATGTATGTTGTCTCAACCCCGTGGTCTCAACAGCCACGTTTACCTCTCCATTGACTTAGTATTTTAATGTGATCTCATTTGTGTTTAATGTGTAAATTTTGAGTGACATCCCTAAGTTTTTTTGTCTTGCTCATAAGGAAACCATATATTAGACTATAAAAGTTTGCTGTCAGTGAGTCAGTAAAATTGCCTCATCCTCCATCAAAATTTTCAATCAACGAGGGGGTGATGAAAGACGGCTGTCTGCAGTCTTCCCTAGTTTTTTAACTTTGTAAATTAAACGGCCTTTTTATTTTATTTTATTTTATTTTATTTATTTATTTATTTATTTATTTTTGCTAAAGGAAAACCCCTCTTGTGTGGAGGCCTGAGGAATAGCATTTCATTTCATGTTTTTGAATATTAGTTTCTGTAATATTGCTGGGATTTTATTATGCTAATAATTTATCATTGTGTCTATGAATGTAGCAAGATGAACAGTTCCTCCGTGATGCTGCTGTCCCTGTGAGAATGTGTACTTGCTTTATGCTATATGTGCATGTATGAGAATCTTCTAGCATGGAGGTCTGAGTGTATGCATGAGATTTTCGTCGTTGGCTGCTGATTGAGCACTTTGCATCTTTGGCTACTTGTCGATAGGAAGTCATTACCAACCTGTGCTTTTGATGCTACCAAAGAGGTTCCTGCACCCTTTGGTTACAAGTTGGGTTGGCAATGCTCAGTTAGCGAGCCTTGGTTGGATGCGCGAGTTTAAGCTCTTCCTCCCACCTCACTTTTCGTGGGTTTTGCCGATTTCCGGCTACTGGTGGTGGGGTCGTGGGCCGTTTGGACATTCTGTGGCTGCACTTCGACCTGGTAAGAATTTCTAACTTTCTTTCCTCCCTTGAGATGGTAGCCATTCGTTGTCTGGTTTCTTAGACTTCAGAACTTAAGTTCATTTTTCGGGATCAGTTTCTCCGCTCATGTGCGAAAATGTGTTCATTTTCATTGCAGTGATTTTGCATAGGTAAATGTGGTGAATATGCAGCTAATTCGGTTTGATAACGGCTGGGAATCGGTAACCTATGTGAGACTAGCTGGTGATGTATGAACTCTGTTTAATTGCTTTCTAGCTTTGTGGAACACGTCTAATAGGCGGGAATATTTTTATTCTGTATGGTGCATGTGAAATATTTCTTGCCATTTCCTCTTTCCGCGAATCATATGTACTCTGCGTGGTGTGTTCTTAGAACAAAGCCTTCAGATACCCCTGTGACTGTTTCTAGGCCCTTCAGGCAAGAAATCATGTATTTATCTTTCTGATTTTCCTTATTACATCGCGATTTCCTCTCCGTCTATTTTTAAAGTGTTGTTTCGTTTCTAAGCTTGTACTTGGCGTTCAGACTCCCCCAGTAAATTCTCTTCTAGCCTTGTACAACCCCATTTATTAACTTTATTACGAAATACTAAGTATTTCTAGGGGCTGCATGCCGTATTTCTTAGTTGATTTACCCCAACTTTAAATTTATTCCACTTTTCTGATTTTTGAAGACTGGACTTCGTCCATCCGTGTAAAACCTTCCCAATCGCATCTAACTGTATTTCTTTAGCTTCCTCATGGTATCCTACGCATTTCTAAGGGTTACATGCCGTATCTATTTTTCTTTATTTTTCGGAAATTGAATTTTTGTATTTTTTACTGGTTTTCGGAACCATGTTGCTCCGAACTCCGACTTCAAGGACTTATAGCTAGTCACTTGAGTTCTACTGTGTATTCTTGCTTCGTAATCTGTGATTCCGTTGGTTTTTGTTGAAATGAATGCGATCTTTAAGCACTTCGCCTTCAGTGGGGTGCGAATATGTAATGTAGCAGACATGTGCCGTGTGTCTCAGTAATTCTGCATGCTCATGGTTTGATTTGAATGGAAATGAATCTTGCTAATATCGCGTACCATCTCAAGTGAAAAAAGACAGACCAGAGCGACCTACGAAGTTTATTTTTTCTTGTGTTGTGTGGTACATCCTGGTACGCTGAATTTCACCTACGTTAGCGGCGCCTGCTTCTGCTTCGTATCAGCACGCTGAGTTGGGTGAGGGGCTGAGTGCTTGTTGTTTATAAATCCCCCCCTCCACTCCCCGACGATGTTCTGGTGAGATTACTTTAGCTTAATTTTCAACGTGGGCTGCGTTCTTATTGTCTAACAAAATTGATGCCCCCATTTGCTCATGTTTGAACTGAATAAATAATTAGTGGAATATTATCCTTCTTATAAATATTCGTTTATGAATACCCTTCCTTTTTTATTTATTGTTGTTTTTTACCAGTACTGAGAACAAACTAAGATGCAAATTATCATGTTTTAATTCCGTTGCGCCATAAATGTTCTCTCAGCCACCTTCACGAAATGGTTTAGTTCGGGGTGCTTGTTTATTAATGATTGTGTGTAATTCTCGTGATCTACGACACATGTTGGCCACCGTCTCTTTATCTTCCTGCTGCTAAAATGAAGTTTGAGTCAGTTCTAAATTCTGGACCAGGGAACAAGATTCTGTTGCAGGAAGTAGTCAGTAGTTCACGCGAATCCTTCAGCTGGTTTTACGGCCAGAGTCATATGTTTAAAGTAAGCTCTTAACTGGCTCCCCTCACCTAGAGTTAATTTTACAATTAACGATGGTCTTTCAACGTCAATAGGCATTGTTCCACTTACAAAGTATGTTAGTACAAAAAATACGCTTATTATTAAAATCTGTTTACTGTTCCCCGACTAGGAATCCAACTTATGAAAACCGCATATCAATAGCACTTTCCATTTCCGCAACATTTGCGTTGCAAATTTTAGGTGATTCACCCTGTACATTCTTATGAGTGCTGACAGTAAAGCTACCAATGAAAAGATTTGAGATCAGGTGCCATCGGATACTGAATAATAAACGGTGACGTATGAAAGTGTGTGTCTGGGTCCGGATTCTAACCAGTATCACCTTGTTACTAGGTACTTGTGCTTACCACTCACGCCAGGCAGAACCCGTGGTTTCCGTACAACGGCACGAACTATCGGACGGAACCGACAGCGGCAGGGAAATGCGTAAGGCAGTGCATCCACTGATGTAGAACATCCGGGACTCTGGATCGGGCGGAAATCTTGGAAAGATAAGCCGTGCTGTTATACGAATCCACGATTCCTATGTAACATAAATGGTAAGCGTAATTATTGTTGTGCTCATCAGTCCGCAGACTGGTTAGATGCAATCTCTCAACGTTTCCCTGTCCCGTGCAAGCCTCTTCATCTGCGAATACGTACGGTAACCTACATCCTTTTCAATCTGCTTACTACATTCCTCCCTCGGTCTCCCTCTACGATTTTTATTTGACACTCTTTCTTCTTATGATAAGCTGACGACTCCTTGATGTCACAGAATGTGTCCCACCAGCCTATCCCTTCCCTTAGTCAGGATATGCCAGAAACTTCTTTCCTCCCCAATTAGTAGTAACAGGAAATACGGACTCGAATTTCGGCCCAGCCAAAACACTTTCGTATACGGTATCACCGATTTTTTTTTTTTTTTTTTTTTTTCAATTCCATTTCACTGACAACCTCAGGTACATATAATACAATTTCACCTAGATCAAATAAGGGTTCTGAAACATTTAAATTGCTCAATACCGACTATTATGCGCTTGCAGAGATTTATTTATATTTCCTCCAATATGTTTACTGCGACTGTGGACATAAACAGACGTTAAAAGGCTTTTATTTTTATACACAACATGTAAAAGCCCTATGCCTTATCTTAATGATTTAGTGACGAGACAAACATTCAGATGTTAATAATACGTTGTAGATAAAATAACTCTGATTCGGCATATGAAATATTGTGAAAGAATGTCGCTATTATGACCTCGTTAACCGAATTTTACAGTCAGGAGGAAGCATATAGTAAACATGTCATGTGCGGCAGATACTGACTCCTAGAAGTACTTATTGTAGCACTTCATATACGATCAAGTTTGACGGCCGAAATGTACAGCCCAATGTTTGATAGGACAGATATTGCATACTGGGAAAGAGATAACGCGATAACGTTGCTAATGGCAGAGATACTGTCAACGTTGTAAAACCGTTCAGCTATCAACGTGTATATAGAAGCTTAATTTCTGCTCGTTACTGTGCTATTGACATCATACTATGATGACTAAGTACGCAATATGATATCGACGATAAGAAATAGATAGGCCACTTATATTCTTTTCGTTATTACAAAGAGATCAAAT
Source organism: Locusta migratoria (assembly GCA_026315105.1). Lineage (NCBI taxonomy): Eukaryota > Metazoa > Arthropoda > Insecta > Orthoptera > Acrididae > Locusta > Locusta migratoria. Next base: position 338,427,671 of record CM048745.1, read on the forward strand.
TAGGCTTTAAGGAGAAATTGGTCTCTTTCTCTTTCTTTTCCTAACTGTTTTGATACATTTAGTTACTTCTTAGGTAGGTACGAGGAGGAAAAATCGTAAGAGGCGGTAGCTATCTTCATTGACTGACATAAGTGAGAGAGGGGTAATGGTAAGAGCTGACGGTAGTACATAAAATCAGTTTATGCATGTCTGATGCAAAACGATTGAATGTTAATCGGAGCAAGAATTGCCAGGAAGAATGACCCTCATTAGTCAGATCATTATGGATTGTAGAGCATATAACGATACAGAGGTTTTCAGAAATATAATGAAAATATTTTAGGAGATGGTTGTATACACAAATTGCAATAAAATGCTATCCAGGACAGAGGTACAACTGTTGGTAGTGGCAACTGAGGATGATCATCTCGTCATGGTGCTGCTCTTATTTCTTCCGTGCTTGCTATGATAAATTTGTGAAGAAATCCGCATTATGCATGAAACCTTTTTTTTTTTTTTTTTTTTTTTTGTTATTACCGAGACATGTTTCTCCACTTATTGTGCCATCTCCCGTGGATTCAAAAATGTTCAAATGTTTATAAAGTTTATGGGACTTAACTGCGGGGTCATCAGTCCCTAAACTTACCAACTACTTACGAAGTAAGTCATACTAAAGACAGCACAAACATCCATGCCCGAGGAGGGATTCGAACCCCTGACGGGGATCGGCCTCGCGCATCGTAATATAGTGCCTCAATGCGCTCGGCCGCTCCGCCGCGGCCTTCCGTGTATTTCTGCTTTTTATTTTCTTGAATAACATGTTGCATGTTTCGATTATACAGTCATTTGGCTTAGTTGTTTGATTTGACAATATGTTCGATATATTAGCCCTAATTTTGTTTACAATACTTAGATCAGGTCATTCGCAGTATTTGTATGCTGCTTTAAATTAAGGAATGGCAAGTTTTCGCAGCTTGTCATCTACAAACAACAAAACGTTTTTATTTCGAAATAGAGTTGTCATTCCTGAATTAAAGCAGCGAGCAATTCCTGCGAATGACGTATGTAAGAATTGTAAACAACATTAGGCCTTATATATCCAGTATAATTGTCAAATCAAGCAACTAATCCAAATGACTTCATAATAGAAAATAAAGGGCAAAAACACACAAGACGGCACAACAAGTGTCGAAACATGTCTGGGTGATAAAAATAAAACAAAGTGTCTTGCATAACGCGGAATTCTTCGCAACTGAGGGAGTTCAAGACTGATTGTCATATATTCCACCAACTACTCTAATGTACTTTGGACTTCTCTTGAGGCCGGCCGCGGTGGCCGAGGGGACTGAGGCGCTTCAGTCACGGTCTGCACGGCCACTACGGTCGGGGCTTCGAATGGATATTTGTGCCGTCGTTAGTTGTAGCTAGTTCATAAGTAGTTTGTCAGTTTAGGGACTGATAAACCCGTAGTTAAGTCCCATAAGCTCTACAAACATTTGAACTTCTCTTGATGATAGCACGTGTAGCTGTCTGGGGCCATCTTTGCATTCTTTTATGAGGGCTGCACTGATCATATTTCGAACGATCAAATCGGCTCTTGTATTTTCTATGTAGAATTCGCCTTTCAACCATATCCACAATCGAAAATCCTAAAGGTCAAGTTGAGTGGCCGCTGGTGGCCAAGAAAAGCGCCCATGTCTACTGATCCATCTTCAGCGAAACGTAAGGTTTATATGATATTGCCCTACCAGATTGCGCAGTAGCCCCTTCATGCTGGAAGAAGATCAGCATACTTGTAGCCAAAGGAATCTCTACCAATAAAGCGGGGCCGGCCGCGGTGGCCGAGGGGTCTGAGGCGCTCCAGTCACGGTCTGCACGGCCACTACGGTCGGGGGTTCGAATCCCCCCTCGGGCATGGATATTTGTGCCGTCCTTAGTGTTAGCTAGTCCGTAAGTAGTTTGTAAGTTTAGGGACTGATGACCCCGTAGTTAAGTCCCATAAGCTATACAAACATTTGAACATTTGAACCAATGAAGCGGGAAGCTCATTTTCAAGAAACTGGGTCCTGTAAGACTGTGCGATAATGCAAAAGAGACAATCAACTTGTGACATTACAGATACAGGGGGAAGCTGATTTTTTCAATGTGAAAGGTGGATTTTGTCAGGCTGTGGGTTCCCCAGCCGACTGGCTAACAGTTTGGACCTAGTGAACGGAATACAGGTAGTTAGGATTTTCCTAATCTGCTCGGAAACCGGTAACGGCGCTCTTGGCAGAGCGAGGGCGGCTAACCCAGATTGCAACTGAAATACAATATAGCCACACACATTATTCTAAAAACCCATATAAAATGAAGAAATGATCATACGGCAAATATAATTATATGAATGGATTCAGGAGACTTGGGAGAATCAAACGCCATAATTACAATTGCGATATCCCTTACAGATAAAAAGCCGACAAATTTCAGTACTATAATAATATTATTATAAGACTTATATTTACAATTATTGATACATAGTGTTTATCAGTAACAGTTTAAGAACAAATGGACAGTATTGTACCGCGCTATCTACCTTATAAGATGTACCACGTTATTTGCGTATTCTTTCAATAAACTTTATTTTACTCTCTTGTTCTGCCTTTCGTTGAGGTAGTAATATACTTGTGTCAGAACATATATTCCAATTTCAGTACTATAATAATATTATTATAAGACTTATATTTACAATTATTGATACATAGTGTTTATCAGTAACAGTTTAAGAACAAATGGACAGTATTGTACCGCGCTATCTACCTTATAAGATGTACCACGTTATTTGCGTATTCTTTCAATAAACTTTATTTTACTCTCTTGTTCTGCCTTTCGTTGAGGTAGTAATATACTTGTGTCAGAACATATATTCCACCACAGAAACAGAAAACATGAACCCAGCAAAGCGCATTACATTTATATATGTATTTTATTATATTTAATATTATTATTAGTAACGTTCGTTTTATGTTGTAGACTGCCACTTAAATATTTCATGGGCGACTAAAATAGTAGATATGCAGCAGATAACTATTATATAAACAATTATATGTATTTGTGGACAAGAACTGAATATATTTGCATAAAAAGCCATGATAAATTAAGTATTAATTGTGTAACTATATTGCGACGGCGGCAGTAAATTTGAACAGTGAGACCCCACGCTTAATAGCTACCTGAGCAAAGAGCTTCATCCCAACTGTTTTTAGTATTGTAAAATATATTTGTTTGTTAAATGAATACAAAATTTGTAGGGAGGTGGTCAAAGCATTTAATTCTGTGATATTCAAATGTATAATATTTTGGAAGGGAAATTGTATTTTAAAGATGAGGCGTTAGGATGTGCGGAAGGATACAATTTTGGTAGCAGGTAGAGCACGCTTACGAACGCTTGGGAAGAGACTGCCAGAATGAAACTGTCACTCTGCAGCGCAGTGTGCGCTTGAACATCAGTCACAGAATCATTTTATTAGGTATAAAGCATCCACATAAATCACCTAACTATTGTTTCACACACACGTACTTTGGTATTCGTTTTCTTAAAAATCCTTGGTAATTTCATCCATTTAACAGCCTACATACATGTCGCAAACGTTGCTTCCATAGAATCCCTTGAATTAATACATTGAAACAATAGAATAAATTCTCACGATAAAACTTTTCTCGTTCTGTACTATTTCGATTAAGTATCTGTACTATACGGGATATCTAATTTTTTTTTCTGCGACGTTATGGGTCGCATATAAACTGGCACTACTAGAATCAAAGTGCTGTGGAGTGCTATGATGAGCTTCGAGCGGTGAACTATCTTTCTGTATAGCTAATCAGAAAACCTGAGTTAACGCCTGATTTATGCACAAAAGGTTACGGGAGAAAACCTGTACTACTGCTCTAAGACAAAGCGTACTGGCTAAATATGGAATTGCCATTCTGACAGCTCTCACACCTGTTCACTACCTTGAGATGTGTAAAACATCGATAACTTTTATGACAACAGTGACTTAGAAACTGCACTATTAATCAATCCAGCACTTACCTCACGCTCAGTTAGACGAGTCTTATGTCCTGAAGCAATTGTTGTCTTGCAAGTTCAGATCGTAATCTTATAGAGTCAAGTAGTGTTAAAAAGCCAAAGACTGTGGAGTACTCCCACTTTGCGCTGCCCAGCCGCTACTACCCGCGAACTGCCGCCACTTACCCTGAAAGCGGGCTTAAATAGAGCTGCTCGATAAGATAAAATGTTACAGAGATTGCCCGATGTTGCGCTATGATGTTTGCATACAGTCGCAAATGTGTTGGTAGCTTCAGTGTACGAATACAAATGATGTTATGCGTTTTGTCCTTATCAATGTCTTACCTGTGGCTTAGCCAGCCAGTGATAAGCTCAGTCCGTAGGACAGACGGAATAGTAAAATGGTAGTAGGGTAAGGTGGTACAAATTCGATGATTATGATGATCGTGTGGCATTTATGACCGTTAGACCCCAACTGGGGTCGTGTTCAGCCTGCCTGGTGCAAGTCTCTTTATCTGACGCCACTTCGGCGACTTGCATGTCAATGATGATGGAATGATGATGAGGACGACACAACACCCAGTCCCCGAGTGGAGAAAATCTCCTACCCGACCGGGAATCGAACCCGAGCCCCCTGCGTGGCAAGCTACCTCGCTGACCACTGGACTACGGACAGCAAATTCGATATAGGTACAATTCTGATCAACATAAATTTTCGCGCTATTTGTCAGTCCCGTAGTGTCTCGTTGAGTGGCATTGTAGCGTAGCAGGTTTCTACAGCTCCTCCTGTCTTTTCCAAGAATATACCACTTTGTGCTAAGGAGAGATACATTTTTTCACGTTAGGAGGTACGTGAAGCTACTTAGTCTAACGAGCTCTTATAAATTTTCTATTTAAGGGTGACTAGATTCTCTACCCAAAATGCAATGTTTGGTACAATGAAGTATGCGTTGGTGCCTGACGGAAAAAAGTGCCTTTTTGTGGAAGATGCCCTTAGTCAAAATTGTACGAGGAAGTGATCTTAATTGTACCCAGTGTGGTACATTTTCGATCGATTTTTCTCAATTCTGTAACTTTTTTGTGTGTCTATACCGACATTTGTTAATTGTCTGATATTTGTGTTACATATTAGTTAAATATCCAATAACAACTGCTATAATTAAAATTACATCTTTTCTCAATATATTTCCAGTTACAATAACATTTGTCCGAAATGATCGAAATTGTACCACCTTACCCTGTCTGTTGAAGATAAAGTTATTTTGTTCAGCCACTTCCTTCGCACAATCACCAATGTTTGTTGCTCAGCGAATTGTTATGTCAGAAAAAAACTGAAATTCGTAATTGTGTTATGTTAGTCTCTCGCAATTTTGAAAGTGTGTTCCATTGTAGCTTTATGTAAACTTGTTAAAGAATATTGTCACGATTTCACTTATTACAAGGATAAAAAAAACTTACGTAATTTATTTTTTGTATATTTTTCGCGATGTAATAGTAGCCAAAAATTCTGTTTCTTATCTGTTCACACGAAGTGATGGGTGCTATCGAAGAGGGTTCGCAAATCAGTTCCGTATATCTTGATTTCCGGAAGGCTTTTGACACCATACCTCACAAAATGCTTTTAATCAAATTGCGTGGTTATGGTATATCGCTCCAAATTTGCGATTGGATAGGGGATTTCCTGTCAGAGAGGACAAAGTTCGTAGTAATCGATGGTAAGGCATCGACTAAAACAGAGGTGATATCGGGCGTTCCACAGGGTAGTGTTATTGGTCCTCTGCTGTTCCTTATTTACATAAACGATTTAGGGGAAAATCTAAGTAGCTCTCTGGTTATTTGCAGATGACGCCGTCATTTACCGTCTAGTAAAATCATCTGAAGATCAAAACGAAGTGCAGAACGATCTGAATAAGATATCAGTACGGTGTAAAAATTGGCAATTAACTCTAAATAATGAGAAGTGTGAAGTCGTCCACATGAGTACGAAAAGAATTCCGCTAAACTTTGTTTACAAGATAAATCAATCAAAATTGAAGGCCGTAAACTCCACAAAATACCTAGGAATTACTATTACTTCAGACTTAAATTGGAAAGAACACGTAGATAATGTCGTGGGAAAGGCGAAACAGAGACTGCGTTTTATTGGCAGAACCCATAAAAGATGCAACATAAATACTAAAGAAACTGCATACACTACGCTTGTCCGTCCTTTTATGAAGTATTGCTGCCCAGTGTGGGTCCTTATCAGGTGGGTTTGACGGACATCGAAAGAGTCCAAAGAAGGGCAGCTCGTTTCGTATTGTCACGATACAGGGGAGACAGCGTTACGGAAATGATACAAGATCTGGGATGGGAATCATTACAACAACGGAGCTTATCGCTGCGGCGTGGGCTACTTACGAAACTACAATCGCCAACATTCTCCACCGAATGCGAAAATATATTGTTGACTCCCACTTACATAGGTAGAAATGATCATCAGAATAAAATACGAGAAATCAGAGCTCGAACGGAGAGATTCGGGTGTTCTTTCTTCCCGCGCGCTAATCGAGAATGGAATGGGAGATAAATAGTATAATGGTGGTTCGACGAACCCTCTGCTAGGCACTTAAATGTGGTTTGCAGAGTATCCCACGTGGATGTAGATGTTTCTAGTGCAAAACTTTTCATAAAACCTGATAACATATCTTAGAGCACTGGAAGAAGGAGGCAGGCTAGATATAAATGTTATAGAATTAGCTGAAAGTGACATTGGTCTGAGTGTTGAAGAACTTTAGTTTAGCACCAACAGGAAGACGAAAGTGGGAGTGAGGTAGAAAGAAGTTCGAAAATTAAATTTTCATAGGAAAAGACAATCTATCAAAATGTAATAAGACGCCGACTTCTCAACGTATTCAAACGATATGTCTAACGAAATTGATATGTTTTTCAAGCTTTTTGAAACTGATATGATAGATATCAAAATGTCCCAGACTAAGAAGTAAAACGCATAAGTGATTGTAAATTTACGGATAGGTGTGAAATTATGGCCCTAGTCAGAGTTTTATTTTTGATAGGTACAAAGAAAGGTCAACATGCAAATATGAAATACTTTGGGAGTCATACGGAACATGTGCGGATAACCAAACGACCACAATCTCGATACATAAAAATGAATGTTTGTCTGTATGTCTTCTATGTGTTCATAAACAGTTCATTCGATTACAACGAAACTTTGGTGAACTGTTCACCGTACGACCACGAAGGTTTCTGACCCAAAAACAAAAGAGCACGACACATAGCTCAGAAGATATGACGGCATAAATAATGAGAGGCCACCGCGTCAGAATACCCAGATTTATACGTCTATTATTGGAAAATTGGAGTAGTTAAGGACCAGCAACAATGTTTGCATGTAATTCCGGATGTGTATGAAGCATTTTGTAAACGATCCCGCCCGCCTCACCCCAAAATGATGAAACGAAAAGAAGTCTACCGCTCACAACAGTTTCACTGTAGATGCCGTAAAACTGTCGCATCAGGCATGACCTTGTATTAAATATAGTTAGCATTACAGATTTTCATGTTACTATTTATTTTTGTCTGAAGTCTCCCTTAATTATCTTGCATCCAAAATTAAACAATCTGTTTTCTTAATCTCTATGCATATAAAAGCGAAAGGACACTCACTCTCTGACTAAACACAAAATCTCGAAAACTACTTCACCTATGAAGTTGAAATTTAGCAGGGCAGGAATGTAGTTTATAGTTAGAAAGCGTCAGCATATTTATCCTATAGACTGACGTAATCTACAGTTTTATTCGGATCTTCACGAAATTTCGCACGCTTGACCTACAAAACAAGAGAAACGTCACCGTCTACCTTAAATTTCATACGGTGCATGGGGGAAGGTACTTTGCAACATAAAAGTGGATCCCTAAATACCTTGGTCAGCCATTACTTGAGAACGTCTTGACCGATTTCAGATCTCTCTCTCTCTCTCTCTCTCTTTTTTTTTTTTTTTTTTTTTTTTTTTTTAATTATTATCAGAACAAGGGTTGTCTAAAATAAAACTGGAATATTTGAGAACAACAAAGTACGGTTTTTAATGTGACCCTGCGTTTCTATTCCATGGAAATCTATAGTTTTGTTCCGATATTGATGAAATTTTTCACACTCAACCTTAAAAACAAGAGGAGTGTCACTCTCTGTATGAAATTTCGTTCGGTGCATGGTGGAGGGTACTTAACTTATGGAATTTAACAAAATTCATTTACTCCAATATTTATGATTTTTTTGCACACGTGACATTTAAACCAAGAGGAAGATCACTGGGTACATAAATATTTGTATGGTAATTCACAGAGGATACCTTCCAGGAAAATTTGCCGAGAGAGGGAAAGGTGGAAACGAACAGAGAGATGGAAGAGAAAGAGGTGGATGCAGAGAGAGGGGGGAAGGGGATTTGGACTACGAGAGTGCAGGATAAATATACACCCGGGCAACGCCAGGTTTACAGCTAGTGAGCCATAAAAGACTTCTATTGTAATACACTGTATGAGGACTGATGACGTTTGCATTCGAAAAAAAAAAAAAAAAAAAAAAAAAAAAAAAAAAAAAAAAAAAAAAAAAAAAAAAAAGAAGAAAACCTTAACTTTCTATCGCTCCCTTTTTTGTATTTTTATTGTGAATTCCTGATCCAGGAGTTGAATAAAACTTTTGAAACGACTATGTAATAATATTTCTGAACAATATAAATATTTACCTTTTTCTAAGGAAATTACAACTTACAGAAGATGTACTGAATACGTCCATGCGCCAACTCGTGCTAAAAAAATCGGCGGGCCCACTCGAAGGTTAAGTCTAGAGACTGATCCGTTTGGTCCCTTAGTTACACAAACTGAACTGAACGTAAACGTTGAAACGGAGTCTCTACTTCTCTCGGCTGACGCGTAGTGTTTGCGGTCTTGGCTTGAAGTACCTGCTAACTACGCTGACCGTTCGCGTATACTGTATAACTCGGTTGCGCCCGGCTCAAGAGAGCCCGGGTGATTGGCCACAAATCAAATGTTTAAATGTTTGTAAAGTTATGGGAGCTAACTCCGGTGGTCATCGGTCCCTTAACTCACAAACTACTTAAACTACCTTATTCTAAGACCAACACACAACCGAGGGAGGACTCGAACATACGATGGCGAACTTATTGGCCGCGTGTGCTGCAACATCCGTCCTTTGCGGTACAGAAGTGTTAATGCAGTTGTACGTTGAAAAGTCACTCAGTTGCTGATTTTTCTCCTTATAGTACCGATACTTATTGAAACAAATATTAAATAAAATTTTCAAAGAACGATCTCAGAAATGTTGACTAGTAGAATTTTTTAAATGGCAACCACGAGTGGGTTAAGAGTGATGAACTTCTTCTATTCTAACTTTCTGTACACATGTTGTCTTGAAATTTGGCGCAGTTTCGTCCTTGTGCTTAGTAACTTCTGCAACGTTTTTATACTTTCAAAAAAGAATTTTCGTTTTTTGTTGAACATTTGAGAAGGCAAGGAAATGTATTCTTGATTAAATTTCTCTTATCACTTCACATTAATCCAGAATTAAATCTAAAATTTCTATCTTGTATCATTAACATTGTGAGGATACAATGTTATCCACAGTTGTGCAATTCCATGTAAGTGTGACTATTTTGTAGCTTTATCTTTGTGTGCCTGGGATGTTATGCCCATTTATGCAATACTTTGTAAAGCCCGTTCTACACGGGAAGTGAGGCCTTCCAAGATTACCCATGATGCACCAGTTTCGGTGGCCAAGTACCGTGTAGACGCGTCCACTTGCACAAGATGCATGCATTCGATGGCTTGTAGATGTAATAGGATGGATCATATTCTCACGCGTATGGAGGTGCTTTCCGCATGCAAAGACAACCGAGTGGGGAACTCCGCTGACAAACGGAACCAAGTAGCGAATTTGTTTGAGAAGATTGTACTTGTCTCCTGCTCAGAGGAACGAAGTTGTTCGACTTATATACATACAGGCTGTATCAAGATCAGTCGTAAATATTTCAGGAGGTGATACTATAGACAAAGTGCAATAAAAATTCCATATGACATATGTACAATTTTTATTGAGTACAGAGATATAGCTGTTAATATGAAAGCCAAATAAACTTAGAGCAAATTTAAATGAAGAGATTTTCACAGATTTTTCCGTCGGTTCTCGATAGAACAACACCATACTGACTTCAAAGTACAATTTTGTGTATGTTTTACAAGCTATTTTTTAGTTTAATTAACCGGTTTTCTGCTTGCAAAGGCATCTTCAGACTTTAAAGTAAGGCGAAAAGAGTTTATTGAAATGAAAGTTAATATGAAGATCTACCAAGAACCGACGAAAGAACCAGTCAAAATATCCAATTTTGCCTTTGCTTTGTTTGGGTTTCATAGTAAGAGCTGTATCTCTGAACCCAGTGAAAATTGGAGAACGTTATATGGCATTTTTATTGCAATTCTTCTTTATTGCCATCTCCTAAAATATTTGGTATTTCTCTTGAAACATACTGTAGTTAACCGGTGAAATGTTTGTTTTCGGCAAGGATTATTTGAAGCTTTATCTCAGTGAAAGGTCTTTCATAGACACCTGAGCTTCCTTATCAAATGCATAGGCGCCTCGAAACGCGTGGCCATTCCTGCACAATCTGGAAGTATTTATTCTCTTTTTATAATGAGGACCTTTACACATGTGAACGACGTAGTTTCGCATCAAACACACGAAAACAAATACAGTTTCACAGTGGCAGTCTAAAACACGAATAAATGTTTTAATCATTACAATAATCACAATATAACTGACCGTCTCTGAAAGCGATCTTAGCTCGGCGATTCATTTGCCCTAAGTAGACAACAAACAAAGTAGACACGACTCGACAAATGCTTACCGTACCGTTTGAACGCTTCTTTGAAGTTCGACGGTCTATCGCAAGGAGCGCTGCAGCTGTCAACGACTTTCTTGTGCGTGTCGCACGTCCCGTATAAAAAGAACTTAAGTGTGGCTATGTAGCAGGTGCACATTCTGTGACATTCAGATGGCATATAGGAGAGTAGGGAAAGCTTGCTATCGTATTTTTTTTTCTCGTTCTCATCTCTAACGTTTAAGAATATTTTGTTGCAGGAAAACTTAATTTCAACGATTTCTTTGCACTTTAACACCCCCTATTCCCTGCAGTTATACATTTATAATGTGTCAACTAAAGTAATTTCCTCTAGCTCAAACATTGTTGTGGTTTTCAGTTCGCAGACTGGTTTGATGCAGCTCTCCACGCCACCCTGTCCTGTGCAAACCTCTTCATCTGCGAATAAGAACGGCAATCTACATCCTTTTGTATCTGCTTACTGTAATCGTGTGTGAGGCTCCGTAGCACAGTGGTAGAGTGGCAGACTATGAATCCACAGGTCGCGGGTTCAATCCCCGCAAGGTCCTATGATTTGTATTTGTCACTTTCCACTTCTTACACATCTGGCAGTGTTGCTAATGTGAAAAATGCGGAGTATCACCGTGGAATGGAGTCTACGTTAAGCTATAGGTCTCCCTATAACTGGCTCGGTAAGTCGGAGGAAGGCAACGACATACCACCTCCAAAAACAGGACCATGACGATTAAAGCACTGTGGTGTTCAAACCAATTTTCGGATTGTTGACTGCTTTACGTTTTTAACTGTATTCGTCCCTCTGTCTCCCTCTACAATTTTACCCTACACACTCCCTTGACGTCTCAGAATGTATCCCACCAATATATCCCTTCTCTTAGTAAGTATATGCCAGAAACTCCTTTTCTCTCCATCTCCGTTGAGTACCTAATCATTAGCTAGGTGACCTATCTATCCATCTTTACCAATGGTATGTAGCACTACATTTCAAAAGCTTCTATCATATTTTTGTCTGAACTCCTTATCGTCCAGGCATACAATGCTACATTCCAGACAAAAGCTTTCAGGAAGGAGTTCCTGACATTTAAATTAATGAAGTTGCCAACAAATTTCACTTCTTCAGAACACTTATCTTTCCATAGCCAGTCTGCATTTTATATCGTCTTTACCCATCAGAAGTTATTTTGCTACCCAAATAACAAAACTCATCTACTACTTTTATTGTCTTATTACCTAAATTAATTTCTTCAGCATCGCCTGATATTCTCACGCTACATTCCATTCTTGTTAACGTTCATCTTATACCCTCCCTTCAAGACACTGTACATTCCATTTAATTGCTCTTTCAAATCCTTTGCTCTTTCAAATCCTTTGCTCTTTCAAATATTTTGCTCTTTGAAATCTTTTACTCTTTCAAATCCTTTGTCATCGACAAACAGCAATGTTTTCATTTCTTCTCCTTGAAGGCAACGGCATAGCACCTCCAAAACAGGACTCATCGACAAACAGCAATGTTTTTATTTCTTCTCCTTGAAGGCAACGGCATACAACATCCAAAACAGGACCATCCCTAGTAAAGCACTGTGGTGTTCAAACCAATCTTCGGATTGTTGAGTGCTTTACCTTTCCCTTTCCAAATCTCTCCTTGCATTCCTTCATAGCTTGCTGAACAACATTGGGGAAACGCTACAACCCTGTTTTACTTCCTTCCCAACCACTGCATACGTTTCATGCCCTTCTATTCTTACAACTGCTGTCTAGTTTTTGTACAAGTTGAACATAACTCTTCGCTCCCTATATTTTAGCACTGCTATCTGCAGAATTTGTGAGAGTGTATTCCAGTCAATATTATCAAAAGCTTTTTACAGTTCTACAAACGATAAAAACTTACCTTTGCCTTTCCTCAGCCTATCTTCTAAGATAAGTCCTAATGTGAGTACTGCTTCCCATGTTCCTATATTTCTCCCAAATCCAAAACTGATCTTCTCCAAGGTCGGCTTGCACCAGTTTTCCATTCGTCAATAAATAATTCCTTTTAGTATTTCGCATCTATGACTTATTAAACTGATAGTTCTGTAATTTTCGCATTTGTCTGCACATATATCTTCTTTGAAACACATTACACAAAAACTACAGTAACTTTTAGTTAAATGCTTTAAGGTAAGGTTTATTTTGTCTTCTCTAGGAATTCGTATAGAAAATGAAGGAATTTATTATCAAAACAACAGATTAAAATACAACTACAGAAAAAGCAAGATGGTTGGACTACCTCTACTGCAAAGGTAATGAGCTATTGCATCTTTTATTATTTCAAGATAAATTAGAGTAAGAGAGTTGTGGCAAATATATATATATATATATATATATATATATATATATATATATATATATATATATATATATATATATCCAACTGATTATAGAAAATAAATAATTGTCCCAACGGTACTGGTTTGACCTGTTTCAGATTTACACTTGGAATTTTGCAAGGAATTTCTTACTAGTCGCTAACTCAAAAAGACTAGCAGTTCACTTTGGATGAGTCATTATTTGATTGCAGCATTACACGGGTAAGAGGTGAAAATAACGATTTTAATGAACTATGAGAACAGTAATGGAATTATGTATGGATCTCTTTTGAATTATTATATCGTTGAATGTAGTCAATTTTGTGAGTACACGGTTATTAATTTAAAAACTATTGCATAAATCATAAGTTATTTTGAATGTGCTATAAAAGTTATTTAATTTTACATCTTCATCTACATGGATACTCTGCAAGTCATATTGAAGTGCATGGCAGGGGATTCATCGAACGACTTTTACGATACTTCTCTATAGTTCCAATCTCTAATAGCTCGCGGGAAAAAGATTACCTAAATCTTTCTGTTTTCGATCTGATTTATCTTATTTTATTATCATGATAATGTCTCCCTAAATAGGTGGGTGCTAACAGTATATGTTCCCATTCTAAAGAAAAGTTGGTGAAAGTAATTTCGCAAATAGATCGCGCCGCAACAAATAACGCGTTTCTTTTAACGATTTCCATCCAACCCGTGCATCATTTCCGTGACACTCTCTTTCCTATATCGCTATAAACAAAACGAGCTGCCCTTCTCTGATTTTTCTCTAAATTGCCCGTCAGTCCCACCTGGTGTGGATCCCACATTGCGCAGCAATTTTCCAAAATAGGAAACATAGTCCATGGTTCGCGTTCCCCGCAATATTTTCTATGTGTTTTCCAATTTAAGTTGTTCGTAATTGTTACTCCTAAATTTTATGGATTTCTTTTAGTGGTCATATGGATTACCTCAGATTTATTATTATTAAGTGTCAATTGCAAATTTTCGCACCATGCAGATATCTTATCTAGATAATTTTGCAGCTTCCTTTGATTTTCTGGTGACTTTACTAATCGATAAATGACGGCATCCACCAATCGCAGAACTGAGGCGATATTCCATAAGGATGCAAATTGATTAGAAGACGCTTGTGAGGTACAGTGTGAAAAAGCCTTCCGGCATAGTTGCCCAAATAAGGGGGGGGGGGGGGGGGGAGGGAGTCATGACGCAAACTGCGTCATTTAAATTTCTGGGGGTGGGGGGGTGTGAAAAATTTGTACTTTTGGCCAGCCTGGGGTGGCTTTATAATTTAATTTACAAAACGTGAAATGAAAGATATTTAACTAAATATTAAATGGTAAAACCATATATATTTTAGGAAATAAACTAGGAATCCAAATGTCTTGGGTATTTGGAAGAGGGGGGGAGGGTTGATCGCAGTTTGTGGGGGGGAGGGCATTGGCCAAAAAGGGGGGGGGGCAACTCCACTTTCCGGAAATCTAAAAATACGATATTGATTTGATATCCCTTGTCGATAACACTCATCATATCATAAGTGTTTCACAGGAACGATACTTTCTGAATCCGTATTGACTATAGGAAAATAGGAGTTACCTTCAAGGTACTTCATAATATCTGAGGAAAGTATATGTTCTAAAATCCTGATGCAAACCGACGTTAATGATATGGGCCGGTAATTTTGTGGACCACTCGTAGTGCCTTCTTGAATATCGGAATGGTCAATGAAACTTTCCAGTCTTTGGGTACTGACCGTTCGCTGAGCAAGCTGTTGTTTATGATAGATAGGTATGGGGATATTGCATCAGCATACTCTGAAAGGAACCTAACTGGTACAGTGCAGTCGGAACCGGGAGATATCCTTTTGTTAAGTGATTTAAGTTATTTTAATACTCCAAGGGGATCTACTTCTAAATTAGGCATGATGGAAATTGATCTTTATATAAACTCTGGAGTATTTGCTCCGTCTTCTCTAGTGAATGAATTTTGGAAAGCTGTGGTAAGCGATTCTGCTTTAGCAGAACAGTCATCAGTAGCACCACCAATTCTATCATATAATGAAGGCATTGTTGTGTTTTGCCGCTTGTATACTTTGCAAACGAGCTGAATTTCTTAGGATTCTCTACCAAAGTGCGTGACAGGGTTTTCATTGTGGTAACTATTGTAAGCTTCTCACATTGAAGTTCGAGATAAACTTGTAGTTTCTGTAAAATATTGCCAGTCTTGGGGATATTTGTGCGTTTAAATTTGGCATGCTTTTTTCTTTGCTTTTGTAACAGTGATTTAACTTGTTTTGTGTACCACGGTGGGTCAGTCCCCTCTATAATTAATACGTTTGATATGAATCTCTCAGTGGTTGTCGATGTTATTTCTTTGAATGTAAGCCACATCTGATGTACACTCACATCGTTAGTTTCTGGAAACTCTCACCCACGAAAGCTTTAATGGAATTTTTATTTGCTTCTTTGAATAAACATACTTTTCTTTTAATTTTTGTGGATATGGAATGTCTGATATTCAGTCTCGCTACGACAACACTATGCTCACTAATCCTTGTGTCTGTTTTGCTGCTCTTCATCCGGATTATCTGGTGCTAGGTGCTCACAACTATTTACTATTCTAGTAGGATCATGAACTAATTTTCTAAGTAATTTTCGGAGAATGCGTTTCGTACAATTTCTGATAATGTTTTATGCTTGCTTACGGTTTTGAACATGTATTTTTGTTAACATATCTCAGATAAGTAAAAGTAGCCATCTATTAAAATTGTATGCTCTGGTTACGCTTTTGAAATTTGATCCAAACTGCCTTTGAACATTTCTGGAAACGAATTGTCTGAGTCAGGGGGTTGATAAAAAGAATCAATTATTAATTTATTTACCCACTAGCGTCCTAATCCGGCATTGCCCGGGTATATATGTATTTGTCCAGTGTTGTATTAGAAACGAAAATAAAAACTTGCAAAATATTTCATCTTATGTATCCATGAAAACAGATTGGAAATTATGAAACATTAAAACAAAGAAATATGCATAATGTACAAAATTTTAAGTGCAGTATCCAAAGATCCAAATGATGTATAACACTAATCTAATTCAAAACTTGACTGTAATCAATATTTATTGATATTTGTGATAGAAAAGTTTTTGTGACTCATTGTTTATGACGTCATATCTCATGAACAATGTGTCGAAGGTAGTTTTTAATCCCATAGCGATTGTTGTCTGATAGTAAGCAATATGTGTTTCAAGTTTAGTTGAAATCGGTCAATTAATTTTGGAGAAGATGTGGAAAAATAGCGCATGATGCAGCAGTTATTCGGAAATTTCATTGTTTATGACGTCATATATTCTGAAATATGTATCGTACTATGATGTAAATTCGAAGGTACATTCAGTGGTATATGTGTCTAATGTCTGCAAAATATATCGTTAATGGTGTTAGTAGTCAAGACGTAATATATCGAAACCTCGTGTGTGATCACGCGGTTTTTCATGAACCAAATTATTTATGAGTTAGTATCTCATGAACTACATGTCGAAGTGTGATAAATATCGAAGAAACATTCAGTGGTATGTATGTTTACTGCCTATGAAATGTCTCGCGAATACAATTTACAGTGTAAAGTTATAACTTGTAACATCATACCAAATGCTCTAGATAAACTTCATGAACGTCGGAAAAGTACTAAGCAATAAACTTTTTTCCTTTCATGTTTTTGTTCGGGGTTGTCAGCGAGAAAAAGTTTCATAAAAAATTGAAATTATGTTTAAAGTGTATTGCAAATCGATAAGTGCTCTCATTCTCAAATAGTTTAGGAATTAAATCACGCTCTCACGCCCCGCAAGATGGGACAGTTTTCACAGTTTATAACGTGATATCGCATGAAATATGTGCCGTAGGTTGTTTTTGCCACTATAGCATATGATTTCTGATATTAAAGAATGTTTGTACCAAATTTGGTTCAAATCGGTCCATTAGTTTAGGAGCAGATGTAAAATATTATCGCATTATGCGGCCGTTTTACATGACTGTTGTTGTTTATGACGCCATATCTCAATACCTACGTGTCGTAAGTGGTTCTTACCCCGACAGCGATTGTTGCCTGATAGAAAGGAACATGTGTTTCAAGTTTGGTTGAAATTGGTCCAGTAGTTTAGGAGGAGATGTGGAATATACATAGCCGCGCGGGAGTAGCCGAGCGGTCTGGAGCGTTACGTTGCGGATCGCGCGGCCTCCCGCGTCAGGGGTTCGAATCCTCCCTCGGGCATGTATATTTGTGTCGTCTTCAGTATGAGTCAGTTCATAAGTAGTTTGTAAGTTTAGGGGCTGATGACCTCGTAGTTAACTCCCATAAGCTTTACAACTATTTGAACATTTGGAACACACATACATAGACACATACCCACATATACACATACAGCCTATTTTATAAGATGTATAGATACTAACACACAGCCGCGGCAGAGTGGCCGAGCGCATTGAGGCGCTATGCTTCAATGCGCGAGGCTGCTCCCCGTCGGGGGTTTGAATCCTCCCTCGAGCATAGATGTTTGTGTTGTCTTTAGTATGAGTTAGTTTATAAGTAGTTTGTAAGTTTAGGGACTGATAACCCCGCAGTTAAGTCCCATAAGCTTAACAAACATTTGAACCAACTTACAGGAGCAACCTACTACAGTTTCGCTAGATGATAAACCTCCTGGGACCGCAGTAAATACGCTACCACCTATTTTATTAAATCTGTCTTTTCTGAACACCATTTCCTCATTTGCTTTTAGTACCTATAATGATTTGATATTCAGTACTTGGAGTGCTTGGAGTTCTGCTACTTTCCCGACTCAGCTGCGACAATTCACAACTGTTGGACAAATGGTTTTTAGATCTCTATTCGTCCTATTTTTGATCTGTACTCATTAAGATTGAAACACTTTCTGTGTTTTCCCGAGGCCTTCTAATCTAAAAAACCGCTCAGTTCGCGCCACACAGCTTCCGCTACCCGTGTAGCCGCTTCCTGCCTGTAGTAGACTCAGAAAACCCGGAACCCCAACACCCGATGGTGCAAGTCGAGGAATCTGCAGCCCATACGGTCGCAGAACCATCTGAGCCACTGTTTCAGACCTTCCACTTGGCTCTGTACCAGAGGTCCACTATGCAGCAGATGGTGAGCTATGCTTTCATCTTGCAAGCAAGAAATGTTCAAATTTTTGTTAAGCTTAAGGGACTTAACTGCGGGGTCATCAGTCCCTAACTTACAAACTACTTATGAACTACTTTATACTAAGGACAGAACAAACATCCATGCCCGTAGGGGGGGGGGGGATTCGCACCCCCGACCGTAGACTGTGACTGGCTCGCCGCAGACCGCTCGGCCATCGCGGCCGGCCTGCAAGCAACATGACAGTCTTTACCACTTCAGATAGCTGCTTAAAACCTGAGAGAATCTCTTCAGATCCGAAGCGTCACACGTCACTGGAACGTGGTATGTCATAATAGTACAATAATATGGCTTTGAATCGTTGCTGTACAATCATTTTATACAAATATTAATTTCGAATTGCATGTGCATTTTCTGTTGACTGGTGCGTCATTTTCTATTTGTATTGTGAACTTCAGGCATCACATATTTCACAAATATTGTGATAAAAATCTCTCGTAACTGACTTTTACATAGAATCAATAACTGTCAGGATGCTACTAACGGATAAGGGGGAAAGAGAAACTTGAATGACATTATGTGTGGAATTAAAGAAGGCTATATTGATTGTCGGGTGAAGGGCGCACTTTTCAACTATATGTTGGCTAGGTACTGTTATCAACTCCATCAAATTACTTTATGTATTGCTTTTGTTCTACTGAACCTGACTATGCGAGAAAGCAGGATGGCAGTTTCAAGTTACTAACAAGCAGACATATAGCTGTCACAGATCAGACCATTGTATCGTTGTAGGGCTCATATACTAAAATGGCTCAATGCTTTCGCATTCTCGTAGTATATTTTGAGAGTTAGGTAGTACTATAGATGATCTATGTATTTTATTGACTTTTGTGCCAGAAAATATTAATTACAAATAGAATGGTAACAGTTAATTTCTATTTTTGTTGAAAGTTCATATACAGGTTGTGGCATTTCGTAGGAATCGCCGCCGGCCGCGGTGGCCGAGGAGACTGAGGCGCTCCAGTCACGGTCTGCAAGGCCACTACGGTCGGGGGTTCGAATTCCCCCTCGAGCATGGATATTTGTGGTCCTTAGTATTAGCTAGTTCATAACTAGTTTGTAAGTTTAGGGACTGATAACCGCGTAGTTGAGTCCCATAAGCTATACAAATATTTGAAAATTTTAGGAATCGCCCTTATTAGTTTTAAACATCAACTTTGGCTTAAGAAGGTTGGGAAATACGTAACAACCTCATCACTGCAATCTTTGTTATTTGTCACATGGAGCACTCTGAATATCTTTAAATTGAAACATGTTCGTAATGACACTGCAAAACTAGTAATATTTACAGTCCATTTGTTGAGGCTTCCCTATCATCTCTGTTTGTGCAGTACTTTCGAGAGTTGCTCACTCAATAAGCTGAAGCACTTCTGCGAATTACTGGATGCACTCATGGGAGGATTCATTAGGGGGGGGGGGGGATTGCATAGGGGCACGTTTCTCCCCAGACGGCCAGACGTAAACAGAGAGAGAGAAAGAAGGGAGATAGAGAAAGGGGAGAGAGAGAAGGAAGAGAGAGAGAGAGAGAGAGAGAGAAAGGTGGAGAGAGAGAGAGAGAAAGAGAGAGAGAGTAGTGAGGAAGGGAGAAAGGGAAAGAATCTGAGCATTCGAATAATTAACTTTAACTTACAGGCAGCATGTAATTGTGAGTTTAAAAATGCAAAATCCCTGTAAATGATATAAACGTAATTTGACTTTTTGTGTTATGCTTCCATTTAATTGCTCCTTTTTGTCATAAATTTGCGATAAAAATAAATAAAAGTTGTTTATTTTTTCGTGATTTCTTGTGAGATAAATGAGCTATTGCGTATGTTTTAAAGAAAAATAGCTGAAGCAGTCAACAATCCGAAGATTCTTTTGAACATCACAGTGCTTTACTAGACATGGTCCTGTATGGAGGTGGTACGCCGTTGCCTTCCTCCGACCTTCTAACTGACTTCTCCAGCCAATTATTGGGGGTTATACAGTTTAACGTGGGTTCCGAACCACGGTGCTACTCGCTGTTACTCATACGTAAATAAAGGACTTAACTATGTGAAAAAAGTGTGAATTTCAAGGGCTGGCGCATTCAGGTATTTTAGGTAAACCGTTAATCTCTCTGGATTATTTTCCTAGACAATAAGAGATAGCATTTCCACCCAATATAAACAGTTTTATTTTAAGCTTCACGTTTTGATTTTCAAGTTATTGGAACGAATTAGAAATTTCAACGGCATTTTTCCACACATCAGATACAATGGATTTTCATGGTAGTAGAAATTATTCTTGAAACTCAGTCAACTGTAATTTTCACTCTGCATCGAAGTGTGGACTAATGTGTAGGTTCCCGGCAGATTACTATTGTGTGCTGGTATCGGAATTCGTACCTGCGACCTTTGTCTTTCACGAGCAAGCACTCTACTGTCTGAGCTATCCCGGCACGTTTCACAGCCCGTCCTCACAACTTCTGCTAGTACCTCCTCCTACTTTCCAAACTTCACAGAAGTCCCTCTGCGAGCCTTGCAGGGCTAGCACTCCTGGAAGAAAAGCTGTCGTGGAGACATGGGTTAGCTACAGCCTAAGGGATGTTTCCAGATTGAGGAGTGCTAATCCTGAAAGATTTGAAGGAGAACTTCTGTGAAGTTTGGAAAGTAGGACGCGAGGTATTGGCAGAAGTAAAGTTAAGTGGACGGGCGGAGGGACCGTGAAGCGAGCAGGGATAGCTTAGTCTGTAGAGCGCTTGCGCACTAGAGGCAAAGATCCCAGGTTCGAATCCCGTTTCTGCACACCATTTTAATCTGCCAGGAAGTTTCAAGAGTGATTTTGTTGATCGCGAAAGCTTTCTTTTTGCGTAGCAACTTTACAAAGCATGAAGAACAAATTGATTCTGTACAACGCAAACTAAGGAAATCTGATTTTAGGTTTTGACATATTCACTGGCTGTTTGTTTCTGATCCCTATTTGGGAGACCTTTTAGGACAGTTTTTCCAATTTCTGCATTGTTTTATAATGACACAGCTACTCCGGATACTGTAGTGTTCGTCCACGAAAATCTTGTATGAAACGACGGTAGTATGAGCACAACTCGAGGAAACTTCTCACATCACGGATGTGCTGAGGAGTTGGAAATTCTATGACTACCCTTACTTTATCTGGATCAGACGGACACCATCGCTGTTGACTAGGTGCCCCCGGATTTTCCTCTATTTGGCGACGAAGAAGCACTTCTTTGGATTGAGACAGAGCCCGCTGTCTGGACACACTCCAACACAGTTGACAGGTGGTTTAGATGTTGCGCAAATACCCTTGAGAAAACGACAATGTCGTCTAGGTAACAAAGACATGTCGTCTATTTAAGGTGTCAAAGCAAGTTGACCATCATGTTAAGATTACCTGACATAGTCGGGCTTGGAGGCGATCTGATCGTTTTATACGAGGTGCGTCCAGAAAGTAAGTTCCGTTTGGTTATATAAAACAAACGTGTACAGATACAGAAAAAATATTTATTGTATAAAAATCTATAACTGTTAAACTTCTTTTCTACATAGCTGCCGAAATTTTGTAGGCACTTGTCATAGCGTGGCACAAGTTTCCGTATGCCTTCTTCATAAAAGGCTGCCGCCTGTGTATTCAGCCATGTGGTAGCTTGTTCTTTCAGCTCGTTGAAATGTTGACCACCAAGGACAGATTTTTAGGTGTAAGAAGAGGTGAAAGTGACTAGGAGCGAGGCCCGGGCTGTACGGCCGGCCCCGGTGGCCGCGGGGACTGAGGCGCTCCAGTCACGGTCTGCACTACGGTCGGGGGTTCGAATCCTCCCTCGGGCATGGATATTTGTGCCGTCCTTAGTATAAGGTAGTTCGTAAGTAGTTTGTAAGTTTAGGGACTGATGACCCCGTAGTTAAGTCCCATAAGCTTAACAAACATTTGAACATTTTTCGGGCTGTACGGATCAAACACGTCCCAGTGAAATTCCCGTAAGAGTTGTTTGGTCACATTCACCACATGAGGTCGGGCACTATCGTGGAAACAAACACCACCTTTTGATGGAAATCCTCTTCTTACGCCTAAAATTTGTCCTGTCAACACTTCAACGATGACGAGCTGAAAGAACATGCTACGAAATGGCTGAACACAGAGGCGGCAACCTTCTATGAAAAAGGCATACAGAAACGTGCGCCACGCTATGACAAGTGCCTACAAAATTTCGGCAGCTATGTAAAAAAGTAGTTTAACAGTTGTAGATTTTTGTACAATAAATGTTTTTTCTGTATCTGTACACGTTTGTTTTATATAACCAAACGGAACTTACTTTCTGGACGTACCTCGTAGTTTTCAAAATAAAAAGCCAAGATCGCACATTAATAATTTATTAAATGACGACTGGTTTCGGTGCACTGTGTCACCATCATCTGGTCTCATATATGTTATAAGCTGGTCATCTTGTTAAAAAGAAAAAAAAGGTATAAAATTACAAGTGCAACATTGCACTTAGTCACTATATAAAAATACACAAGTCAAAAACATGAGAGCTTAGAAAATACTACAAAAGTTTGTAAACTGTCATGTTTTTAACTTGTGTATTTTTATGTAGTGACTAAGTGCAGTGTTGTACTTGTTATTTTATACCCATTTTTTTTAACATTGAAACGTGTCCATAAAAAATTATTTTGTAAGAAAATGTCCAATATTGTGCCTCCTGTTTTGTATCGAGTAACTTACTTGCAAGAAAATGTATAATATCGCTTCTACTGTATGTATCGATATGTGTCCTTTATGAAGTTTCATCTTTGGCAAAGATCATGTATTGCATAGCATTGTAGCTCGCTCTGAGAGAGAGTAGCACTAGTGGTTCAGCTCGCTTAGAGAGCGGTTGGGTTGTGTGTATGGCTCCGATGTAGAGCAGAGGCTGCTTTGCCAGCAAGTCAGAAGTTGTATTATGTAGGTAATGTAATGCTGATTATTAATAATAAGTAACTTAAACTTTCTTTCATCTCTCATTTACGTAGTTAGAAAATTAACCTACTTCCTTCATTTGATAATCAAGTATTAGTGGATTTAAAGTGCAGTATTGATGTGAATAATATTGTTGAACGTATTTCATTATTGGTGCCATAGTAAATGATAGTTAATTGACTATGATACTAAATTGATACTAAATTTCAATAATTAGAAACTGATCTGCATAAAATTGTCACAGTCAAGCATTAAGAAAGTGATTTGTGGTTTTTTCAATATCTTTCTCGCAGTCAAAATTTTTGAGTATAGTCAGTGTCTGTTTCAAAAGGCTACATGCCACAGTTGTTTTGTTAAAAAATATCCGTTGCGCACATAATCAGTTTAATTCACTGTTTCTTATTTAACAGTATAATTCATTATCAGGGCCATAATTAAACCAAATTGCTGTGTCAAGGAACAATTTGTTGTCTGATCTAACGACAGGTTCAACATCCACACAACACACGTACAGCTTTTATCTGGCGCCCTTTCTGCCAGGATAGTTCACAAACAGGATCGTGACGTAGTTAGATAAATAGTCTTATTTCAGTTAGTTTGTCTTTTCCACTAACCAACTTATCTTTTGGCTCTTAATT
This sequence comes from Locusta migratoria, assembly GCA_026315105.1. NCBI lineage: Eukaryota > Metazoa > Arthropoda > Insecta > Orthoptera > Acrididae > Locusta > Locusta migratoria. The sequence continues at coordinate 338,451,751 of CM048745.1, forward strand.
TAATTTTTGTAGCACCATCCTTTGTTATAGCAACAGTAGCATAGTAATTGTTTCTGTAGTTTGTTACTTACCATTCTTGATAGTGTGTAGCATTGTTTATAGTAGATTAATTGAATATACAAATAATTGCATTACTACTGAACAAGTCTCTCTTTTATATTGTCTGATGTTTGTTGTGATGAAAGTTCTAGTATCGCGGAACTCGTGTGATAATTAACGGTTCGCGTAATCTCGATTGTGATTGTATGTTGCATTAGCCCGATTCAGCCTATTGTTCTCTCATAATTACCGTGTGTAATTTTCAAAAATTTGCAGTAGGTGAAAATAAACATTAGTGGTCACTTTACTGTAGAATTCTGTTAACAATGTCGAAGAATAGGAGAGTCCGCGCTGATGCTAAATATGCTTCCGAAAATGAGACCTCGAATGATGCAAGGAGAGAAGCTGAATTTTTACAAGAGTCTTCTCACTGCACTGATACAAATACGACAGTAAATACCGTGTCCGAAAATGCGGAAGAGATTAGTTCAGGAACAGACAATATGGATAATGACAAAGTACAGGATTCAATAATACAGAATTCCAATTCTTGTAACGTGGTTGCGGAAAATAATGCATCGGTTCCGCCTAGCTCTGCTACAAAAAATACATGTGCGACAGCTACGGAAAACGTATTACCAAATGACTTCATGCAGATGTTACTCTCACAGCTCTCTAAGTTAAATGAGAATAGTCAATTACAATCTCAGGAATCTCAGAAATTAGGTGAAAAACTTGAGGAACAATCTCAGAAATTAAATGAAAAACTTGAGAAACAAGGTAAAAAAACTTGAGAAAATAGAACAGACGTGCGCTTCGAGGTTTGCGAGTATTCAAAGTAGTTTTAATAGAATAAATGAGGACAACGATCGGTTCAGGGAACAACTGCTCAATACTTTCAAATGTGAATCTCAGCAAATAAGACAAGATATTCGCGACGAGATTAATCCGGTTATGGAAAGCCTTGCGTCACGAGTCGAAAATATAGAAACCACTGAACTCGCTCAATTGAAGCAACAGAGTAATCTATTTGATGAAAAGTTGCAGAACTTCCAGTCAGTCAAGACTGAACAGATCAATAAAATTAATAAACAGGTTGAGGATATTACTGTTAAAATCACCCAAATCAGTGATAACAGTGACAAAAGTTCTGATGTAACGCATCCTACCCCGTTTAATGAAACTAATGAATATCTCGCTCTTGACCGTTTCAAACAAGGTCAAATGACCATTAACCAGCAATACAAGGCTGAGGTCAGAAAATTAGATGATCGCGTGGCGCGAATAGAGAGGAAATTTGACCACACTTATGGAAATGCATACGAAGACGTACAAGAAAATTTGAACGAAAATGACAATGATGATTCGACTCAAGTAGGTCGCTTGGTACGTGAACGAAGTGTACCTCATACCAACAACAATGAAGGCGCGATGCGTAGTTTACGCTCACTTACACCGCACAGGCGAAGTGAAGCGTTTGACTACAAGCATTTCCTGACTGTACGTAAATTCAAGACATTCAAAAACTCTCCGAATGACTTGCACCCTAAAGAGTGGTTGCAGCAATTCGATTATTGTCTTCCCCCGAATTGGCCACTTGAGCAGAGATTAGAATTTATATGTGGTTATCTGGAAGGCGAGCCAGCCACCAGAATGAGAGCTATTGCACAAGAGTGCTATAGCGAGAATCAGTTCCGACGCTCATTTCTTTCCGCATACTGGTCGGAAGCGGCACAAGACCGCGTTAAAAACAGTATTGCGACGTTCAAAACTTTTGAGCGATCAAATTTCTCGAGCCCGGTGGAATATTTCCAACATTTGGTATACAAAAATCAATTTTTATCGGCACCTTACTGCCCTGCCGAATTAATTAGAATTTGTTTGAACAAACTGCCTCTACACTTGCGTCAAATTGCCATTGCGGCACGATGCAAGAATGATATTGAAGCGTTTAGAAACCTCTTACAAGACTTAGAGGAAGAAGACGAGGAAAATTCCTCGCGCAGTCGATATTTTGATAGAAACAGATATGATCGCCGGTCGCAACAAAGCCCGCCGCGTACTAAACGTTATTCAGAGCACGACGATAAATCAAAAAATAATTCTTTCACTAATGAATCTTACAAACAAAGTCGCGACAATGAGAAGAGTGATTGTCAAGATCGTGAGAATAACCGTGCAAGTTTTCGTGGCCGTTACCGAGGTGGTGGCTTTGATCGCGGAGGACGCCACAATAATTACTATCATAACAGCAATACCTCAAATGATACTAATTGGCGTGAAAGACGCAATACTGATAGTGATCGAGAGACTGAAAATAACAACAATAACACTGAGAAGCGTAGTCGGGAGGGCACACGCGATAATTCTCGTGATCGCCTTCCGCGACACGAAAACACGAATCGGGGCCTAAGCAGATCGCGTACCCCGGAAAGACAAGAGCAAAACATTGAAATCAGACCTGCCAATCCACGCTATAATTCGTCAAAAAAAGGGCCGCGTCAGGTATGACTAGCGGACTCGACGGCAAATAATTCGGCCGTACAGGATTTATGTGATCCTAACTATACGCTGAAACTTGTTCATTGTGAACGTCCTCACAGAGAGGAAGGTTACGATGAACAACCTCCCGAACAAAACAGAATAGTAGTTTGTGCGGAAGTGCACAATACTGATGCTGGTAGCACCTCAGTAAGTGATAAGGCAAAACCGACACAAATTGTGTCAATACCTAAAGCCGTTACTCCTGAAAGTAATGACAGTAACAAAAATTGTACTATCAAATTTAACGAAACAAATGAAAAGGTATCGAACAAACGTTATACTGCCCAACGGTTAAACGAGATAATTGTCGATCAGCAATATAATGATGACAATTCAGAGTGGGAGACAGAAGCTTCGTCTTCAGACTCTGAGGAAGACACTATATACGAAATAAAATTCTTACAGTATCAACCAACAATTGCATATGACAGACCGGTCATGTACTTTGAAATGCAGGATACGGTACTGCCACACAATAATGCAACTAACAGTAACCTTGGAACAGCAAAAACTGATTTCGAACAATTAGATTTGCAGCACACCTCTGTCGCTGACTGGATAGATAATTACATGTCTTCTAATGACGATGATAGTGAATGCGAAGTTGATGAACAATCAAGATTTGAAAAACATTTATCTTGTGAAAGCCTCATTAATATTGGTAACACTTGTCTCAACAAAGAAATTTCTTATGAACCTTCCACCGAACAAGACGTAAAATTTGTACAGTTAGATGACATAAAAGAGGCACTATTAGAAGAGAAGGTAGAATGTCTCGATATTCCAATTCACCCAATTGTATCTGTCAAAATTGGCAAAATCAATCTTTCTGCTGTCTTAGATTCTGGTAGCCCTGTGTCAGTAATTAGTGAAGTGACTTTCAAGAAATATCAGAACTTGCTTAATGGTCCCATTCTGCCTTTGCATTGCACTAAAATTCGTGGCGTCATTTCTAGCAAACCTGTCGAAATTCGACAGCAAACATACGTAGAATTTTTATGTCAAGGTCATATCTTTTCTGCCAACCTATTGATTGTCCCCCGCTTAACTACACAGATAATATTAGGTGTGGACTTCCTATCCAAGTACAAGGTTATTTTAGATTTCAATACGGCTTGTGTCACTGCTTTTGTTCAGGAAAATGCCATTCAAATTAAATTCGAAGACTGGATTACCAGATATGAAGAAGGTGCCAGTTGTTTAAAATTTTTATCTACTTCTAATGTGACGCAGGATGTCAAACCTGATGATGATATAACAGATAAGCATTTCGAGACTGAAAAAAATTGACTTGATTTTTGATATCATTAAGAACAAATTAGTAGAAGTTGAAGATGCCTCAGAACGTGATAAGGAAGAATTGTTCCTTATCTTGCGGCGTTATTCCCGTGTATTCGCGAACAGTCCTGGTACCATAAAAAATTTTCTCTATGAATTTAAGATCAAAGAACATAATAAATTTTTTGTACCTCCATATCCCATTCCCATAGTATACAGGGAAAGAGTTAAGGCTGAAATTCAGTCCATGCTCAATCAAGGTGTAATTGAACCTGCAGTTAGCTCATATAACAGTCCCCTACATATTGTTGAAAAAAGAGATAAGTCAATTCGATTGGTGCTTGATTCCAGACAAATTAACACCATCATTTTACCTGAAACCGACCGGCCACAAACCCTGGAAGAATTGTTACAAAAATTCTATGGTGTCAAAGTTTTATCCTCATTAGATCTTAGGTCTAGTTTTTGGCAAGTGAAACTGCACCCCAACTGTAGGAAGTACACCGCGTTTCTCTGCTTCGGAAACTGTTATCAGTTCCGTAAATTGCCTTTCGGACCGAACGTCTCCTCATCTGCTTTCATCCGTGCGATGAATGCCACACTTCCTGAGCACGTAAAACAACAAATCACAATTTACGTTGATGATATTTTAATTGCAGAATCTTCCTGGGAAAAACATAACAGTACGTTGGCATCTTTACTTGAAGTGTTTGCTCAGTCCGGGATTACTGTCAACTTAGAGAAGTCACAGTTTGGTCGTTCTCAGATTAAATTTTTAGGGCACATTATTTCTAAAGATGGAATCCAGCCCGACCCCGAAAAGTTAGAGGCAATAAGAAAAATGCCTGTTCCCACCACTAAACGCCAATTAAGAGCTTTCTTGGGTTTAATTAATTTCTATCGGCGTTTTATAAATTTGAAAGACCTAACTACTCCCAGATTATATGAATTAACTGGAAAGAATACTGTTTGGTTCTGGGATGAAGCTGCCCAAAGAGAATTTCTTTGCTTAAAAGATGCACTCCTTCACGCACCTATTCTGCACCACCCAGATTTATCTAACAACTTTTGCATTTCTACCGATAGTTCAAAATTCGGACTTGGCGTTCACGTGTTTCAAGAGGATGAAGAAAATGGCATTCCCACACAGAGAACCATTGCATTTGCTAGTCGCATATTATCCAAGTCAGAGCGGAACTATTCCGTCACTGAGCTTGAAGCTTTGGCAGTAGTTTGGGCATTCGAAAAATTCCGTTATTTCTTGTTTGGCAGACACACTAAAGTTTACACGGATCACCGTGCGCTTCAATTCCTCATGTCGGCAAAACTTAACCATGATAGACTTAGACGATGGGCTTCGTTCCTTCAAGAATTCGGTTTCTCTGTAATTTACAGTCCTGGTAAACAAAACGTCGTTGCAGACTCGCTATCTCGTTCGCCTGTTGGGCTCATCAAGGCGACAGAAGAGGCATACTTAAAAAATAACTTTACTATCCTCTATATGCAGCAAGTTGCTTTCGAAAATTACATATTTGCCACATTTTCCGACATTGCTAAAGAACAAGATAAAGATCCAATCTGGCGAGATATTAAAATAAAATGGCACAATAAATATAATGTTTCCATCAGACAATTTTACATTATCCATAATAACATTCTCTTCAAACGTAAAGCCCCTAACAGTCAATTTTGGTTAGTGTGTGTTCCGGAGGAATCCGTGAACAAATTGATTTGGTATATTCATCTCAGTTACGGACACTATGGTGCCAAGAAGTGCTTCGCGAAATTACGCGACTCTTGTTATTTCATCAACATGGAGAAACGTATACGCAATGTGCTATCTCGATGCAAATTGTGTCAGAAAGCAAAGTCGCCGACCATATCGCATTCTGCTCCACTTTTTCCGATTATACCTTCAAAGTTAAAGCAGTTAGCAGCCGTTGATCTGTTTGGACCACTTCCGAGAACTAACAATGGTTTCTCTTTTGTTTTCGTTGCTATTGAGCTCACATCAAAATTTGTATCTTTTACTCCGCTCCGCCGTGCCACGGCGAAGACAGTAACTAACGCCTTTGTCAAAAACTTCCTGAAAGATGTTGGCCATATAGATAAACTCATCTCCGATAACGGACCTCAATTCCGTTCTCATGATTGGGCACGGGTGTTGCGGCGCAGAAACATCAAACCTGTGTTCATATCACTTTATCATGCTGCCTCTAACCCTTGTGAACGAGTGATGAAAGAGCTTGGAAAACTTTGTAGGCTGTATTGCTACCGACGACATAACACTTGGGATAGATATCTTCTGTCATTTCAAAATATTATAAATGAACTTCCTAATGATTCTACAGGTCTTTCACCAATTCTGGTTCTGAAAAACAAGCAACCTCCCGACCGTATCAAGGAATTGATACCTTTTCCTAAACACAGAAGACTACGTCATCATGAGATCATTGAATTGGCGCTTAAAAACATTAAGAAAGCAGCTGAAAAAAGGAAACGCTCCCAACGTAGTTGTTACGCCAAACAACTCTATGTAGGACAAAAAGTATTAATTAGATCCCACCACTTATCCCACAAGGGAAGATCTATGATTCACAAATTCTTCTTACTGTACAATGGTCCGTATCGAATCAAACGTATCATCCACGACAACGTCGTTGAAGTAGAAACTTTAAAGACGCACAAGTCGAAAGGCATACACCACATTTCTAATATTAAAATTTTCAAGGCATAAAAATGGGGTAGAGAGTCCATTAATCTGTTTTGGACACACCAAGTGGCGATTGGTGCCCCGTTCTCGAGCTGAGTGTCACTATTCTTCCGCTTTTCCTTAGTGCGCTCTATCTACATCTTTTTCTCACTGCTACTTTTCTCTAACTCTGAATACTTATGCTCTGTGCTACGCTGGGATATTGTCATACAAAACTATGACTATCTTGCAATTTACATATAACGAACTCTGTGGCTGTGCAAGACAAATAAAATTAATGGAAATTTTTGATTGAGTAATCTAATTAAGTTATTATGTTTCAGAAAATATCAGATTTCTCTTCTGTATTACTCATTGCATAACTTACGAACTTCTGAGCGAGTGAAGAAGATTTTGAGTTGACATAAGCATTTTGTAAGCCAATTAAGCAGTGAAAAAGAAAAAGGACATTCTGGAGGATGATGAGTAAGGCAATACACAATATGTCATGGTGGTCTTTAAAATGCACTATTGTTTATGGATAAAGGATGGTAAGGAAGGTATTGGTAACAGTCAAAGATGTTTGATAAATGTAATTATGTGGACGAGAGTATACAATGATTATGAAGCAATTATGAGGAGAATCGCTCTATTGCTAATGATGCTATGCTCTGTTCTTTTCTTATGTGCTTACTCGCACTGCGATTTGTGTTTTATCTTTGTGCTTATGTGCACCATTTTGTATGTTGATGCATTGTGCCTTCAATGGCATGTGTGATTGGTGAGAATCATATCCTTCTGATGCTCTGTAATTATGTGTAATGAATATCTCTAATTATGCTTGCAGCTATGCTTATTGCTCTTGTAATCAAAGCTTACCGCTATGCTCACTAATTATATACCTAAGCCCTACCACTATGCTAATTAATTTTATAATGAAGCTCATGAAAATGTATGGTTATGCTTATACGTTGCATACAGCCATCTCTCTTGCAAACTTGCAGTCTTGCCATAAATTACGCCTAGTTAAGTCTAGTTAATGCACAGAGATACTTTGCTTTTGCTTACTGCTATCTTCAAAATTCTTATTGATGAACTTGTTGATGAAAATCTGCAGCTATGCCTAACAAATAGTTACGTCTGTGTTTATGTTATCGGATGATTTACTGTGATGCACATCTATTACTGTGCCAAAATTTGCCTTAATTGTTTTGTCTGACCCTACTGCTGACTCAGACAGACACAGACATGACCTGATGACTTGAACCTCTTTTGATATTCTCACGAAACTACCCTGATGTGTTATACCTCAAGGCAATGAAATATGTAACTCAGTTCAGACAAAAGCCTGGCCATGGCAACATATGTAATTTAATTGCTATAATTTGGTGGTAACGCAATCCCCACCATAGTGATGTATGTCAATTTAATTGACTAGTGGTAATCGGAATGTCAAGTTATTTGAAGTGGCTTCACGTTAATTGCTCTAATTATGACAAAAATTTACTTTACATGACCTAATGCCAAATTGATGACAAGCACCCGGAATGTATTTCATACGATTATGTGTTTGTAAAGTAATATGTACATAGTATGTAAAGCCTTATGCCTATATGAAATGACACTAATTTTGTAGATACTCTAGTATAAGAATTAAATTACTCATTACTATTCAAATGTATCCGTCTTCAAGACACTACTTGTAATGTAAAAATATGGTTTAATAATCAACGACTTTTCTTTCAGTGTAAACTGAAATATCATGACTATGTTACTAATTTGTATGTAAAATGCTTTATTTCATGTACTTTGGACACGCATGGGAACTGGCGATTTCGCACACGAGATTCCATAATGCACACAGAACAATGGACGTGTTATTATACACCACTGATTTTGGGCCTTTTAATGAAGATGTTTTTTGGATGATGTTTGGCCACATAGTACTGTCCATTGCAGCCTTGGCCAACCACCATAATTTTGCTCTAATTTTGGCTATGCTGATGCAGTCTGCTAGTAGCCCCGTTGGTTGGAGCACACTTGGTTGTCGAATTGCATGGAGGAATACATCAGAACCTTTCCCCATGACTTCAACTTCAATGCAACCAGCCAGCTCGCCTACAGTGTGGTGTAATCTTACAGTGTTTTGTGTTCGTGTGCAGACCTAAAATGAATATTAGGGAATAATTGGCTAATCGTGTGCAGACCTAAAATGAATATTAGGGAATAATTGGCTATTCGTGTGAAGACCTAAAATGAATGTTAGGAGCTAATGTGCTATTCGTGTGCTTATACTATTCAGTGCCTCCCATTGCAAACGTTGTCCACAGGTTCATTACAAGTGTTTAGGTATATTTCATGGTTCTTTTACATTGAGTGACCAAAATAAAATTGTGCTCTTGATAGATAAATATGCTTTCAGAACTATAATGAGTCAATACACTTTAGTCTGAACTGTCATTGTAACTATTCGATTGACAAACGTAATATTGAAATCCTATTGTGCTGAAGCAGTGACATTATTTTGTACATGACCAGAAACCTATGTAGTCAAAAATTTTACATGTATGTTCTAGCATCCATGAAAGTATGGCATCTTAAATGCATTACAGAATACAAAATTGACACTTTATATTATACTAAGTGCACTAAAAATTTACATAGACTACTTTGTGCACAAGATACAAATGTTCATTTTATGTTCCCAAAAATACTGATCTCTTGTACAAAATTTAGACGCATGGAACTTACACTACTGTGTGTATTACTTGTAATTACCTCATTTTCTTTAAAGAATGATGACATTAGTTAAACTACCTTTTGTAAAACTTTGTATATGTTCATGTTTATTATTGTATTTTTTTTCACTTGTCTATTACTTCTAGCTATCTCGTTTTCTCCACTATATCATTTGTCAAACTATGTTCTCTGAAATTCTATATATACTTATGTTTACCATTATGTATATTTGTCAAGTATTCCATTTATTGCTGATGTGCTGTACATTTTGACATTTGCTTATGCCTGTCACATCCTGTACCACTCCAAGCATTACTCTTGTTGGTACTCGTCTGTAAAATTGCATGTATTTATGACTGTAACATTTTTTAAATTTTCTATGAACTTCATCTGTTATTTTGATCCTGAACATCTTGTATAAAATTTTATCAGGTTTTCATATTTTCATGTTATATTTTTGGATGTCATTAATGGATTTTTGGACTTGAAATTCAGTAATTTTGCTGGCTAGGCAATGCCATTGGCATCACCCACCCTACAAAATTTTAATAGGTAGGGGGGGGGGGTGATGAAACGTGTCGATAAAAAATTATTTTGTAAGAAAATGTCCAATATTGTGCCTCCTGTTTTGTATCGAGTAACTTACTTGCAAGAAAATGTATAATATCGCTTCTACTGTATGTATCGATGTGTGTCCTTTATGAAGTTTCATCTTTGGCAAAGATCATGTATTGCATAGCATTGTAGCTCGCTCTGAGAGAGAGTACGACTTGTGGTTCAGCTCGCTTAGAGAGCGGTTGGGTTGTGTGTATGGCTCCGATGTAGAGCAGAGGCTGCTTTGCCAGCAAGTCAGAAGTTGTATTATGTAGGTAATGTAATGCTGATTATTAATAATAAGTAACTTAAACTTTCTTTCATCTCTCATTTACGTAGTTAGAAAATTAACCTACTTCCTTCATTTGATAATCAAGTATTAGTGGATTTAAAGTGCAGTATTGATGTGAATAATATTGTTGAACGGATCTCATTATTGGTGCCATAGTAAATGATAGTTAATTGACTATGATACTAAATTGATACTAAATTTCAATAATTAGAAACTGATCTGCATAAAATTGTCACAGTCAAGCATTAAGAAAGTGATTTGTGGTTTTTTCAATATCTTTCTCGCAGTCAAAATTTTTGAGTATAGTCAGTGTCTGTTTCAAAAGGCTACATGCCACAGTTGTTTTGTTAAAAAATATCCGTTGCGCACATAATCAGTTTAATTCACTGTTTCTTATTTAACAGTATAATTCATTATCAGGGCCATAATTAAACCAAATTGCTGTGTCAAGGAACAATTTGTTGTCTGATCTAACGACAGGTTCAACATCCACACAACACACGTACAGCTTTTAACATGTTGACCAGCTTACAACATATATGAGACCAGATGATGGTGACACAGTGCACCGAAACCTGTCGTCATTTAATAAATTATTAATGTGCGATCTGGCTTTTTATTTTGAAAACTATTGTCCATCATGCTTTCGAATGTGGCCGGGGCATTACATGGTCCACACTGCATGACTTTCTATTCATAGAGGTCGTCAGGTATCATAAAAACAGACTTCTCCCTGTCAGCCTCCTCAAAGAGTTTACAAATAAAGAATATCGAAAAATATTAACAAAGAAAAATCCATGTTGAGCTTCCAACCTGGACAAAACTTTGACAGTTCAAGCCCTGAACCGCTCAACTGGCGACGGCGCTCTGGAGTCGCTCATGTTTACGAGTACCCAAGCTACGACCTTAAAACACAATGACGTTAATTACTCGAACATCTTCAACAACTTTTGGCCCCACACATATCAGTAAAAAATATTTATCTTTCGACGATATTTCGATGTGCAGAATTGAAAATACGATTCCCCATCATCAACTTTGACCTTTTTCAAAACGACTGTCTAGTAAAACGTCGAAATACGTGTTTCTACATATTCAATATAGAACGCCCATGCGAAAGCAGATCGAAATCGGTGACCCACATGTCAGTGGCGTTTGAGGTATTCTGATGAACTCTACAACGGAAATAATGTCTCATTTCCTTTCCTCCTCCATGTTGCCATGGATGACGCACCGCAATGAGAGTTTACGCGAGGATTGTAGTAACTCCCCATTGCACTGGGTGAAGATTAGAAACTGTAAAAGTTCACCAACCTAACGTCTTCTATAGATGTCCCCACGCAGATGATAGCACGCAGGTCGGAGTTCTTGATTGAGGCTGAAATTATTATACTATTGACAGGAACTGATCTAATTACGAAATAATACTTTCTTGTGGGAGGCCATCTAGATTATTTAAAGACTGCAGAAATCCAGTAAATTGCATAATGACATCAACTTGACACACATTGTCTTAAATGAAATTAAATATAACGTCATTTCCCTTGATATAAGATGTTTAAACAATGTTTTATGACCGCCTACGTAAGCATGTAACTCCACCGAGTGCGCGTACTGAACTCACATGTTACTCTATTCTGAACTGAAGAGTGGCGGCTCGATGCAAGACTGCCTTCGTTCCACAATTTGGCGCGGAAACATGGCTGACGTGCATCGTCCGTTTGAAATTAATTGTTTTGTTTATATAATTAGCAATTGTTAATATGTTTTACCTACGCTGGGCATAGCTTGGCTTTGATGGGTATTTCTAAATTGAGTTTGACTTTGAATATATTATTAGTTTATTAAACATTAATAAACACATGATTGCGTTTTGGCGCGTGACCGGCAGTGCTACAGTCAATAGGCGTCCAGTGCTTGCCGCTCGGGGACTTCCCTAGAATTCGGAGAGATTTGCCAGGGCTCTTTCCCATGAGAACCCGACCTATTATACCACCTGTCGTGGTTCTCACCAGATTTTACCACCTGTCGCCGACTGGTCCTAACCGGCTGCACTGAAGCAATACTTCGATCTTAATATGATGGCTTTAGGCCAGAAATATTACAACTCCCACCAGTCGATGCGTAGATAGCAAAATCAAGTCACTTTTAAATGATTGGTAGATCGACTGTAAAAATATTAGCAGTAAATTTTCGAATTACTCGCCGTAAAGTTATCGAGTTTACTACGTTGCAATATATTTGTTGCACTCAAATTATTCTCGGTACTGAGTCCTGGCTTATTCCTGAAGTAGGAAGCTTTGTAATATGTAGCAAGATAAGTAATGTATATCGGAAAGACAGATCAGGCACAATGTCGTCTTCTTTGCAGTCGACAAAAATATTGTCTTTACTGAGGTCGAACTTGAGTTATATGGACGCGTATAATACGTCCAGGAGAAATGGGTGGGTGTTTTTACCAACCACCCGGTTCGGCAGTGACAGTTATTGAGCAATTCGGTCACATAGGGATGGCTGTGTGGTCTGATACACCATGTCACGCTGAACATGGTTTCCGAAAACTCTCTTGAGCAGCTACAACGACAGCCCAAACGCAATGAAACTGTTTTCGAACGTGTTTCCACAAACAGGCCTAACCTTATCAACGATATCTGTTGGTTATCATGATGTTACCAAAGTTAATAATCAACCAAGAAGGTTAAAAGTGTGTATTTGTTAGAAAGATTAGATAAGCAATTGTCAGTGTCTCACTTGGAGAATGGTTGGGCCGGCAGTGGTGGCCGAGGAGACTGAGGCGCTTCAGTCACGGTCTGCACGGCCACTACGGTCGGGGGTTCGAATTCCCCCCTAGGGCATGGATATTTGTGCCGTATTTAGTATAACGTAGTTCATAAGTAGTTTGTAAGTTTAGGGACTGATGACCCCGTAGTTAAGTCTCATAAGCTTAACAAACATTTGAACATTTTGAGAATGGCTGGACATCGTTTAGTTTCAGTAAGACAATCGTAAAGGAATTATGGAGAAACTTTCAATGCATTGTAAATCAAGCGCTGGAAAAATGAGTGCCAACAAAATGGATTAAGGATGGAAAGGATCTATCAGGGTTTGCTGATAATATTCTTAAAATGCTTGAAATCTAAGTCAGTTGCACTGACGTTTAAAAATGAACACGAAATCGAATAGGGGGGAAATTTTGTAGATATTCGTGCGTCTGTAAAAATATTGATGCGCGAGGCATACCGTAGCAAAATATTTTGCCGAGAACCCGAAATATTTTGATCATATGTAAATTCTGTTATTAGATCGAAGACCTTTATCCAGTCACTCGTTGATTAGTTTGAGATGGCGATAGATGACAGCAAAAGGAAAGCTAGTTTTAAATTTCATTGGCCCCAGTTCCATCGCATACTCGTATTTTTCTCCCAGTGGAATGTCCCAAGCGATTACAATAAAATAATAATAATAATAATAATAATAAAACAAGCAGTTTACTCATGTTTATAAGAAACGTTAAAGATCGCACCCGTATGGTCAATATCATTAACATCAGTTGGCTCGGAATGCTGGAACACAGTCGCGTTGATTAAATATCTAGGCGTGACGATGCTCTGCAGTTGGCGCCTGCTCCGGCCACCGCCACCGTCCACCAACAAGGTGCCAAAGGCCTTATGATGCTCCTGTAGGACCGAAACCGGTTGCCAATAACAAAGCTCAGCAACTTGTGGTCTAGACTGTCATATTTTAATCATTACAACTCTAATTTAGTAATGTAACAAGGCAGTCTAGATCGTAATTCCTTTATTTCCCTGGTAACCGGCTTCATTCACTTACTTGACCATCTTCAGACCCCAACAGTAATGTTGTAACATATCAGAAGAATAAATAATTTCTACAGTAAATATTTAAAATAAGAATAAAATATAACCGTGATGTTGGCCACCGGTTGTCTTCAGCTGAACTGGGGCAGCCTGTTTCATAATAATCATATTCAATACTAAACTTGATTTTATTACGTTCATAGAAATACCTATCATTGTCTTGAATTGAATGTCAAGTTCTGATAAATATTTTAGTAAATAATTAACGCTGGTAAGAGAATGTAATTTCAATTATGCGCTTTCTGTGTCCGAAAACAGACATTCAGAAGTTTCTCTAGTTCTCTTTGCTGATGATACAAGTATCGCTATCACACCCGAATCACAGGAATTAACTGATTAAATTGTCAATGAAGTATTTCAGAGAATTATTAGGTGGTTCTCTGTAAATGGACTCTCTTTAAATAAAAAAAAAAAAAAAAAAACACAGTATATTCAGTTTCACACAATAAATGGCATCACACCACTAATTAATATTGACTTCAACCAGAAATCTATAGCTAAGGTAGAATATTCAAAATTTTTAGGTTTATGCATTGATGAGGGGTTGAATTGGAAGAAACACATTGAAGATCTGCTGAAACGTTTGAGCTCAGCTACTTATGCTATTAGGGTGATTGCAAACTTTGGTGATGTACAACTCAGTAAACTAGCATACTATGTCTATTTTTATTCTCTGCTTTCTTATGGCATCATATTCTGGGGCAATTCATCATTTAGTAAGAAAGTATTCATTGCCCAAAAGCGGGTCATCAGAATAATTACTGGAGCCCACCCAAGATCATCCTGCAGACATTTGTTTAAGGATCTAGGAATCTTCACAGTAGCTTCACAATATATATATATTCACTTATGAAATTTGTTATTAACAATCCAACTGAATTGAAATGTAACAGCAGTGTGCATAGCTACAACACTAGGAGAAAGGGTGACATACACTATTCAAGGTTAAATTTAGCTCTGTTACAGAAAGGGGTTAATTATTCTGCCACAAAAGTCTTTGGTCACTTACCAAATAGTATCAAAATTCTGACAGATAGCCAACTAGCATTTAAAAATAAATTAAGAGAATTTCTGAATGGCAATTCCTTCTACACATTAGATGATTTTCTAGATAAAAGTTAGTGCTTTAGGAAAAACTTAAAAAATAAAATAAAATAAAAAATAAATAAAAAAAATTTAAAAAATTCAAATATTGAGTGTTATGTAATATTATGTATAGATACACTTCATTTAACTGACACGTTCCACATCATTACGAAGTGTCGTATTCATGATCTATGGAACAAGTATTAATCTAATCTAAAACACTGACTCCTACCTTCAATACTTTCATTGCTGTGCAGAGCGGGCAACCCGTCAAATACCACCGCATGTTAACCCGCACATTAACCCACTCTTCTTCTCCGACGAAGAGCTGCGTGTCTACACTTCGATGAAACATTTTATTATGTGTAAAAGAAATTACCGCAGATGTTACTCAGTATACTGTACAAAATTTTGTTTGACAAATATTTGCTTCCGAACCAGCGTAGACCATTGTGATATAATCCACCTACTGAATAATTTGGTTTCTAGGCATGATGCGATCCGGTATTCCTTTTCATTAAACGAAATCATTTGACACTGAATACATTTCATGTCCAAACACGATAGCTTCTAACTGCCACTCTGTGATGACTCCTCTTGGATGTTATTTTGTCCTTTCTCTGCACCCGACTGGCACATACACTCCACTTCGTACCTGGTAACAATTCTACACCATCTATAGCGTTCGAATGGTCGACAAATATTTCAGCCACTACTGTTACGTTACAATAAGTAATATACACATTTTCAAATATCGTACAATTTCAGATGTTTAATGTAATAGTTGTGAACAACATTATAAATAAATTATATTTTATAAATGAAGAAACCGTTTAAAATGTATTTTAATGGCTTTTCGTTTAGTATTGCAAGTACATGAAGTTTACTGTATAATAAAACAATATTATAAATCGTAAAGAAGTATATGCCGAGTTCCTTAAGGCTGCCACACCAATAAATGGAAACTTGACTGAATAGTTTCTAAGTCGCTAGATAAAAATTAAAGTCTAGCAAAAATCCTGAGAAACTGTCTTAAAGCGACTCCACAGTCGCCCTTCGTAATGACACCGTAGCGGTACAGAATGTTTTTAGAGTATGTTAGCAACTCTGTTGGAGATAGTGAGAATTATCGCAGTCAACTGAGGTTGAATGGGATGTTGCATGATTTTGTAAACTTATCTTTAAAAAAAAATTTTTTTTTTTTTTTTTTTTTTTTTTTTTTTTTTTTTTTTTTTTACTGTTGCATGTTTCCCGTGATTGTACGAGAATGTTAGCGGTGAACCAAGTGAAATGGCGTAGACTGCTCTGGTCGGACCTACTGAGCCGCCGCAAAGAATAAATGAATCTCCTGCGGAACGCAGAAGCATATTCCAAGAAATTAAATAAATTTCTGTGAAGGCAAAAAAAGGAATGTGTCGCTGGTTTGTAAATTTATTAATATTCCCCATGTACGGTCGAGGGATAATCCATTCAATCAGTTAGTTATTATATCTAAAGAAATTTGAATGGATATGTGTTCGAGAATGGAAAGAAAAGATTACACATGGTGCAACCATTGTGCGATGAAGCTTTAAGGGTATGTTTGTCAAATTTCTTGTCGCATACTTGGAAGCGACCTTTAGTCATTTGTAGAGTCTTTTTGGTATCTGAAGTAGTTTCATACCATGAATAATTAACTACGAGATAAGCATTCTTGGTCTTATATTTACGAGAATTTGCTCGTAAAAGTGAGAAAGTATATTGTCATGAAGGATACGTTTCACACATATGAATATGCTTCTGCGTTCCGCGGGAGAATCATTTATTCTTTGCGGCGGCTCAGTAGGTCCGACCAGAGCAGTCTACGCCATTTCACTTGGTTCACCGCTAACATTCTCGTACAGTCACGCGAAACATGCAACAGTAAAAAAACAATTTTTTTAAAGATAAGTTTACAAAATCATGCAACATCCCATTCAACCTCAGTTGACTGCGATAATTCTCACTATCTCTAACAGAGTTGCTAACATACTCTAAAAACATTCTGTACGGCTACAGTGCCCTCCCCTTAGCATTAACTTAGGTTGAAAGGAAACACTGTGTTTCTATAATATAAAGAAATTCTTTACTTGATGCTTGACCAAGTTTGCTAAAAGTAATCAGTATATCCTATACATGAAATGATTTACTCTAAATTACGAACATCATTGCATCTCAATTCCATAAAAAATCTTACACTTAAGTACAAAGAAATGAACTCTGAGTTTCTAACAGTCTGACACTATCAAAAAATTACTATGGTATTTAAACTATACATATATACATATAATTTGTGATCTCATGCCCATTTTGCCTATGATATCTTTATTCTTTCTTTTTCACAATGCCATTTTTGTCTTTAATATTACAGCATGCGGCACAATCTACCAAATTTTTACTAAGTCACTTAACAGCCAGTAGGCTACTTGTCAGCATACACTCACAATTTTCGCTCGTGTGCGCGTTTTCTCACAGAGTTGCAGACTTCAGGTGTCTCCACAAAGCTGGCTCCTCACAAGTCCCAAGCTAAATTCAAGGTTAGTGTATAAGAGTCACAAGCAATGCAAAAGTTGAATATGACTTAAGCGATAAATAAAGAAACTAAATTCGAAACTACATATAGTTTAAAACCATAAGGTAATCATTTGATACCTCCCCAGTCTTCTCGCAGGATTTAGAGCTATTCTGACTGGAAACAAGAGACGCTCTTGAGTTCTGCTATTAGAAAACGCACAAAACCATGCTCCCCACCCTACTCTATCCTGCATAAGCCTCTTCATCCCCTCATAAGAACGGTAACCCACATCCATTTGAATCTGCTCACTTCTCTCCATTACTAAATTCACGATTCCTTGATGTCTAAGTGTGGGTGCAAAACTGCTCACTTATATAGTGATACTAGCTTAAGCCCGCGGCTCCGTTCGAATGTTGGTTGATTATGATAGATAAGCTATCTTTCAGTAGTGTGCTATGAGATCGAATCACACTTCAAAATGCACTCGTTTCGAAGAATCCAATCACGAAATTAAACAATAATGATTGTAATATCACAGATCGATTACTTGATGTAATGCGCGAAACGTCAAATAGTTTTTTTTGAAAGAGATGTATTAGAAGAAATTTCTTTTTTACTGTTTCATTTATTTATTGTTATATTTCCTTATTGGTATGCTTATCCTTACAGAGAAAGAGTTGAAACCATTGTAGCATACGTAGAACAAAGATATGGTCTGTGGCATCACGTTCCGCTGTATGTAACCTCCTTCCTATAGAGTCACAAACGTCATCGCTGGCCTTCAGTCCGATTTTTTTATATATATAATTTGACGACTTTCAACCACTATATCTTCCACTACCTTATAGCCATCGGCATGGAACTGCTATTGTGTACAACGGGAGACTTTGGACAACAATTACACACGGACTATTCGTTTGCGTTCTGTAGTTTCGCTGCAGAGCGAAATATAACACACACACAAACGTAGAATATTACATAAACCGATAACATTCCATCCCAATATACTCCACTCTTTTATCATTAGCAACCCTCAAGCAACAGTGCAACCAAAACCATTTCCAAAAAGTAAAAATAATTTTCAAAGAGTAATTATTGTTTCGCATTTCGCGTTATATTCTTGAAATATCTATCAGAACGCTATAAAAGCCCTCCTCAGGTATAAATTAGTAACTGTACAAATATTTAAGTCCCTGCGTCTTGTCATTCGGACGTGATAAGCGTAAACCGAACAGACATTCACATTAATATATATAGATAAATACCTATCAGATCACCATAAAACTGTGCCTAAAGCCTTCCCCGGGTAGACATTAGTAACTGTACAAATTTTTAGCTCTTTATGTCTTGTAATTCAGACGTGATAAACGTACACCGAACAGACATTCACATTTACAGATATAGATTACGGAACATTACTAACTTAATTGGAATGAAGTTTTTAAAATCATTAATTGACATTTCTGTTCCATTATTAGAAAAAAATCTTACCTAACAGGCATATAACAAATCACATGCATTACATATAAATTACTATAATACGTTTTTCTAACTTTTAAAGAAATGATTCCCTCTTGTTTCCCATTTTGTAATATGCATGGAATGGTGATACATTAAATAAGATTGTTTTCGATATTTGAAAGCCACAGGTGAAATCTTACATGCATTATAACGGATAACTGTATTAGCACAAAGGTATTCTGTATTCTTTCTACCTTACCTCATTCAACACATGCTGTACGGATGGCAATAGAGATGAATGCATGGATTAGGAAATTTGTTTGTTACATAGATATCAAACAGGAAACAAATGTTGCTAAATTAACGGTAATCATAAATAATAAGACGAGAATTCCCTAGTCAAAAAATTCTAATTGAAGAATTTTACGACAACATTAAGGGAATTATTAGGAATAGTCATTTATATTTTAAAAGACGGTTGCATGTAATCTGCGATTAGATGCTGCAGTTATCAGATACTAACTGCATCAACTAATGAGTTTCATGTATGCCTCTCTACTTTAAGGAAAAACATTGCGAGCTCTCATTACTAGATTACAAGGCAATAACCTATCGAGCTGCTAAGGATCAATATCCGGTTTACCTTGGATAGCACCGCAGTATCTTGATGACAATGCTGCCCACTAAGTAGTTAGATATATATACCTTCATACTGATATATTTTAGTTCATTTGTAGACCGCAAGCAGTTACATCAGATCCCTCTGTTGCATATAAAAAGACCCTCATAATATTATTCTTGTGATATTTCTAGGTTTCGCGCTCACAGAAAGGATAATTATTAGCTTATAAACTGAGTGACACAATAGTGTGAAAGTGAACTGGTTGTTAACAAGAAATGGGAGACACAGCATATTCCATTAGCACAACATGGATTTATAGATGGTGGCAGTTCAATGGGATTGCGTCAACTGGCTGTAACCATCAGCACTGTATCAAAGATAAAGTACCGCAAAAACTCAGCAAGTACTTGTCTATATCAACAGTATGGATCATAATATCAATTTTTATGGCTATTTCCGATTATTATATAGCGGGCGAGCAGTTGTATCAGAACGCTTCAATAGTGACCATTTTGACTGACACACTGATGAAATTCGTCACTAATGGCAGGTGTATCATCATGTACATCCACTGTTCAATCAGCGAATTGTCACATTATAATAGTTTTCTAGAGGTGCTTCACCAAGTAGACAAGTTGCTAGAGCCAAATACTGTCCACAGGTCGAGGAGAGTGGCGAAGTTTATTTTTGCCGCGGACGTAATTATAGGAGCTATCTCGGGAATTTCGAATATTTCCACCATAATAACTAGATTCGGCAGGTTCATGCCGCTACAGTGTATTGTAATATGTTACATTCTAGTCTGTGATATTGCAATAACGACGCAGTTCGCGGTGTCGGTGCTGGAACTGCGGGCCAGACTGCAGAGTCTGAACGACCAGTTGGTGCGGGCACTGTCGCGCCTCGGGGACCCAGGGCTGTCGCAGCTGTTGTTGGGCTGGCGGCAAGAGGGTCAGCTCCCGGGGCGTAGCTGCGACCTGCGACGTCTGCAGCACGCCCACCTGGTGCTGCAGCGAGCCGCGGAGCTGCTGCAGGCGCACGTGTCCCCGGCCGTCACCTTCAACGTGGGCTACTGCGTGCTGGGCACCATCTACAGCAGCTACGAGGTGCTGGTCGCGCTGGTGGTGCGGGAGGGCATGGAGCAGATGCTGGTGACGCCGTCGCTGTGCTTCTCGGCGTGCTGGCTGGTGCGCCACTCGTTCGACCTGGTGGCGCTGACGCTGCCCTGCTCGGCGCTCGAGGACCAGGAGGCGCGGACGGCCACGCTGGTCCGCAGGGCGGCCGGGCTGGCGGGGGCCGAGCCGCGCCTGATGGCCTTCCTCAGGCAGCTGGAGCGGGGGCCCACCCTGCGCTTCAGCGCGTCCGGCCTGCTGCCCATCAACAGGAGCCTGCTCGTGTCCGCCGTCTCCGCCACCGTCACCTACCTCGTCCTGCTGGGACAGCTCGGGCTCAACTCAGCTTCCAGGTACATCCATCCTTTATTTTGTGGTGGATCACTTTTGTGTCTCTGCCAGGCTGTGGGTTCTGGAGGTGGGCCGTGACTAGCAAGGATGTGAACATAGACCTGTAACTAAAAAATGTTCAAATGTTTGTATAGTCTATGGGACTTAACTACGGGGTCATTAGTCCCTAAACTTACAAACTACTTATGAACTACTTACAAACTAGGACGGCACAAATATCCATGCCCGAGGGGGGATTCGAACCCCCGACCTTAGTGGCTGTGCAGACCGTGACTGGAGCGCCACCGCGGCCGGCAAAATGTTCAAATGTTTGTATAGTCTATGGGACTCAACTAAGGGGTCATCAGTCCCTAAACTTACAAACTACTTATGAACTACTTACGAACTAGGACTGCACAAATATCCATGCCCGAGGGGGGATTCGAACTCCCGACCGTAGTGGCCGTGCAGACCGTGACTGGAGCGCCTTAGTCCCCTCGGCCACCGCGGCCGGCTGTAACTAAAAGAATTACTGGTGGGCAACATGCTTGAACTTAATTATATCCATTATTCGTGTGAGGTCGTCGTTGTATGCTTAATTATTTTGTCAAGTAGGCTCAACCACATAGATCGTGTATAAAACACTAAAATATGACGCGTTTCAAGGGTCAGGCCCTTATCATCAGATAAAATATACAAGAATCTTTAAAACCCGAGACAAATAAAATCTAAAACGTTATACAAGGAAACGTGGTTACTTCCCTTGTAACCGTGTCTCTGCAGAAAGCTCCTCAGCATACTGTGCTTCGTCAATATTGAAAACAGACCCCAGCACTGGCGGCGCATAACACTAGTGAAGCACACGGAGTCAACAACTCGTGTTGTTGACTCCGTGCGCTTCACTACATCTACATCTACATCTACATACATACTCCGCAATTCACAGTAAGGTGCGTGGCGGAGGGTACACTGTACCACTACTAGGCATTTCCTTTCCTATTCCACTCCCAAATTGAACGAGGAAAAAAAGAATGCCTATATGCCTCCGTACGAGCCCTAATTTCTCTTATCTTGTCTTTGTGATCTTTACGCGAAATGTAAGTAGGCGGCAGCAAGATCGTACTACACTCAGCTTCAAATTCCGGCCCTCTAAATTTACTTAACAGAAATTCACGAAAAGAACGTCGTCTTTCTTCCAGCGGTCCCCAATTGAGTTGCCGGAGCATTTCCGTGACACTCGCGCATTGGTCGAACCTACCGGTAACAAATCTAGCTGCTCGTCTCTGAACCGCCTCTATGTCCTCCTTTAAACTGATCTGCTGCGGGTCCCAAACACTTGAGCAATACTCAAGACGTGGTCGTACAAGCGTTTTATACGCGGCCTCCTTTACAGGTGAAGTACATCTTCCCAAAATTCTCCCAATAAACCGAAGTCGGCTGTCCGCCTTACTCACAACTGTCCTTACATGCTCGTTCCATTTCATATCGCTCTGCAATGTTACGCCTAGATATTTGAACGACGCGACAGCATCAAGAAGCTTACTACTAATGCTGTATTCGAACATTATGGGATTGTTTTTTCTACTCATGCGCATCACCTTACATTTTTCTACATTGAGAGCTAGCTGCCATTCTCCGCACCAACTAGAAATTTAGTCTAAGTCATCCTGTATGCTATTACAGTCAGTTACAGACGACACCCTCCCATACACCACAGCATCATCAGCAAACAGCCGCAAATTACAACTTACTCTGTCCATCAGATCATTTATATAGATAGAAAATAAAAGCGTTCCTATCACACTCCCCTGGGGCATACCTGACGATACACTCGTCTCTGATGAACACTCGCCGTCGAGAACAAGGTGCTGCGTTCTATTACTTAGGAAGTCTTCCAGCCAGTCACAAATCTGTGAACCTATTCCATAAGCTCGTATCTTCGTTAGCAGCCTTTTTGAAGTCGAGAAAAACACAACACAACACAGCCCTTCGTCCATGGCTCGCAAGATGTCATGTGAGAAAAGGGCAAGCTGAGTTTCACATGAACGACGTTTCCTAAACCCGTGCTGATTCATGGAAAGAAGCTTTTCCGTTTCAAGGAAATTTACTATATACAAACTGAGAATATGCTCCAAAATTCTACATGCAACTGATGTCAACTACACTAGTGTTATGCGCCGCCAGTGCTGGGGTCTGTTTTCAATATTGACGAAGCACAGTATGCTGAGGAGCTTTCTGCAGAGACACGGTTACACGGGAAGTAACCGCGTTTTCTTTTATTACGTTTTAGATTTTATTTGTCTCGGGTTTTAAAGATTCTTGTATATTTTATCTGATGATGAGGGCTTGACCCTTGAAACGCGTCATATTTTAGTGTTTTATACACGATCTGTGTGGTTGATCCTACTTGACAAAATAACATGCTTGAAGCTGAGGGAATTGAACGAATGGAGTGGCCAACTTGTTCGCTGGACTGAGACCCAATTGAGTATGTCTGGGACGTACTTGGCAGACGCATTGCAGCCAGACCAGCACCTCCCACAACGGTTGCAGAGCTGCCACTCAAACTGTCGACGCCAAGCAGCTGTGCAACTGCACTGGCCGTCCGAGCTGATCGAGCTGATCACACGCCATTTTAGAGGGAAATAAATATGAGGTTTTCATTGTTATGGAAGCAAATGTTTGTAAATCTATCGGACCAAACTGCGTGGTCATCAGTCCGTAGCTTACAAACTACTTAAACCTAGGTAAACTAACCTAAGGGCAACACACACCCACGCTCCAAGGAGGACTCGAACCTCCACGGCGAGCAACCGCGCGCTCCGCAGCGAGACGCTTTAGACCGCTCGGCTACTCCACCGCGGCGTTATGGAAGCCCCATGGTGCCTTGCTCCAAGTTGATGTCGCGTATACCCCAAGTAAAGAGTTGAGACAGCAAAATGTCGTGTTGTATCACACACAAGTTACAATTGTAACCAGTATCTGAATAAAATTCGTTACCGTGTGTATATTTTGTATGATATCTCACCTGAACCCCTAACTGTTTTGAGCAGTGTAGTTTCCTTCTGTTAGTATCACTGCCAACATTCTAATGGAAGAAATACATTGATATTCAAAAAGAAGGAGCAGATTTCAAATATTTATGTCCTCCAAAAGCAGAAGATAAACGATAATTCCAACGTACCTGGACAGACAACATTGTATAGTTTAAACAATCTGAGTAAAAGACCCAATCACGACCGCATTGGCGTTGTTGCTTATCATACTCGGCCGAATTGCCTCTGTTGCTTGTCATGTAGTTGATCTGTAGTTGGCAAAAAAGCAATAAAGCAAGAAAAAATATTTTGTGTGCTGTAGTTAACAAAGTTGATACAGGAGTTCAACGTGCTTTTCGCTGTCTCTTTAATAAATAACCACGTCAGCACTAGCAGATTCACTACTGTTATTCAAAGTCTTTGGAGATGGTTCCAGCTACAAACGGAAAGCACGGAACGTCCACGCACTTCGATTGAAAATATCGAGCGTGTTCATACAGGTGTACGCAAGGAGCAAGAGAGAGAGAGAGAAAGAGAGAGAGAGAGAGAGAGAGAGAGAGAGAGAGAGAGAGAGAGAGAGAGAGAGAGAGAGAGAGAAAGGTGAGAACTGGCAAAGAATTGAACATTTCCTCAACCAACAGTATGGTAGTTCGATACACTATCTGCTACTTCGTTTGTGTCAAGAAATGAGCTTCCGTTTCGATATTCGTGGTGACCTCTTCTGTTTTCAGGAATATGTAATTATTATGTTTCTATCTTTTGTGGATTGGAAATAATAAATGTTTGAAATGTGAATATGTTCAAACGTTTGTTAAGCTTATGGGACTTAACTGCGGGTCATCAGTCCCTAAACTTACAAACTACGAGGGTAAGTCAATTATTATCCGCAAAGCAGTTATAAAATTTTATTGTAATAAAATACGAAACTTACAAGAACATCATTTTTCGACATAGTCTCCTTGCTTTTCAATGCACTTCGTCCATCGCTCTACAAGCTTCCTTATGCCCTCATAAAAGAAGGTTTTCGGTTGAGCTGCGAGTCAGGAATGCACCGCTTCCTTCACTGCTTCGTCCGACTCAAATCGACGGCCCCTTAATGCCTGTTTGAGTGGACCAAACAAGTGATAGTCACAAGGGGCAAGATCGGGACTATATGGAGGATGATCCAGTACTTCGAATTTGAGTTTCTGTAGCGTTTCAGCAGTGTGGACTGCAGTATGCGGACGGGCATTGTCGTGCAACAACCAACACCTTCTGACAGTAATCCTCGGCGTTTGCTTCGAATTGCAGGCTTTAGCCTGTCAATAAGCATCTCACTGTAACGTACACTGTTTATTGTTGTGCCCCTTTCACCATAATGTTCCAGTACAGGACCTTGTGCATCTCAAAAAACCGTAAGCACCAGTTTTCCTGCGAACGGTTGGGTCTTGAACTTTTTCTTGCACGGCGAATTTGGATATTTCTATTCCATACTCTTCCGTTTACTCTCCGGCTTGTAATGATGGATCCACGTTTCGTCACCAGTAATGATTCTGTCTAAGAAATTGTCCCGTTCGTTATCATAGCGATCCAAATGTTTTTTTGCAGATGTCGAGGCGCGTTTCCTGATGCAACTGTGTGAGTTGTTTTGGGACCCATCTTGCACCAACCTTACGAAACCCAAGTCTTTTGTGAATACTTTCGTCGGCCGAATCATGACTAATTTGAAGACGATGAGCCACTTCATCAATAGTTAATCGTCTGTCCAAGAGATTCATTTCACGTGATCGCTCAATGGTTTCTTCATTTGTGGCGGTAAACAGTCGTCCGGCTCTTTCATCGTGCTTAACACTCGTGCGACCCTTTCGGAATTTTTCAGTCCACTCGTACACACTTTGTTGTGGTAAAACACTGCTCCCGTACCGTACTGAAAGTCTTTTATTAATTTCGGCCCCTGATACACCTCCCACCCACAAAAAACGTATCACTGAACGTTGCTCTTCTTTGGTGCAAATAGACAGCGAAGCAGCCATGATTGACAGCACGGCTGCGACAACAAAACTAACGTAGCAGCTTGAAAATTGCAAAGCTATAACAACAAATAAACAAAGCATGCGTCACCAACGTAAAACGACAGTAAAACCAACATAAACAAAAATATAACTAAATTGCGGATAATAATTAACTTACCCGCGTACAATACATAGAGGTTCAAGATAAAATATTGATCATATACAGGGTGTTACAAAAAGGTATGGCCAAACTTTCAGGAAAAATTCCTCACACACAATGAAAGAAAATATGTTATGTGGACATGTGTCCGGAAACGCTTAATTTCCATATTAAAGCTCATTTTATTACTTCTCTTCAAATTACATTAATCATGTAATGGAAACACAGAGCAAAAAAACGTAGCTTGCTCAACGAATAAGTGTTGTAGCGTGATTCCAGCAAGTGTGACACTGAAACACCATTAGTTATTTGTCTACTTGCACTTGTGTGATGAAGGTTACTTTAAGTAGTGGCTAATGTCGATAATTTGCTTCCTGTCAGAGACTGCAAAGGATCTGGAAGAGCAATTGAATGGAATGGTGAGTGTCTTGAAAGTAAGATATAAGATGAACATTAACAAGAGTAAAACGAAGGTAATGGAATGTAATGTCAGAAAATTAGGCGATGCTGAAGGAAGTAGATTAGGTAATGAGACAATAAAAGTAGTAGATTAATTTTGTTATTTGGGTAGCAAGATAACGTCTGATGGCCGAAGTAAAGAAGATATAAAATGCAGAATGGCTATGTGGAGAAAAGCGTTTCTAAAGAAGCAAAATTTGTTAACATCCAATAGTAATTTAAATGTTAGGAAGTCATTTCTGAAAGCATTTGTCTGGAGTGTAGCGTTGTATGGCAGTGAAACGTGGACGATAAGGAGTTCAGACAAAAAGATCATAGACGCTTTTGAAATGTGGTGCTACAGTCGAAGGATGAAGGTTAGATGAGTAGATCATGTGACTGATGAGGAGTTGCTTACCGAATTGGGGAGAAAAGTAGTTTCTTTCATATCCTGACTAAGATTAAAATATTCAGCCATCATCGTCAAAAACTCTCTACTCAAAGCACTTACAATAGTGTAAATTACACATATACAACAGTACTACACCTCAAAATACTTATATTAGTCCTCAAAGTGTAGAGGCAGGATTTTGATGAAGTGGCTAAAACCAAGTGGGAGAGAACAATGTGCACAACTCACTAAAGCCAAATTATCACATTCCACATCACTTTCGTATTCACGCAACCAATATCAGAAGCCACACTAATTACATTTTCAAATGATGATTTTGGTATGTCAGTGTCATACCCTGGTTTTCGCCAAGCGTATTGCAACATAGACTTATATGAAGGTGCAGAAAATTTGTTGTAAATCACAGAGTGAAGTTCCAAGATGAAATAATGTTCACATACCTTCGCTGTGGTTTGACACCTTGTAGTCTCACAGAATCAGTAATACTTCTGATATAGAGTTAATGTTGGCGAAAGAAGTGAACATCAATGAGTGAACAATATTTTGTTTTTTTCGGTGGCAAGATCTTTGGCGTATCATCTTTGTTTGGAAACTTGCTTGTAGAAGGGTACGATCTATATGATCTGCCCAGGAATCACACAACAATAGGCTCTTTTCATTTGTTACATGTTCGAAGTTGGAAAACATTTCATGTGTTTTTTAGTTATTTTTCCATTTTTGTTTGCGTCCACATGAATGTTTTGTGGACAACTGTTTCAAGTTTCTTTAAAACATTTGGACCGAAAGCACTATGTGTCCCTTGTAAATAGATGTACAATTTCTTTACTAGTCTGCCTGCCATTTATGAAGCGACATCAATTGTGTAGCTGTGGGTACAGCTACCTATGTACAGACTGCAACACACTACCTGTAGTTTTCTCTCCTCTGTAGGACAGTGTTGATTCTGTAGACATTTCATACCGGAATTGACTCTGGTCACTGTTCCAAACATTACCTTTCTCCACACCGTCCCCTATAATAAACATGTTCACTTCCTCCACTAACTATTGTGCCTTCTGACGTATAATGTTATCGTCTTCTTACGTTCAGCCTTGAGATGGTCGATAAAGGAAATGAAATTGACCAAGCTAACCATCTTAGCCCCTTCTAGTGCACACATATGCAGATGTGAACTGTGGATCCATTACCTCTTTGGAAAGTGAAATTGCTGTATTACATACTGTTTTATAAGAATTAATGTACTATTTCATTTCTTCTTATGCTATTAGTTTGCTATGGGAACTGAGCCCATGATCATAATGGTCTTCATCACTGTTCTCTAGTACGCTGTTATCAATATAGTTTACTAGTGACGTCATCTTTTTGGGTGCACAGGTTTCGTACTCCATGTGGCTTGATAGCCACTCCAGTACCAGTGTGGGTACCAGTCGCCCACACTTTAGCGGAATACCCTGAGACAGACTTTCAGTCTTCCTAATGTTTTACCTCTCGTTTTAGCTGATATCACGCTGACAGCGGATTTATTTTTCAATTTTATATCTGGAAGTGAGTTGTATCACTTCATTTGAGGTTTAGTGAGTGTTCATTATTTATCTTGCCTGATACTTGTAGGGTTGGGATTTTAACATGTTACAAGGTGGCTGGATCATCCATTTTTATTTCTGTGGTAAAACAAGACACTCTGTTATTCTGTTCAAAATCCTTTCTTCCATTTTAGCTGCTGATTTTATTTTTGATGGGTTATTGCTTTCTAAGTTATAATGCAATATAAAACATTATTTTACGTAATTTTAGTGACTTTTAATGAATACGAATGGAAAAATGGGCTGATGGCCTTTGTAGTTCAGTCAGTTTCCAAATTGAACCAAACAACCAAGCAAGAAAGACAATATTTTCACCTAAGTTTCAACAACAGTCCCTATCAACATTTACTAAGTAAAATTACAATATTTAACAATAATCCTTTACAAAATCCAAATCATATTTTTATGTACAGTTACAAAATTATTTTGCAAAATGAATGTCAGAAAACAACATGTGAAATAATCGGAAAAGAGTACAGATAACTCCTCTTCTAAAGTGACAAGGGTGCTGGAACCCTGCTGCCAGTCTTATGCAAAATACGGTACCCTTATCCCCAATAGCTTGATTTGGATAACTTTGATTCTTTCAAACCGACCTAAAGACTAAGAATCGATTCCTAACTTCATGAAATAAATCAGAACTTGATGTCATGAACATCACATTATTAGGGTTTCTGATCAAGGGTCGGCCGCTGTGGCCGAGGGGACAGAGGCGCTTCAGTCACGGTCTGCACGGCCACTACTGTCGGGGGTTCGAATCCCCCCTCGGGCATGGATATTTGTGCCGTCCTTAGTTGTAGGTAGTTCATAAGTAGTTTGTAAGTTTAGGGACTCATGACCCCGTAGTTAAGTTCCTTAACCTTAAAAGCTGTACGTGTGTTGTGTGGATGTTGAACCTATCGTTAGATCAGACAACAAATTGTTCCTTGACACAGCAATTTGGTTTAATTATGGCCCTGATACTGATGTATATGCTATTAAGTGAGAAACAGTGCATGAAACTGATTATGTGCGCAACGGATATTTTTAACAAAACAACTGTGACATGTAGCTTTTTGAAACGGACACTGACTATACTCAAAAATTTTGACTGCGAGAAAGATATTAAAAAAAAAAAACCACAAATCACTTTCTTAATGCTTGACTGTGAGAATTTTATGCAGATCAGTTTCTAATTATTGAAATTTAGTATCAATTTAGTATCATAGTCAATTAACTATCATTTACTATGGCACCAATAATGAAATCCGTTCAACAATATTATTCACATCAATACTGCACTTTAAATCCACTGCAATTTAAATCCACTAATAATTAATTATCAAATGAAGGAAGTAGGTTAATTTTCTAACTACGTAAATGAAACATGAAAGAAAGTTTAAGCTACTTATTATTAATAATCAGCATTACATTACCTACATAATACAACTTCTGACTTGCTGGCAAAGCAGCCTCTGCTCTACATCGGAGCCATACACACAACCCAACCGCTCTCTCAGCGAGCTGAACCACTAGTACTACTCTCTCTCAGTGCGAGCTACAATGCTATGCAATACATGATCTTTGCCAAAGATGAAACTTCATAAAGGACACATATCGATACATACAGTAGAAGCGATATTATACATTTTCTTGCAAGCAAGTTACTCGATACAAAACAGGAGGTACAATATTGGACATTTTCTTACAAAATAATTTTTTATGGACACGTTTCATCACCCCCCTCCTACCTATTAAAATTTTGTAGGGTGGGTGATGCCAATGGCATTGCCTAGCCAGCAAAATTACTGAATTTCAAGTCCAAAAATCCATTAATGACATCCAAAATATAACATGAAAAATATGAAAACCTGATAAACCTTTTTATACAAGATATTCAAGATCAAAACAACAGATGGAGTTCATAGAAAATTTAAAAAATGTTACAGTCATAAATACATGCAATTTTACAGACGAGTACCAACAAGAGTAATGCTTGGAGTGGTACAGGATGTGACAGGCATAAGCAAATGTCAAAATGTACAGCACATCAGCAATAAATGGAATACATGACAAATATACATAATGATAAACATAAGTATATATAGAATTTCAGAGAACATAGTTTGACAAATGACATAGTGGAGAAAATGAGATAGCTAGAAGTAATACACAAGTGAAAAAAAATACAATAATAAACATGAACATATACAAAGTTTTACAAAAGGTAGTTTAACTAATGTCATCATTCTTTAAAGAAAATGAGGTAATTACAAGTAATACACACAGTAGTGTAAGTTCCATGCGTCTAAATTTATACAAGAGATCAGTATTTTTGGGAACATAAAATGAACATTTGTATCTTGTGCACAATGAAGTAGATGTAAATTTTTAGTGCACTTAGTATAAGATAAAGTGTCAATTTTGTATTCTGTGATGCATTTAAGATGCCATACTTTCATGGATGCTAGAACATACATATAAAATTTTTGACTACATAGGTTTCTGATCATGTACAAAATAATGTCACTGCTTCGGCACAATAGGATTTCAATATTACGTTTGTCAATCGAATAGTTACAATGACAGTTCAGACTAAAGGTGGATTGACTCATTATAGTTCTGAAAGCATATTTATCTATCAAGAGCACAATTTTATTTTGGTCACTCAATGTAAAAGAACCATGAAATATACCTAAACACTTGTAATGAACCTGTGGACAACGTTTGCATTGGGAGGCACTGAATAGTATAAGCACACGAATAGCACATTAGCTCCTAACATTCATTTTAGGTCTTCACACGATTAGCCAATTATCCCCTAACATTCATCTTAGGTCTGCACACGATTAGCCAATTATTCCCTAACATTCATCTTAGGTCTGCACACGAACACAAAACACTGTAAGATTACACCACACTGTAGGCGGGCTGGTTGGTTGCATTGAAGTTGAAGTCATGGGGAAAAGGTTCTGATGTATTCCTCCATGCAATTCGACAACCAAGTGTGCTCCAATCAACGGGGCTACTAGCAGACTGCATCAGAATAGCCAAAATTAGAGCAAAATTATGGTGGTTGGCCAAGGCTGCAATGGACAGTACTATGTGGCCAAACATCATCCAAAAAACATCTTCATTAAAAGGCCCAAAATCAGTGGTGTATAATAACACGTCCATTGTTCTGTGTGCATTATGGAATCTCGTGTGCGAAATCGCCAGTTCCCATGCGTGTCCAAAGTACATGAAATAAAGCATTTTACACACAAATTAGTAACATAGTCATGATATTTCAGTTTACACTGAAAGAAAAGTCGTTGATTATTAAACCATATTTTTACATTACAAGTAGTGTCTTGAAGACGGATACATTTGAATAGTAATGAGTAATTTAATTCTTATACTAGAGTATCTACAAAATTAGTGTCATTTCATATAGGCATAAGGCTTTACATACTATGTACATATTACTTTACAAACACATAATCGTATGAAATACATTCAGGGTGCTTGTCATCAATTTGGCATTAGGTCATGTAAAGTAAATTTGTTGTCATAATTAGAGCAATTAACGTGAAGCCACTTCAAATAACTTGACATTCCAATTACCACTAGTCAATTAAATTGACATACATCACTATGGTGGGGATTGCATTACCACCAAATTATAACAATTAAATTACATATGTTGCCATGGCCAGGCTTTTGTCTGAACTGAGTTACATATTTCATTGCCTTGAGGTATAACACATCAGGGTAGTTTCGTGAGAATATCAAAAGAGGTTCAAGTCATCAGATCATGTCTGTGTCTGTCTGAGTCAGCAGTAGGGTCAGACAAAACAATTAAGGCAAATTTTGGCACAGTAATAGTTGTACATCACAGTAAATCATCCGATAACGTACACTACTTGTTAGGCATAGCTGCAGATTTTCATCAATAAGATCATCAATAAAAATTTTGAAGATAGCAGTAAACAAAAGCAAAGTATCTCTGTGCATTAACTAGATTTAACTATTCGTAGTTTATGGCAAAACTGCAAGTTTGCAAGAGAGATGGCTGTGTGCAACGTATAAGCATAACCATACATTTTCATGAGCTTCATTATAAAATTAATTAGCATAGTGGTAGGGCTTAGGTATATAATTAGTGAGCATAGCGGTAAGCTTTGATTACAAGAGCAATAGGCATAGCTGCAAGCATAATTAGAGATATTCATTACACATAATTACAAATAATTACAGAGCATCAGAAGGATATGATTCTCACCAATCACACATGCCATTGAAGGCACAATGCATCAACATACAAAATAGTGCACATAAGCACAAAGATAAAACACAAAAGCGCAATGCGAGTAGGCACATAAGAAAAGAACAGAGCATAGCATCATTAGCAACAGAGCGATTCTCCTCATAATTTCTTCATAATCATTGTATACTCTCGTCCACATAATTACATTTATCAAACATCTTTGACTGTTACCAATACCTTCCTTACCATCATTTATCCATAAACAATAGTGCATTTTAAAGACCACCATGACATATTGTGTATTGCCTTACTCATCATCCTCCAGAATGTCCTTTTTCTTTTTTTACTGCTTAATTGGCTTACAAAATGCTTATGTCAACTCAAAATCTTCTTCACTCGCTCCGAAGTTCGTAAGTTATGCAATTAGTAATACAGAAGAGAAATCTGATATTTTCTGAAACATTAGATTACTCAATCAAAAATTTCCATTAATTTTATTTGTCTTGCACGGCCACAGAGTTCGTTATATATAAATTGCAAGATAGTCATAGTTTTGTATGACAATATCCCAGCGTAGCACAGAGCATAAGTATTCAGAGTTAGGGAAAAGTAACAGTGAGAAAAAGATGTAGATAGAGCGCACTAAGGAAAAGCGGAAGAATAGTGACACTCAGCTCGAGAACGGGGCACCAATCGCCACTTGGTGTGTCCAAAACAGATTAATGGACTCTCTACCCCAATTTTATGCCTTGAAAATTTTAATATTGGAAATGTGGTGTATGCCTTTCGACTTGTGCGTCTTTAAAGTTTCTACCTCAACGACGTTGTCGTGGATGATACGTTTGATTCGATACGGACCATTGTACAGTAAGAAGAATTTGTGAATCATAGATCTTCCCTTGTGGGATAAGTGGTAGGATCTAATTAATACCTTTTGTCCTACATAGAGTTGTTTGGCGTAACAATTACGTTGAGAGCGTTTCCTTTTTTCAGCTGCTTTCTTAATGTTTTTAAGCGCCAATTCAATGATCTCATGATGACGTAGTCTTCTGTGTTTAGGAAAAGGTATCAATTCCTTGATACGGTCAGGAGGTTGCTTGTTTTTCAGAACCAGAATTGGTGAAAGACCTGTAGAATCATTAGGAAGTTCATTGATAATATTTT
This sequence comes from Locusta migratoria, assembly GCA_026315105.1. NCBI lineage: Eukaryota > Metazoa > Arthropoda > Insecta > Orthoptera > Acrididae > Locusta > Locusta migratoria. The sequence goes on from CM048745.1 coordinate 338,485,962, forward strand.
GAAATGACAGAAGATATCTATCCCATGTGTTATGTCGTCGGTAGCAATACAGCCTACAAAGTCTTCCAAGCTCTTTCATCACTCGTTCACAAGGGTTAGAGGCAGCATGATAAAGTGATATGAACACAGGTTTGATGTTTCTGCGCCGCAACATCCTTGCCCAATCATGAGAACGGAATTGAGGTCCGTTATCGGAGATGACTTTATCTATATGGCCAACATCTTTCAGGAAGTTTTTGACAAAGGCGTTAGTTACTGTCTTCGCCGTGGCACGGCGGAGCGGAGTAAAAGATACAAATTTTGATGTGAGCTCAATAGCAACTAAAACAAAGGAGAAACCATTGTTAGTTCTCGGAAGAGGTCCAAACAGATCAACGGCTGCTAACTGCTTTAATTTTGAAGGTATAATCGGAAAAAGTGGAGCAGAATGCGATATGGTCGGCGGCTTTGCTTTCTGACACAATTTGCATCGAGATAACACATTGCGTATACGTTTCTCCATGTTGATGAAGTAACAAGAGTCGCGTAATTTCGCGAAGCACTTCTTGGCACCATAGTGTCCGTAACTAAGATGAATATACCAAATCAATTTGTTCACGGATTCCTCCGGAACACACACTAACCAAAATTGACTGTCAGGGGCTTTACGTTTGAAGAGAATGTTATTATGGATGATGTAAAATTGTCTGATGGAAACATTATATTTATCGTGCCATTTTATTTTAATATCTCGCCAGATTGGATCTTTATCTTGTTCTTTAGCAATGTCGGAAAATGTGGCAGATATGTAATTTTCGAAAGCAACTTGCTGCATATAGAGGATAGTAAAGTTATTTTCTAAGTATGCCTCTTCTGTCGCCTTGATGAGCCCAACAGGCGAACGAGATAGCGAGTCTGCAACGACGTTTTGTTTACCAGGAATGTAAATTACAGAGAAATCGAATTCTTGAAGGAACAAAGCCCATCGTCTAAGTCTATCATGGTTAAGTTTTGCCGACATGAGGAATTGAAGTGCACGGTGATCCGTGTAAACTTTAGTGTGTCTGCCAAACAAGAAATAACGGAATTTTTCGAATGCCCAAACTACTGCCAAAGCTTCAAGCTCAGTGACGGAATAGTTCCGCTCTGACTTGGATAATATGCGACTAGCAATTCAATGGTTCTCTGTGTGGCAATGCCATTTTCTTCATCCTCTTGAAACACGTGAACGCCAAGTCCGAATTTTGAACTATCGGTAGAAATGCAAAAGATCTTAGACAAATCTGGGTGGTGCAGAATAGGTGCGTGAAGGAGTGCATCTTTTAAGCAAAGAAATTCTCCTTGGGCAGCTTCATCCCAGAACCAAACAGTATTCTTTCCAGTTAATTCATATAATCTGGGAGTAGTTAGGTCTTTCAAATTTATAAAACGCCGATAGAAATTAATTAAACCCAAGAAAGCTCTTAATTGGCGTTTAGTGGTGGGAACAGGCATTATCATTATCGCCTCTAACATCTATAGAAATAATGTGCCCTAAAAATTTAATCTGAGAACGACCAAACTGTGACTTCTCTAAGTTGACTGTAATCCCGGATTGAGCAAACACTTCAAGTAAAGATGCCAACGTACTGTTATGTTTTTCCCAGGAAGATTCTGCAATTAAAATATCATCAACTTAAATTGTGATTTGTTGTTTTAAGTGCTCAGGAAGTGTGGTATTCATCGCACGGATGAAAGCAGATGAGGAGATGTTCAGTCCGAAAGGCAATTTACGGAACTGATAACAGTTTCCGAAGCAGAGAAACGCGGTGTACTTCCTACAGTTGGGGTGCAGTTTCACTTGCCAAAAACTAGACCTAAGATCTAATGAGGATAAAACTTTGACACCATAGAATTTTTGTAACAATTCTTCCAGGGTTTGTGGTCTGTCGGTTTCAGGTAAAATGATAGTGTTAATTTGTCTGGAATCAAGCACTAATCGAATTGACTTATCTCTTTTTTCAACTATATTTAGGGGACTGTTATATGAGCTAACTGCAGGTTCAATTACACCTTGATTGAGCATGGACTGAATTTCAGCCTTAACTCTTTCCCTGTATACTATGGGAATGGGATATGGAGGTACAAAAAATTTATTATGTTCTTTGATCTTAAATTCATAGAGAAAATTTGTTATGGTACCAGGACTGTTCGCGAATATACGGGAATAACGCCGCAAGATAAGGAACAATTCTTCCTTATCACGTTCTGAGGCATCTTCAACTTCTACTAATTTGTTCTGAATGATGTCAGAAATCAAGTCAATTTGTTCAGTCTCGAAATGTTTATCTGTTATATCATCATCAGGTTTGACATCCTGCGTCACATTAGAAGTAGATAAAAATTTTAAACAACTGGCATCTTCTTCATATCTGGTAATCCAGTCTTCGAATTTAATTTGAATGGCATTTTCCTGAACAAAAGCAGTGGCACAAGCCGTATTGAAATCTAAAATAACCTTGTACTTGGATAGGAAGTCCACACCTAATATTATCTGTGTAGTTAAACGGGGGACAATCAATAGGTTGGCAGAAAAGAGATGACCTTGACATAAAAATTCTACATATGTTTGCTGTCGAATTTCGACAGGTTTGCTAGAAATGACGCCACGAATTTTAGTACAATGCAAAGGCAGAATGGGACCATTAAGCAAGTTCTGATATTTCTTGAAAGTCACTTCACTAATTACTGACACAGGGCTACCAGAATCTAAGACAGCAGAAAGATTGATTTTGCCAATTTTGACAGATACAATTGGGTGAATTGGAATATCGAGACAGTCTACCTTCTCTTCTAATAGTGCCTCTTTTATGTCATCTAACTGTACAAATTTTACGTCTTGTTCGGTGGAAGGTTCATAAGAAATTTCTTTGTTGAGACAAGTGTTACCAAGATTAATGAGGCTTTCACAAGATAAATGCTTTTCAAATCCTGATTGTTCATCGACTTCGCATTCACTATCGTCGTCATTAGAGGACATTTAATTATCTATCCAGTCAGCGACAGAGGTGTGCTGCAAATCTAATTGTTCGAAATCATTTTTTTCTGTTCCAAGGTTACTGTTAGTTGCATTATTGTGTGGCAGTACCGTATCCTGCATTTCAAAGTACATGACCGGTCTGTCATATGCAATTGTTGGTTGATACTGTAAGAATATTATTTCGTATATAGTGTCTTCCTCAGTCTGAAGACGAAGCTTCTGTCTCCCACTCTGAATTGTCGTCATTATATTGCTGATCGACATTTATCTCGTTTAACCGTTGGGCAGTATAATGTTTATTCGATGCCTTTTCATTTGTTTCGTTAAATCTGATAGTACAATTTTTATTACTGTCATTACTTTCAGGAGTAACGGCTTTAGGTATTGACACAAGTTGTGTCGGTTTTGCCTTATCACTTACTGAGGTGCTACCAGCATCAGTATTGTGCACTTCCGCACAAACTACTATTCTGTTTTGTTCGGGAGGTTGTTCATCGTAACCTTCCTCTCTGTGAGGGCGTTCACAATGAACAAGTTTCAGCGTATAGTTAGGATCACACAAATCCTGTACGGCCGAATTATTTGCCGTCGAGTCCGCTAGTCATACCTGACGCGGCCCCTTTTTTGACGAATTATAGCGTGGATTGGCAGGTCTGATTTCAATGTTTTGCTCTTGTCTTTCCGTGGTACGCGATCTGCTTAGGCCCCGATTTGTGTTTTCGTGTCGCGGAAGGCAATTACGAGAATTATCGCGTGTGCCCTCCCTACTACACTTCTCAGTGTTATTGTTGTTATTTTCAGTCTCGCGATCACTATCAGTATTGCGTCTATCACGCCAATTAGTATCATTCGAAGTATTGCTGTTATGATAGTAATTATTGTGGCGTCCTCCGCGACCAAGGCCACCACCTCGGTAACGGCCACGAAAACTTCCACGGTTATTCTCACGATTTTGACAATCACTGTTCTCATTGTCGCGACTTTGTTTGTAAGATTCATTAGTGAAAGAATTATTTTTTGGTTTATCGTCGTGCTCTGAATAACGTATAGTACGCGGCGGGCTTTGTTGCGACCGGCGATCATATCTGTTTCTATCAAAATATCGACTGCGCGAGGAATTTTCCTCGTCTTCTTCCTCTAAGTATTGTAAGAGGTTTCTAAAGGCTTCAATATCATTCTTGCATCGTGCCGCAATGGCAATTTGACGCAAGTGTAGAGGCAATTTGTTCAAACAAATTCTAATTAATTCCGCAGGGCAGTAAGGTGCCGATAAAAATTGATTTTTATATACTAAATGTTGGAAATATTCCACCGGGCTCGAGAAATTTGATCGCTCAAAAGTTTTGAACGTCGCAATACTGTTTTTAACGCGGTCTTGTGCCGCTTCCGACCAGTATGCGGATAGAAATGAGCGTCGGAACTGATTCTCGCTATAGCACTCTTGTGCAATAGCTCTCATTCTGGTGGCTGGCTCGCCTTCCAGATAACCACATATAAATTCTAATCTGTGCTCAAGTGGCCAATTCGGGGGAAGACAATAATCGAATTGCTGCAACCACTCTTTAGGGTGCAAGTCATTCGGAGAGTTTTTGAATGTCTTGAATTTACGTACAGTCAGGAAATGCTTTGAGTCAAACGCTTCACTTCGCCTGTGCGCTGTAAGTGAGCGTAAACTACGCACCGCGTCTTCATTGTTGTTACTATGAGGTACACTTCGTTCACGTACCAAGCGACCTACTTGAGTCGAATCATCATTGTCATTTTCGTTCAAATTTTCTTCTACGTCTTCGTATGCATTTCCACAAGTATGGTCAAATTTCCTCTCTATTCGCGCCACGCGATCATCTAATTTCCTGACCTCAGCCTTGTATTGCTGATTAATGGTCATTTGACCTTGTTTGAAACGGTCAAGGGCGAGATATTCATTAGTTTCATTAAACGGGGTAGGATGCGTTACATCAGAACTTTTGTCACTGTTATCACTGATTTGGGTAATTTTAACAGTAATATCCTCAAACTGTTTATTAATTTTATTGATCTGTTCCGTCGTGATTGACTGGAAGTTCTTCAACTTTTCATCAAATAGATTACTCTGTTGCTTCAATTGAGCGAGTTCAGTAGTTTCCATATTTTCCACTCGTGACGCAAAGCTTTCCATATTTTCCACTCGTGACGCTAGGCTTTCCACTACCGGGTTAATCTCGTCGCGAATATCTTGTCTTATTTGCTGAGATTCACGTTTGAAAGTATTGAGCAGTTGTTCCCTGAACCGATTGTTGTCCTCATTTATTTTATTAAAACTACTTTGAATACTCACAAACCTCGAATCGCACGTCTGTTCTATTTTCTCAAGTTTTTTACCTTGTTTCTCAAGTTTTTCATTTAATTTCTGAGATTGTTCCTCCAGTTTTTCATTTAATTTCTGAGATTGTTTCTCAAGTTTTTCACCTAATTCCTGAGATTGTAATTGACTATTCTCATTTAATTTAGAGAGCTGTGACAATAAAATTTGCATGAAATCATTTGGTAATACGTTTTCCATAGCCGTCGCACAAGTATTTTTTGTAGCAGAGCTAGGCGGAACCAATGCATCCTTTTCTGCAACCACGTTACAAGAATCCGAATTCTGGATTGTTGAATCCTGTACTTTGTCATTATCCATATTGTCTGTTCCTGAACTAATCTCTTCCGCGTTCTCGGGCACGGTATTTAATGTCGTATTTGTATTAATGCAGTGAGAAGACTCTTGTAAAAATTCAGCTTTTCTCCTTGCATCATTCGAGGTCTCATTTGCGGAAACAGATTTAGCATCAGCGCGGACTCTCCTATTCTTCGACATTGTTAACAGAGTTTTGCAGTAAAGTGACTAATAATATTTATTTTCACCTACTGCATATTTTTTGAAAATCACACACAGTAATTATGAGAGAACAATAGGCTGAATCGGGCTAGTGCAACATACAATCACAATCGAGATTACGCGAGCCGTTAATTATCACACGAGTTCCGCGATACTAGAACTTTCATCACAACAAACATCAGACAATATAAAAGAGATACTTGTTCAGTAGTAATGAAATTATTTGTATATTCAATTAATCTATTATAAACAATGCTACACACTATCAAGAATGGTAAGTAACAAACTACAGAAACAATTACTATGCTACTGTTGCTATAACAAAGGATGGTGCTACAAAAATTAAATTAAGAGCCAAAAGATAAGTTGGTTAGTGGAAAAGACAAACTAACTTAAATAAGGCTACGTATCTAACTACGTCACGATCCTGTTTGTGAACTATCCTGGCAGAAAGGGCGCCAGATAAAAGCTGTACGTGTGTTGTGTGGATGTTGAACCTATCGTTAGATCAGACAACAAATTGTTCCTTGACACAGCAATTTGGTTTAATTATGGCCCTGATACTGATGTATATGCTATTAAGTGAGAAACAGTGCATGAAACTGATTATGTGCGCAACGGATATTTTTAACAAAACAACTGTGACATGTAGCTTTTTGAAACGGACACTGACTATACTCAAAAATTTTGACTGCAAGAAAGATATTAAAAAAAAACCACAAATCACTTTCTTAATGCTTGACTGTGAGAATTTTATGCAGATCAGTTTCTAATTATTGAAATTTAGTATCAATTTAGTATCATAGTCAATTAACTATCATTTACTATGGCACCAATAATGAAATCCGTTCAACAATATTATTCACATCAATACTGCACTTTAAATCCACTGCAATTTAAATCCACTAATAATTAATTATCAAATGAAGGAAGTAGGTTAATTTTCTAACTACGTAAATGAAACATGAAAGAAAGTTTAAGCTACTTATTATTAATAATCAGCATTACATTACCTACATAATACAACTTCTGACTTGCTGGCAAAGCAGCCTCTGCTCTACATCGGAGCCATACACACAACCCAACCGCTCTCTCAGCGAGCTGAACCACTAGTACTACTCTCTCTCAGTGCGAGCTACAATGCTATGCAATACATGATCTTTGCCAAAGATGAAACTTCATAAAGGACACATATCGATACATACAGTAGAAGCGATATTATACATTTTCTTGCAAGCAAGTTACTCGATACAAAACAGGAGGTACAATATTGGACATTTTCTTACAAAATAATTTTTTATGGACACGTTTCAACCTTAACAAACATTTGAAACATTTGGACATTTTTCTGGTCAAGGTAGTGGTCAATCTAAGACGATTACTTACTGTTATCAATGAATACCACTGTCTTGTATCAGGAATTGCTTATTTGTTTACTTGATATATATATATATATATATATATATATATATATATATATATATATATATATATATATATATATATATATTTCCTTACATTGAAGGAAATCGCACTGGCGAGTTTTACGGCCCACTTTAGATTTGCCGATAGTTGTATGATTTTTTGCAAACATTTCGGACAAAAATAGTAAAAATATAAATAATAAAAAATTATGAACGCTACAGTTACCACTCTACTAATGTGATAATATCTATGAAGCCAACACTTAACATTCTTTCTGACCATATTTGAACAAACAGCCAAAATTATTTGATATTTGAGTTTAGCTTTGACTAATATAATAATTTTTCACCTTTAATCTCTTTAAACTATTATTTTAATATCTCTCCCACAGTTTCATTATTTTTTCAGTTAAATATTATCACCTGTCTTGCTTTTGTAGTTTGTTCTAAGTTTATTTTCTTTCCCTGTACTGGTTATAAATTACTATAGACTCGATGGAACGTAGCATACATTTGTCGTTCAGAAACTTGCCCGAAACTCTATTTTGCATACACCATCTTATTGTATTTGATGATTTTCTTATTATAGCTCAAGCGTTGTCATTTGAAAGCAATGACGCACTGAAAATGATCAATAATATGTCGTTCTTAGCGCAATGAATTATATTATAATGTCTAAAAATTCCATGATAGCAGATAACACCAGCCATCGATGGTATGATAATTACGGTTTACATTCGCAGCTGTTCGGTGTAGTGCAATGGGCAGCGAATTTGTTTGAGATGCACGAACATCGTAGACGGTGGTTCGAAACTTGCTGGAGGCGGTGGATCAGAGCGCTCGGTCAGAGGGTTGCCGGTGTGGATCTCAGTGTGCTCGGTCAGAGGGCTCGACGCCCTCTGTAACGAAAAATCTGAGTCAACGAAGAAACGATCAAAACAAAATAAACCAACGTCCACAAAGGACCGATCAAACCGAAGAACCAATGGAAAGAGAGAAAAAGAAAGAGGGCTCAACACCATCTGTAATAAAAAAATAAAAATAAAATAAATGAGCTTGGCTACAAGAAAGATAACCTCATTGTACCATGTCTAGCCTTTGCTGACGATCTCACCCTATTGTCCAACAGCATGGAGGAGGCTACTCATCAACTACGGAGCCTCTACAATGTTGCAGTAAAAATCGGCTTGAAAATCAACATAAAGAAGACAGAGTTCATCACCAATATCAAGCAGGCTTCTTCTACAGTCCCACTAGGAAACAATAATATCTGTAAAGTGCCTGCAGTCAAGTACTTGGAAGAATGGATTTCAGCAAGTGAGGGCGAAACCTTGGCCATAGACACCAGGTGCACCAAGTTAGAGAGAGCCTATCATTCATGTAAGAATATCTATATCTCCAAGTACCTATCCAAGAACTTAAAACTGAAGCACTACAACTCAGTAGTAAGACCCTTTGTACTCTATGCCTCCGAGTGCCTCTTGATGAATCGAAAGGGCCCACTCAGGAAATTAGAACTTAAAGAGAGGAAGGTCCTGAGGAGAATATTAGGACCCATAAGAGAGGAAGACGGTACTTACAGAACCAGGCACAATAACGAACTGTATGAGCACAGGAAAACATAGTCACGTGTATGATGAAAAGGCGACTCACCTTCTACAGCCACATGACCCGCCTGAAACCCTCAAGGCTAACCAAGAAGGTCCTCACAGTGACAAGCAGGGGAAAGGCGTCCAAAGCCAAGTGGTTCACCTCTGTTAGATCAGACTTAGAGGAACTGCAGATCCCATTACAGATAACCGAGAACCGAACGCAATACTGTCGGGCCATTCTACATGGAGTTTTCCCACTATCTATCACAAGCAAGAAGTGTACAGGCACCACCAGACCTAAACCAGAAGATGAAAGCATATTGGGCGAAGAAAAAGCAGAAGACCCTAGCTGAGTGTTAAGACGAGCCTCGTGGTCCCTAGTAGGCAAAAAAAAAAAAAAAAAAAAAAAAAAATTCTCATCGAACGCCCAGAACGAACATGAAAAAACGACCACAAACATAGATCTACCTGAAGTACAAAAAAATAAATAAATTAATAAAATAAAATAAAATCCTGCTACTAGAATTTTGTTCCTCTAGCTTCCTGAAAGGTTTTCCCACAGTCCTGTTAATTGAACACAACTATATTCTGCATTATTCAAAGGAATCAGCACATTCTCTAAAAAGTGCCTTTTTTCTATTTTGTGAACGTATCATGAAATACATACCAACGAATTGCAAACATATACTTGTTTATCACATGTACACAAACTGGGGAGATACTTTTACAATGATTGTTGTAAATGACGCAATGATAGCAGTTACTTTGTGTATAGATTAAGTACTCGAGCTTTGTGGAGTTCAGTATTACAACAATTATTCCCTTTGTTATTTTAGCTGTAAAAGAAACCGTTGAATATTTGCTCTTTATTTTAGCGCATGACAAAGTAACATGAACAAAGTCATATCTGAACAACAGAGAAGTAATACACTCTATGTTAAAAGCGTCCATAGAAACCATGACAAAGCCAAACATTTTAGTAGACCCATTCATTCCAATTAATTACTTTCAAATATTCCATAAATAGTGAATAATTGCTTAGAAAAAAAAGAAACAAGATAATTTGTTGCAGTGTATACACTTCCCTTCCATTTCATTCAGGAACGACAGTTGCCACAGAAATCTAGGACTCCATTAATATATGAAACTACAAGCGTCAGCACGTTGCTTAGAATATTCATTATAGTAGTATCCTCCCAATGCATGTGCAAATGCTTCAGAAGACCATTTTTGAATTCGTTGTTACGTATTTCAAGGCATGTTCACGAAATAGAACAAATGCACAACTCTAAACACTACTAAGTTGTTCCTAAATTCTCATATTATTGATGGCAGTTGTTAACTGCTAAAATGACATTTTTAGACACTAGATTAAAATTTATTGTACTATGAAAGACCTTTATTTTTTATTTTATTTTATTTATTTGTTAATTCTTCAGTGCACCATTGCTTTGAAATAACAACACATAAGTTATAATAAGAAAATTGTAAAATACAGAAATCAAGATGGCGTATACCAGAAAGAGTACTGGGCGAGGAATGTCACGTGACATTTCCTAACTCCTGGTTTATGTAAAATCAAGTGTCACTGTCAAATCACCGTTATTTTTGTAAATATCTCTGTAACGCTGTAAATTACGAAAAAGAAATAACAGAGGAAAGTTGTAGAGAATTTCTTTCTCTACAAATTGGTTTGTTCAATTTTCGTGTCAGATGAACGGTTTATTTGCAGTTTCCTGCTATCAAAATGGCATTACAGACGGACTATTTTTAGTGTTACTAACATATTTTTTGTCCGAAATGTTTGAAAAGGGAAGTTTCTGGTCTCTGGCGGCCAACAATTATGTCTGTTAAATTTTGTGCCGCTCGGCTGAACGGATCAATCTAAAAAGTGGGAACACGTTTCAGACAGACACACAGACTGACAGACATCGTCAAATCTCAGTTATTTTTGCATATCTCTGAAACTATGCGAGATATGAAAAAAAACATAAGAGCAAAGTTGTAAAGAATTTTCTCCTCTACAAACTTCTTTAGTCAGTTTTCGTGTGAGATGCATGGTAAAGTCGTTTAAATTTCAAGCTGTCAAAAGGCGATCGCAAAGGCCCACTTTTAATGTTACTACCGTAGCTTAAAGTGAGCCAATATGTCATTCAACCTTCGTACAACTCCAATTAGCATATTGAGGTTTTGGGCATGCATCTCCAAACCTGTTTTCAATCTTTATGAATTTCCCCCTTTGCATTTGTTAGTGCCTATATTCACGTAATAAACTCTGGTCATGAACTGTATCTACAATTTGTAGCTGTCGAACTCTCATTAAGTGGACTTACTTTTGTTCAAATAACTGCACTGATTGTGTTATTGTTTGGTTGCGTTTCAAAAGAGTATTCGTTTATAATTTCAGATGCTGATCTGTCTGCTGAGGAACCATGGAAGTATGCTCCGCCTGCTAAGAGCCGCTTTGCCCTGTGCCCTCAGAGCCGCTTTCACCGACGGCAGGCATGACGTCAACAGTCGTCACCCACCATGGCAAGCTGGCAGTCTTCCTCAGTCTCCGAAAGACAAAGGGGCAAGAACCCACACAGGTGGACGGAGCAAGATCTGGTGGTATTTCGTGTTTTAAATATTTTGGAGGACGAATGCCGACTTTGAAGTAGCCACAAAAAAAAGGTTCCACTTTCGGCCATGCTGTGAACTTAGTTCCATTTCTAACTTAACGACTTTCAAATCATTTTATTAAAAAAGCACCAGTCTAAACTATATTATATTATTTCCTCTCCCTTAGAGCTAGGGGTACCGGCCTTCCTTGCCCATTTGTATGGGCGACCGTGGATGTGACATCTGCAGCATGGGTTGCTACCTGTATAACCTGCTCACATGTACGATTTGTAGCGGAAGGACAAACGTCAGATCTGGAGAAATCTGGATAAAGTAACCCTTATGAGGTTAATGTTACATTTTGTCTGGCCTCATGTCGTACACAAGCATGTAAAATATATTCTCTAGAAACTGTATTTATTATGTGACAATATAATTACTTATAATTCAGATATTTCTTTTTTAGTAGGAAAGTGAGAACAATTTAAGGTCTGTAAAATAGCCAGTTTGCCAGTAGGTAGTTAAAAGTGGTGAGAGGCAGAGAAAATGGAAAATAAAAACACTAAGATGAAGTAGAATCTGATTTCATGAGGCTTATCTTGAATCATTTCCTGTTATCGTTTTCTCTTTGTTGAATGAATATGGTTGTTGTTATGGTCTTCAGTCCGGAGACTGGTTTGATGCAGCTCTCCACCCTACTCTATCCTGAGCAAGCCTTTTCATCTCCTCATAAGAACGGCAACCCACATCCACTTGAATCTGCTTACTATACGCGTATCTTGGTCTCCCTCTGCGATTTTTACCCCACACACTTCCCTCCAATGCTAAATTTACGATTCCCCGATGTCTAAGAATGTGTCCTACCAAGCGATCCCTTCTTTTAGTCAGGGTATGCCAAAAATTCCTTTTCTCACCAATTCTGTTCAGTACCTCTTCATTAGTTATGCGATCTACCCACCTAATCTTCAGCATTCTTCTGTAGCACCACATTTCAAAAGCCTCTATTCTCTTCCTGTCCGCACTGCTTATCGTCCATGTTTCACTCCCGTACAAGGCAACACTCCACACAAATGCCTTCAGAAAAGACTTCCTTACCCTTAAATTAATATTCGATGTTAGCAAATTTCTCTTTTTCAAAAATGCTTTTCTTCCCATTGCCATTCTGCATTTTATATCCTCTGTACTGCGACCATCGCATGTTATTTTACTACCCAAGTAACAAAACTCATCTACCACCTTCATTGTTTCGTTACCTAATCTAATTCCTTCAGCATCACCTGATTTTCTAAGACCGCATTCCATTATTTTTGTTTTGCTCTTGTTAATGTTCATTTTATACGCCCTCTTCAACACGCTGTCCATTCCATTCAACTGCTCTTCCAGGTCCTTTGCTGTCTCTGACAGAATTACAATGTCATCAGCAAAACGCAATGTTTTTATTTCTTCCCCCTGAACTTTAATCCCTATTCCAAATTTTTCCTTGCTTTCCTTCACCGCCTGCTCGATGTACAAATTGAATAACATTGGAGAAAGGCTACAACCCTGTCTTACTCCCTTCCCAACTGATGCTTCCCTTTCATGTCCTTCGAGTCTAATAACTGCGGTCTGGCTTTTGTACAAGTTGTAAATAACTCTCCTTTCCCTGTATTTTATCCCTGCTGACTTCAGAATTTGAAAGAGTGTATTCCAGTCAACATTGTCAAATGCTTTCTCCAAATCTACAAAAGCTAAAAACGTAGGTTTGCCTTTTCTTAATAAGACGTAAAGTGAGTATTGCCTCCCGGGTTCCTATGTTCCTCCTGAATCCAAACTGATCTTCCCCGAGATCAGCTTCTACCAGCTTTTCCATTCTCCTGTAGATAATTCGTGTTAAAATTTTGCAACCATGACTTATCAAACTGATGGTTCTGTAATTTTCACACCTGTCTGCGCCTGATTTCTTTGGAATGGGGATTATTACATTTTTCTTAAAGTCTGAGGGCATTTCGCCGGTCTCATACATCCTACACACCAGTTCAAATAGTCTTATCATGGCTGGCTCTCCCAGATACTTTAGTAGCTCTGAGGGTATGTCATCTACTCCTGGGGCCTTGTTCCGACCTAGGTCTTTCAAGGCTCTGTCAAATTCATCTCTCAGTATAGTATCTCCTATTTCATCTTGATCGACTTCCTCTTCCGTTCCTACAACATCGTCTCTAAGTTCATTTCCTTTGTAGAGCTGCTCTATGTACTCTTTCCACCTTTCAGCTTTCCCTTCTTTGCTGAGAACTGGTTTCCCATCTGAGTTCTTGATATTCGTAGAGCTGTTTTTCTTATCTCCAAATGTTTCTTTTATTTTCCTGTAGGCGGTATCTACTTTTCCCCTTGCTATACATTCTTCTACAGATTTACATTTGGCTTCTAGCCACTCCTGCTTAGCCGTTTTGCACTTCCTGTCAATCTCGTTTTTTAGTCGTCTGTACTCCATTTTGCCAGTTTCATTTACTGCATTTTTATATTTTCTCCTTTCATCAATTAACTGTAGTATTTCCTGTGATATCCATATGGAGTTTTTGTAGGTCTTGCCTTTCTACCTATGTTGTCCTCCGCTGCCTTCATTATTTCATCTCTCAATGCTACCCATTCCTCTTCTACTGTTTTATTTCCCCCTGTTTCTGTCAATTGTTGCCTAAATCTCCCTCTGAAATTCTCCAGAACTTCACTTTCCTTCAATCTATCTAAGTCCCATCTCCTTATTTTCCTACCTTTCTGCAGTTTTTTCAGCTTCAGCCTACAGTTCATGACTAACAAGTTATGGTCAGAGTCTATATCTGCCCCTGGGTATGTCCTGCAGTTTATAACCTGGTTCCAGTACCTATGTCGTACCATTATAAAATCTATCTGATACCTTCCGGTGTCTCCTGGTCTCTTCCACGTATACAACCTTCTTTTGTGATTCTTAAACCACGTGTTTGTTACGATTAAATCATGTTCCGTGCAAAATTCTACCAGGCGACTTCCTCTTTCATTCCTCCTGCCCAGTCCATAATGAATATGGTAGCAAGATGAAATTACAGGAGAGTTACTCAGTTACTTATATGCTATTATAGGTTTGTGTCCTGTCAAAGCATAGTTAAAGAGTTCTTTCTATTGATCTTGATTGAATACTTCTGACGTTCATAAAGAAATTTTTGACCTTAGCAGCTTCTCATTTTTAAAAACTTCATTTCCACGTATTTCTTCAGATACTGAATAGATTGGATAAAGCAGCAAATGGCATCTCTTCTTTTGTTACAGCATCTTACAGTACTAAATCCCTATGTATATTGTCTTTCATAGTTCAGACTGTAATAATTTTCATAAATAATTTTATGGCCTCTTAATTGCGTACTTACTATTAAGAGAACATATCATTTCACCAAGTTGAAACTATATTAATGCTACAGTATACCTATTTTATTCAATACTTGTGCCTTATTATTCACTGAAACAAGGTAAATATTTGGCCATTTTCTGTGAAGTAAGTGCTCAGTTGGCCTGCCTGGACGTCATTTTAGAAAATTGTGTCTTAATAGCAAAAGAACTTGGTTCAGAAGTCTAAAATATACCAGTGTAGTAGAATTAAATCACTGACTGCCATAATGAACATCCAGATGAATTTGTCACTTGCCTTATATCAGTCACAGAGAAAAGTTGCAGAGCTAAAGAGCCCACCACTGATGTCTGTACTACCTGGGCGTTGAATTCTGCTGTCTGACTGGGCCAAACATAGATTTTCATATTTATTTTCTTGCAAATTCCAACATGGCTTACTAAATGGTCCTACATTACAAAAATTTATTAAAATTGGTCTGCCACATTACAGCATGACACCGTGAAACTGTATGCAATATATATAAATGTACAGGCATGATGCAATTCTAAGCTCACAATCCGGAGAAATTCATTCACACTGTATAGAGATCACAGAAGCCCAAGAAACTTTCGCCACGCAATTCGCTGACGAAGTCAAAGACGTCTCTTCAAAGAGCATTACATGTTAGTCACCAGATTGCATTTATCTCCAAGAGAACAAAACGCAATAGCTACTTTGCTACACTATACAGGTCGTAAGCTACTGTTATAAGTAGCGCTTCTGGTTGATACTCCAACTTGAACGTTCATAGACACTTTCCTCTTCTTGTATATGCTTCGCATCATTCAAGCCAGAATGCAGTCTAATATATTGTAATGGCATCTGCATAAGCAAAGGAGCCAAGCTCACTAGTTTCAAACTGCTACAAGGAATGAAAAATTTTTTAACAAGATTTTAGTTGTTACTTACCAAATGTTCTGAGTAATGGTCTTGCAATATATATGCAACATATTTCATAATAGAAGCAAAAATTGTTTTATTTGCGACATACCCATATCCAAGTAAGAAAGTAAATGTGACAAAATATTACCATATAATATTTAAATGTTAAAAAACGTGAAGATGGCAACATAGAATTGCCAAAACCGGTCTAAATAAAGCAGTTAGAAACTATTTGGATTCCATTAATATCCTTGTCGATTAATAAACAGCCAATAAACTACACCTAGCTGTATTTAATTGCTGAACTGTTCTAAAGACGAACTGTGCATTCCAGTTGTGATCGATGATAAGGATGAGAATGTGTGGAAAAGTATGTTACCTACACTTGCACCTACAATAAGTTGTCATTGAGGAATATCTTTATAATAGAAAGTAAACGGAAATTGCACTGCATATGTTATAATTTATATTGCTGATATTTTTATGTCTTCAGATACATATATCAAAGACACTTATTTCATTTTATAATTTATTTATCTGAGAAGCCACAGTATAATTTAATATTAAATAAACACACCAAAGCATCTGTATATATCGAATATCAGTCCTGTGAGGTTTGCAGGAAACATTCAGTGAAGTTTGGAAAGAAGGAAGCAAGGTACTGGCGGAAGTAAAGCTATGAGGTGTGCACAGGTAGCTTAGTCGGTAGAGCGCTTGCCTGAGAAAGACAAAGGTCTTAATTTCGAATCCTGATCCGACACTTAGTTTTAATCTGCCTAGAAGTTTCAAATTTATGCAAGCACCACTACACAGTGAGTTTCCCCTGAGGTGTCATTTCTAGAAAAGAAATTTGCAAAGTCTCATTAAGAGACTGAAATCTGGTTTTTTCGATGAAGAAAATTTCCACAGTTTTGATATTTTTGTCATGATGATTGCATAAATAAGTTCTAAACTTTTACTTTGGCAGTGCTAAAGGCACTTCTTGAAATTGGTTACTAACATATTTAGGTTCGAAGTATGCTGAAAAATGTGAAGCACACATTCTAAAAAAGAGATTAATCGTAATATTTGTGTCTTCTTTTTATGGTATATATTTAGGAGCAATTCTGATCAAATTTCAAATACATTCAACTAGAAGAAAGACCTACTGTAGCGAATTACTGCTTTGAAGCATATGTATTAATTGTACTGTAAATATAAGTGGATAAGCCCAATAAAATACTCTCAACATAAACAGTAACAATATTACTTTGTCTAATTTTTTGCCACTAAATATTTTGATTGCTATAGATGTTGTCACCATGTAGCTCGAAGATTTTGCAGCATGACTTTCATACAAAAAGGTTAAAATTAAATTCCTTACAAAGACATCTTCGAAAGAAATAAGTATCAATAATGTTCAGATATGATACACTATGTTATTTATCATTGATCACCTGAATAAACACTTTGAGACATTAATTACTAGATGAAAACCCTTTAGTCTCTAACAATAACGTGATAAATAATTTACAATTGTATTACTGAAGTGAGGAAGAGGCATGCATCAAAGCAGTGAGATATGATTGATTACATTCGAAATTCATAAGCACTAGTCAAAAACGAGAGTTAAGATAATTTGCAGAAAGCATAGTACAGTGTGTAAGCAATTGTTTACAATACAACCATTGGATCAAACTAAACGAACCAGATCAGGCTGTCAGTGTTATAGATAAGTTGTAGTCTAAATATTACATTTCATTAAATAGATAATATGAAGTATCAAGCACAGATCAAGTATAATATACTTAAGTAGATATGAATATCGACCATCAGTTGTAGTAAAATTATAAAAACCAAAATTGTTATCCATGTAAGTAACTATATATTAGGCCTCATTTTGACATTTCAAGATAATGACGGTATGGTTTTTTATTAAAGAATTTGGGGCTTGTTCACATCTTCATTTGCCTAAAATAGTGAAATATTAGACGATGAAGTAAGCAGTAATTGTTATTGTTGTTACATGCAGAAATCTATGTCTGGTCGTACTTATGTTTCCAGTCTATTTGCTTTACAATTACAGGGATTGACCTAAAATACAATGCAAACAGTTGGCATTTTGTTTATACTGCTTTAAGCTGTCACGGAAATGTATTATGGATGTAATGTGGTTAGAGTAATATCATGGCCCCAATTCAGATTAATTTTTTTTTCTGGCCTTTTATATGATGACAGTATTATTAACACTAGTTGTAGAATTATATAAATTTTAAGAATAGTTTTTTGTATAGAATATCTTTCAACCAGAATCTCAAAGCTGCAATCCACAGTTTAAAGTTAAATTTAAGAAAACTATCATTAGAAATTTTAATTTCTGAAAGTCATTCAACTCGATTGCTGAAGGCTCATACATAGTCTATTCAAGTTCAAATTAACTGACAAATAAAAATTATAATTTAAAGGATAATATTTGCCAATAAGTTAAATTTCAGCACATTTTTTACATTAGTCACATAATAACAACAGTTACTACAAAATACAAACACAGTTGTTCATTACATGATAGGCAGTTACACTATAACATAGGTCTACAGTATGTACACAAATGGCATCTGTTCCGAAAGAACAGATGTCACTTCTGATCCTCCAGTTGTTATTCTTTCATATTCACAGAATATATGACATCAACTGCGATTGGGCAAAGCTGAAAATATGTACTCAGCTGGGAGTCGAACCCAAGCTTCTGCTTTCTAGGCAGTTGCACTTACCACTACACTACTGGGAACACAGTGATCACCACACCTGCAAGGTCTACCTAAGCACACCTACCATCAGATACAAATTCCCAGCTTTACCCTGCCCAAAGTACTCAGTTTTTTTTTAGTGAGATATTCCTTACCTCAGCACTAATGATAAAAGAAACATTAAAAATATCATTATGTCGTTTTTCGTTATTCAATTTATACCAACTACTTATTCTACTTTATGTATTAATTTTTTAATTTAATGAACACTCGGGATTTTTATAGAGTTTTTCATTCATTATAGCCAGCCAGAAAGATAACCTTCACAAACAAAATCATGCTTTCTCTCCATAGTTTTGTACCAAAGGCTAGATATTCTATTTCATCTACATTTATTAAAAATTTCATAAATAATCTTATTTATAAAATTATCCTATTTGATATGCGGTTGAATGAAATATCATAAATTGTTAGCAATATTAAATTCTCAGATCTGTACACTTTACATTTGATACTGAACTATCATAAAATATATCTATTTTCTAATGCAAACCTACCTCTCACAAGGTACTTATTAAGAGCACCTAGAAGTAATTTTACATAGAATTACAAGTAGTCATACAAGGATTATGAAATTGAAACCAAATTGATATGAGATATTTGCAACAACTACTTATTAATCTTTCACCTAGATGGGGTGTTAATGACAATGGAATTGAAAACATCCATGGAAATCCGAGAAACTGGTTCTAGCCATTATAAAAAGCACATACACTACATTTCAATAATATAGGTATTTACATATTATTCTGCAGATCACATTTAAGTGCGTGGCAGGGGGTTGATCGATCTGCTTTCATAATATTCGTCTACTGTTGAATTCTCTAATAGTGCTTAGGGAAAAAAGAACACCCACATCTTTCTGTTTTAGATTTCACGTATATTATTGTAGAGGTGCAAACAATATTAGTTGAGATTCGAAGAAGAGAGTTGGTGAAAGTAATTTCTCTGAAATTTTTCTATGTTCTCCACGAGTTCCCCTTGGTGAGGATCCAAGGTTTGATTACACCAAAGTATTTTCTTTCAAGTTTTATATCTAAGGAACTCATATATTTTTATCATAAGATCTACATACATCATTTAAGGCATATCATGTGAAACAGGTTTTTCCCATATCAATGTATAGGAAGGGCAATCAAGTGTTTGTACACCCACTGCCCCTGTGGTAACAGACAGTTCTCCACGTTTTGCTGTTAAAAGTGGTGTTTGCTCATTGTTTGACACATACATCAGGAGACATGATGTAAACGGTGCCTGCAAAACTGCGTATAAACGACCATATGTGTGTGTTAAGTTGCACTTGTTTCTGTTACTTCATTATGCCACCCAATGCCAGTTGTTAACAAGGGACTTCGTCTGCTGTACAACACATAATTCAAGAGCTATTACATTAAAAATAGTGTCCTATAAAACTGTATATAGAAGCCACTTATGCAACACACATTCATGATGGTAAGTAGCTTTTAATATTCTGATGTTAACAGTTTTGGAGATATGGCGTCATAAACAATGACATATAGATACAAGTGGAGATACACTCAAAACAACATATAACCAAAGGGTGTTTAAATGCAAAGGCACACTTTTTCTCCATGAAAATCCACTGGCATTCACCCATGGTTGTGGTGGTAGAGACAGCTGGATCTCCTTGATTTTAAAAAATATCGTTCCTGGACACTATTAACACAATTCTGAAGACGGAACGAAGTAAATTGTATTTTTATGCCAGTATTAATTAAAAAATAAGTCTTCTTGCTTTGTTCAGAATTCTACCCTTAAAAGGCAGAGTAGGAGATGGTATTTGTTAGTAAGAAGCTTTTAAGTCAATTAAGATGGAAGCATGATATTTTGTTTCACATTTACGAAAAAAGTTCTATTATTGTTATAAATTAAGCCTCTATGAGGCTGCATTATCTGATGGTAATTTTAATGAAAATGTTTCATCACATCAAAACAAATTTAAAACTACAAATATGTGTATCAAATTGTCTCTGCAATTTAAACAACATGTGCTGATCTTATTAAAATAAGTTATTTTTATTATTACCTGTTTCACATAAATAGTAATATTTCATTATATCCATTAATCAATTTAGAACTGGTTTCATGGAATATAGTCTGTATATATTTGAAAGGAAGATTGGTCATCGTATAATAACCCAGTTGGCACAGACTGACCAAATAAACATCAGGTATTCTAGCTAGTGGTCTGCAATCACTTCTTCCATTTTTTGAAGAAATAAGGAAGGAAGATTATGGTTTGACACGTAGTGGACAGCTTGGTCATTAGAGACTGGTTCTATATTCAGGTTTCATCATAATTCATTGTGCAAGGAGTAACACCTTTGTTAGCTGGCCGCAGTGGCCGAGCGATCTGCGGTGCACCAGTAACAATCTGCACGGCCGCTATGGTCGGGGGTTCCAATCCCCCTCAGGCATGGATGTTTGTGTCGTCTTTAGTATTTAATCTTATAGGGTAGGTCATAAGTAGTTTGTAAGTTTAAGGACTGACGACCCTGCAGTTAAGTCCCTTAAGCTTAAGAAACATTTGAACATTAACACCAATGTTAACGACTATTGTGTTAGAGGGGAAGACATCATTATTATGACATGATAAAAGTGTAAAGAAACCGTAAAAGTGAAAATCTTTTTCACATTTTGAACACTACACTGTTGAACTTCTTCCAAGGACAGGTGATGCACTTGTAACTTCGCTTTCCTAGTGAAATACTTCACCTAAAAAAGTTCAGAGGTGCCACAGTTTATTGCATAGCACAAAAAACACAGTGTAATTAATTATGTTGGAGAAAGAGAGTCATGCCAGAAACCCTTGACCTCGAATTTATGCTGGTCGTGTCCTCATCAGTGTGTTTAGTGAATAGGAATCAGTGTCATAAATACTATTTCAAACAACATACAGTGTAAGATTCTTGCATATCATGTGGTATCTTTTCGCTTGGAATGAAGGCATTTTTGTGTTATTAAACACCAAATCCACTTTAAGAATTGCTTTCTGAAGAACACGTGGTTCACATCCCTGATACTAAATACACTAAGCGATGATTTGACAGCATAAAAGGGGTACATAGACTATCTGAAACAAATGTGACAGAAGCTCATTACTGTTAACCTATAGTCAAAGTAACTCTTTATGTACCTACATCTGATTGTTCTAAATCGTGATGTGCTATGTAATCTTGACTGCTTCGTTAGGAGAGTTTTACCCTTCATTTGTTTCACTTACTTTTCTTTATTCCACGTATTTTTGTAGGAAGGTGTGTGTGGATATTAGTACTACCATTTTTTCTTTGCCGTCTTCTCTTTCTTGTTGAACCACTATGATACATAACATATTGAATTTACGTTTTTTGGTTGTTTTTACACACTGTAAATACTTAAATTGGTGCAAGACCTAAGGGACTAAACTCCTCAGGACATCGGTCTCTAAACTTACACACTACTTAAACTAACTAATACTAATGACAACACACACAAGCCTGAAGGAGGACGAGTCAAACCACCAGCAGGAGCGGCCGCACAGTCTGATAGATAGCATGTAAGACTGCATGGCCATTACTGCACGGCCTTCCCAGTGAGTGCTATAGTGCGCTATAGTGTGTTTCACTTTCCTGGCATATAGTCATTTCAATCTACTCAAATGACTTTGTTTCCATTGGTGGTACATATAACATGTAGAAGAGCTACCAGTATGCACTGCATCATGTTAGAGATTTTTTTGCTAACAACGTTGTCTTGATTTGTTCCACTATGCACTGCCACTGCCATCTTCATTCTTCAGTACATATGGATATTAAAATACACACAAGGAGGGAAAATATTGATACATAGCTGTTAAAATAGTATAGAAGTAAGTTATAAATTTGTAATTTGAGTTTTAGTGTGCCACATTTAATTTGGTAATTATAAATGATTTATATAGAATTTAGACAGCATCTATTTTGTTAGTAACTTTATGATATGTCACTATCAATGTGTAATTTACAGTTTGGTTTCTGTCTCTCTCTGTTTTTCTTTCAGTCTATCAAATCACCTAACATGTAAACACATAGTATTTAACTCTAAACTATTGTTCTAACTGATAGTTATGCTTGTTGTAGTTAGAGAATTTTTGTAATCAATATACTAGAAACAACACATCTCATAAGATATCTTATGTGCTAATTGCTACAACTTACAATTTGTATCTATGACTGCAAGGAAACAGACTTAGAGTTCACTAAGTATATGTATATGTATATATATATATATATGCTGCAGTTAAATAGTAATTTTTAATCCGTGCTGCTCTTTAATGAGAAATTACTTTATCTGCAAACAGTAGGAGCATTCTACTGTGAAACATGGTGAAAACAAAAGCGAAACGTCAGCAGTGATAGAAAGTTAGAAACTGGAATGTAGTCCCAGAGGTGCAAGTTAAAGGAAGAGATGACCTCTGTTAAGAGTAAATCATTTCAACTATATGTTGTTGATTGACTGGTACAAAAAAGAAAAAAAATCAACTTTTTGTAAATCTATTAGACTCAATTACTGGGTCATCAGTCCACAGTTTACAAACTACTTAAACTAAGTTAAACTAACCTAAGGACAAACACACACATCCGTGCCCAAGGAAGGATTCGAACCTCCGACGCAGGAGGTCGCGCGATCCGCAATGTGGCGCTCCAGACCGCTCCACTACTCCCATGTGGCGACTGGTACAAATAAGCTTTCAGAAAAATAATTAATTCCGGATGCAGAAAACATTTCCTATTCTATTTGATTGTCGAATGTTCTCTTCACATGCATTTCAAAGACACTTGTGCAGCTCGTTCAAGCTGCCCAGTTATCCACTGATAAGAAAAGTACTTGAGCTCAAACAATCACAAATACATCAAAAATCGTGTGATAGCTAATGTAAAGGTCCCTTGGTGCTCTAGTGATACTCCCGCATCTGTAAAACTCTGCAGTCGTCCGTTAGAGGCCTCTGCGTGTGCTATGCTCCATGGCACATTGACCTGCCGATACGCCAGTTGCGACCAGTAGGTACGGTGCAGTGTGGCTCTGAAGTTGCATTTCGTGACGGTTCTTGTGTAGTGAAGCGTCAGATAGGTCGTCGAGTGGCATTCAATCTTGCTAATGTATTGAGATTGGTTGAGATGAAGTTATGAAGAGCCCTTCTTCGTGAAGATGGTGTTGGTGTAGAAGATGAATCATTCGCATGTGTTCTGGTATCTTTTATAGTGCAGAAATATCAAGTTAGAAGCAGATACTGTTGTAACACTAACACATAATGATGATGATGATATTGGTGAACCAGTGGAAAACCTAAAAAGAATATCACTGACGTTACGTTCCTCACATATTATAATAAACTTTGTTGAGCACAAGTTGTGCATATTACTTTGTTTACAAGATAAATAAATCAGAAGTGAAGGCCGTAAACTCCACAAAATACCTAGTAATTACTATTACTTCAGACTTAAACTGGAAAGAACACGTAGATAATGTCGTGGGAAAGGCGAACCAGAAACTGCGTTTTATTGGCAGAACCCTTAAAAGATACAACAGAAATACTAAAGAAACTTCATACACTACGATTGTCCGTCCATTTTTGGAGTATTGCTGCCCAGTGTAGGTCCTTATCAGGTGGGTTTGACGGAGAACATCGAAAGAGTCGAGAAAAGGGCAGCTCGTGTCGTATTGTCACAATACAGGGGACACAGCGTTACGGAAATGATACAGGATTTGGGATGGGAATCATTACAACAACGGCGCTTATCGCTGCGGCGTGGGCTACTTACGTAACTCCAATCGCCAACATTCTTCTCCAAATGCGAAAATATATTGTTGACTCCCACTTACATAGGTAGAAATGACCATCAGAATAAAATACGGGAAATCAGAGCTTGAACGGAGAGATTCAGGTGTTCTTTCTTCCCGTGCGGTATTGGAGAATGGAATCGGAGATAAATAG
The DNA here is from genome assembly GCA_026315105.1 of Locusta migratoria. Classification (NCBI taxonomy): domain Eukaryota; kingdom Metazoa; phylum Arthropoda; class Insecta; order Orthoptera; family Acrididae; genus Locusta; species Locusta migratoria. The sequence continues at coordinate 338,510,473 of CM048745.1, forward strand.
TATAATGGTGGTTCGATGAACCCTCTGCCAGGCACTTAATTGTGATTTGCAGAGTATCCCATGTAGATATAGATGTAGACGGTACATTATGTAACACAGAGGTCTATGATTGATTTAATACGGTTTTTAAACATCAGTTCCTCATATCGGTTACAATGTTTTCCACAGAGTCCACATATGCTCATTGAGTCCAGGTTGTGGTATGCCTTCGTCCTGCAGATTATGTGATGGTAGCCGTGGACTGCCATGGAGTTTACGAAGTGTCTCAGCTGCTGGTCTGTGCCGGTCCACACTTTTGTTCATCATGGCGACTGAAGGGTAGACCTCTGCCCATATCTCCTTCTCTTTCTTGTCCTTCTCTAACCATAGTTACTTCCAGTTGTCTCTGTAGGGCAGGGTGAATTTTCATCTCAGGTCTTCTATTAGAAATGTTTATCTCGCTAGTTCGTAAGCTAGTCTTGATTTGATGTATTTGGAAATTCCGAGGGCTGCTTTCAGAAATCTGGCTTTCGCTTTTCCATTTGTAGGAGGTCTCCATAGTTTAACTTTTTCTATGTTAACGCCATTCCGTATGTTAGAATAGGGCCATAGGTGTATTACATTATAGAATGTACAAATATGCCATGCAGTCAACTTGCATTACTTCACTGTGCGTTTTGCAGCCATTCGTATTGTTTGGAGCTTTTTATTGACATTCCCCATTTTCAGTTATAGTTAAGATTTCTGCACAGTGCTATCTAGAAAATTGCAGAGTTTTGCAAAAAAAGACACGCACCAGCACATTGATAGGTCCATAGTGGTCCCACAACCAAACGTTCATACATATATGTTTATTCGAGCCCAAGTACTTTTCTTCTCATCGTACCAGATTCAGAAGAAAATTTCTGTATCGTATCTTATCCGCTAGAGCAAGACTCGAAAATTCTTCAAAATCCACCAGCGACTCTTAGCGGAACTTTTAAACAACCAATCGCACTGCAGACTGACACAGATCCTGCCTCTAGGAGGCTTAGACACAAATTCAAGCTGGCGGACCCCTATTTATAGCAATTGTATGTTAAAATAAGTTTAAACGACACTATTCACACTCATCCAATATAGTTGTCAGACATGGACCTCGGCATCCGCTTGGAGCGCTGCTGTCGTGACGTATAACAAAAATATCTGGAAGTGGCAGACTGTATATGTTAGACTGTAGTATTAGGCTTTAACCATGATTTTCACCCCTGTCGACCGACAATACTCTGCTACCTAGAGTGACAATAGCTTCTGATCGTCTTAATTGCAGTGTGGAGTACAATATCTGCAACATATCGGTGTACCCAAGCAGCTGTGGGGCGCCACCCGGCGTTCCTTCATCAGTGCCAGCGCCCTGTATTATAGAACTAAATGTACTGTACCAATATAATGGCTATAAATGTCGGTACTTAGCAAATAAGTGGTAGATACCATATATGTGGTTCTATGAGCACTAACTAAAATAAACGACTTGGTTTCCCACGGCAACATACACTAATACCGTACTTAAAAAAAACTTCATGCATGTGTGATTGTACTTCATTCTTATGTGATTATGTTCGGTTACACAACAGAATATAAATTATTGTTACGATATGCAATTGCCGGATCATTATATTTATTCCTATGTAATTTTATTATGGCACGATTGCCAAGTTATTATTTTTTTATAGAAATAAAGATGTGTAAATTTGATACAGTCACTTCAGATGTTGCTAGATAACTAATTACATAAAAAATTATGACAATGTGTTGAATAGGTGTTTCCATGAACAATATCTAAAATAACCGACTTGGTTTCCCATAAGATCTCACGACTTTTTATGGTGGAAGAAATTCGCCGCGAGACTTGCATTTTTGTACATTTTATAGTTATGATGGGATAGACATTTATAGTAAAGATTTCTGCATTGTATATGGCGTCTACAATTACATCTACAGCACTACCTAGAGCAAGATTGAAGAGTTTTTCGGAGAAACGATACCTACCAGCACATTGATGGTTAATGATCCTGTAGCCAAAAATTCATACAGATATGTTTGTTCTGGCTGAATACATTTCTTGTGAGTATTAGTCTTTTAACTAAGATTTTCATCCCTGTCAATCGATAATACTTTGCTACCTACAGATATTGTAGCTTCTGATCGTCTTAATTACGGTGTGGAGTACAATATCTGCAGCACAATATCCTACCAGCACACTGACGGGTACTAATGGTCCTGTAACCAAAGATTCATACAGATATGTTTATTCTGGCTGAATACATTTCTTGTGAGTATTGGTCTTGTAACTAAGATTTTCATCATCTCTCTAGGAAAACTGGCCTCAGTATTCCAGGCGGAAATCACTGCCATCAGGGCGTGTTTGGAGGAGAATTTGCGTAGGTGCTACAAAGATTGTAGCATCTATATCTATTCAGACAACCAGGCAGCCCTGAGATCACTGGCAGCTCCTGCAACAGGGTCTAAAATTGTTGCAGAATGTCACAGGGTTCTAGTGGAGCTAGGGGAAAGCAATAGAGTAAACCTATTATGGGTCCCTGGCCACTCGGGGATCAGTGGCAACGAACATGCCGACAGATTATCCAGGATGGGGGCAGAGACTCCATTTATTGGACCGGAACCTGTCCTGACAATCACCAAGGCAATGATCAAATTGGAGCTACGTAACTGGCTCAGAAGACAGCACGTAGAATATTGGACCAAAGTCCATCAACAAAAACATGGCAAGGTAATGATGCCAAAGTCATGTTTTAAAAGAAGCTCTGCAATCCTGGGTCTGAACAGGAGAGAGATTAGACTCATGGTTGGGTTGCTGACGGGCCATGGGAATTTCAAAAAACACCTCCATACAATGGTAATAACAGAAGAGGACCCTAAATGTAGGATCTGTGATGACGGTGATGAAACTGCATCACATCTAATCTTCGAATGCATTGCATTGTAGAGTAAACGGCACAGAACATTTGGGACAACCAGACCCGAAGAAATTGTGTCTAATAAAGAACTGGTAAAGGGACTCCTTGCACAGTTCAAGGGCATTGGTTGGCTTTACTAGACATACAGGGAGCGATACCGCACAATAAACTCTGTTTCGGTGTAGGCAGTGGCGGGTTGGACCAACACTGTTTTGGCTTCCCTGAAAAAAAAAAAAAAAAAAAAAAAAAAACAAAGAAAAAAAAACAAATCAAATCACGATTTTCATCCCTGTCAATCGACAATACTTTGCTAGCTACAGATACAATAGCTTCTGATCGTCTTAATTGCAGTGTGGAGTACAATATCTGCAACACGTCGGAGTACCCAAGCAGCTGTGGGGCGCCACCCGGCGTTCCTTGACGAGAGCCCGCGGCCTACCTGGAGGCGCTAGACGGAGCAGCCTCAGCAAGTCGGTGTAGCCGTACCTCCGCGCGAGGTCGTAGGGCGTCTCGCCTCGGGCGTCCCTGGCGTCCCTGCACGCCCCCGCAGCCAGCAGGACGCTGACCGCCTCCAGAGATCCCCTGGCGACGGCGCGGTGCAGCGGGGTGTCCCCGTCGCTGTCCCGCACGTCGTGTCGCGCGCCGGCCTCCAGCAGCAGCCGCACGGTGGGGACGTTCCCGGTGCGCACGGCGTAGTGCAGCGCCGTCGAGCCGGTGGAGTCTGCGGCGTCGACGTCTGCGCCGGCAGCGATGAGCGCGGCGCCGAAGGCCGCCGGCCGCCTGGCAGCCGCGATGTGCAGTGGCGTGTTCCCGTGCCTGTCGCTCACGTTCGGGTCCATCCCCGCCGCCAAGAAAGTGTGCAGCAGCGTCGTGGTGCCCCTTATGGTGCCCCAGTGGAGGTGTGTCCATTCTCCGGGTTCCGTCGGAGGACTCAGCGGCGTGAGCATCAGATCCCGCACCGACTTCACGTCACCGGCCAGACCTGCCTCCATCAAGTCCCGCTGAGTCCTGTTGACATTTCCGTCGTGGGTCTCCATCGACTTGGCGATGTCCAAGTGGCCGTTTTCTGTCGCGAGTTGCACTGCGGTCTTGCCGTCTCGGTCCGCCTCTCTCGAGCGCGCTCCGTATTTCAGCAGCATGCGCACAGTGGCCGCGGCGCCCACTGACGCCGCAGCGTGCAGTGGTGTTCGACCGCTGCTGTTTTTGCAGTCGATATCAGCGCCAGCGTCGACAAGCACACGCACCACTGCGACACGTCCGTGGGTTGCAGCCACGTGCAGAGGCGTCGTCCCTTCCGTGTCCAGCTTGGCGTTCGCTAAGGAGGAATCTACTGACAGGGCGTACTGCAGAACGTGCAGCAGCCCAGAGGCGCACGCTGTCCTCACGATATCTGATGCAGAATCCACATTCTGTAGCTTCCTCCTCGTTGCTTCCAAGTTTTTCAGAGGGACGCCTCTTTGGAGAAGCTTCTCGACCCACGCCCAAGCGCAAGTTTCTTCAGCGAAGCGAAGAGGCGTCCATCGAGTCACTTCCTCTACAGACAGCTCATCCTCTGATACCTTCATCTCCCTGGTGATTCTGAAGAATGTAATGGAAAATAATACCATCTTTCAGTATTTATTAATAGTTATTTAATTTTTTTCATGATGGAGACATTTAAACAATACACTCACATGTCACAGTCGCTATTTTCCTTTTACCTTTAATCATTTATTATGTACAACTAGTTTCGGTGAAACTATGTCCCTATTCTCAAGTGCTTATGAATCAACTAATTTTTTTCCATAAAAAGACAATGAATTTCTACATCTTCACACAAATAAACTAAAATACTGACTCTGTACTGCCAAAACAATTACGAAAAATCCATATTCCATATGTTAAACTTGTTACAGCCTTCCTAGAGTAAAGGAGAGGTCTGGGCTGAATCACTATTAGCTTTTTTTCAAATTGAACACTTGTTTATTCTCTTGACTGGACATCTTTTGTGTTATTACAGATAATAACACAAAGTGGTGGAACTATTTTGCAAGGTTTAATTTGTCCAATCATGAGAACAAACAGATGCCCAGTCAAGAGAACAAAGAAGTGTTCCATTTGTACAAAAGCTAAAGCTAATAGTAGTTCAGCCTAAACCTGTTCTTTACTCTAGGAAGGATTTAACAACCTTAGCATATGTATTTTTTTTTTTTTTTTTTTTTTTTTTTTGCAGTACAGAGTCAGTCTTTAATTTTATTTTTCTAAAGATGTAGAAATTTATTGTTTTATTATGGAAAAAATTTTAGTTGATACATAAGTACTTGAGAATAGTGACATAGTTTCACCTAAACTAATTGTACATACTGGATGACAAAAGATAAAAGAAAGTGCATCGTTTCAATGTCTCCATCTTAAAAAAATTTAGCTGTTGCACTTCTTATAGACAATATACCTGATTATACAAGTATTTTACATTATTATATCACCATAATAGATTGGGTGAGTATAATATGAAGAGTGTTCAAATGTTAAGATACGAAGCGACACTGTGGGTATAACTGAAGTCTTTATTCAAAAGGTATCACCAGAGGCCTGAGCACAATTACCGCACTGTTTAATGAGCGAACGATTCACTGTTCCCAGAATTCCTGTGGCTTTGACAAGAGCCAGTCCTCTACTGTGTCCTTCAGTTGGTCGTATGAGTTCACTTTGAGATGTTTTCAGTGGGCCAAACAGATGGAAGTTACAGGACGACCTGTCCAGGCTGTAAGGTGGATGCTCAAGCTGCTCCTACTTGGCCTGTACACTTTGTGCGACCCTGGAAACATGTGGAAGTCGATTATCACGGAGGAGAGCCACTTTGTCCGTGATTAGCCCAGTCCGTTTGCTTCTGGTTAACTTGCATAGGCTATGGAGTACACGTCACCGTTAATGGTTTTTCCGTACTCAAGGAATTCGATATCTAACCTCTGACGTCGAAAACGACGGTGTGCATCAACTTACCAGCTGAAGGCACAGCTTTGAATTTTCTAGGGAGTGATGACGCAAGCTTCACGTCCCTAGATGTCGCACTATGTTAACCCATAGTGGCATATGCAAATTTCATTCTGTATGGTTGTTAAGACGCTTCGCAACTTTTCATTTGAACACCCCTCGTAAGTATTTCCGTTGATTTAAAAGAAGCATTTGATTTTTTGGACCATGCAATACTACAGCTTCACGTAAGATCGGGTAAGAGGAAAAAGTCAACAATAGCCCATTCATGAAAATTAGGAAGGAAACGCTCGAACTCCATAGGCAACAAACGTGGAAAAACTGTGAATCCTAGTGGGATCAAGTACACTGCGTGGTACCACAAGGATCTGTAATGGGTGTTAATACTTTTTCTGAATTTGTATAAATAATCTCCAAAAAACGTACCTGGTGGTTCTAAAGTTTTCTTCTTAGCAGATGATAGAAGTGTAACTGTGAAATACATAATTTAACCTTTTCTTCTTCTGTGATTCCAAATGGCATCGTTAAGTAATCCTGGCTTCTTGAAGCTTCCGAAAGCCATTTGTCATTGCTGCGCGAAGTTTTGCAGTTTTAACTCGGAACTAGGCGAAGCGACGCTAAATGGCATCAATGAAGCATTCAGAAGGTCGAAAAAGCCAGGAATAGCTACCGATGGCATTTGGAATTAGACGCAGAAAGGGTTAATGCAAATCATAAACTAAAATGGTAACATCACCATATGACTTTCAGGCACCATATTAATGCTTAACTGTAAGAATTAAAACGTATACAGTTTCTGACTTGCAAATCTTGTAAATTATTACGAATATAGTACACAAAACGCTTTCTAGGAAGATACTTGTACAATATTTTGTGCAGAAACTGAAACGAGCTACATTCGCTAAAAGAATAATCTCCACTGTCTCTGAAATAGAAACGCTGAGACTTGTTATTTTTCGCTGTCTCCCGTGTTATTAAATTCTGAACCAACTCTGAACACTCATGAAGTATATTCTTAACCCAGATGCCAACAGCTCAGCGTCTAGTGCTTGACATATTGACTAAAGACCATGGGAACCCCAGTTCGATTCCCAGCCAGATTGAAAATTGTCTTCGCTTTTGGATTAGATGTTCTTGTTGACTTTATCACTTAGTTTCTTCGATACACAAGTCACCTATCAGGCGTCAAATGGAAATCCTTGTAGCAGGCGGCCAAACAGGTCCAGGTGAGGACACAGCCAATAACGCCATACATTCATTTCATTTCTTAGCCCAGAAAGTTGCGGTTGAATAGATATTAGTCATACGTTGTTAAATTAGGTCTGTGCTACAGCTAACGTATTTCATAACATTCTAAATCTTCCCACCTTGTACGTACAGTACATTATGTAATTTATGAGATTTATTTGAGACATAAACTCACTCAAAATAAACTATGGCATTAATTTCGTGAAGAACAGATGGAAAAACGATTTATATAGGAATAACACTTTCTTAAGTTTACATTGGACTCCATTTAAATCCGATAATGCACAACAAGTGTGTCATAATCAAATTCAAGTAAGGACAAACAACCAGCAGCTAATAGTAGTCGTTGTTAAAATATTACATAGATTTATGTATGTTCAAGTACTTTGGGATATAGATCTAAGATACATGAGGAGATGCTTTATATGGTACAATTTTGAGCCCTTTCCTATGAAACTCAACGTCTCTATTAAGCATGTCCCACATGAAGGATATCCTCCTGTACCTTAGTTCTATAGCCCAATACTTTAACATACAGGGACGTATGCAGTACTTCTCCAAAAGAATAAAATAATAAAAATGACAATATTCAAATGTTTGTAAGCTTAAGGGACTGAACAGCAGAGTCATCAGTCCCTAAACTTCCAAAATACTTATGAACTACCTTACACTAAGGACGACACAAAAATCCATGCACTCGGGGAGGTTCGAACCCCCGACGGGGAACGGCGCCGGCCGCGGTGGCCGAGGGGACTGAGGCGCTTCAGTCACGGTCTGCACGGCCACTACGGTCGGGGGTTCGAATCCCCCCTCGCGCATGGATATTTGTGCCGTCCTAGTTCGTAAGTAGTTCATAAGTAGTTTGTAAGTTTAGGGACTGATGACCCCGTAGCTAAGTCCCATAAGTTTAAAAAAAATAAAAAATAAAAAAAGAAATAAAAAAGAAAAGGGGAACGGCATCGCGCTACGGAGCATAGCGTCTCAATGCGCTTGGCCACTCCGCCGCAGCATACTTTTGCATCAATATTGATTAGGTAATAGTCAAAATCTACTTTCTGATCTGTAACAAAAAAGATTTATATCCTTCTTTGAATTTGAATTTCTCAAGCGTTGTACAGGGAAGGTTTTCACTACTTATCACTGTCCTTTTACCAAAATAAATAAAATGAGTGGTAAACAGCAAGTCGTTATTGAAAGTTATAGGTTTCTTTCAGATACACATCGTATCCACTGTATAAGATCTAACGCTGCACACATGCATTAGAAGCTGAGCAACACTCTATCAATTCCTTGTCTTTCACAATAAGTACCGTCTCTCCGTTTGTCCTTCATTACCGGAAATCTTCGTATTAATGATCGGACATACACTGAAGTGGCAAACGTTATTGAATACCTCGGACCTCCTTTTACCCGGAAAAGTGTAGCCATTTGACGTGACATAGACTTAATAAGTCGTTGGAAGTTCACTGAAGAAATATTGATCCATACTGCCTATATTGTTGTTGCTGTTATGGTCTTCAGGTCAAAGACTGGTTTGATCAATTTCTCCACCCTGTGCTGTCCTGTGCAATTCTCTTCATATGTGAATAAATAACAGCAACTATATCGTTTTGAACCTGCTTACTGCACTCGTCTTTCGGTGTCCCTCTACTATTTTTACCCCATACACTTTCCTATAACGCTAATTTGGTGTTTCCTTGATGTCTCAGAATGTGATTCACCAATAGAGCACTTCTTTTAATCAAGATATGGGAAACATTTCTTTTCACCCCATTTCTGTTCAGCATGTCCTTATTAGTTACGCGATCTACCAACAAAACCTTCAGCATTCGTCTGTAGCATCACATTTCAAAAGAGTCTCTTCTCTGAACTCCTTATCGTCCATGATTCACTCTCGTAGAATGGTACACTCCAGATAAATGTTTTCAGAATGGATTTCCTAATATTTAAATTAATATTGGTCTTCAACAAATTTCTCTTCTTTATAAGTGCTTTTCTTCCCATAACCGTTCTGTATTTTATATCTTCTTCGCTTCGGCCATCAGAAATTATTTTACTACCCAAGTAACAAAACTCATCTACTACTTTTATTCTCTCGTTAATTTGATTTTTTAGACTACAATCTTGCGTGTCTTTTGTTATTGTTTATCTAATACCCTCCTTTCAAGATACAATTTCGTTCAGTTGCTCTAAGCAGATCCTTTGTTTGACAGAATTACGATACCATCGGCAAACCACAAAGTTTTATTTCTTCTCCTTAAACTTTAATTCCATCTCCAAATTTCTCCTTCGTTTCCTGCATAGTTTGTTTATATACAGAATTAATAAGATTGGTGAAAGGCTACAATCCTGTCTTACTTCCCATCCACTGCGTCACTATCATGTCCTACGACTCGTAACAGCTGTCTGTTTTTTGTAAAAGTTAAACATAACTTTCCGTTCTCTATATTTCCCCCCCCCCCCCTCTTACCTTAAAAATTTGAAGGAGTCTGTTCCAGTCACCATTATCAAAAGCTTCCTCAAAATCTACATATTTAGAAATTTAGATTTGCCATTCCTTAATCTAAGTCTTAATGTGACTGTCTATGTAGTTGTCTATACAGGGTGTCCCATTTATCTTAACCATCCAACAGAACAACAACAGCTATTGTAAAACGATTTTCACCGGTATCAATGTAAAGCAGGGGTCATGAATGTAAATACTTTGAAACATTCTAAAGCGAAAGCATACGTGTTTCGTTTAATACAAACGTATGTGAGTTAAATGGACACCCTATATTATTTCGTCAGCAATCTATAGCATGACAGATCACATAAACAACGGCGTTAATTGTATCAAAATACGCCAATTACAACCCGAGATATTTCGAAGCGAAGTTAACGCTTGAAGTACGTGAAACGCGTGGCTATCGCACGTCCTGAGACCCTGGCGAGAACCCCATGCTGCTCAGGACGTGCGCCAGCCGCGCGTTTCGCGTACTTCAAGCGTTAACTTCGCTTCGAAATATCTCGGGTTGTAATTGGCGTATTGCGATGCAATTAACGCCATTATTTGATTTGTCACTTGCCAACAATGAAAAATGTCTCCCAGAAAATTTCATGCTGCGCATATTTCCGCCAGTAAATGGACGTCAAAGACTGAGATGGCTGTGTGTTCCACCGAAAAACTAGTGAGGGATGTATAAGGCGTTTTGAAGAACAGAATGAGCATGGAAACCCATGCCCGGAATCGCCATTCAACGACGCTACAAAGAATCCATGTTACAGGCACCAGCTCCTGCCACAAGACATCCCCTCCAGCAACTTCGACGCTCTGTAGCGTCATTGGATGACGCATGGGTTTCTATGCTCACTTTGTTCCTCAAGACACCTCCCACATCCCCTAGAAGTTTGTTGGTGTAGTAGTGTAATTCTGAAACACACTGACGTATGGGACACACACCCATCTCAGTCTTCGATGCCCATTTACTGCCGGAAATATGCGCAGGACGAAATTTTGCGAGACATTTTTTTATTGCTAGCATGTGAGGAATCGCGCTGCGAAGCCCGAGTGCGCGAATTTAGATTCACCCTGTATAGCATCAGGCGTGGAAATTTGGAGATTTCGAAACTGCAGGGGCATAATATACATATAAATATTCAGGTAACAGCATCTGTAAAAGGTATCAGTGTACTCACATCGTTGCGGTAGTGGTGTTCTCCTAAAACTAATGTCGTGGTTTCACTCGTGCATCTTTATGAATCAAGATTTGCGATAAGATACTGCAGATTAAGATAGCAGTAAATGAGCAGCTTTATCGCTTCTACAGTAACAGGCAGACGTTTAAAAAAAGTGAGTAATGTAATCATACCGCGTACAACAGTGTACGATGTTATTATATTCGAAAACGCTGCTTGCAACAAGGGATATTCAGGGGACTATATTTCGGATATTATTGATCATATACATAATTTGTAAACTGTTGTGAATAGCCCTTGGTCAAGTGATCATTTGTAAACTACCAAGACAATGAGCATACTGTGGCTATCCTACAGTTCTGAGAAACAATCTGAAAATTACAGACCTCCTGCAACGAAGCGACATTTTGCAAATCGGTAGTTTTAAGTACATTACGTAAGTCCAGGATGAGCTTTATACCGCTTATAGAAGTACAGGTGCTAACTTTTTTAAGTCTTAGCTGCTAGTAGGTGATGTAAACATACACCATGAACATATAAAAGTGCTGGAGCCTGGATTCAAAACCGGGACGTCCTGCTGACCACGCCACTTAAGAAGTTTGTAAGTCGTCAACTCTGATGCTGTTGTCCGCAGTGGGCAGCGAAACGTCTGGACAAGAATGTTTTACATATTGACCACGGCATCTTAGCCCGGAAGTTTTAACTAATGAAGACGCCGGCTGTCAAAGCCTACATGTTATGAATGTTAGCGACATTCAGTTGTTACCTTCTGATGGCCTACGAAGCCGAAATCCAGTTAGTAACTTAGTAAATACTTTTGCAGAACATCATGAATCTTTCCTTTTTTGATAATAAGGATCTTTCTTTCCATAATATTCCCAACACATTACATTTGTTTATGATGAGAGTGAATTGCCATTCCTTGCACCATTCGTCTAAACGCTGTTGCAACTTCTAGATAGACAATAGCATCGTCCTCGAAAACCATCATTAAACTTCCGACGTTTTATAAAGTCATCATTTATATTTCTGACGAGTGAAACATCCCTGTAATATTAGATCTCTGAATCTGGAGCGTTATGATGTAATTTATATCTGTCATGTTAGTATAAAGTTGGCACCACTTGCCTAACAGTGTAATATCTTTGAGGACTGTGTAGACCGCGCTATTAGTGTGGAGAATCAGTGAGTCAGCGTTTAAGCTTTCGACTGGAATGTTGAGCTGCGGCCGACACGAGACTGCATGCTGTGGGAATAATTTGATATTACTTCCCACAATTATTGATAAGGTACAACATGGTTATCGTAATTTTCTGTATTTGTATCTGAGTTTGCTCATAATTAACAAAAGGCATTGTTGTAGCACAGTAGAGTGTATCATATTTAATACCGATTGATATAATCATTCGTTGGTAGTATTTGTAGAAGTTGTAGTGTTGAATTTTCAATAGAGAACTTATAGTGAAAATGTAACTTCACCTTGTATGATGTATGTATTTAGAGAAACTCCTACCAATGTTCTTGAACTGTTATATTCTTACATAACCGGTGTAGCGTTAGTACGAAAGGATCTCATGTGCATCAGAAATTTTGCGTAAAGTATGAGAAAGATAGCAAGGTTTTGAAATTGATTTTTGTCGTAGGATTTTTGTCACGAGAAAGTTAAGATAGAATATTTTCTAACAGTGCTAATTTAGTTAGATGTGGGGAAACTACTTTTGAAAATTAAATCTATTTAGTGTTTCATGCTGATTACTGTCACGGCATTAATAGTAGAAGTTCAGTTGACAGTATTCAACACAGCTCAGTACGAGATTTATATTAATTTCATATAGTTTATAACAAATTCCTTTCGTCTTGAGATTGTTTCAAATGTTTTGAATTATTGGCGGAGCACGTGACTGCTCGCATTAAATTTAATTGTAGGACGAATGCCTAGAGAGAAGTGCTTAAAAACGCATTAAGCGTGACCCTCAGTATTTTTACTGATGTAGAAAGCGGAGTGGAAGGAATATTTTTGTGAAACCAACAGGCATTTATTTGTACGATACTTGTTCTACATTGCTAACAATATTTCACACAACGAAGTTCATTACTGTTTGTTGGCATTAACACGATAATTAAAAATGGGCGATTTTACAGAGATTAATTTTTATAGTAATGACACACTTAATAACTAGGACAAAAAATTTGACACATGTTTCTTCGACGATAGAAGCAAAATCTTCTATCACGTTTCAGCAAACTATAAGAACTACTGAAAGGTGAGGCTACAACGACGAGATCGTCTGAAAGCTGCTTTCACTATTTAACAAAAGACGTTTGTACTTCTGCAGTACGTTCCAGCCAGCTCTCCTATTTCTCAGAGTCAGAGTTTTGCATAAATGACAAAAGGGTAGTTCGCGATTTAACATTTCATTCTTGATTTTGATATAAACGTTTCACGGACCCTTTGGTTGTGTCATAAATCACCATTAGGACTCTGAGGAACCGTATCAGACGCTTTTCGGTTGTTCGAAATACGGCAGTTAGCTAGGAGTCTGTATCTAATGGCCACTGCATTGCCTGGACGAATAGCATGAGCTAGATTTCATATGACCACTGCTTTCGGAATCCACGTTGATTCCTACAGAGAAGATATCCTGTCTCCAGAAATGTTATAATACTCGCCCACAAAACATGTTCCTAAATTCAGGAACAGACCGACATAAAAGATATAGACTTCTACTTTTAGGCACGACCCTTCCAGAAAACGGAAATGACCATTAGGAATGATTCGTTTCTCTAGAGATCTACAATACACTGCCGCTAGAAGGAGGCCAACATAAGAAACGATTTGGAGAGATGTATATCGCCCCTGGTAGAGCCTCCTCCACATCTCAGATGAGACGCCATCAAACAAGGTTTTTCGTATTTAGATACATCACCCACTGGAGCTCCCAGTGAAAAGCAAACCCTGCCATAGTTCACCAATAGCCGTCAGCCAACTTTCAACTGACACAGATGTAGGAATCTGAAGACGCATTGATATCAAGCTTCACTGTAGGTTCCAGAGGTACTCCAACATTCACCTTAGGTGGCCAGGTGGTACCACAGCCCGGGCAGCTGCCTCAAGCCTGATCATCATGGCCAACACAGCTGTCACCTGTTTACGATCAGTGGCCAATGCTTCACTCAACGTCGTCATCTTTATCATTTTATTATGCTTTACAGCATTAATTCTAGAGTCTAGAGCCCTTATAAACTTCCTCCATAATCCCATATTCAATGCTAACGTTCATCCCTCATCAGCTGTTAAGCTTGTTACTTCAAAATCATTCTTGACAGAATCTAAGTACTTTCTCCTTGTTTACCTCAACTCCTCTTACCCGATACTGCCGAACCTATGAGAATCTTAGGTAAGCTTGCTTCTCCTTTGCATTTATAACATGCTCCTACCATCTAAGCGCACTCGCTCTTACTGCTTCGTCTATGATGTTAATTCCCAGTTTTTCCTTTCATATCCTCATTATGGACAACCTCCTGTCATTGTTCCCATCTATTACTGCCTGCAGTCATCCGTACTACTTAAATATCTGTTGCTTCAATTTTATTAATGAGGTAACTTGTATCCACCCAAATTTCGACTCTATGCAACAAGATTGGTCGAAATATAGAGCTGTGCACTTCTACCTTAGTCTACTTTCTTGCTAAGCACTCACTTCATTAGCTTTGCTACACCTTAATTTCAGTTCCTTCACCATGTTGCCATCTTGTGAGAAAATACTTCCCAAATACTTTAAACAGTCCACCTGTTCTAACTTTTTTCCTCCTATTTGACGCTCAATCTGTTTAAATCTCTAACCCACAGACATTACTTTCATTTTGGAGATGCTGATCTAGCCCTGAAATCTAATCTTCTATCACAACTTCGTAGTACAAATACACGAGACTACTTATTTTGCTTTCACGTATTTTAATCTCAACTTGCCAGTCTGTTGTTTTATATGATAAATAAACAGTATGAACAACAGTAGTGACAGGTCCTTGTCTCACTCCTGAAACTACCATGGACCATAAACTCAATTTACCGTAAACTGTAACTGCTGCCTGACAATCTACGTAAGTACTTTTAATTGCCTGCAGAAGTTTGCCTCCTTTTCCATTAACTTGTAGAACTGAGAATAGATTCGTTCTAGGATCACTATCAGCAGACTGTTCAAAAGAAAAAAAAAAAAGATCTGTAAAATATAGATGCAATTCCCTGTTCCACTCATACAACTTCTCCAAAACCTGCCGTAAGCTAAAGATCTAGTCATTTTCATCCAACTAGTACTCGCACTCTCCTCACAACAGCACCTGAGACTATTCTGCCCACTAGGCCAATTAAAGATATACCTATGTAGCTGTTGGAATCTTTTCTTTCTTGAAAACTGGTGTGATTACTGCTTTCGTCCTGTCAGCAGGAACCTGTCCCGACACTTACGCCATTTCAATTACCCCATGTAACCGTTTGAGTCCTAAAATTCCACTGTGTTTGATGAATTCCAACTTAATTTCATCTACCCTAGCCTCTTTGTTGCACTGCAATCTATTGATCATTCTCTTCACTTCCTCTAAAGTGATCCTGTTTCCATCATCATTCCTATCCCATTGTACCACAAAATCAGACAGATCACTGAACTTTTCACCTAAATTGAGCAACTCCATCTGCCCATGGCATCCACAGGACCACTAGTAACTTTCCTGACCTGACCACTACACTTGTTAATTCCTACTTCACTCCCTTCCGAAAACTTCTGATTACGCTCCAGAGTGATTTTCCCGCGGCTTGACCCGACGTTTCTAACTTATTTCCAAAGTCTTCCTATGATTTCTGCTTGGATTCAGGTATTTTTTTGTTTCTTTGTTTGTTGCTTCAACATAACTTGCCTGAGTTCTAGCAGGGAGGCATTCCTAAAACTTCTTCTTCCTTTTACATGCTGCCTTGACTGTGTCGTTCCACCAAGCTGTCTGCTTCTGCCTTTACTTTAAACACAACTGCTCGAAGACATTCCATAGCCACTTCTAGCAGTGTATCCCAGTACCTTGTTCCTCTTCCAGTGATTGTAAATGTGAGAAGTCAGCTAACTGGTACCTTTATGAGATCATATATTTGAGCCTGATTTTCTTGTCCTGAAACTTCTCTGCTCTTATCCTTCTACATATTGAACTGTCGTTCTACACCTTATCCTCTCAAAACGAATTTCAGTGCAGATTAAATAATGATCATTGTCATCAAAGAACCCTTTGAAACACATTTGTCCCTGACAGTGTTCCTGACTTCCTGGTCTGTTATTATATAGTCAATGACAGATCTGATTCCCCTACCTTTCCAAGTAGATCAGTGAATGTTCTTATGCTTGAGTTTATGATACCTGAGCCCATACTAGCATATAAAACCAAGAGCTGTTTTCCGTTCCTGTTAGCCGCCATATTTTCCCGAAATTTACTCATAATCTTTTCATACTAAACAGCAGATGGAACCAAACTACTAAGATCATCAGTACCTAGACTTACAATCTAATTAAACTTAAACTGACTTAGGGACAGCTCACAAACACCCATGCCAGAGGGAGGACTGGAACCTTCAGAATTAGGTAGAAAAATGAAAGTAGCAGAATAAGCTTTTGTGTTTCAGGTATAGGATTCCTGATATCCTGTGATTTGTCCTTTCCTTACAAGTGGTTCATCATGTGAGGAATAGAGAATACGGTGGTTGGGTTTCCCACAAATGGGGATACCCCAGTCAGTGCGGGGAGTATGCTTGACTGATATGTGGGAAAACTATCGGTACCACGTAAAATTAGAAAATGTTGTAAGCAGTGGGCAGAAGAAGGTCTCATGCTAAAAACTAGTTGTATATAATAGCTGTTTAGCGACGAGTTTAGACGGTAATAAGAACTTTTAGGATGAAGTTAAGGAAAGGGATCTGGAACAAGTAGTTTTGCAAGGTTAGCATTAGGTCATGGTTCAGGGCCAGCAAGATCTGAGTCGCAACACTGTTGTTTTGACTTCCCAGCAGTGGCATTGTATTCTAAACAGCAGAATACTTAATTGTTGTAAGGTAGTCAAGAGACATCCCCGACACCAATTAAACCACGTAAAGTCCCTCGAGGCACAAGGGTCATAATAGCATGAGTAAAAGTGAGGAAACGGAAAACATTACGTTAACGAGAGAAGAAGCGAGATAGTGGTAGTTTTAGTATTACATGGCAGGTTGAGCTTGTATAGCAACGAAAGGAGTTGTATAGCGCAGGCGGGCTAGGCTAGCATCTGTGTCTAAGGAAAATATTTTTTATGTAGCACAGGTCGGCTAGATAGAGCCTGTGGTCACAGAATATAATGTTGTTTTTATATTCAGCATCTGTGAGTTGGAGAAAGCGCCTGCAGATGGAATCAGTGCTTATGATACTGTGAGCTCAGAAAGCGGAGCCACTGGATCGAGAGGGAGGGAGGGGGAGGATTCAAGTAGATATTAAAGAGTAAAAGAGTGAAAGAAGTTACAATATATGAGGGAGATTCCCAGGTTACGCACCTTGAAGTGCGACCACGACATGCTTACTCTGTATCTAATTTAATTTTTTTGTTCTTTTAGATTTCCTTAGCTTAAGAGACATGGAGCACAAAGGCAGTTGGCTAACCAAAATATTGGTGTGGGTCAATGTCAATAAACAACAGAGCAGTGCACAAACTATTACAGTCAGCATACGTCAGTTATGCTCATTACAGGTTAGATTACGGATTTAGTCTGAAAGGTAGAGGGTAAAATTGCAAATGGGTAACTTCCTGAATGATTTCACTTTGAAGCGGAGTGTGCGCTGATTTGAAAATTCCTGGCAAATTAAAACTGTGTTCCCAAACAGTTTAAATAATCCAGGAAGTTTAACATCAGCGCACACTCTGTTGTATAATGAAAATATCCTTCTGCAAAACATCCCCTAGGCTGTGGCTAAGACTTGTCTCCATCATATCCTTTCTTCCTGGAGTACTAGTCTTGCAAGTTTCGCAGGAGAACTTCTGTGAAGTTTGAAAAGTAGGAGGCGAGGTACTGGCGGAAGAAAACCTGCGAGGACGGACAAGGAAGTGTGCGGGGATAGCTCAAACCATAGAGCGCTTACCAAAGAATGGCAAAGTTTCCAGATTCGAATCCCAGTTCCGGCATACAGTTTTAATATACCAATAAGTTTCAGGTAACATCCGATTCCCACCAGTCCTCTACAGTATAGTACGAGGGGCATTCAAGATATACCTCCAATTTTTTCTCACATACTAATCACACGCAAAATGTGAAACTTCTGCCATTTGTCGGTGTAATCTCCCTCCAGCTGTAAATATTTTTCACTACGATCATTTCATGATCTCGTGGCTGTTGCAAAGCTTTTATTTAGGAATCAGTTTTTACCACTGGAAAATCGCTTCCATTGAACTGTCTGCAGTTTCATGATTGAAAATGGGCATCCATGTCTCATCCTCTGGCACAATACCATTCATGCCGTCATCATGCATCAACGTTACCTGCTAACATGTCACGCTCGCAGACTTTTAGTGATCCACCATTATTAACGTAACCCACCTGGAAGAAACTTAACGCATTTTGAAGTTCTCATGCAGGATTGTGTGCACGGATCCCGCAGCAAGGCCAAATTTGAAGGTGATGTTTTCGACAGTCTTTCGACGTTTCTCCAAAACAATTTCCTCCATCATGTCTTCAGACCTTACAGTGTGGGGCCAAGATTGTCTCAGTGTGCCACCAGAGTTCTATGTGCTGTAAAGTGCTGCTAACTCTTTAAGCATGCACAATAAGTGCACATGTATTTTAAAACAAACCACATGTTTCTGTCAGTAGCTAGTCCTGTTAGAAGTAATTTGGAAGTATTATTACTAGAAAGCAACTTGTGGAGTTCTACTACGAAGCCGTTGGAAATGGGAGAATGAGCAGAAGACAAGCTGAACTGTAAGTGAAATTCACATCACTAAACGATCTCATAACTTGTTTAAGTAAATTATTGAATAGCGTGTTAGAATTAGTAGAATTCAGGAAGAATTCTTTTCTGTTTGAGGGAGAAGTATAGCCGGCCGCGGTGGCCGAGGAGACTAAGGCGCTCCAGTCACGGTCTGCACGGCCAGTACGGTCGGGGGTTCGAATCCCCCCTCGGGCATGGATATTTGTGCCGTCCTAGTTCGTAA
Source organism: Locusta migratoria (assembly GCA_026315105.1). Lineage (NCBI taxonomy): Eukaryota > Metazoa > Arthropoda > Insecta > Orthoptera > Acrididae > Locusta > Locusta migratoria. Next base: position 338,529,516 of record CM048745.1, read on the forward strand.
GTAGTTCATAAGTAGTTTGTAAGTGTAGGGACAGATGACCCCGTAGTTAAGTCCCATAGACTTTACAAACATTTGAACATTTTTTTTGGAGAAGTATAATTCGAGAAGCACTGCAGAAATGTATTATTTTTATGTTTATATTCAAGTGCAAAGCTCATAAGCATTACAAATTCAAACCCTCTAATCTTGCAAGAGTATGCCTAATTAAAAAAAAATTAAACATGTTGTATTCACAATTGGCTGATTTATTTTAAAACAGGGTGATTAGGTGCACCAGTTACAAGAATCAAAGAGTCGACTTAATTATTTTATTTTCAAAAATATACAGTTGTGTAAAAAATTTACCTAATTTGCTTTGGCTTTCACGAAAATCTACAAAACAAATCATGTATCTCCATCACCCTCATTATAAAACAAACTTAGAAAAAGACTCTTATTTTAATAGCAAACCTATAAATTATTTTCCTATCTTTTAGTTATAACTCTAACAACACCGTAACATTGTATTGCATAATATTCCAGGAGTAATTAAATGACTAGATTCAAATCAAAATTTTGACAGCATCTCTTTGACGATGAACGAGATCTTAGGAACATAGCCACTATAGTGCGTGTGGGCAGGCAGCTGTTAGCTGTGATAGACTTAATGACTGACAGTAAGCACTTACACACATAAACAAGGTCTTCTGTGTCCTATATTAGGCAAAACCATGAAATGTTACTCATGGAGACACATACTAGGAGGATCTCTGCACAAGAATAAAAGATAATTGTATCTAGCAATGTCCAATGTCTTACGTCTGATTGATCAGCACATATTATTTGTCTAACAAAGTAAATTATTGGCATTTCCTGCAGTCCTCTTGAACACTCCGAAGGTCAGACTGAATGGTAGACATGTTAGACTGTATATCTCTGACTCATATCTTTGGCTCCCTTTACATTTAAAGTATACTCTAGGCAACTTGTTTATGAAGTTACCAAGGTGGAGTCAGACAACATATTATTAACAATCAGCAATTCCAACACTAATCATTTAATAATTAATTTTATTAAGAATTTTGATTATTATTCACCAAGTTCCTACAACAACAGCAAATCTTTTAAGATTATTTAACTGGCTACTCTCACTTAACAAATACAATATAATACCCTTTATTATCAACTTTGACTTCGCAGAAGTAGAATTATTATAACTACAATCGTTCATGAACGTTCACTAACAACTTTCAAGACTCATTAAGATTCTTTTAGCGCACTAACAGACACAGTAAATAAGATATATGTCCTTGGCAGTCCTCTCAGTACTATTTTGAGACAGTTAAATTTTGCTGATATCCATGTCTAATACAGGAAGTTCAACCTGTGGGATGAGCCTTTCTATTGAAATGTGATAACACGAAATGGGGGGACAGGTGCAAGCTTATTGGAAATAAAAATATATGTACTCAACGATTAATATACTGACATAATGAAAATTAAAATTGAAAATATTATAAGTATTTCACAATTTAATTATTAATTACCTTTCCAACAATCAATAAAATCCATTTTAATACCTATTAATAACTTCCTGAGTCCTGGCTTGCAGACGAAGGTTTCTGATCGAGGGTTTAATATTAGAAATAGGCATTTTTAGCTGAAATTAATATTTTACTTTCCAAGTAACAATTATCGAAAATTGATTTTTTCGAAAGCTGCATCAACTCATCACCTAAATCCGCCCAAAATGTAAAGAACGATTTATTAGTAAATGGTATTTTGATTACATCACTTGTAATGAATCTGTGAAGATTTCTTCCCTTTGACAATCCTCCCAGAAAAACGGATATAAAGGGACACAGAGTCTCAGAGTCTAGTTTTTTCAATATAGACGAAGCTGGGCGGCGTCACTGTGTATGAATAACAATTTATCCTTTATATGTGTTGTGGAATATGTCACGAGATAAGTACTGGAGTGATCAAATAATTTTGTGAATGGGTATCGACATCTAACATCAAACCAGATAGTTCACTATCACATTTAAAATCCTCTCTGGAGTCATACGGTATAAAACAGCAGATAATCAGACATATATGTCTAGTGCCCCTGTTTATGTCAGATACACATATGATCAATATCACGTCCAAACCCCCTGGCTTGATATCATTCGAACATATTACTGTTGGAAAGGAAATATTATGAGTGTAGTACATGAGTCACGAGTGGGTGACGGACAGAATGCCAGAGAAGGATTAAGAAGATGAAATAGAGAGGGGGATGCAGATGCAAAGAGACAGAAAAAGGGTAAGAAGATACAGAGGAAAAGGAGGAAACGGACAGGCAGAGCAAAGAAGAAAACATTGGAAGGAATATGTTTAGAGTCTTAACCATAATGGATCTGTATAGAGGAAGTAAAACTTAGATTGTTTTCGTTGACGCTGAGGAAGCACCCTGGCCTTTGTCTGTAGCAATTTAGGAAAATCTTGAGAAAATCAAGATTTTGATGGCCGGAAGTGGGTTGGAACCAACGTCCTTCCAATTGTGAGTGAAATATGCTAACCAAAGTGAGACTAAGAAAGAGATGGGAACGAGTCAACGGGTAGAGAGAGAGAGAAGAGAAGGAACTGAAAGACAAGATGATACGTAGGCCATATGGCCAGAGACAATGGGGAACAATATAGAGGGGGGAGGAGGGGGGGCAAGGGCGGCGGTGTTTGGTGGAACGCTTTAAGGCGCCTTGATACGAATTGCGCAGGTGCTTGCCGTCGGAGATTCAAATCCTCCGAAGGGCATAAGAGTGTGTATTGTGACGATACAGGGGTGACAGCGTTACGTAAATGATACAGGACCTGGGATGGGAATCATTACAACAACGGCGCTTATCGCTGAGGCGTGGGCTGCTTACGAAACTCCAATCACCAACATTCTCCTCCGAAAGCGAAAATGTATTGTTGACTCCCACTTATATAGGTAGAAATGATCATTAGAATAAAATACGAGAGCTAGAACGGGGAGATTCAGGTGTTGTTCCTTCCCGCGCGCTACTTGAGAATGGAATGGGAGATAAATAGTATAATGGTGATTCGATGAATCCTCTGCCAGGCACTTAAATGTGATTTGTAGAGTATCACATGTAGATGGAGCTATGTTCTCGGAAAGCTTCCTCCCTTTGTGATGGGGCAGTTGGTGTCCACTTCATTTGATATCGCACCCACTCGTGAAAAAATTTTATCGTACGTTCGAAACAACAAACATGTAGTGCTTCACATTCAAAAAGTGTCGTAGGAGGCTAGCGAAATGGTCCAAAAGACGGTGACAGTTAGCCCAGGCCGAGTTGTCTCAAAACCATGAGGTAGGTAGCGGTGGCAGAGGCGACGGCCAAGAGTCCAAAGAAGAACAGCTCGTTTCGTATTGTCACGATACAGGGGAGACAGCATTACGGAAATGATACAGGACGTGGGATGGGAATCATTACAACAACGACAGTTATCGCTGAGGCGTAGGCTAATTACGAAACTCAAATGGCCAACATTGTCCTCCGAATGCGAAAATATGTTGTTGACTGCCACGTAAATAGGTAGAAATGATCATTAGAATAAAATAAGAGAAATCAGAGCTCGAACGGAGAGATTCAGGTGTTTTTACTTCTCGCGCGCCATTCGAGAATGGAATGGGAGGTAAATAGTATGAAGGTGGTTTGATGAACCCTATGCGAGGCACTTAAATGTGATTTGTTGAGTATCCCATGTAGATTTGTAGAGGGAGCTATGTTCTCCGAAGGAAAAGATTCCTCCCTTTGCGATGGGGCAGACGGTGTCCGCTTCAATTGATATCGTACACATTCGTGTAAAAATGTTATCATACATTCGAAACAACAAACATGTAGTGACTGACATTCAAAAAGTGTCGTAGGAGGATATGGAGATGGTCAAAAAGACGCTGACAGCTCAGGCCGAGTTGTCTCAAAACCATGAGGTAGGTAGCGGGGCAGAGGCGACGGCCAAGAGTCCAAAGAAGGACAGCTCGTTTCGTTTTGTCACGATACAGGGGAGACAGCATTACGGAAATGATACAGGATCTGGGATGGGAATCATTACAACAACGACGCTTATCGCTGAGGCGTGGGCTACTTACGAAACTCTGATCGCCAACATTCTCCTCCGAATGCGAAAATATATTGTTGACTCCCACTTATGTAGATAGAAATGATCATTAGAAAAAAATATGAACGGAGAGATTCAGGTGTTCTTTCTTCCCGCGCGCTATTCGAGAATGGAATGGGTGATAAATAGAATAAAGGTAGTTCGATGAGCCCTCTGCCAGGCAGTTAAATGTGATTTGCAGAGTATCCCATGTAGATGTACCTATGTTCTCGGAAAGATTCCTCCCTTTGTGAAAAAATGTTATCCTATATTCGAACCAACAAACGTGTAGTGATTGCCATTCAAAAAGTGTCGTAGAAGGATATGGAGATGGTCCAAAAGACGCTGACAGTTAGCCCAGGCCGGCCGCGGTGGCCGAGGAGACTGAGGCGCTCCAGTCACGGTCTGCACGGCCACTACGGTCGGGGGTTCGAATCCCTCCTCGGGCATGGATATTTGTAGCGTCTTTAGTATAAGCTAGTTCGTAAGTAGTTTGTAAGTTTAGGGACTGGTGACCCCTAGTTAAGCCCCATAAGCTTTACAAACATTTGAACATTTTTAGTTAGCCCAGGCCGAGTTGTCTCAAAACCATGAGGTAGGTAGCGGTGGCAGAGGCGACGGCGAGGAGCAGCGTCCTGTCCAGAGGCAGGAGGCCAGACGCGGTGAAGCGCAGCCGGGGCTCTCTCTCCACCTGTGCGAGGAAGGCGGCCACTTCTGGATGAGCCCAGGCCTCAGCGGCGTGCAGCAGCGGCAGCGCGCGGCCCGCCTCGGCCGCCAGCGCGGCGCAGGCGAGCGCTGGCGCCGCGACGTGCCACAGGTGGCACGCCAGCCAGCACGCCGAGCAGGCGGCGCTGGTCGCGATCAGCAGCCGCGCCGTGCGCTCCGGCGCCTCCAGCATCACCAGCAGCTCGTAGCTGCTGTAGATGCAGCCCAGCCAGCTGAACAGCACGCAGAACGTCAGCGACGGCGACCAGTGCGCCTGCAGCAGCTGCGCGCCGCGGTGCAGCAGCAGGTGGGCGTGCCGCAGCCGCCGCAGCGCAGACCCTCCTCCTGGGGACCAGAAAAACAGACTGGTGAGCTATTAATGACCAGCATTCTCAGCATTCGATTGTCCTCACTCATTACAGGTGCCACAGCAGCTGGACTACTCACAATTGTTGCAGAATGTCTCGCGCTAGGGCCAGGAAGAACTGGCCTGTGGGAGAAATTGATGGGCATAGAGCTGAGTTGCATTGAATCTCTTGTCTCGATGGCTGTTAACGGGAGATAACGGTCATATCTTGCTGATCTTAAGCGAGGACGACCGTGGCCTTGTCTGTTTTTAACGGTTTGTGAGGATACAGGGTTTTAGGTTAGTAACCTCTTTTGGTCGAACGATAGTTATCAGTGATGTGCAGCGAGAGCTGCTTCGGTTGGAATGTTCTTTGTTTGTTGGCCGGTGTGCGGCAGTCTCCCGCCGACCGCAGAGCGAGGCGGTAGCATGTCGGCAGTGAGTTCGTAACCTGCGTTTAGTGGTGGCTAAAGTGTTTGCCATTCCGTCGTATCGCATACGGGTTGCAGTTATATATTGAAATGTTTCAGTGTGGACTTGGAGCCATTCATCGTAGTGGCACGCGGTTATTAAACCAGTGTGTTTCAAGGGAAGAGTTTGTTAACATTTGTCGTTCCATAATAAAGGAAATTAACAAAGTTTACTGTTATGGATCAACCTAGTAATTGTCAGCATCCCATACCGTCAAATCATTGGAACAATTATTGAATGATTAAGCATAAAAATAGAATGTAACGGCAACTTCGCCCATCGAGGATAAGGTGGACGCAGCTGTGACGTTACAGGTTCCTGTTATTTTAAATCGCGTTCAGGTCCTGGAAGTTACATTTTTGGACACTCCAATACCTCCCTCTGTGTATGCCTCGTTTCCTATCTTGTAATGCTCTGCATGCCATAGCTTGCATTGCACTACCTGATCACTAGACTATCTCAACCCAACTGCTTGTATAATTCGTTTGGTAGAGTAAACACAAGTCAACTCCAACCGTCTCTGTAGCAGCTTTCTGTTGTTACCAGTACCACCATCTTGGTTGCCGTAATGTTATTGTCTCCACTCCGTAGAACCAACAGAGGGCGTAGAACGAATTTAGTTCAATGTTCAAATGTTTGTAGAACTTATGGGATTTAACTACGGGCTCATCAGTCCGAATTTAGTTCATTCTGTGGACGACAATACTTCAGAACCCAGGTATCTCAAATGATCCCCCAGTTTGACTGAGGAAGATTCACAAATACTCTTGAGAAATACTGGTCTAACAAGATGCTTTTCCTTGGGGCTGTGTTGTCAGAAAAGTTACCTCTATTTGTGATGGAGCAGCTGGTGTCCATCCATATGACAACTTACAGACTCATGAAAAAATATTATCATAAATTCTAAACAGCTGTTTGTACATTTCCCGTTAACCCACACTGTTACCTGCACCGCCTAAGGCGCTGTCTTCTGGAATAGAAAGGTATGGTGGCTCCTGTTCCAATCCACCCGAAGAATCAACGCCGTGGATCGGTGTTGAACCCGCCTCAAAGTAGACCTTTTTCCACGTACCACTAAAAGAATACCAGACTGGAATCCAAGTTCCATCCCAGTTCACAAATGTATTTTCACACACTATCACATATACACTGGCCCAAACAATTGGGGGATCGCCTGAGATATCTGCGTTATGAAGTTGCTCCAGCGATTACCGCCACCCTTTACAGCTTACGGAACAATGACCCTAGTTCACTGGTCAAAACAACAGCGGGACCAGCTGATATATCTAGGTTCCGAATTATAGTCATCGGCAGAATGAACTAAATTGGTTCGACGTCTTTCTGGCGGTTCGACGGAGTGTGTAACATTAATGTACCGGGTGATCAAAAAGTCAGTATAAATTTGAAAACTTAATAAATCACGGAATAATGTTGATAGAGAGGTAAAAATTTTCACACATGCTTGGAATGACATGGGGTTTTATTAGAAACGAAAATAAAAAAGAAGAAAAAAGTTTCAAAAAAGTCCGACAGATGGAGCTTCATCTGATCAGAAAAGCAATAATTAGCATAACAAATTATGACAAAGCAAAGATGATGTTCTTTATAGAAAATGCTCAATATGTTCACCATCATTCCTCAACAATAGCTGTAGTCGAGGAATAATGTTGTCAACAGCACTGTAAAGCATGTCCGAAGTTATGGTGAGGCATTGGTGGCGGATGTCTTTCAGCATCCCTAGAGATGTCGGTCGATCACGATACAGTTGTGACTTCAGGTAACACCAAAGCCAATAATCTCACGGACTGAGATCTGGGGACCTCGGAGACCAAACATGACGAAAGTGGCGGCTGAGCACACGATCATCACCAAACGATACGCGCAAGCCTTTTTTTTTTTTTTTTTTTTTTTTTTTTTCCCTAATAAAGCTCCATGTCATTTCAAGCGTGTGTGTCAATTTTTATCTGTCTATATCTACATTATTCCGTGATTTATTAAGTTTTCAAATTTATACTGACTTTTTGATCTCCCGGTATATACTCAATAACTTTTCGCAACCATTTAATAACAAATGTTTATTTTGCTGTAATCGATATATAAAACTTTAGGTATCCATCTTTAATTATTTTCGTGAAATGCGGTATGTATGTTATCTTACTTGGAATATTTGTAGAGTTAAAATTATTTTTGTGTATCTTGATTGTTCAGTATTTTGATGTTAATATTTATTGTTATAAATGTAAGAGAATTGTAGTCAGACACAGGGCATATAATATGTGTAATGTGAAACCATTGGTACTTCTCCGTTGCTGACGTGGAAGGCGCCAAGTTTTGGCGCGTAAGAGAGAGGCAGGGATACACCAAGTGTGGCTTAACGGGAGAGTCGAGTGTAAACAGCCAGTGAGTGAGCACATATGTGGCGAGACGTAAGCGAGGTAGCAAGGCGGAGGCTCGGAATTGTATCAACAGTTTCCAAAAATTAGCCTTGGATTCTGGTTGACTATTATATAGTGGCATGGAATTATGGGCACAATGTGAATTTATTCATTGCCAAGAAGAGACTACAGTGCCACACAGCAAGAGCCACTATTGACGACGATTCGTCTCTAGTCGCCAGGCAACTACTTATCCGCAGCATGGGATATTTGATAAGTTATTTACTTTTAGCATTGTAGTGAAAACGGATCACAGAAAAAGTAGTGATTTGTGTCAATAATCAGTGAATTGAACTAAAAATTTGTGATAACGTTTGTCTATGCCTATCACATACCTAGTCAGGGTCCTATCCTAGAGTGTAAATGTCCGAGTGTCCTAAATAAGAACAGGTAAATAAATAATTTTCTTAATGAACTAATTAACAATCTGAAGTGCTTATAAATAGAAATTGATACAAACTGAGACTGTTTTTCGTTTCGATAATGTCAGAGACATTAATGATAAAGGTGAAGCATGGAATTAAAATTTGTGCTTAGTTTTATTTTTGGAGTAAATAATTGAAAAGTAGTAAGAAACTGTTCAGTGTGTTTACTTAATAAATAAAGATTGCACTCATATATCAAATTTGATGATAAACTTTCAAAACAAAATGATTGAAATAACAGTAAATAATTTTAAGTGAGTATTGATCAGTTGGCAATCATAAACTGATTGATTGCATTAAATCAGGAGTACAATATATATTTTCTCTTCAATTTTATAAAAGCCAAATTAATTTCGATAACATTTGATAAACATAGCTTAAAGTAACTGCAAATATAGTTAAAGTCGCTCGAAATTAATGAAAACTGTGTAAAACTGTTCTATACCAGTTTCAGGGCTACCACCACATCAGGGCCACCTATATCAAAAAAACTTTAATTGTTTGATTAAGTGCAAATATTCAGGGCTATATTTAAATAGTAAATTTAGTTTGCCCTGTCTTACATATTTCTTTGCATAGAGATTATAGTGTTTTTTTTTTTTTGTTGGACCATAAACCTAACGCTTTCTACTTGTTTGTGCCTAGTTGTATTAAAGTAATAGTTACAACAGATTGAAATGAAGTCATGAATAACAGTTTGAACATTTTATTGTCTAATCAAGCTGGCGACCGTATAAATAACATTCAGCAAACTGATTAATTCTTGCACACAGCATTTTGTCCCCGTTTAGTAAATAGTCTGTACGATACAAATCAAGAGTATCTTATTCTTAGGTACACACATGATGGACAAATCAAAAACTCCCACCATAGGTTGTGCCCTTACATTCGCTTTGTACGTGGTCTCATTAAAACGACGACACCGTTTAGTCGGCAAAAATGGGCAAAGGAACAGTAGGATTGGATTCGTAACAAATGGTTCCGGGTTCTGTTCACATATGAGTCAAGGTTTTCTGTTCTGTCGGACAATAGTCGTTCCCTCACCTGGAGAGAACGTGGAACTCTGAACAATCCTGTTACGTATAGGAGAGATCACCATATCATGGTGGTGGACTAATGGCGTGGACAAGAGTCAGTATTGGAGGATGTATGGACCATTATATCGTTCAGAATGGCGCTTTGACTGCTCAGAGTTTTAGAGACGAGATCCTTAGACCCTCTGTTGTACACTACGTCGGTCTAATAGCAGATGAGTTCCTTCTGGTGAACGATAACGCTCGTCCCAACAGAGCTGCTCTGGTGAACAACATGCTTGAATTTCAGGGAATCGAACGAATCGTGAGGACAGGTTGTTCACCAGATTTAAACCCAATTGAGCGTGTCTAGAGTGCACTTGGAAGACGAATTGTAACCACACCAGCACTCTCCACCACGGTTGCAGAGCTGGATATTGCACGCACGGAAGAATGGCCAAATATCACGCAGGTGTGCAACCGTACTGGCCGTACGAGGTGATCACAGACCATATTAGAGGGCAACAAGAATAACTTTTTCACTCTTTCTTGTTGCCTCGCTCTAAGCAAAAGCCATGTACACCTCAAGTAAAGAGTCGAGACAGCAAAATATCGCTCTGTATCATACACAGATAACAATTGTAACCCATGAATAAAAGACGTTACGATATGTATATTCTGTATGATAATTCGCCAAATCCCCCAATTGTTTTGACCAGTAACACTATATGCAGACAGTTGATGCCATTATTTTAGTTCTGAATAACTGCTATTTTTATCATTGTTTCGTTTCAGTTATTACGTGAAACTATTTGCTGCGGCAGGTAGGTCAGTCGCTACTGTTAGGGATGGGTAAAACTGACTAGTTAATACCGATACCAGCAGCAGCAGGTGGACAATATGATGCAATGCAATGCCTCCTGTTCCTCCTGCTACTGCTAGACATGGGAAAAATCAATTGCTTAATATCAATACCAGTATTGACATTCAACATTTCCTCTATGCACATAATTTTGCAATAGCCGTTCAAGGAATCTGTTCAACAAAAATTGGAATGAGATCTTGAAAGTATGTCAAAATACTATACAGCGAATTTCTTTTATCTAAATCCAGTACAAACTCAAGTATGTGCTTTCCATCGACAGATTAGATTAGATTAGATTAATACTTGTTCCTTAGATCATGTATACGACATTTCGTAATGATGTGGAACGTGTCAGTTTAGTAAATTATGTCTATACTTGACAATCTATATTTTAAGAATTTTTTTTGTTAATTTTTTTTTAATTTTTTTTTATTTTATTTATTTATTTATTTATTTTTATTTTTTTATTTTTTTTTACTACGAATGCAAGAAGACATTGCACTTTGTATGGAAGAGTAATGTTCTACACCATGAAAGCCATCCAAAATGTCTGGGTGTTATCCTACTCAGAACAATAACTTCCAAATATCACTGTCACAAGACGAGGCAGAAAGTTAAGAAATTTCCTCCAGAAGAAAAGAGGTGGAAGCAAACTAGGTAGCAAGCCCAGCATCTTTAAGAACTACAGCACAAGCCTTCAGTTTCTGAGGTTTTAGACCTGGTCCAAACGATACCTGCAGAATTATTATTTCCTGTGTCAAACCCAGTCAACTGAACAAATTCTTCGGTATTCATTTGTTCTTGGTTATAACAGGTTGCAGCACAGCCTCGGTGGAATGGCAGAGCTCTCTAATGCGCGTTTCTGAGGAGCACGTGGTTGCTCCCCGTCGGAGGTTTGGCCTTGGGTGTGTGTGTGTGTGTGTGTGTGTGTGTGTGTGTGTGTGTGTTGTCCTTAAGTTAGTTTAAGAGTCTGTAAGCCTAGGGACTGATAACTTTCGTAGTTAAGTCCCATAGTCTTACAAACATTTGAAGCTTTGTAAACCACTACTAAGCAAAGAAGGGAAACCTCTAAGGGTGGAAAGAATATATAGAGGGACTATACAAAATAAATGAACGTGAAACTATTATTTTAGAAATGGAAAAAGAAATAGATGAAGATGAGAGGAGAAACACGATCCTACGAGAAGATTGCGACAGCGCTCTGAAAGATTCGAGTCGAAACAAGGCCCCTGGAGTAGATGGCATAGCCTTTGAACGGCTGATACCCTTGATACAGCAAGTTATACAGAAACTGTTCAACCTGGTGAGCAATATGTATAATAAAGGGGAAATATCCCCACACTTCAAGAAGAATATAATAATTCCATTTCCAAAGAAAGCAAGTGCAGGCAAGTGTCGATACTACAGAACTATCAGTTTAATAAGTCATGGTTGCAAAACACTAACCCAAATTATTTAAAGGCAAATGAAAAAGCTAGTAGAATGCGACCTCGAACAAGATCAGTTTGGAATTACGAGAAATATAGGAACAACTGAAGCAATACATACATTAAGATGTATCTTACAAGAAAGGTTAAGGAAAGGCAAACCTAGGTTTTTTTAGGTTTTTGGAGATTTGGAGAAAGCTTTTGACACTGAAGACTAGTACACATTCTTTCATATTCTGTAGGTATACGGGTAAAACACAGGGAACGAAAATCTATATACAACTTGAAGAAAAACCAGACAGCCGTTAGAAGAGTCGAGAGACGCAGTGATTTGGGAGGGAATAAGACATGGTTGTAGTCTTCCCCAATGATATTCAACCTGTACAATGAGAAAGCTGTGAAGGAATGGAAGGAGAATTTCAGAGAAGGAATTAAAGCTCAGAAGAAGAAATAGAAACTTTGCAGTTTGCCGAAGACATTGTAATTCTGTCAGAGACACCAGAGGACAAAAAGAGCAACTGAACGAAATGGACAGTATCTTGAAAGGAGAGTATAGGACTAACATTAACAACGGTAATGGGATATAATATAAGAAAATCAGGTGATGGAATTAGATTAGATAATGAGACAATAAAATTAATAAACGAGTCTTGTTATTTGGGTAGCAAAATAACTTCTAAATGCGGAAGTAAAGAAGATACAAAAAGCAAAATGGTTATGCGCAGAAAAGTATTTCAGTTGTAGAGAAATTTCAAAAATGTTTGTAGAAGTTATGGGACTTAACTACGGGGTCATCAGTCCCTAAACTTACAAACTACTTAAGAACTAGCTAATACTAAGGACGGCACAAATATCCATGCCCGAGGGGGGGATTCGAACCCCCGACCGTAGTGGCCGTGTAGACCGTGACTGGAGCGCCTCAGTCCCCTCGGCCACCGCGGCCGGCTAGAGAAATTTGTTGACATACAATATTAATGTAAATGTTAGGAAGTTCTTTCGGAAAGCATTTGTCTGAAGTGTAACGTGGACAGTAAGGAGTTCAGACAAAAGATGACAGAAGAGTTTGAAATGTTGTGCTACTGACCAATGTTTAATTTCAGTTTGGTTGATCGGTGAACTATTGAGGTATTGAATGGAATTGTGGAGAAAAGAAATTTGTGGCATATATTGACTAAGAAGAGATCGATTGGTGCGGAATATTCTGAGACATCAAGGAGTCATCAATTTATCATTAGAGAGAGTATGAGGGGTAAAATTAGCATGAAGAAGCAAATTAAATGGATATAGGTTGCCATTTTTATTCAGAGATGAAGAGGTTTGTACAGAGTAGGATAACTTGGAGAGCTGCATTAAATCAGTCTTTGGATTGAAAACCACAACAACAACAACAACAATACCAGTAATAGTTTTTAGTTCTGAATAACCGATATTCTTCGGTATTAGTTGGTCTCGGTTATAACATATTTTTCAGTTTTTAATAGTTACTGGGAAGAAAATAGCGCTATTTAAATTTCGATAGTTACCAGTACTAAATTTTTTAGTTCGTAAATAAAACTTTTGACATCGAGTACTTTTCCATTTGTCAAATATTCATGGGTTTATAATAAATGGGAAAATCAATCAGTCCCAACATAACCCCTCGACAAACTGAGCACGGCCAGCAGTCGCCAACATTATGGAAGCCATGCAAAGTGCATTTAGAGTTTTATTTCAATTGCAATTGGCTTTTTCATATTTTAAAATCTTTCTTGACAATTGGTCTTGAACAGCTATAAATCATGAGACGAAAACATATGTTGAACAGTTTATTAGTTCACAAGTGGGTACCGAACAACTAAGAATTGTATTCATTCCTTCCTACATGATGTATTTCTGCAACACGATTTTGAAATTTATTAGTAAAGAAAAAAATTACTTCTAGGTCAAACAACGATTTCCAGAAAAATGTGTAGGGGCTTTCGCTGCCACAGTAGAGTCATTAATAGACGTAAGAAAATTAAATAGTGCTTATTTTTACATTTCACATTGCTAGTGAAAGTCACAGACTTTTGGTAACTTACAATGCAGAAAAACATTACGAAACCTCTAAGATTTCAGTAAGCTGCAAGAAATGTCATGAGCCACAGGAATAATGTACGGTAATGGGATTATACGATGAGCAGTGACCTCGTTTATTAATGCAAGCTAGTAAATGCCCTTGAGTCATGCATGCATGTCTGAAGAAACGGACACTGCTGCGCCTACAGTTGTCAAACTAATTTTAAAAAGTTATTCGCAATTGCGAATATGAATAAGTTCCAACTCTATGATTTAATTGTGACGAATGAAAACCTGTGTCAAATCGGAACTCGAACGCCGATTTCCCAATTTTCGCCAGCGGTCGCATTACCATTAAGCTACCCTCGCACGGTTGTTAAAACGACCCAAGCCTCTGTGTGCCATACATAGGCATTAGTTCTGTCGATAAACACGAACACTGCACATTGTATTTAAATAAGCCACAGTAAGGCTTGCGACACATTCGCAGTTGATGTCATATATATTCTGTGAATATGATAGTCTCTTTTGTCAGTTCATCTACTATCCCAGAGGTGCTTCTACCGTAAATGAATCGAAATCGACATCGTCTTCCCAGGTGTCATTTTTTTTAATTTCCTGACAATATACTGACTGCGTATAGTGTTATGTGATAATGTGCGAAATTTTTCTTAACGTGTGAATCATACATCTGAGGCGGAACTGCGGTATCAGCCTAGTATTCAGTTAATGGGATATGGGGATCCGGCTAGAAACCTCATCTAGGCTGCCTGGCACACTGATTCACATCATTCTCCAGGTAAATTCGAAACGGACTCGGCAAACTTTCCTGATCCAGAAATCAGCGCATTAGAGCCTGCAGCTAACCGGTTGTTGAAAGAACAACAATGAAGTATCGTAAGACGGTTTTTTTAAACCAGCCATTTTTATCAATTTTAGTGGGTGGATTAAACTAGCGATGAACAGAACTGGCACAACCAAAAACCTGTTGTTCCGGCGATTACCGCCACACCTTCCTGCTTAGGAACCAATGACCCTAGTACACTGGTCAAAACAAGTGAGGGATCAGATGAGATACCTGGATTGTGAAGTATAGTCATCGACAGAATGAACTAAATTGGTTCGATGTCTTTCTGTCGTTTCTACGGAGTGGAGACAACAACATTACGGCAACCGAGATAGTGGTAAGAACAGAAAGTTGCTGTAGAGGCGGTGTTTACTCTACCAAACGAATTATAGAGCCGTTGGGTTGAGATAATGTGGTGATCAGATAGTGCAATGCAACAACAACGTGACTTTCACGAAGTTATGGCATGCAGAGCATTACAAGGTAGGAAATGGGGCAGACACAGAGGGAGGTATTGGAGTGTCCCAAAGTGTAACTTCCAGGAGCTGGACGCGATTTCAGATAACTGGAACAGTTAAAAGAAGACAAGGGCCACGGTTGAGATCAGCAAGAGATGCCGTTATCTCCCGTTAACAGCAGTCGAAACAAGAGACTAAATGCAACTCAACTGCAATGCACCATCCAGGAGCAAAGGGACGCGTAATATCGATACAACAGTCCGAACTCGCCTTCGGGAATGTGGCCTCTGTGTACGGAGGGCTATGGTGTGTGAGTGTCCCATTAAAACCACAAAACCGTTTAGCCCGCAGAAACTGGGCGCAGGAACATGAGGATTGGAGTTCAAACTAATGGCACCGGGTTCCGTTCACAGTTGAGTCAAGATTTTGTGTTCAGCCGGGCAATCGTCGTTCCCTCAACCGGCGACAACAGGGAAATCGGAATACTCCTGCTTATATGCAGAAAACATCTGCATATCATAATGGTGGAGTAATAGTGTGGGGAGGAGTCAGTATCGGAGGATCTCTATGTCATTCAGAAAGCGCTTTGGCTGCTCAGAGGTATAGAGACGACATCCTCCGACTTTTGTTGTGCCCTACACTGGTGCCATAGGAGCTGCACTGGTGGACAACATACTTGAAGCTGCTGAGGGAATTGAATAAATGCAGCGGCCAGCTTTTTCATAGGACTTAAACCCGATTGAGCATGTGTGGGATACACTTGACAGATGCATTCCACTCAGATTCGCACCTCCCAGAACGGTTACAGAGCTGGATATTACAATCATGGAAAAATGGCCAAATATCCCTAAAGAGCTGTCTATCAGATGCAATGTACAACTATATTGGCAGTTCGAGGTGATCACACATCATATTATAGGGCAACGAGAATGAATTTTTCACTACTATGATAGCCCCATGGTGTCTCACTCTAAGTAAATGCCATGTAAACCTCAAGTAAAGAGTTGAGACACCAAAATATCGTACTGTATCAGGCGTAAATTACGAGGGTCGCCCATAAAGTAAGTTCCGTTTCTATTTATATCCGCGGCAGCGCTACAATCGCAGTTCTGAGCATACGCGGCAGTTACTCTGACTCAAGAAGAAGACACGTACGCCATTTTCATATCGCGGCTGCCGACTTGTGCTTTGTAGTGCTTCTTTGTAATGTCAGCCGTAATTGAAAATGCCGCGCGTGTGAATTCCGAACTGTGATTCGTTTTACAAATGCAAAGAAAATTAAACCAAACGAAATTCATCGGCAAATCTGCGAGGTTTACCAACAAAATGCGTGAATCAAAATGAGTGATTCAACAGTTAGAAGATGTATCAGACTGCTCAATGAAGGACGTGATCAACTGCACGATGAAGAACGAAGTGGACGCCCGTCCGTACTTACTAATGAACTGATTCACACAATTGAAGAGGAGATTAAGCACAACCGTAAATTTACACTTAGTGCCCTTGCTTGGGAGTTCCTCAAATCTCACGATTACTAATTCATAAAATTGTTACTGAAAAGCTGAAATTTTGGAAACTTAGCTCACGTTGGGTATCCAAAATTCTTACCGAACAACACAAAAAAAACAACGGATGAGCAATAGACTTCAGTTTTTGACACGCTAATGTGATGGTTATCTTTCTCTTATAGTCACCGGGGGTGAAACTTCTGGATATCGTATGACACCCCTGAAACAAAACGGCAATCAATGGAATGGAGCCACACTTCATGCCCAACGAAGGTTAAGCCTAAGCAAATCTTGACACCTCGAAAAGTCATGTGTACAGTTTTTTGGGAGAGAAAAGGCATTTTTCTGATTAATTTCTTACCTCGAATCCAAACCATCAATGCACATGATCACAGCGAGACAATTAAGAAATTACGCCGCGTCATACAGAGCAAGCGCTGAGGATTACTGCCAAAAAGTTTTTTTTTTTTTTTTTCCACTATAATGCTCGATCTCACATGGCGAATGTGACCGTACATCTCTTACGGGAATTTCATTGGGACGTGTTTGATTATTCTCTGTGCACCGGACATCGCTCCTAGCGACTTTCATCTTATCTTCCATCTAAAATCTGCCCTTGACAGTCAACATTTCAACGATGAAGACGAGCTGAAAGAACATGTTACCACATGGTTAAATACATGGGCGGCAATCTTCTATGAAGAAGGCATGCAAAACCTTGTGCCACGCTATGACAAGTGCCTACAAAATTTCGAAAGCTATGTAGAAACGTAACAGTTGTAGATGTTTCTACAACAAATATTTTTTCTGTATCTGTACACGTTTGTTTTATATGACCAAACGGAACTTATTTTTGGCGATACCTCGTACAACTGTAACCAATTTCTTAATAAAGTACTTTACCATATGTACACTACTGGCCATTAAAATTGCAACACCAATAAGAAATGCAGGTGATAAACGGGTATTCATAGGACAAATATATTATAATAGAACTGACATGAGCCAACATTTCCACCCAAATTGATAGCATAGATCTTGGTGAATCAGTACCAAGAACAACCTCCTCTGGCCATAATAACGGCCTTGATACGCCTGGGCATTGAGTCAAACAGAGCTTGGATGGCTTATACAGGTACAGATGCCCATGCAGCTTCCACACGATACCACAGTTCATCAAGAGTAGTGACTAGCGTATTGTGACGAGCCAGTTGCTCGGCTAACATTGACCATACGTTTTCAATGGGTGAAAGATCTGGACAATGTGCTGGCCAGGGCAGTAGTCGAACATTTTCCGTATCCAGAAAGGCCCTTACAGGACCTGCAACATGTGTTAGTGCATTATCCTGCTGAAATGTAGGATTACACAGGGATCGAATGAAGGGTAGAGCCATGGGTCGTAACGCATGTGAAATGTAACGGCCACTGTTCAAAGTGCCGTCGTTGCGAACAAGAGGTGACTGAGACATGTAACCAATGGCACCCCATACCATCGCGCCGGGTGATACGCCAGTACGGCGATGACGAATACACGCTTCCAATGTGCGTTCACCGCGATGTCGCCAAACACGGATGCAACCATCATGATGCTGTAAACAGGACCTGTATTCTTTCGAAAAAATGATTTTTGCCATTCGTGCGCCCAGGTTCGTCGTCGCTTACACCATCGCAGGCGCTACTGTCTGTGATGCAGCTTCAAGGGAAACTACAGCCGTGGTCTCAGAGCTGACAGTCCATGCTGCTGCAAACGTCGTCGAACTGTTCGTGCAGATGGCTGTTGCCTTGTAAACGTCCACATCTGTTGACACAGGGATCGAGATGTGGCTGCACGATTCGTTACAGCCACGAGGATAAGATGCGTGTCATCTCGATTGGTAGTGACACGAGGCCGTTGGGATCCAGCACGGCGTTCCGTACTGTCCTCCTGAAACCACCACTTGCATATTCTGCTAACAGTCATTGGTTCGTCGCCAACACGAGCAGTAATGTCGCGATACGATAAACCGCAATCGCAGTAGGCTACAATCTGGCCTCCTTACACGAGACATCACAACAAACTTTCTCCGGGCAACGCCGGTCAACTGCTGTTTGTGTGTGAGAAATCGGTTGGTAAGTTTCCTCATGTCGACGCTAACCATGTGTTAACGCTCTGAAAAGCTAATAATTTGCATATCACAGCACCTTCGTCCTGTAGGTTAAATTTCGCGTCTGTAGCACGTCATCTTCGTTGTGTAGCAATTTTAAAGGCCTGGAGTGTGTGTTGTGTATGATATCTCACTTGATCTCCTAATTGTTTTGAACAGGTTACTTTGGTTCCTTCAAACCACAAACCAATCAGAGGAGCCTGCTTACCTCGTGCCGTGCGTGCCGCCTCTCCTTCCCAACCCAGCAAGACCCGCGACAAGTCAGGGTCCCCCAGGCCAGCCACGGCCTCCAGCAGCTGCTGGTTGAGCGCCTGGAAGCGACAGCGCAGCTCCAGCAGCAGCGCGACCGGCTGCAGCAGCAGGATGACGTCACACAGCTGGTAGAACGCCAGCAGGAGCGCGCGGACCGTGGCGAAGCGCTCGTACCTGTGCGTGTCCGTGAGCACCGACGCCACCACCGTGCTGGCTGCCAGCGACAGGCCGCTGGCCGTCAGGAACGCGCCCAACTTCCTCGTCTTGTCAGTGGGGCCCATGGCGAGGAGTTCATCTGTGTACTCCAGTACGTTTAAGAAATCACTCAAATTTTGCAGTTTGTAAACACAGCAGCCGAGAAATGCGCTGATCAGCCTGAGGTTTATCATTAATTTATTTAGTAAGTCTGCGAGCACTGTTATCATGGGAATACTTGGGTAGACACTTTGAATAGATGAATATAAATCAAAAATACTTGCACCAACGGCGGTAAGGAACCACACTGACGAAACACTAATAAAGCTACCGAGCTGTTTCAGTTCATTTCCTCTCCCACTTACTTGCTCCTCAAACGGCTGAGCAATTGATGCTACTCCTAAAAACTGCCAGAGCCTATATAGCAGGACAGTTGTAACACGGAAATGGACAAGAGGCATATGAGAATTAAATGAAGCAAAGAAGGGCATGTTGAAGCAGTTTACGGGATGAAAAGCTGCAGTAATATATTTTGTGAAGGACGCTCTATACTCCATGAACTGTCTTCTCCATTACTGTCTTTATTATACAGACACACCTTCTGAAAGAAAGGTCACTTTAGATATTGATCGCCAGCCCCACCACTGAATAAAATTGTTTTTAACTTCATTATTCTAATGGAAATAAGTCATGTTGATGGGTCAATAAGCCACTTACTTTAATATTCCTAAGTGTTTGCTGTCTGATACTTTCAAGTGACATTCGGGAGTAGCTGCCAAGAAATGTAATCTGAATAATTATGCACTTGCCTGCTATCAGTTGGTTACAGAAAACACATAGCTTTCAACAAAATCTGCTTTAGATGGTAACTTATTGTCTCTAGCTATGACTTTGAAAGCGTCACACTTGTAGATATTTATATAATGACCGATTTTTAAATGATATAAATTTATAATGGATAAACAGGTCACCAGATTCTCCAAAGTAACATTGAAATGCATGATTTTCCTATCATATACTTAGTGTGTCCTTTTATTGTACAGTTTGCCAGTAATTAAATTAAATACTGAGTAGCATTAGCGGTCAAGCTCGTGAAAGCTGGTTTGTCTATTTATTTATTTATTTCATACTTCATGTAATACTAATTAGCAGTCTTTTTGTGTATTTAAATAATGTTATATTAGTAATTGGTTTCAGATGGTCAGTCTTTCCTTAAAGAAATGTTGTTGTGGTCTTCAGTCCGGAGACTGGCTTGATGCAGCTCTCCACAATACCCTCTCCTAAGCAAGCCTCAACTCCACATAAGAACGGCAACCTACATGTCTGAATCTGCTTACTGTATCCATCTCTTGGTCTTCCTACTCCAAACTTCTTTTAGTCAAGGTATGCCAGAAATTCCTTTTCTCCCCAATTCTGTTCACTAACTCATTAGTTACGCGATCCGCCCACCTAATCTTCAGCATTCTTCTGTAGCACCACATTTCAAAAGACTCAATCCTCTTCCTGTCCGCACTGTTTATCGTCCATGTTTCACTCCCATACAAGGCAACACTCCATACAAATGCCTTCAGAAAGGACTTCCTTATGCTTAAATTAATATTCGATGTTAACAAATTTCTCTTTTTCAAGAACGCTTTTCTTCCAATTGCCATTCTGCATTTTATATCCTCTCTACTGCGACCATGTTATTTGACTGCCCAAGTAAAAAACTCATCTACCAACTTTGTTTTGTTACCTAATCTAATTCCTTCAGCATCGCCCGATTTTCTTAGACTGCACTCCATTACCCTCGTTTTTCTCCTTTTAATGTTCATTTTATACGCACCTTTCAACACACTGTCCATTCCGTTCAGTTGCTCTTCGAGGTCCTTTGCTGTATCTGACAGAATTACTATGTCGTCGGCAAACCGCAATGTTTTTATTTCTTCACCCTGAACTTTAATTCCTTCTCTAAATTTCTCCTTGCTTTCCTTTATAGCCTGCTCAATGTACAAATTGAATAGCATTGGAGAAAGGCTACAACCCTGTCTTACTCCCTTCCAAACCTCTGCATCCCTTTCATGCCCTTCAACTCCGGTTTTTGTACAAATTGTAAATAACTTCCCAGGTATTGAACAGAGGTATTAAATCCAGACACATATATAATTTTTAGGGGAAGAAGAGCACGCCAGATGTGGAGAAAGAAAAAAAATTGTTTTATGTAATATGATGTTTAGGAGGAATTTAATAGCTTTGGAGCAGGAATTGCATTGCATTCAGTTGGAATATAATGTGGGTTATTGGAAGTGTAGGATAGGAAGTAAATGTTGTTATTCCATCGTTTATTGGTCAATTCTTTTGTATTACAGTAGCAAGACCAGCACAGTTCTTTCATTCTTCATCATATGTACTAATAGAAAAGTTCGTAAATTTGTTGAATATGTTTAATTTAGAAAGTGGACAATTTTAAACAGCAATGTAGGCAGTACCAGTAAAACAATGATCAAGTCACGAAATATTATTAAGAAACTGAAAATAATAGACAAAGACAGTTAAGCTATTGTGTAAGTTAACTCTATAAATAAGAATAAGAAAGGTTAAGGGGCCTAATGTTCTATGCATAGGAGCCCCAAGTACTGACAATGTCCCACTGTCTAAGAGTCAGCAGAAGGACAAAGAAACTAACCTCTTGAGATGCAGGGACGTCTTAAAAGTCACAAAGGCATGTTGTGTGACGCGAGTTGATTTAGCATTGTGAAGGAATGTGAATCCTACCAAGTTCAGGAGCTGTGTGTGAATGGCCTCGCGTTCTAGAGCGCCATGTTCGAACTGTGTAGGCACTCACAATGGAGGTTCGAGACCTCCCTCGTGCATGGGTATATGTGGTGTCCATAGTATAGGTTACTTTCGCTAGTTTGTAAGTCTAGACTCAAATTATCTCAGCAGTTTGGTTCCTTAGGATTACAAACATTTTTCAAACTACATGGCTTGAGAGCATGTATTAGTAATAAAGTTGCTCAGAAGAGCCGACTTCAAAATATTATTAGAAGAGTCACTGTATAAGGTAGCAGTACCACATTTGACAGATACCTTTGTGTTTGTTACTTGATACCAAATTCCATAGGTGTTTTAAATACTGTTGACCAGCCAGCTTCTTGTAAACACAAGATCCGTGCCAAATAATAGTGTGTTTCAGCAGTGAGAGGGTTAGGCCCCTATTTCAAAATATTTGGGAGGGGGAGGCAAAAGTACCTAGTCCCACACACTTCGACGCCTGTGATGCTGCAGCCACACAGGAATACCCATGCAGTTCTACGCACCATGTCAAGGTACTGTGCGGCCGTTCCCACTGGAGGTTTCAGTCCTCACTTGAACGTGAGTGTGTGTGTGTGTTGTCGTTAGTCTAAGTTGGCTGTAGGTATAGGGACTGACCATTGCAGCAGTTTGAACCCATATGTTTACAAACATCTGAATTTAGATTTTCTGATGCAACTAAACACATAGAATGTAAATTGGCAGGTAAACAGTTCCAAAATGTTCAAATGTTTCTAAACCTTTTGGCTCAAACTGCTATGGTCATCAGGCCACAGACTTACAAACTACATGGACTAACTTACACTAAGGACAACACACACACACACACATACACATACACACATGCCCGTGGGATGTCTCGAACCTCTGACGGTAATGGTCGCCCAGTCCATAGCATGACGCCTTAGACAACGCGGCAGGTAAAACGTGACATTGCTGCATAATACTCAGTTAGATCGACAGATTTCTAAGGAGTTAAAGATAGGATGAATGATCCAAAAAAGTTCGGGAATTCAGCTGTAAACACACATTTTCTTCTGATGATATTTTGGCTGCAAACCATCCAACCATCATCGGAGCGAGTCTGAAGACTATTTACGATTGTAAACAATAGTAAACAAAGACAAAGTCTCAGGAACCCTGTTAAACACTTCTTTCTAGACGCGACTTCTTTTCATTTCGTGCATGCTTTCTCTTACCGTTCATCAAACTTTCGTGTGTTTGCGTGTTTATTTATTCAGAATCGCGTTTAATTTACAGATCAGTATTGATATCTTGATTTATTAGCTCGCATATATATTTTTCAGATTCGCCGTTAATAAACAGTTTAGTGTTAGGTAGATATTTTTCGAAGCTCATTGTTATCAAACTTTTGTGTCCTCTATCGTATATTTAGTCAGCTTCCCATCAAAGGAACAGTTTTGTGTTCTCGAGGGTATACTTAGATTCGTGTCAAAGTTACAGTTTAGTGTATTATTCATCAGTTTAAATCACGACAGTTGTACATATTTGGAACATACTTAGGTTTTCAGAGTGGCTAGGAACTGTGACTGCTGTGTACGGGTGCAAGCCGAGTTGGTGACTCTTCGCTCGCAGTTTCAGACAGCGTTGGCTTCGCTGGCAACACTTGAGACTGCAGTGAGTGGGCGTCACTGTTGTGGGCCGCTTGCGGGGGTTCGGGTTCAGCAGACGCCCTGTGCATCTTTTGTGCCCTCCGATCAGCCTGCGACTGAGGCCAGCCAGGCCACTGCCCGCGAGGGAGTCGCCCCCCCCAATCAGTGGTGGATTGGGAGGTCTCCTAAGCGCGTGTCAGACGGCATAAGATATCCCGGGGGACCGAAATAGGTTTAGTCTTACGAACAGATTCGAGACGCTGTCTCTGGCAGAGGATGTTCCTGATGCAGATGGTGTCGCTTGTCCTGTGGTCACCACTTTGCCTGCAAGATCTGGGCACTCAAATAGGGTGGATTTGTTCATAGTTCGGATCTCGAAAGTTAGGCAGGTGATGGGGCCCCTTAGGGATATGGCTGCTAGAGAAGGGAAGAAGTCCAATTTGCACTCCAATCATTCCAGATGAGGAATGGTTCCTTCCGGATGCCATGAAGAGCACAGGATGCAGCCAGCTGCAGGTGATGGCTCATTTTGGGACCAACGATGTGTGTCACTTTGGTTTTGAGCAGCTATCAGAGGTGGTAAAGACTGCCTGTCTTGCTTGCAAGATGAAGGTAGAACTCACCATCTGAAACATAGTCGACACGACTGACTGCGGTATTTTGGTTCAGAGCCGAGTAGAGGGTCTGAATCAGAGGCTCAGACAGTTCTGCGACCGTATGGGCTGCAGATTCCTCGACTTGCGCCAAATGTTAGTGGGTTTTCGGGCTTCGCTAAATAGGTCAGGAGTCCATTACACTCAGGAAGCGGCTACACAGGTAGCAGGGGCTGTGTGGCGTGGACTGGGCGGGTTTTTAGGTTAAAGGGCGTCGGCATCACACAAAATGGATTTGAGTCTCAAAGGGTGCAACTCAGACTCAGGACGAGTGCAGATCTAGGAACCATTATTGTCACAGTTGAAAACTGTCGTAGCCGTGTTGGGAAAGTTCCAGAGCTCCAAGCGCCAATAGATAGTTGTTGTTGTGGTCTTCAGTCCGGAGACTGGTTTGATGCAGCTCTCCACCCTACTCTGTCCTGAGCAAGCCTCTTCAACTCCACATAAGAACGGCAACCTACATCTGTCTGAATCTGCTTACTGTATCCATCTCTTGGTCTTCCTCTGCGATTTTTACCCCATACACTTCCCTCCAACGCTAAATTCACAATTCCTTGATGTCTAAGAATGTGTCCTACCAATCTATCTCTTCTTTTAGTCAAGGTATGCCAGAAATTTCTTTTCTCCCCAATTCTGTTCAGTACCTCCTCATTAGTTACGCGCTCCACCCACCTAATCTTCAGCATTCTTCTGTAGCACCATATTTCAAAAGCCTCAATCCTCTTCCTGTCCGCACTGTTTATCGTCCATGTCTCACTCCCATACAAGGCAACACTCCATACAAATGCCTTCAGAAAGGACTTCCTTAGGCTTAAATAAATATTCGATGTTAACAGATTTCTCTTTTTCAAGAACGCTTTTCTACCCATTGCCATTCTGCATGTTATATCCTCTGTACTGCGACCATCATTTGTTATTTTACTGCCCAAGTTACAAAACTCATCTACCTCCTTTATTGCTTCGTTACCCAATCTAATTCCTTCAGCAACACCTGATTTTCTTAGGCTGCACTCCATTACCCTAGTTTTGCTCTTGTTAATGTTCATCTTATATGCATCTTTCAGCACACTGTCCATTCCGTTCAATTGCTCTTCCAGGTCCTTTGCTGTCTCTGACAGAATTAGTATGTCGTCAGCAAAACGCAATGTTTTTAATTCTTCACCCTGAACTTTAATTCCTTCTCCAAATTTCTCCTTGCTTTCCATTATAGCTTGCTCAATGTACAAATTGAATAACAATGGAGAAAGACTACAACCCTGTCTTACTCCCTTTCCAACCACTGCATCCCTTTCATGCCCTTCAACTCTGACTACCGCTGTCTGGTTTTTGTACAAGTTGTAAATAACCTTACGCTCCCTATATTTTACTCCTGCTTGCTTCAGAACTTTAAAGAGTTTATTCGAATCAACATTGTCAAAAGCCTTCTCCAAATCTACAAAAGCTAGAAATGTAGGTTTACCTTTTCTTAATCTATCTTCCAGGATAAGCCGTAAAGTGAGTATTGCCTCCCGTGTTCCTACATTTCTCCTGAACCCAAACTGATCTTCCCCGAGGTTGGCTTCTACCCGCTTTTCCATCCTTCTGTATGTAATTCGTGTTAATATTTTGCAACCATGACTTATTAAACTGATGGTTCTGTAGTTTTCACACACGTCTGCACCTGGTTTCTTTGGAATGGGGATTATAACATTTTTCTTAAAGACTGAGGGTACTTCACCTGTCTCACACATCTTACACACCAGGTGAAACAATTTTGTCATGGCTGGTTCTCCCAGAGACTTCAGTAGCTCTGAGGGAATATCATCTACTCCAGGTGCCTTCCTTCGACTTAGGTCTTTCAGGGCTGTCAAATTCATCTCTCAGTACACCATCTCCTATTTCATCTTCATATACATCCTCTTCCCTTCCTACAATAGTGTCTCGAAGTTCATTTCCATTGTAGAGCCCCTCTATTTACTCTTTCCACCTTTCAGCTTTCCCTTCTTTGCTGAGAACTGGTTTTCCATCAGTGTCCTTGATATTCATATAACTGTTTTTCTTATCTCTAAATGTTTCTTTTATTTTCCTGTAGGCTGTATCTATTTTTCCCCTATTTATACATTCTTCTACATCCTTGCATTTGCCTTCTAGCCACTCCTGCTTAGCCATTCTGCACTTCCTGTCAATCTCATTTCTTAGTCGTCTGTACTCCATTTTGCTTGTTTCATTTACTGCATTTTTATATTTTCTCCTTTCATCGATTAAATTTAGTATCTCCTGTGATATCGAAGGATTTTTTGTAGGTCTTGCCTTCCTACCTATTTTGTCCTCTGCTGCCTTCACTATTTCATCTCTCAATGTTACTCATTCCTCCTCCATTGTTTTATTTTCCCCTGTTTCTGTTAATTTTTGCCCGAAGCTCCCTCTGAAATTCTTAAGTACTTCAGGTTCCTTCAATTTATCCAGGTCCCATCTCCTTATTTTCCTACCTTTTTGTAGTTTCTTCAGTTTCAGCCTACAGTTCATAACCAACAAGTTATGGTCAGAGTCTATATCTGCTCCTGGGTATGTCTTACACTCTAAAACTTGGTTCTGACATCTATGTCTTACCATTATAAAATCTATCTGGTATCTCCCGGTGTCTCCTGGTCTCTTCCACGTATACAACCTTCTTTTGTGATACTTAAACCAGGTGTTTGTTATAACTAAATTATATTCTGTGCAAAATTCTACCAGGCGACTTCCTCTTTCATTCCTTTTGCCCAAACCATATTCACCTACTATCTTCCCTTCCCTTCCTTGTCCTACTACCGAATTCCAGTCTCCCATAACAATTAACTTTTCCACTCCCTTAATTGTCCGAATAATTTCCTTTAGCTCCTCATATATTTCTTCGATTTCCTCATCATCGGCAGAGCTAGTTGGCATATAAACCTGTACTACTGTTGTTGGTGTTGGCTTCGTATCTATCTTGACAATGATAATGCGATCACTGTGTTGCTCATAGTAGTTTACCCGCATTCCTATTTTCTTATTCATTATCAATCCTACTCCTGTGATACCCCCACTTGATTTTGTATTTATAATCCTATACTCACCTGACCAGAAATCCTGTTCATCCTGCCACCGAACTTCACTAATCCCCATTATATCTAACTTCAACCTATCCATTTCCCTTTTTAAATTTTCTAATTTTCCTACTCGATTAATGGATCTAACATTCCACGCTCCGACCCGTAGAATTCCAGTATTGTCTTTCATGACGATCACATCCTCCTGAGTAGTCAACGCCCGGAGATTCGAATGGGGGACTATTTTACCTCCGGAATATTTTACCCTAGAGGATGCCATCATCATATGTAGATACAGTAGAGCTGCATGTCCTCGGGAAAAGTAACGGCTGTAGTTTCCCCTTGCTTTCAGCTGTTCGCAGTAACTGTGTGGCAAAGCCACATTAGCTGATGTTACAAAGCCAGCTCAGTTAATCATCCAGATTGTTGCCCCTGTAACTACTGAAGAGGCTGCTGCCCCTCTTCAGGAACCACACGTTTGTCTGGCCTCTCCACAGATACCCCTCCGCTGTGGTTGCACCTACGGTACGGCTATCTGTATCGTTGAGGCACGCAAGCCACCCCACCTCGGCAATGTCTGTGGTTCAATAGAAAGCACTGAGGCATAAATCGTTACAGGTTCTTAAAGCAGAGATAAGTTCGGCCGAAATTTTTACAAAGGACTAAATGGTCTTGAGAAAGGATAGATTAAATAAAAAAGGGTATGACGTGTTTACTGCTGTTGAAAACGGTTTATCTTGCTGCGAAAGTAGGCAGATACTTCCTGTGAGTTGGTATGGGTAGAGGTTATACCTGACAACCGGAATAAACTAATAGTTGGATCTTTTTATCGGTCCCCTGAATCAGACGATGCAGTTGCCGAAGCGTATTTTTGTAATCGGTGGCGACGAATTTACCCACAATATGTTGGCATAAATACGTATTCAAAACTGGAGGCAAATACAAAACATCATCCGAACTGTTTCTTAATGCTTTTTCTGAAAACTACTTCGAATAGTTCGTTCATGAACCCACTAGAGTAGTACATGGTTGCGAAAATACCCTTGATCTCTTAGCAAAAATAATCCTGAGCTAGTAAAGAGCATTAAAACAGGTACAGGGATTAGCGAAGATAGACTTGTAGTAGCGAGACTGAATATAGAAATTTCAAATGCACCAAAACTAAACGAAAAATATATCTATTGAAAAGAACAGATAAAAATACGCTTCACGCTTTCCTGAGTGATAGTCTCCAGTCTTTCAAAATAGGAAACGCGAGTGCAGATCAGTTTTAGCTTAGTTTAAAAGACATCAGTAGCAATCGAGACATTTATACCAAATAAATTAATAAAAGAGGTGGCTGACCCCCTGTGTTACACAAAACAGGTCATATTACTGTTGCCGAAGCAAAGAGAAACGCATGCAAAATTTAAACAGACCCAGAATCACCAAGGCTGGCAATCTATTACAGAAATTCGCAATCTAAATCGGACTACAATGCGAGAAACTTATAATAGTTTCCACAACGAAATCCTCTCTCCTAATCTGTCAGAAAATCCAAAGAAATTCTTGTGATATGTGAAGTACACTGGCGGCATAACACGAACAATACCTTCACTACGCGATAGCTATGGTAAGACAGCCGATGACAGTATTGCTAAAGCAGAATTGCTAAACACAGCTTTCCGAAAGAAGACGAAGTGAACACTCTAGAATTTGAACCAAGAACAGCTGCCAGCATGCGAAATTTAGAAGTAGATGTTCCTCGAGTAGTAAAACTACGTCAGTCACAAAACAAATCTTCCGCACCATATTGTATACCAACTAGATTCCACTCAGAGTATGCTAATGCAATAGCTCCATACTTAGCTATCATATACAATCGATCACTCAGCGAAACATCCTTACCCAAATACTGGAAAGTTGCCCACATCACTCCAATATTCAGGAAAGGAAATAGGAGTGATCCCCAAAATTACAGGCCCATCTCATTGACGTCGATTTGCAGTAGAATTTTGGAACATATACTTTGTTGGAACACTATCAATTACCTCGAAGAGAACGACCTATTAACCAATAGTCAACATGGATACAGGAAGTATCGCTCTTGCGAAACACAACTTGCCCTTTATACACATGAAATAATTGCCATCGACAAGGGATCTCAAATCGATTCCATGTATCTGGATTTCCAGAAGGCTTTTGACACTGTACCTCACAAGCGGCTTCTAATGGAAACGCATGCTTATGGAATATCGCCCCAACTGTGCGACTGCATTCACGATTTCCTATCAGAATAGACACAGTTCGTAGTAATTGACGGTAAGTCATCGAGTAAAACAGAAGTTATATCTGGCTTTCGCCAGGGAAGTGTTATAGTCCACCTACTCCCCTACTAAATACCTGGAAGTTACAATTACGAACAACTTAGACTATAGAACACATAGAAAATATTGTGGAGAAGGCGAACTTAAGTTTACGTTTCATCGGCAGAACGCTTTGAAGATGCAACAGCTCCACAAAAAAGAGACAGCCTACATCACAGTTGTGCGTCCTCTCCTGGAGTACTGTTGCCCCTTGTGAGACCCTCATCAGGTGGGACTGGCGGAAGACATTGAGAAGGTTCAGAGAAGGGCAGCTCGTTTTGTTTTATCACGTTACAAGGAGGAAGCCCTCACTGAGATGTTGCACGATTTGAGGTGGAAATCATTAAAAGAAATGTGTTATTCATTGTGGCAAGATCTATTTGCGAAATTTCAATCACCGACTTTTACTTCTGAATGTGAAAATATTTTGCTAGCATCCATCTACATAGAGATACATGACCATCCCAATAAAATAATAGAAATCAGATCGAAAACGGAACGATTTAGGTGTTCTTTCCATCCGCGCGCTATTAGAGAATGCAGTGGTAGAGAAAGGTTATGAAAGTGGTTAATGAACCCTCTGCCGCGGACTTAAATGTGATTTGCAATGTATCTTTGTAGATGTAGAATATGATTACATACGCTCTCCACAGCGGGCACAATAGTCATACATTTTTGCCATCTATATCAACCACAATATGTGATGATATACACTCAACGTAGAGGGCACTAGAGTTGACGCCGGCGTGGTACGTCCGTGACGATGACTTCGCAGTAAGCATGCGCACAGTATATAAGGTGGATGGCAGCGTTTTGCCGCCAGTCTTCAGACTCGCTCCAAGGATGGATGGACGGTTTCCAGCCGAAATATCAGCAGAAGAAAATATGTTGTTACGGCTGAAATCCTGCAATTTTATGTACCAAGATATACGCTGTCGAAATGTAAAGATATACGAAGGATGTATGTTTGTCAGTATGGTAGAGCTATCTAATAATTGTAACTAGACATCATTCAGTTTGCTTCCCTACACTGTTTCACGAAGCATCTATGAGTCCTTCTGTGCGCAGCATTACATCGGCGGCGTTCACCGCTTTATCCACTGTGTAAGGTAGGCGGCTGCTCTGCCTGCCCATCAGGCTGCCGACGACTGCGGTGTGTCCCAGCAGCCTGGCCACCTGCGCGGAGGTCCTGCCGGCGGCGTCGGTGGCTTCGGTGCTAGCGCCGGCGGCGACGAGTGCGAATGTTCAAATGTTTGTAGTACTTATGGGACTTAACTACGGGGTCATCAGTCCCTAAGCTTACAAACTACTTATCAACTAGCTAACACTAAGGACGGCACAAATACCCATGCTAGAGGGGGGATTCGAACCCCCGACTGTAGTGGCCGTGCAGACCGTGACTGGAGCGCCTCAGTCCCCTCGGCCACCGCGGCCGGCACGACGAATGCGTCGAGACCAACTGAACACCTTCTCCAGTGTCCACTTACGTTCTGGATCCATTTTTATGTCCTGAAACATCAACAAAATTAACATTAAAATATTTCTTTCTTCTGTTCAAATGTCTAAACGTTTGTGAGTCAAAAAGACTTAAATGCTGTGGCTATTAGTCCCTAGGTTTACAAACTACCTAAACTATCTTATGCTAAGGGCAACACACACACACTCATGCCCGGTGGAGGATTCGAACCTCAAATGGCGAGCAATCTCTCTGGAGCAAAGCACCTT
Source organism: Locusta migratoria (assembly GCA_026315105.1). NCBI lineage: Eukaryota > Metazoa > Arthropoda > Insecta > Orthoptera > Acrididae > Locusta > Locusta migratoria. Next base: position 338,560,948 of record CM048745.1, read on the forward strand.
GGAGCACTCCGGAGAAAGATATTCATACTCAAGTAGTGCAAAAACTAAAATTTAGAGATGTTTTCGCCGCGGTGGAGTAGCCGAGCGGTCTAAAGCACTTCGCTGCGGAGCGCGCGGTTGCTCGCCGTGGAGGTTCGAATCCTCCCTGGAGCATGGGTGTGTGTGTCCTTAGGTTAGTTTCCCTAGGTTTAAGTAGTTTGTAAGCTACGGACTGATGACCACGTAGTTTGGTCCGATAGATTTACAGACATTTGAACATTTTAGAGATGTTTTCAATGACACTGATTTATATACCATCATGCTAAACTGCATTCGCCGTTTTTTGAGATCAGTGCGATTAAGCATTGTTGGGCATGGGAAGTACATGGATATGTGACTGCCCAGATATGTGTCATGTTGTTGACTTTCTATGTAATTTATGGCAGATGGGACAGGAGAGGAGGTGGTACACTCTGATCACCATTCTTCACCCCAATGTACTGCAGTATAATCCAAACCTCTTCAGTCTCTCACGGCAAGAGGGCATGTGAGACTGTTGTTGGTGACCCGTCCATCAGCTGTGCACATTAAGCTCAGTGGCTGTATTGATGGTGTTTCAGAGGAGTACTCTATGTGCCAGGGCAATGTAACATCTTCTCCCTTCTCCCAACCATCTCCAGCAGGAATACAACACAACACATACACACACACATTCAATACAGTCACCTCCACTTAACATGCACACTTGAACATATAGCTCTCATACTATGCATAGGAAAAGTGTCTATGGGACAGGAAATCCTTTCCAATTAGGTGGCTGAATCTGCCGTTCGAGGTCTCCTAGCAATCCGTGCCGTATGACTTGAAACAGTGTAAATAAAAACTATATAGTACAAAAGCAAAATAATTTATACAGAGTAAAATACTTAATGGATGTTGTGGTTCACTCAATCAAATGCCTTTGACAAATCACAGAAAATACCTGCTGCTTGTAATTTTATATCTAATGAATTAGGTACATTCTCACTTTAGATATAAATAGCCTTCTCGATATCGGAACCTTTCAGAAACTCAAACTGTATTTCAGACAGTATGTCATTTGTAGTCAGGTGGTTGAGAAGCTGCTTGTACATTACCGTTTTCTAGAATCTTCGATAATGCTGGCAAAGTCGAAATCAGTATGTAGTTTGATAGTATCTCTTTATTCCCTTTCTTGATTAAAGGTTTAATATCCGCATATTTTAGCTAATCAGGTAATGTTCCAGTAAGAATAGTATGGTTACACAAATAACTTAAAATTGTGCCAAATTCAAAAGAACGCGCTTTAATCAACTTTGTTGATATTTCACCGTAACCGTTATAATGCTTTTTTTGCCTCCCATGTCATCTTCTATGGACGCCGGTTACACAGTCAAGAAGGCCTAGTACAGAGAGGCTATCTTGGAAAAAAGTGGGAAAACTAGTGTAACGTAAATTTACCGAAATTTTAACTTAATTACGCAAGTTTCAGTTACGGTTTGGATCTAAACTAGGAGAGGAGCCGAATATTCGATTACGTTTTCGGTTTCGGCGGCAAATCATGTTTCGGTCGGACTCTAATTTTGTCCAATAAATTCGAGGGGCATACATTGTTCAAAGGATCCAGGCACAGGAACATATTCATAACTAAAAATTCCTGTCAGATTAATTTTGTGAGCCGGAACCGGGACTCGAACGTAGGACCTTTGCCTATCGGGGGCAAGCGCTCTACCACTGAGCACACCGACACGACTCACGATCCGTCATCACAACTTTAATTCTGCCAGTACCTTGCCTCATACTTTTCAAACTTCACATACGTTCTCCTGCGAACCTCGCATGATTAGCACTGACTGGAAGAAAGGATATGGTGGAGACATGGCTTAGCCAGACCGTAAGGGGTGTTTCCAGAATGAAACTTTAACTCTGCAGCGGACTGTATATTGATATGAAACTTTCTGGCAGATTAAAATTCTGTGCTGGAATCGGGACTCGAACGTGGGATTTGCCTTTATAGCTTGTTGAAGTACCAGCATTACTATCATTTCTTGAGGTACTAGGAGCATAAACGGCAAAATCGTTTCTTGAATTATCTCAGATGTTTCTAAGTGGGCCAACTATCCCAAATATCATTGGTCCACAAATCCTAATTATCAGAGACAGATGGACCAACTCCCTGTTCAGACAAACAACACCATAGGCACGCCATTGTAGGTTAAGATTGTACCCAAGTAAACAATAAAATGATAGCACTGATATTCCGTCTGAATCATTTGAACTGACTTAACCACATGACAAAGAAGTATAGTATAAATGAAATAAACAAATTTTCTTCTAAAATACACACAAAACGTACTAGTAAAACTAAATATATGTCAGTCCACTCAAGAACAACAACCCCAAACATTGACAGTAGCACTGCTGTGGCAGACCAGCGAAATTATTCGACTGGTCAGTCCATACGGAAGGTCTATCTAACACGGACTCGCCCTATCCACAATACTAGAAAATTTTTTGTTAAATTGTTGGTACAAAGAAGTTAAGAAATAAGATAAATAAATACATATTTCAGAATCATTTATGATAGCATTCATAGGCGATGTAATCCGCAACCATTTTTTATTAGCAGCATACACAGGTTAATTGGCATTGCGCTAGTGTTTATATTCGGCAGTAATATTTTCGTCTGATAATACCGAATATAAATTTGCAAAATATATTTTGCAAATTACAACTGTATCTGTAGACGCATTATTGCGACCAGATCTGTAAACGTTTCCCTGTTATGTTCATTTTTTGGTTTAATTTTTTTAACTTGTCCCGCACAGCGCTTTTCGGGTAAAATTTAATCAGATTATTGTAATATTACTTTCTAGACAATAGTAAACAAGTAGTGTTTACTTACTTAAAACGTAATCCTCTTCTTGTACACCTCTGCGTTCATGTAACTAACAGACGCTACTATGTCTGTTTACTAGAAACACTTCTATCATAACATTAGCAACAATCGAAACCGAAATACGTAATTAATTCGTCGGAGCTCGTAAGCAGACTGCTGTGATTAATTGTAAGAGTCAACTTAAATATAAGTGTTTGATAAGTGATAGATTGCGTCATGGTTGCGACATGTTATCTTTTTGTATGACAGTTTTGCTGGTTTAGAGATACATTCATGGAGTGTGGCGAATGGAACCAGTCTTTTTTTTTTTTTTTTTTTTTTTTTTTTTTTTTTTTTTTTTTTTTTTTTTTAAAGTTTGGATCAGATTCTACGTTGTTTATCTGGGAGTAGTCATTAGGATGGATTTAAAATGGAACGACCATATGAAATCAATAGTCGGTAAAGCAGATGCCAGAGTTAGATTCATTGGGAGAATTCTACGGAAATGCAGTCCGAAAACAAAGGAAGTGGGTTACAGTACACTTGTTCGCCCACAGCTTGAATACTGCTCACCGGTGTGGGATCCGTACCAGGTGGGATTGATGGAGGAAGTGGAGAAGATCCAACGGAGAGAAGCGCGCTTCGTTACAGGATCATTTGGTAATCGTGAAAGCGTTACGGAGATGATCGCTACTCTGCAGTGGAAGACTCTGCAGGAGAGACGCTGTGTCGCTCGGTACGGACTTTTGTCGAAGTTTTCGAGAACTTACCTTTACTCAGGAGTCTAGCAGTAGTCTATATTGCTCCCTCCTACGTATATCTCGCAAAGAGATCGTGAGGATAAAATCAGAGAGATTAGAGCCCACACAGAGGCATACCGACATTCCTTTCCGTGAACAATACGTGACTGGAACAGGAGGGAAAATCGATAGTGGTACTCAAGGTACCCTCCGCCACACACCGTCGGGTGGCTTGCGGAGTGAAGTTGTAGATGTAGATGTTTTGAACTATTTACTATTTCTGATTCGCATGGTTTGTACATAATAGTTATAAGTTTTTATATGAATTGTAAGCATTATACATGTTTTAGGTCACCATTAACTCAAACAGTTTTACATATGCGTATGTACGAGCAGTGTTTAGTTTTAACCTTCCCAGCACAATGTGCTCAATATAATGATTCATAAATGTAAAGCGTATTTTTTGTGTTCTATCATTTAGAGAGACTGAATCTGTGAGTCTCGTTTAAAGTTTATCATATCGTTGTACGAGAGTGGTTGAAATTCGAAGTCCTATTCCTTTATACAGGGCATAATTATCAATGTGAAAAAACACTTTCGGATGGCTTCCACCTTCATCTACACTCACATCATACACTTTTTTATGAGGTTTAGGAGAGATTGTATTTATGTTCTGGCTCTACCAAATACGGGCTGAGACACAGAACTTAGAGGTTTTTACTTCCGGACGCGTTTACCAAAGGGTATGGAGAATACGATTATAGGTATATACCGAATATCTGTAAGAAAACTGGTTAATTTACCTATACATTTGATTTGTTGTATTGATTTAAACTGTCGTAATACGTCATTAAAACTGGGACATTGTTTTCCAGACACCTACAATTTTATTTTATTTATTTATTTATTTATTTATTTATTTTTTTTTTTTTTTTTTTTTTTTTTTTTTTTTTTTTTTTTTTTTTTGTTCTAAATGCATGTATATATATTCAGCGTTCTACCATCTCTTGTCTCATTTGTTTCACCACAACGTAGGAAAACTTAAACATGAAACTGTTATAAGTGATTACTTATAGGTGATTCTTGTCATTTTTACCGCGGTGGAGTAGCCGAGCGGTCTAAGACGCCTCGCTGCGGAGCGCGCGGTTGCTCGCCGTCGGAGGTTCGAGTCCAAATGTTCAAATGTTTGTAAATCTATCGGACTCAACTGCTAGGTTATCAGTCCGTAGCTTACAAACTACTTAAACTAAGATAAACTAACCTAAGGACAACACATAACACCCATACCCGAGGGAGGACTCTAACCCCCGACGACGAACGGCCGCGCGAACCGCACCACGGCGCCCCAGTACGCACAGCTAATCCGCCGCGGCGGTTCGACTCCTCCCTGGGACGTGTGTGTGTGTGTGTGTGTGTGTGTCTCATTAGGTTAGTTTACCTTAGTTTAAGTAGTTTGTAAGCTACGGACTGATTGTGAATGTTTGTAGCACTTATGGGACTTAACTACGGGGTCATCAGTCCCTAAGCTTACAAACTACTTATGAACTAGCTAACACTAAGGACGTCCCATATATCCATGCCCGAGGGGGATTCGAACCCCTGACCGTAGTGGTCGTGCAGACCGTGACTGGAGCGCCTCAGTCCCCTCGGCCACCTTTCTCGTCATTTTTGCTGCGTCGACTTCGCTTGGAAAGTAGTTGCATCAACTGAAAAAGAGACATTTGATTGAAATTATACCAATTCCACAAACTACGTATTACACCCGAAATGTCAATGACTTTCGTCTGGCATCGGTAAAGTGCGCAAAAAAGTAGCGCATTTTTCTCCGTCGCAATTTCCAGTCGACTCTTACGTCGTCCAGCGACTTACTGTTTCCATCTATACAATTCACGTTCAGAACGGGCTAAGCGATACCTACTTTAAACAGTACTGACACGTAGGCGTTTTTTACCACTTTCGATCAACCAATACTTCGCCGTTTTTTCTTTGTCTGATAATGTAATTCTAGTTGCTGGTGTTGCTTTCGGAGATAATTATTGATGACGCTACGTGACACTATCACTCGAAGAGTCTTAATGTCTGTAACTTTCTTCCGTTTCTTCGCCGTCTCTAGATCCAAAGTCTGCAATATCGAGTGTTTCAGTAGTTTCTAGCCACATGTCTGCGCTAATTACATGCTCGTCTAGAAGTTTAACTACCATGTCGCATATCGCATAGTCTTCACGCGTGTTTTCTGTTGATTGCTTCATTTGGCAAAAAATGTTCAAATGTTTGTACAGCTTATGGGACTTAACTACGTGGTCATCAGTCCCTAAACTTACAAACTACTTATGAACTAGCTAACACTAAGGACGGCACAAATATCCATGCCCGAGGGGGGATTCGAACCCCCGACCGTAGTGGCCGTGAAGACCGTGACTGACGCGCCTCAGTCCCCTCGGCCACCGCGGCCGGCTTTAAACCTAGGTAAACTAACCTACAGACACACACACACACACACCCATGCCCCAGGGAGGACTCGAACCTCCACGGCGCTTCATTTGGCGTCTGGGTTATATCTCCATGGCAAGCAGCAAAACATTTACAGGGTTTGCCATCACCTGTGAGGGGAGAGTGAATGTTCACCGGAAAGCGGCTTGCGGAGTATAGATGTAGATGTACAGAGTATCTTTCACATCTCTAACCAGTTTCAGGACGGTATGTTTCGAAATACGTACCAGAAATGAAAGGGTAGTGAACGCCACAGAAACGAATCTTCGTTTCCCCTTTCCACCAAAACCGTGCAATGATATTCTTCTTTAGTGAACGCCGTGGCAAGACGGCCGCACCTCCCGACCAACACCACCTAGAAGACAAGGCGTTACAACAGGCCGTGCCTACGTCACACTTAGAGGCCGCGGCCGCCATCTGACTGGCCGGCCCCTGCGCGGCGGTGGGCGTGCCCCAATGACCAGCCAGTGAGGTGGCGGCCGGGGCCTCTAAGTGTGACGTAGGCACGGCCTGTTGTAAGGCCTTGTCTTCTAGCTGGTGTTGTCCCGACCATGCGCACAACGCTCACCATAACAACAGCTCGCGACTCGCCATTTCCAGGGGTGGCCAGCTGTCGCCGCAAGCGCCAAGCAGGAAAAACAGCCATTTTCGTGATTTTGTTTAGGTGACTTCCAGGTCATGTCAATAGCTAATATTCTGCAATTGTTAACTAACAGAGCTAAAAAGACTAATACATGTTCCGGCATGACAAGTCTGACCATTCCCTTGTTAGTAATGAAGACAGAGTAGAGATTCCTCGGTAAAAAATATTGTCTTTCCATTTGTTGGCCTATGTCCGTCCTTCCTTCCACTATTTCTGGCACAAACACCAGTGACGTTCATACAGCAGTAAATGCTGTACTGTCCAGAACTGGTTTTGTGAACAAGGGGGCGAATTGTCGCATTTCCCCTAACCACCACTGTCATCAGATATCACTGTTATTGAGTCTTTATACTTTGCGTTGGAGAGAAGTGTTGTTTTTCCTTTTACACCTCTATCTTTGCCCTCAGACCTGGCCATTGTTTTGCGGGGACAAAAGTATAAGATTTTCTCTCATACCATGAAGAACCGGAATTTTTTCATTCTAAGAGGACTTACAACCAGTTTTAAATGCCAATAGTTTTCCTAGACCGTATTACGCAGGATGTGTTACGTTGCTGTTTTCATTTTTTTTTTCAATTGGATAGTCTTTCTGCACCCAGTGAGGAAGGTACTCTTTGTTGGTAAATGGAATAAACTTAGCTCAGTTTACAGCACATTTCGTGCGACTCAAAATTAGTTGTATTCTCACGTCTTTTCCCACAAGGTTAAGCGTAACGCGATGGCCTGGGTCGCATTTCTATTCGCAACAGTATGAATGTTGAAAACAATGTGTTAAGTACGAATTGGGGTGGGGGGGTTGTTTGGTTGGGATAGGGGACTAAACTGCTAAGGTTATCAGTCTCCCGGGGGGAGGGGAAGGAGTTTGGATAGGAAAGGAGGGGAGGGGAAAGGAAATGCAGACCGGGAAGCAAAGAAGAAAGAAACACTGCATTAGCTCGGGTGCCCGTGCTCACCACGCACGTACTCACGAAAGAACCGTCTGTCCCCTGGGGGAATATGGAATTTCTCTCAGGTAGTAAATCGGTGCAGAAGTGGCCTAGTGTTCTAAGGCGTTCGATCTGTGTGAGACGGGCAGACAATGTTTGGGGTTTGGTTCGCCAGATGCTGGCCTTCTTTACACACATGACCCTTGACAAAATCACTGCATAATTACCGGTCCTCTTCTTCGATTAGGAGTGTTTCCCGCTAGCGAAGACTTACAGAGTGACATAGATAAGTGGACTCTGTGTCTGCCTGTTTGGTATTGGCGGTAAATCAGCTATCGATTTCTGGCGATACATCAACGAAAGACATGGCGCAGTTGTCAAGAACCCGAAGTAACAACAATACTTTTCGAACTTTTCTCCAGAGTGCATTCCACGACCCTCCTCGTAGCTGGATCATCCATGCAATGAGCAACTGACGTGTGTCCCCTGTTCTTATTGTTACGTTACTTTAATTTTCCATGGTCCTATTTTTAAAATCTTATTAACCCTCGCCGTTAGTTCGAGATCATTATGTGTTAATCGACCTTTTCTGTTTCCCATTAACATGCACTTTAAAAATATCATTTGTAATAGCGTCATTACTATCTTATTTAGATTTCGGACTTCTCCACTCGACTTAAGAAGTTCTCCGTAAGAATCTGTTTTGCACGAAACTCAGTAAACAGTATGTTTAATGCTGCTACCGCGCAACAGCATAGTTCGGTCGACAGTCTACTAAGTTGAAATACTTTTATTTTGCTATATATCCCAAAGACATATTAGAGTTCCTTTCGAACTCTACTATTTTGTTCAATGACATCTGATACTCTGTTTTCCTGTGATGAATATAATTAACCGTAACTAATTTATTTTGAATTTGCCTGTTTTCCTTCCCTAGTCCAACACATTTCTTGCTCATACACTTACAAGCATTTCTAATTAATTCTTGGTGGCATTACTCTACGCTGAATCGCTTTTATTTTTACGGTACGATATATCTACCCTCTACTGAATTATCTTTTAGGATATCAGTTAATTCTAGTGGTAGAATATTTATCGTCCAGTTAACAACTTCAGGTAATTTCAGACTATTCTTCGTCTAATGAATACCTTTTCCAGAACATCATAATACTTCGAGTAGTTTTCCCAAGCTTGTTACATATTTGACTCAACCATTCAAGTGACTTACGTTTCTAACGTAGTAACCTTGGCGACGAACACATTTTTTTTTCCAATGAGGAGCAAATTTGTTGATACCGTCACTATATGATATTTGATTTTGATGAGCAGACAATAGATTCACCTGCTTTTGCACTGATTTATCATTGTTAGGAAGAAGTTCTCAATGGAGTTCTTTAAGTTGTTGAAAAAAGTTGAAAATCGGACAAGGCCAAGTCGGGATTGTATGGAAGCTGATCGGTGACCGTGACGTCAAAATTCAGGATTTTTGCTCCTGTGTAGTTTCGCATTGTAATTATGGGGATGATGCTTGATGTGTGGACGAACTCTTCGAATTCGTGTTCTCAATCTTTCTGATGGTTTCTCAGGCACTGACACATGTACATTACACACCACCGTGTTACACGAACAATTCGGAGCCATTTATCGACAAATATTTAGACTTCTGTCGGGGAAGTGAGAAAGTCGACCGAGTAATTTGCATGATATGTAATACCTTACCCAATTTGAGAGAAAAATAGAACTACAGAGTCAGGGTCACATAATCTCTCACAAGGGACAGATCTTGCAATGGCAGTACGATACTTTTGATCGTATTTGTTCAGCCACGTAACAATGACTGCCATGGCTTTCCATTCTGCTAGTGGCCTGGTTTTTAGAGATGTTACAGGGCTTGACAAAGAAAGAGCTATTACGTCAAACTGCTTTCCTTTTTGCGTAGGCCTACATACGCCAGCCGTTTTTTATGTTTTCTGATGTCGTAATACTGTGTTAAAATAGACGTGACAGCATCTTAGGATATAGGTTCGCCAGTTACGCAAAACACTATTTTTCATGTGGTTCGTATTCTCTTCTGGTACTTTGTTGATCACATGCCATACTTCATAGCTTACGTACGGCTCATCCACATAATACCACACTTTGAAAACTCTGGTTTCCAAACCTCAAATTCAGAGGCTGTATCGTCAATTTATTCAGTTATCGCATACCTTTTTTTTTCACCTCACAATAACACATCCTTTCTTTCCTTGTCCAACAGGTTGGTCTGGTGCCGTACTATTAAAACCCTGTATTCTGTTGACAAACAATCATTGTCATAATTTTGAACATTGTAATCCACTTTTCTTCAGATGCTTCTCTTGTGGCGTACTCAAAATGCTTCACTAAAGCCGTAAGTTGGTTAAGTGTTTTCAGTTTCTTCAGCAGCGCCGTAACAGGTGCTGAAACACTATCGATTACCATTTCCTTTGCTACATTGTTTTCAAATTTGAGGCCTCCAACATGTAAGATTTGAATTTCACATTGTTTTAACATCGGCAACAAATTTCAAAAGTGAGACTTCCGGAGTATTGTTTCGTATTTGAATTTTTTCTTTAATCTTAATCTAATGCACTAGTGATCTAATATAAGATAGAGCTGTCATAATGCAAGATTCGAATTCGAACAATTACTTTTATTTTGAGTAATAATGGAAAGAATGATTAGATTTTGAACGTACCATCGATATAGAACTATCAAATAATTACTTGTGTTTACTTGTATAAAAAGTCGGAGACATTGCTAGTGTCATCGCAATTGACTGTGTGATTGGACAGCAATTGAAGTTGTCCTACTCTTCAGTCCAGGACGCAAGTTAAATACGCTATTTTTAATGATGGAAGAAACAGCCGTCTTTCAAACATGTTTTATGGATTTTGTAAGACATCCGGGCGATGTTTTAAACTAAACGTAACCGGTGAAATCAGAAAGGGTAGAAATGATATTGCATATTGAATTAAGCGCACCATTAAATGAAACTCAGTTTTTTAATGCTCAAAATGTAAAAACCTCGCAAAGTAAAGGTGAAAGGGCCTGGCAATAAACGATACCTCTAAGCAAGTCTGTTACAGCAGAACTGGTATTTTGTTCATCAAAATCACGACAATGTTTTTCGATGCGACGACCGCTTGTCAACAAAAGTTTCTGAAATCTCAATTTCTTCTCATCATGTCTAACTTGTAACACATCATAAGAAAAGTACGTATCATTATTGTAACATCCATCCTATTCATCAAATTTGACACCACTTAACGTGCTCGATGGTCCAATGATAATCTCAGAGAAATTTTGCTGAAGTAAAATCACATATTAATAGATAGAAATTACTCTTAGGGAAAAGCCTAACGGACTGGAAGCGGCAAGTCCGTTTCGACATACAGACATAGTCGTTATATACCACACTGATAACGTGTCACCGGACCTTCGAGTAATACTGCGCTGTGTCACTAGGACTCTGCAATAGGAGAATCAAAAATTTTCTCAGGGTCGTAGGTTCCATTTATTCTGCTTTTCGTTTCGCTTTCTTTATACAATCTTCTACACAATTCGCTATCCATACTGATCCATTCAATCAGAAAAAGTTAAGTATTATAAGCTTCAAATGTAAATTCGAATTCAATTACTTTTAGCTCCTCTGTAAAGTCTAATAAGGACTATTATGTGAACACATCATTCAGTAGTTCCTATACGTACCCATGAGGCTGAAGTGGCCGACTGACGAGCTCTGGACTAGCAGCGTCCTTGGGCTGTATTTCAGGATGACTGCGTGACCGGCTGGGAAGTCTCCATACACGGCGTTCTGTAGCAGAAAATGTTACGTCACCAACACTGTCGTCACAACACCTTGCAAACAGTAGCTGTTCCCTCTTCATTGACAGAGATCCTTACCGAACTACACGAGGATTACTAATGTTGTGGTTTTCTAAAGGGGGGCTAAACGACTGGGTTATCAGTACCCCGCTCCTAGCGATGAGTGCACATCATGTGGTTAACTGTTGGAAAACAAGCACTTCGTAGCCCATTCAACAGGATGATGAAGGGACAAGGAGTTCTGAAATGGTAACATGAAAAAGAAAACCATGAAAGTTGTGGAACAAATAAACAACGTTGCTAGCTGATCACAAGGATGGCAATGGATGTGCCAGTGACTTAGAACATACTGAAACATTCAATCAAAATATGACTAGCGAGACGAAAGAGACAACAGATTAAAAATGTTTGAATGGCGGGTGCTTGAAAGATCAAGCTTGGGGAGCCACCATTGAATCATACGTTAAAAACCAGCTGCGCGACTAAAACCTAAAACACGGTCAATCATGGAGGCATCGTCGGCAAAAATCGTAGGAAGCGCAGAAGGCAGAGTAAAAGACTGCCGCAATGCAGCTAAAACCGGACAGTCGAGGATTAATAGATACATGTTTATCATACACATCTTTTATCTCTTCTCAACGCTAAGTGTCCAAAATATTTTTATATTTTTATCATTAGACATTACATTAAGCTTACTGATATATTACACAAACATTTAGGTTAATAATTTCGGTCAAAGACAGTTGCAACTTATACCCATAAGCACAGTATGTTTAAAGGAAAGAAAGCGCTAGCAAAGAGGGACACTGTATGTCACAGTTAGGAAGAATGGTAGGTAGTTAGACATAAGAGCCAATTAGAAGTAGTTACAAGGAAAATGAAAGAAAGAGTGGAAGAAATTAATTTAAATGCAATGAAAGTGTGTAAAAGAAAGTAAAAAGTATATGCATGTGAACTCGATAAGTCAGTTGCGTACAAATGCTGCAGTTATAAATTCCACCAGTTTCACCGCAGAGGCTGCGGATGAGACTGGTCCTAGTAACAGAAAACGATATCGTTATCAGTTAAGTGAAAATTAATCAGATTATGTCAGCTAAGTAGAGATACATAATTAGGTTAAAAGGGAAACAGTCTCCAGTTGTAGGTTGGCTGCAACTCATGGCTTTTTTTTTTTTTTTTTTTTTTTTTTTACTACAGATCACAATTGTTGCAATGGATAAAATATTCGTGCTTAATTAGCTATGAGGAACTAGAATTATTAAACCCCACAACCCCACTAGCGCTGTAATAAATACTCCCTTAGAAAACTGCATACACCAAGTGACCATCCTACCTAGTGGCAGACTAGGGGGGGGGGGCGGACTGCCCAGAGCCTCTCGTCGTGGGATGCTTCCAAATCTCAAAAGTTGCTTTTTTTATAGTAATAGATGTATTTCCAAGGGGATGGTGGCCTTATTTTGTTTTGTTACCGCCCCGGGCCTCCGACAGCCTTAGTCCGCCACTGATCCTACACTTTCTCAACTTAGTCACGTTGCTAATGTTTCTGCAGGTCTTGGAAGCAAGCAGAGCAATTTTCAGTTGAAATGTTTGTCAGTTCATTTGTCATATCGCGTCCGATGTTTGCGACATCTTTATGAGGCTTTTCACTCGAGGTAACAAAAAATCGCAAGATGAAAGGTCAGGGGAATATGGCTGATGTGGGATAGTAATAACAGGATGTCTGGCCAGATATTAGATAAAAGATGAGGTCTTTCATCGTCATATAGTAAGAATACGATCTGAGATTGCCACAAATCAGGATAGCGACGTCGATTTACTAGTCGGAAACATTTCACGACTTCCGGGTATAGAGTTTGGTTCACTGTTTGACCTAGAGGACTATAACCATGGTAAACTAATCGTTTACTATCAAACAATGTGCTCAACATAGCCTGTCTACTCGAAGGTTGTCGTTTGACTACTTTCGAGGCTGGTTATAATATGTAAATGTAACACCCAGAAGATGGCGCCCAAGCTAGACTCGTTCAGCGGTAGTCAGTCAGGTGCACGACGTCCGATTCTGACTCGTGCAACGTTAAAAAATTTGTAGCTGCCATTTCACAACCAGTCCTCTGTTTTTAAGCACGGAAAATGAAGAAAGAAGAGTCTCTGCAGTGTGCTGCCACATAGTAAGTTGAGTTGTAACTATTTGTATGCAACAAATGGGCTTTGTATTTTCTGCTTTCTGTTGATCCCAACACTGCTTTCGTCTGCTATCAATGTTGCTGTCTTCTGAGTGTTCGCACTCTGCATATTGTCAACATGGCGAATTTGGAACGGCGGGTAACTGCCTCGCGCATCGTAACATAGCGCCTCTATTCGCTCGGCCGCTCCGTCGCGGTCCGGCTGCCCCATCCAGTGTGACTTACGCCAGTCGCGAATGTGATGAATATGCGTGAGTAAGTCAGTTTTGTTTTGTTTTATATATGTTTGAAGCTGCCACATCAACAGAGAAGCTCCTTCTCCTCTTTTACTTCTTTAAGTGTGGGCAGATATTCGTCTTTTGTTGTGCTATGATAGGAGTATTGTTTACTTTCTCGCTGATAATGAAATTAAATGATCGTATGGCTTTTAGTGGCCGGAATATTCCCATCGGGGTTCGGCCACTTACTGCTGGTCTTTTTATTGACGCCACTTCGGCGACGTGTGTCTCGATGATGATGAGGGGGGATGATGAAGAAGAACATACACACCCCACCCAGTTCCCTGGAGAGATTAGAATCCAGTTTCTTGCATGGCAGTCAGCGACACTACCACTGGTGTATGGACGTTGACACCGCTGTTAATAATATATGAAGATAAAAATGAATGTAGAAGCAGGCTGAAAGTACGTGGGGGGGACCCAAAAGAAACCGGATTTTCGTCATAAACAATGTATTGGTGAACCTTTTTTTACAAAATTACTCCATTCACTTTGAACATACTATCCAATATCTGCGATGCACTTAGTGCCGGTTAACAGTCTGGCCAGGGGGTACGAATACCCGATGCACAATTCCACGAACATAAAAAAAAGACAATGATCATCGTCTTCACATATGACCTCACTTGCCTTGCTTTTTTTGGTCTGGGAGAGTTGGGAGTCCTCTACTGGCTTGACGCTTGCTTGGTTTCTGGGTCATACCCGTAACACCAACTCTCATCCCCTGTAAGGACTTTGTTCAAGAAGTTAGGACCACGTGCAGCTGCTGTTTTCAAGTTCTGACACACATTCATACGGATGCGTTTATGCTCCTGTGTGAGAAGGCGCGGAACAAATTTAGCAGAAACACGTCTCATGTGGAAATCCTCACTCAAAATCCGCTGGCACGAGCACCAACTTATTCCTGTCTCTGCTAAAATTTGGTCGATCGTTTGGCGACGATCCTCGTTGATCTTTTGGCGCTCCTTTTTAGTGTTCTCCTAGTTTCGCGATGTTGAAGGGCGTCCAGAACGAGCTTTGTCTTCAACACTCATTTCACCACGTTTAAAGCGGTCAAACCACTCGAAAACCTGTGTGCGGCTCATAGCGTCCTGCTGGAAAGCTTCCTGAAGCATTTTGTGTCTCCGTTGCAGTTTTTTTTAAAGGAGGAAACAAAATTTCACGCACACTCTTTGTTTTTTTAAAAGTTACCTTAACGACTTCGAGGGGGTAACCCGCCAACAGTCAGAGAAACACATTACCACACTGACGCCATCTGCACAGCTGTTTCATGAAGGTTTCTACTAACGCCATCTAGCGTGAGAACTCTGTACTACATCTATGAATGACAGCGCCCTTGGAATCCGGTTTCTTTTGGACCCCCCCCCCCCCCTCGTATATGCTTATTAATAATAGACATACCCAAGTGTTGTCTGGAGGCCTAGCTGGCCCAGCACGATGAGGTACGTGGCTGTCGCAGAGACAGTAGACGCCAACAACCTCCGGTCAATGCGCAGCATTCCAGAGGCAGAGAAACCAGGTCGAGGGTCTCGCTCCGCCTGTCTCAGAAAGTCTTTGACCCCGGGAGAGGTCTTTGAAATTCCAGCAGCCCTCCTCAATAACTCTTCCATCTTCACACCCTCGTCTTCGAACGCAGAACACGTTAACGCCAACGTAACGAGATTAATCAAATGCCGGAGCAGCCAGGCAGCGGAAAAACTTCCAGATGTTATCGCCAACACGCTCTCCACTGACTGGGGCACCACCAGCAGGGCGAGCAGCTCGTAGCTGCTGTAGATACAGCCCAGCATGCTGCACACCACGTGGAAGGTGAGCGTGGGCGAGACGTGCTCTTGGAGCAGTTGGGCAGCGCGCTGAAGCACCAGGTGGGCCCTCTGCAGCCTGAGCAACCTCCCGCCGACCTCCACGTGGCGAGGTCTCCGCCTCCAGCCCAACAGCAGCTGGGACAGCCTGGGCTCTCCCAGACCAGACAGGGTCTCCACCAGCACCTCATTCAGCGTCCTGAACCGAGTCCACAGCTCCAGCACAGACAGCACGAACTGCTGCTTCATTGCAAAGTCAAAGAGTATGACAACACTCTGTACGAGCCCTTCAACAGGAGTCAAGTGACCGAATCTACTTCCGAAAGTCAGAAACGATGAGAGTATTATGATAACGACCACCGAAATATCGATTATTACAATCGTAACACCATGTTTCATTACTTTCTTTGTAACGCTTGGATACAACAACTCGTCAATATGATCCAAGGCATCAATAAATTCTTTGTAGTGGTTTAGTTTGTTGAGCGAACACGTGAAGAAGCCTGTAAACAGTCTAAGATAAATCAGTACTTTCGTCAACAGATCAGAGAACAACGTAATTTTCGGGATCTCTGAGTACATTTTGTAATAGACCATGAAAAATTGCAGAAATGCTAATGTGATAGTGAGGATCATCAACACTGATGAAGTTGTAAGGTATCTGACTAGCTTTATACTGAAATACCATGACGATTTTTTTCTTCTGGCGTTTGGAGCTATGCCCATAAGCTCCCATAACTTGTAGCATGTTGCTGGGATGATGAAAAAAGGTACTTTATCCATTGGTGAAACGATTGGTTTCACGCGCAAGCAAATACTATGTTAACGTTGACATATTTTGCAACGATTTCTACCTCCTTCAGTCGTCCTTACGAGACGAGAAACTGTTAGCAGCTTTATCTCATTCCCCTTGCAACTGTGACAATACAATTTCCTCGTTAACGATATGACGTTGCATAGCAACTACCATAAAACAAAACGCTACTAACGGTTTCTCATTAATTTAATGCATGTCACAGTGTGGCACAGATCGAATAAAATACCACAAGGAAGATCGGTGAAACAACACCCCAACAGTTAACTCTTTTCTTTGTCATGTCACAGAGTTAGCTCTTGTAAACAAGACCTAATCAATTTTAAGTTTATTTTGTACTTTATTCCACAAGAGCAGAACCGTGAATACATACATTTAACGCTGTTAATTGAAAAGAATATGTGGGTATCATGTTTTCACAGCTGCTAATGTAATTTTCTGTTATTTCCAATGTACTAGCATTGCAGAAAGAACTGCACAAATAAATGTTATGTTCATATTTATTTAAATGTGATCTATTACTATATAGTGAATAGTTTGTTACGGTAAACATTTATAGCTGGACAAATACACAATCTCTGACAATAAAGCCTGTTTAACAGTCCTGGAACATTAAAGTAGATGAAATATGGTTACCTTACTGTCCTTCGAAGGGCTACCAAGCGATCTGCACGGCCGCTACGGTCGGGGGGTTCGAATCCTCCCTCGAGCATGGATGTTTGTGTCGTCTTTAGTATAAGGTAGTTCATAAAGTAGTTTGTAAGTTAGTTTAGTGACTGATGACCCCACAATTAAGTCCCATAAGCTTAACAAACATTTAAACATTTTTTGTCCTTTGAAATAGTCACCTCCCATAACTATTCACCGGTGAGCTCTGCATTACTTGTTATGGAAACTGTGCACGAAGTCTTCCTCTGGGATGGTGTCGGAAAGCGTCGTCACGTTTCGATGGATGTCAGGAATATCTCATATCTCTTTCCTTTCAAAGAAATTTTGAGTCGAGGGAATAGGAAGAAGTCTGTAGAATTGAGGTCCCTTTCTTGCCAGGAACTGTTTGACGACATTGGCTGTGTGTGTACTGGGATCGTACCCTGCGTAGACTTATAATTTCAGAGTCCCTTGCAGGTACAGATAGAAATTGCTTGTGGATGTCTTGACTATCGAAAAACGTGATGAGCATCTTTTTGTTGCTTTATTTTGCGGTTGTGGCCTTTCCTGATGAGGAGATGTCGGGAAACACCATTTCATGCTTTGCCGTTTCGTTTCAGATTCCTACCGGAGACACCAGATTACATCTTCAGTAACAATACAGTTCAAGAAATTGGGTGTCGCATCTGGCGTTTCGACAAAATCGTGTGAAGCCCCTAAACGTAGATGTTCCTGATCGTCAGTAAAGCGAGGTGGCACAAGACGCCATCACGTTTTCCTCTTACCTAACTTCTGGGTACCGATTTGCCGCACAGATTCGCGGTTAATCAGTAGTTCATTGGATATCATGCGCACGGTCTACAAGCGTCGTGCATGTTGGTCTTGGGATAAAGCGCTCTACTGGAAACCGAAGGGTCGTGGGTTCGAAACCCAGTGGGACTCGGATTTTTTTCAGTCTGCGTTTTAACCCTTCCTTCACCTCTCAACGATGTGAGGAGTCGCCAGAAACGACACGTGAGTAGGATACAAATGCGGATTCTGGGTCAAAAATAATCAAATTGATATCAAATTAATTAGAGTAATTGCGTAATTAGAGTAATTGCAATTACATGTACTTAGAGTAATTACATGTACTTAGGGTAATTGTTTATTTATTTATTGTAATTGTTTATTGTTATTGCAATTGCACGTGTCCACTCCTCCACGTCTGGCGTGGAACTGAGCTCACCCCAAGGCATCACATGACTATCTACGTCACCCCCCACCCTACCAGTCACGTGACTACCACCGGCCAATGAGAGCACAGCACGTGACCACCCCTCCACCACCCCCACCCTACCACGTGACCATCCCCAACAGATATTCTGCAGTCATTTAGACACAGAGTGTCAGAGGGACAGCAGCAACATGGAAAGGATGCAATTACGGTAATTACATTTGACTCACGTAGTTGGGAGGTTCCTGGTACAACCACAAATTGGCGGGAAAACCGATTTCTGGTTGTCCTGGTAGGCTTTCGCCCCTCCGATCCGGTGGAGCACCCTCAGACTGCACCTGTTTCTATATATAACAACAAATCAGAGCATTCTGTTCGGTAACATGATAAAAAAGAGCCTTAATTAGAGCTCATATCGCATCCAAAATTAGATGTGCATATAGATGAATCATGTATATGATCATCTGTAATGCCATATGTATGTACTCCCATTACTCTAGTAATTATATCGAATTTTCAATCCATTTCAAGCCATTGAAATCGACTGAAAGCAGTAGTTCCAACCGCTGACAACAGATGGCTCTGATCCCACTTCTCCCCCCACCCAGCGCCTACACAATGAAGCCATGTGTGCAGACGCTGGCCACCCTCCTCTGCAGCTGACCAGTCTCTATTGTGTGCCTCAGTCCGCCGGCCGTAGCCGCTGCGACCGCGGAGACGCGGCACACAGGCCGACTGTCCACCTTCAGCCTCCTGACGATCATGTACTTGCTTACATGCGCTAAAAAAAAAAAACTACCGTAGTGCATTTACGGAGCCCCGCCGCGGCATGCGCGCAATTTTTCCGGTCGACCCCAGCGCGCCGACCGGGCCGCGCCCCGCACCTCGCGAAAGAATTGCCGCGAAGCCCGCGCCGAAAATTATTATTCTTATTATTATTTAACAGCGCCACAGCCCGTCACCCAGCCGCCGGCCGTAGAACGCGGAAGAGCGAGCTGCCGCACCTGCATGTGAAGTCTGCACCGAAAAAATTATTATCTAACCGCGCCACGCCCGTCCTCGGCGACTCGGACACAACGATCCGACCGCCCCGATTATTATTATTATTATTATTACTTTTCCTACGAACGTTATAGCTCCTTGTACTGCCTCTACACCAACGTCCGCGAAGTTTTCTAATTCGCAGTGGAACAGTCCGCCCGCAAGAAAACAATTTGCTGTGTGTCTCCTGGCGAGAAAAGCAGAACTCAGACGGACAATAGCGGCCGGCCGCTCCATTCAAACAACCCCTTGCCGCTGATACCTGCTCAACCGCAGCCTTTCAAAACAACGCGCGCGGCCGACGGGCGGCGGTGAATCACACACGTGCTCTGGCCGAGCGTTACCTGTAAAGGCTAAGCAAATAGTTCCACTCCACACGCGCGAAGAAGAAGAAGCGCTCTGCACTGCACTCTGCGGACAAACCTTAAAAGTTATCAAACGGATATCACTTCTCAAGCAACGACCGAATCATGCTGTTTTTTTTCTTTTACGAACCTCTCTCTCTCTCTCTTTCCTATTCCCCACAAGTAAAACAATCAAGCAGAGAATGCGAGAAATGTGTTTTTAATGTAACTTATATCGCCCTTTCTCGAACCAGTATCATGTAGGGGGAAAAAAACGCGTCAGGCTTATTGCATACGTCATATTCCAATACACACACACGCGACCACATTTATTTATTACGCACTGCATCCAGGTTGCAAAAACAATTCTAACCAGAGCCAACTAACGAAAAGAAATGGTCCGTTTCGGAACTCGACCGCAACCTTAGATCTATAAATGTATCTCTTGTTTAGACGATGCAAGCAACAGCCATCGAACGGAATGTAACTTATATGCCAACCACTCTTTCGATAACAGCAGCAGCAGAAGACGGCTTATTGTTTATACAAAAATTCCAAATAACGAAAATCGGCAATGACATCTAGCACAAAGTCTCTAAATATACATCTGCAAGCACGGTTAACAATCGTCCA
Source organism: Locusta migratoria (assembly GCA_026315105.1). NCBI lineage: Eukaryota > Metazoa > Arthropoda > Insecta > Orthoptera > Acrididae > Locusta > Locusta migratoria. The sequence goes on from CM048745.1 coordinate 338,581,427, forward strand.
GAACGCAGAGCGCTCTCTCCGCAGGCTACATAAAAGAAACATATGCTACGTGTTTAAACAAAAACACCTAAGTTACATCTCCAAATGATCAAACCCTTCTACGCAGACACACCACTCTGACAAGGATAGCTCGCATTGCATTTATTTAATGGAGCTAAGCCATGCCGAAAGTTCCGAAATTTAACACTCTAGCGATCTTGCCCTTAGATCGAGATATAGATGCGCCTTCCGAGAGTTCGGGTACTTTAATTTTACCTCTTGTTTCCTTGCTACAGCAGTACACATCCCATTTAAGGAATCTCTATGTCCTGTTACAATGCCAACTACATTTATCTGTCACCGATATTCTAGCGCCCCAGAAGACATTTAAATCCTGTTGTCCAACGGAGAGTCGAAATAAAGGAAAAATACGTGAAATAATTTACCGATTTCCGACCGTCTACACTTAAACTTTTCGAAATTATTGGCCTAACAACACCCTTATTCGACAATACAGCAACCAAAGAACCGAAGTTACCTGCCCAATGCAACACCGATTTCCAGCTCGACCCGCCCTTTACCCACAAAATTCCTACTCCAAGTTCCTTTCTTGTGCAATCCACTAATCCGAACTAAGATTTATTATTTTAATTACAAATAGATATCTACCACAAACGAAGACGATAACATACACGCCACAACACATGATTCTATATAGGACATGGAGTGCTACATTTTTTTTTTTTTATTACAACTGAGTACATGCAAAGTAATGTTCGCAAACACTTATATCGCAACCAACTCCCGCACACATCGATCATAACCTGCTCTCTAAGGAATGGATGGGAGTCACACACAGTACAAACACGTTTGTCGTGTGTTCCGCTAATTTCGGTCAATACAACGATGCGAGACCAATCCCCCCGCTTGTTTACTGTAGAAGCAAATATTTTTCCCCACACTATCTGTTTAAACCGGGCTTGCACATATGCAGTAGCCTCCTTTGAGAAGCCTTAGTCTTCGCCATATAACCCAGTTTTCGTTTCCCTTCTTCTTCTTGGGACTTGTGGAATTACGTAGACGATATCTACGTCTGTGGATAATAAAGTCCTGGAATGCTGGAATGCTAAAGAAAATATAGCTCCTTGCTCGACTCTACAAGTAATTTACAGTTGAAACTAAAAAAACATAATGTCCGAGAGAGTGGTCAATTTTCGGGTACTCTTAATACCCAAGTAATCAAATCTAAAAGCGTTTGCACAGTACAACGGCGCACTTTGTAAATACCGTATCTTCTCTTTTAGAACACTTAAACAATCTTCTTGCACAATCCTCCATCCTGGTAATATTATCTTCTCGACTCAGCGAAAAAATAAAAGTCCTAACAATCAACTGCCTGGACTCTTTATAAAATCGATATCTTTGCTTACACCAGGGCTCACGATTTTCGACAAATTTATTTTGGTTCTACAATTCGACGCCAACCACGTTAAGCAGTCGTTTCCTCGCCCGCAACCACTTTGATATTGCTCCTTCCATCCGAAAGTCATGCTCGGATACGAACGCCACTCGGTTAAAGTGTTGTCCAAAAATCCAGGAGATAGAAGCCATCTACACGAAGCTGCTGCTGTAGTATAGATGGGAGCGCCTCCATTAAAAAAAGCATCGATTAGCTGCAGTTTATAAGATATATACCCACAGGACATACATATTTCCCCCATGTATTCCAGAAATAGTAACTTCGTCTTGTCTCCAGCGTTTGCAGTATCGAACTTGCTGAATTTACTACACTCACACGCACTCAATTGGCTACAACTAGCGCACTTTAAGTTACCAAACTGTAGGAGTTTTATAAAACACGTTGATTTTCGACGAAAGAATTATGATTTACCGCAGCAGACACATCCGCTACGTAACGTAATGCACACCAGACAACACTAGCATACGATTAAACAGGCGATGCTTCGACGAAAGATCAATGCACCACCAAAGTCGGTTTTCCTTAGAGCATTACCGTGTCGTATATATTTAGGGTAGATCAACACTTTTTACTTACAGTCCGTCCCATATAGCCTACAACACTCTCTGTAAGCGCCAAACATTTCCAACACAGTAACAGAAGTACACCTACAGTCAACACGAACCTACAACAACAAACGAATCTAGTCATTCCAACTCGATTTTTGTCCCAACTAGCATGCTGCAAGCTATGTATGCGTTCGTAACAACCCAGACAGAGATATCCTTACTTCCGTCACTAGCCCAGCAACAACTCTAAACAAGTTACCACAGATGGTGTTATAGCCGTGATCTGTAACAGACAAGATCTCCCAGACACACAGCGTTTTAATAATGTTTCGATCTCTCTCTCTCTCTCTCTCCACCCAATAACTACGTTGGTTGCTTGACCCGTCCCTAACATCCAACCACAATTTTGTTTCCAATGCATAGCCCGGCAGACAATATTTCTGGAACGCTTTCTATCAGCCAATACCCCGAGCATTCGCGCACAAACAACCATCGTATTCCACTGCTTCTAACAAATTATTACTCTCGTTAAACATCTGTAACACAGTGTAAAAAATGATCGACGTACACGCACAGAACAGCTAACAAGAAAAGATCTAGATCAAAGCCAAGTTCTTATAATCCTTACAAGCAGCAACGCAAAATAGTCTACACCATTTCGAACTAATGCAACACCAGATTTTTTTAACGATCTCCAAGAGCAATCCTTTAGAGACTAAACATACGATTAAATGCACCTCCAACGTAGGTAACTAATCCTCTAACTCGATGCTTATCGACCAAAGAACATTAATTTACCACTGCAATCATCTCCAATACGCTACCGAGAGACGTCAATTCGTAAACACAGCTAAAAGAAGATATAAATGCCCCACATCCATGCTACTAAGTATCTATAAGTATTTCCACAATTGCGGATCATATCTGCGTTGCATCGTTTCGCGCGACTAAACAGTTCGAAATAGGTACTTCGCGCAAGCTAGCATGCATACTCACATTCCATGTTATTTCTGGCTGTAGGAGAGTGCGGACCTGTTGACTCATCGTAGACTCCGGTTTGGAGCGTGTGTACGTCCTATACATGTAAACATACCTGTCCACGCTCGCACCTGACCTGGAGAAGTTTTCGGTTTAATTTTTCCCGACCGCACCAGATTCCGAATACAAGAGAGCTATTTTGGCGAAGATACATTTCCTCGCAACTGACACAAGCAATGTTTTTACCGTGCGAGCTGTCGTTATAACTTTTATAAGCAGATACATATACAGCCAGTAGGATAAGCGCAAATTTGCGATGTAGCTCCTACAAAAACGAAACATAGTTTTTTTTAGAAATTCGATAAGAAGAAGATCGAAATTTATACAAGATGAACCAATGTGCAATAAGTCAAACCCCACTCCATGTAGCAATGTACCGAGCAACATCGATTTAAACGAACACTTTGCTTAGCTGTAGAATAGAACAACACAGAATTACACCTCCCTAACAGATACTTTACCGAGGGAGTTACTGCTCTCTGGTAACAAGCAACCTGTTTTCTGGTATCTTCTCCTAAACCCTATAAGACCGAAACTTTCTACTCGAGAAGCTAGACACAGAGTACAAATCGTTCTTTATTATTCTTGTTATGTGTAACTTTAATTTTCTCCGCTGTAACTTTTTTTAACTCGTAGTTTTAGATCCACATCGGCGTCTCCTATTACCGTTCCAGCCAGAAGTTTGAAAGGTAGAGGGAAGGTATGTTCTCGAACTCCATTACGTATCTTCGCTTCCTCCTGCATTCCAAATCCTTTATAGCTCTGCACCTTCGGGCAATGCTTCTAGACGAGAACAATCGGGTATTTTAACTTTTCCCATTATTTCCTGTATAGCAATATGCGTCCCTAAATTGCAGGACACTATTAAACACTACAAAGCATCTGGTGTCCCAGATGTTTGTTATTCGCCCCCCACATGGTGGAGAAACACTTTGCAGATACCGTTTAAAAAACTTAAAGAGTCTTGCACAAGATCAAAAACACTCTCCATCCGGTAATCGTATATTGTAATACCCCTGTTCTCGACCCAAAAACGAAGTAAGTGCTCAAATCGACCTCTATCTCTCTTTTTAGGGTAAATCGGGTCACGGATCACAAATTTCACACCACAACCAGCGGATTATACCCTAGTAAGACTCCAGGACGTTCACCAAATTATGGTTTTGACTGGTATTTCCAGGCGAAGTACTAAATAACCTCCATATAGGCGAGATTCTAGATGCGTTCTTCGGGACTTGTGGTATAGAGAAAGGTGCGTAGAATCGAACCTGGAGGCTTCTACGACCATCCCTTATATATATATTTTGCGGCAGATGTGTGTCTTCGCTATAGCCGGGAGGTCCTCCCAGCTGTTGCGCTTCGGATGTCTAGGACTGGGGACAGTCATTTGCAGAGTTAAAAACGGAAGGAATAACAAGCAATCGTTTGCAATAGTCGTAAACCTAGTGCTCCATACGGAAATTACCACAGGAGTTGGTAACGTGCAGACATAGGGACGCATATTGCTATACAGGAAATAATGGGAAAAGTTAAAATACCCGATTGTTCTCGTCTAGAAGCATTGCCCGAAGGTGCAGAGCTATAAAGGATTTGGAATGCAGGAGGAAGCGAAGATACGTAATGGAGTTCGAGAACATACCTTCCCTCTACCTTTCAAACTTCTGGCTGGAACGGTAATAGGAGACGCCGATGTGGATCTAAAACTACGAGTTAAAAAAAATTACAGCGGAGAAAATTAAAGTTACACATAACAAGAATAATAAAGAACGATTTGTACTCTGTGTCTAGCTTCTCGAGTAGAAAGTTTCGGTCTTATAGGGTTTAGGAGAAGATACCAGAAAACAGGTTGCTTGTTACCAGAGAGCAGTAACTCCCTCGGTAAAGTATCTGTTAGGGAGGTGTAATTCTGTGTTGTTCTATTCTACAGCTAAGCAAAGTGTTCGTTTAAATCGATGTTGCTCGGTACATTGCTACATGGAGTGGGGTTTGACTTATTGCACATTGGTTCATCTTGTATAAATTTCGTTCTTCTTCTTATCGAATTTCTAAAAAAAACTATGTTTCGTTTTTGTAGGAGCTACATCGCAAATTTGCGCTTATCCTACTGGCTGTATATGTATCTGCTTATAAAAGTTATAACGACAGCTCGCACGGTAAAAACATTGCTTGTGTCAGTTGCGAGGAAATGTATCTTCGCCAAAATAGCTCTCTTGTATTCGGAATCTGGTGCGGTCGGGAAAAATTAAACCGAAAACTTCTCCAGGTCAGGTGCGAGCGTGGACAGGTATGTTTACATGTATAGGACGTACACACGCTCCAAACCGGAGTCTACGATGAGTCAACAGGTCCGCACTCTCCTACAGCCAGAAATAACATGGAATGTGAGTATGCATGCTAGCTTGCGCGAAGTACCTATTTCGAACTGTTTAGTCGCGCGAAACGATGCAACGCAGATATGATCCGCAATTGTGGAAATACTTATAGATACTTAGTAGCATGGATGTGGGGCATTTATATCTTCTTTTAGCTGTGTTTACGAATTGACGTCTCTCGGTAGCGTATTGGAGATGATTGCAGTGGTAAATTAATGTTCTTTGGTCGATAAGCATCGAGTTAGAGGATTAGTTACCTACGTTGGAGGTGCATTTAATCGTATGTTTAGTCTCTAAAGGATTGCTCTTGGAGATCGTTAAAAAAATCTGGTGTTGCATTAGTTCGAAATGGTGTAGACTATTTTGCGTTGCTGCTTGTAAGGATTATAAGAACTTGGCTTTGATCTAGATCTTTTCTTGTTAGCTGTTCTGTGCGTGTACGTCGATCATTTTTTACACTGTGTTACAGATGTTTAACGAGAGTAATAATTTGTTAGAAGCAGTGGAATACGATGGTTGTTTGTGCGCGAATGCTCGGGGTATTGGCTGATAGAAAGCGTTCCAGAAATATTGTCTGCCGGGCTATGCATTGGAAACAAAATTGTGGTTGGATGTTAGGGACGGGTCAAGCAACCAACGTAGTTATTGGGTGGAGAGAGAGAGAGAGAGAGAACGAAACATTATTAAAACGCTGTGTGTCTGGGAGATCTTGTCTGTTACAGATCACGGCTATAACACCATCTGTGGTAACTTGTTTAGAGTTGTTGCTGGGCTAGTGACGGAAGTAAGGATATCTCTGTCTGGGTTGTTACGAACGCATACATAGCTTGCAGCATGCTAGTTGGGACAAAAATCGAGTTGGAATGACTAGATTCGTTTGTTGTTGTAGGTTCGTGTTGACTGTAGGTGTACTTCTGTTACTGTGTTGGAAATGTTTGGCGCTTACAGAGAGTGTTGTAGGCTATATGGGACGGACTGTAAGTAAAAAGTGTTGATCTACCCTAAATATATACGACACGGTAATGCTCTAAGGAAAACCGACTTTGGTGGTGCATTGATCTTTCGTCGAAGCATCGCCTGTTTAATCGTATGCTAGTGTTGTCTGGTGTGCATTACGTTACGTAGCGGATGTGTCTGCTGCGGTAAATCATAATTCTTTCGTCGAAAATCAACGTGTTTTATAAAACTCCTACAGTTTGGTAACTTAAAGTGCGCTAGTTGTAGCCAATTGAGTGCGTGTGAGTGTAGTAAATTCAGCAAGTTCGATACTGCAAACGCTGGAGACAAGACGAAGTTACTATTTCTGGAATACATGGGGGAAATATGTATGTCCTGTGGGTATATATCTTATAAACTGCAGCTAATCGATGCTTTTTTTAATGGAGGCGCTCCCATCTATACTACAGCAGCAGCTTCGTGTAGATGGCTTCTATCTCCTGGATTTTTGGACAACACTTTAACCGAGTGGCGTTCGTATCCGAGCATGACTTTCGGATGGAAGGAGCAATATCAAAGTGGTTGCGGGCGAGGAAACGACTGCTTAACGTGGTTGGCGTCGAATTGTAGAACCAAAATAAATTTGTCGAAAATCGTGAGCCCTGGTGTAAGCAAAGATATCGATTTTATAAAGAGTCCAGGCAGTTGATTGTTAGGACTTTTATTTTTTCGCTGAGTCGAGAAGATAATATTACCAGGATGGAGGATTGTGCAAGAAGATTGTTTAAGTGTTCTAAAAGAGAAGATACGGTATTTACAAAGTGCGCCGTTGTACTGTGCAAACGCTTTTAGATTTGATTACTTGGGTATTAAGAGTACCCGAAAATTGACCACTCTCTCGGACATTATGTTTTTTTAGTTTCAACTGTAAATTACTTGTAGAGTCGAGCAAGGAGCTATATTTTCTTTAGCATTCCAGCATTCCAGGACTTTATTATCCACAGACGTAGATATCGTCTACGTAATTCCACAAGTCCCAAGAAGAAGAAGGGAAACGAAAACTGGGTTATATGGCGAAGACTAAGGCTTCTCAAAGGAGGCTACTGCATATGTGCAAGCCCGGTTTAAACAGATAGTGTGGGGAAAAATATTTGCTTCTACAGTAAACAAGCGGGGGGATTGGTCTCGCATCGTTGTATTGACCGAAATTAGCGGAACACACGACAAACGTGTTTGTACTGTGTGTGACTCCCATCCATTCCTTAGAGAGCAGGTTATGATCGATGTGTGCGGGAGTTGGTTGCGATATAAGTGTTTGCGAACATTACTTTGCATGTACTCAGTTGTAATAAAAAAAAAAAAAAATGTAGCACTCCATGTCCTATATAGAATCATGTGTTGTGGCGTGTATGTTATCGTCTTCGTTTGTGGTAGATATCTATTTGTAATTAAAATAATAAATCTTAGTTCGGATTAGTGGATTGCACAAGAAAGGAACTTGGAGTAGGAATTTTGTGGGTAAAGGGCGGGTCGAGCTGGAAATCGGTGTTGCATTGGGCAGGTAACTTCGGTTCTTTGGTTGCTGTATTGTCGAATAAGGGTGTTGTTAGGCCAATAATTTCGAAAAGTTTTAGTGTAGACGGTCGGAAATCGGTAAATTATTTCACGTATTTTTCCTTTATTTCGACTCTCCGTTGGACAACAGGATTTAAATGTCTTCTGGGGCGCTAGAATATCGGTGACAGATAAATGTAGTTGGCATTGTAACAGGACATAGAGATTCCTTAAATGGGATGTGTACTGCTGTAGCAAGGAAACAAGAGGTAAAATTAAAGTACCCGAACTCTCGGAAGGCGCATCTATATCTCGATCTAAGGGCAAGATCGCTAGAGTGTTAAATTTCGGAACTTTCGGCATGGCTTAGCTCCATTAAATAAATGCAATGCGAGCTATCCTTGTCAGAGTGGTGTGTCTGCGTAGAAGGGTTTGATCATTTGGAGATGTAACTTAGGTGTTTTTGTTTAAACACGTAGCATATGTTTCTTTTATGTAGCCTGCGGAGAGAGCGCTCTGCGTTCTGGACGATTGTTAACCGTGCTTGCAGATGTATATTTAGAGACTTTGTGCTAGATGTCATTGCCGATTTTCGTTATTTGGAATTTTTGTATAAACAATAAGCCGTCTTCTGCTGCTGCTGTTATCGAAAGAGTGGTTGGCATATAAGTTACATTCCGTTCGATGGCTGTTGCTTGCATCGTCTAAACAAGAGATACATTTATAGATCTAAGGTTGCGGTCGAGTTCCGAAACGGACCATTTCTTTTCGTTAGTTGGCTCTGGTTAGAATTGTTTTTGCAACCTGGATGCAGTGCGTAATAAATAAATGTGGTCGCGTGTGTGTGTATTGGAATATGACGTATGCAATAAGCCTGACGCGTTTTTTCCCCCCTACATGATACTGGTTCGAGAAAGGGCGATATAAGTTACATTAAAAACACATTTCTCGCATTCTCTGCTTGATTGTTTTACTTGTGGGGAATAGGAAAGAGAGAGAGAGAGAGGTTCGTAAAAGAAAAAAAACAGCATGATTCGGTCGTTGCTTGAGAAGTGATATCCGTTTGATAACTTTTAAGGTTTGTCCGCAGAGTGCAGTGCAGAGCGCTTCTTCTTCTTCGCGCGTGTGGAGTGGAACTATTTGCTTAGCCTTTACAGGTAACGCTCGGCCAGAGCACGTGTGTGATTCACCGCCGCCCGTCGGCCGCGCGCGTTGTTTTGAAAGGCTGCGGTTGAGCAGGTATCAGCGGCAAGGGGTTGTTTGAATGGAGCGGCCGGCCGCTATTGTCCGTCTGAGTTCTGCTTTTCTCGCCAGGAGACACACAGCAAATTGTTTTCTTGCGGGCGGACTGTTCCACTGCGAATTAGAAAACTTCGCGGACGTTGGTGTAGAGGCAGTACAAGGAGCTATAACGTTCGTAGGAAAAATAATAATAATAATAATAATAATCGGGGCGGTCGGATCGTTGTGTCCGAGTCGCCGAGGACGGGCGTGGCGCGGTTAGATAATAATTTTTTCGGTGCAGACTTCACATGCAGGTGCGGCAGCTCGCTCTTCCGCGTTCTACGGCCGGCGGCTGGGTGACGGGCTGTGGCGCTGTTAAATAATAATAAGAATAATAATTTTCGGCGCGGGCTTCGCGGCAATTCTTTCGCGAGGTGCGGGGCGCGGCCCGGTCGGCGCGCTGGGGTCGACCGGAAAAATTGCGCGCATGCCGCGGCGGGGCTCCGTAAATGCACTACGGTAGTTTTTTTTTTAGCGCATGTAAGCAAGTACATGATCGTCAGGAGGCTGAAGGTGGACAGTCGGCCTGTGTGCCGCGTCTCCGCGGTCGCAGCGGCTACGGCCGGCGGACTGAGGCACACAATAGAGACTGGTCAGCTGCAGAGGAGGGTGGCCAGCGTCTGCACACATGGCTTCATTGTGTAGGCGCTGGGTGGGGGGAGAAGTGGGATCAGAGCCATCTGTTGTCAGCGGTTGGAACTACTGCTTTCAGTCGATTTCAATGGCTTGAAATGGATTGAAAATTCGATATAATTACTAGAGTAATGGGAGTACATACATATGGCATTACAGATGATCATATACATGATTCATCTATATGCACATCTAATTTTGGATGCGATATGAGCTCTAATTAAGGCTCTTTTTTATCATGTTACCGAACAGAATGCTCTGATTTGTTGTTATATATAGAAACAGGTGCAGTCTGAGGGTGCTCCACCGGATCGGAGGGGCGAAAGCCTACCAGGACAACCAGAAATCGGTTTTCCCGCCAATTTGTGGTTGTACCAGGAACCTCCCAACTACGTGAGTCAAATGTAATTACCGTAATTGCATCCTTTCCATGTTGCTGCTGTCCCTCTGACACTCTGTGTCTAAATGACTGCAGAATATCTGTTGGGGATGGTCACGTGGTAGGGTGGGGGTGGTGGAGGGGTGGTCACGTGCTGTGCTCTCATTGGCCGGTGGTAGTCACGTGACTGGTAGGGTGGGGGGTGACGTAGATAGTCATGTGATGCCTTGGGGTGAGCTCAGTTCCACGCCAGACGTGGAGGAGTGGACACGTGCAATTGCAATAACAATAAACAATTACAATAAATAAATAAACAATTACCCTAAGTACATGTAATTGCAATTATGCAATTACTCTAAGTACATGTAATTGCATTTACTCTAATTACGCAATTACTCTAATTAATTTGATATCAATTTGATTATTTTTGACCCAGAATCCGCATTTGTATCCTACTCACGTGGTTCGGATTCCACGTTAAGTTGTAGGTCCCCTTTCCCCTGTTTGATAACTGGGTAGGTGATGGACACGCAAGCCGCCGAAGTGGCGTCCAACTGAAAGACTTGCAACAGGAAAATGAGCCACACGAAATTATTATATCTACGATCTGTCGTGATTAATCTCGTCACTTTCCTAATGTTTTCCTCACTGACGGCGGTCGTCGGTCGTCCGCTACGGCTGTTTGCACACACACACACACACCGATTTTGGACGGTCGGCAAAATAGCGGCTGGTATTTTATCGGCGGGGCGCTGTTTGCACACACGCAGCAATTTTACCGTCCAAATGAGCAGCCGCTTCGCTGTCGTGCAAGAGTTAAGTTCATTCCAAACATAAATTAATGAATCCTAAACGACTTTTCACATTATTATAGGACAGGTATTGCTGACATACAAAGAACTTATTAAGTATTGCATCATACATTAGTGTACCATTTACCAAGTGCATTTGTTTTTCTTTGCTCTCCATTTCTTCAAAACCCTCATTCAGTTCGCAGAAAACTTGTTTTTACGTATCTGTAGTTGCGTTCTGTATTCAAATGTGTCCAACGTTTTTTTTCCACAAAACTGGTTGTGCTGCCACTGGCAAAATTAGTATATCATCAGTTATCTATTAGTCACTTCATCCATTGCAAACGTATGCGTATATGAGTGTATGCAGTGGCGGATTTACCGGTAGGCTGAGTAGGCGGAGGCCTAGGGCGGCAGATTTTAGGAGCGGTAAATTTGGGACCAAAATTTTTAAACTGTAAGTGTAATAAGAGAAATTTAATTACTTGTATAAAATGCACATTATTCTGTAAGAAGTAGTAAGGTATACCTTACCCCCACATTATTAGTTATATTTGACTGTGCTTTTATTAGCTCAGATATAAATACAAAAACTATTTCCTGTACAATCGTATCCAAATAGTTGGTTTCTAAAAGCCGGCCGCGGTGGCCGAGAGGACTAAGGCGCTCCAGTCAAGGTCTGCACGGCCACAACGGTCGGGGGTTCGAATCCCCCTCGGGCATGGATATTTGTGCCGTCCTAGTTCGTAAGTAGCTCATAAGTAGTTTGTAAGTTTAGGGACTGATGACCCCGTAGTTAAGTCCCATAGTCTATACAAACATTTGAACATTTGAATTTGGTTTCTGAAAATAGTCTGGGAAGTGACACTTCGATCCCCTAGTTCGCAGTTATACTAATTACGGAAAAGGTGGTATAATAAGAACGATAGTGTACGAAACATTATGATTAGTAACATTGTGAAATAGGGTATCCCAATCTAGAAGTTAGTAGTGGCGGCAAAATTTGAAAAGTCTGCTGGTAGCAAATGTGAAAATCCGTCACTGAATGTATGTATATATGCCTCAAACAGGCAAATGACCACTTCTGTGCGGAAATAGCAAGCTGTCCGATTCTTTGCGGGAATACAGATAAAGCTGCGAGAAAATGGAATAGTGGACATTACGCGATAAGTTGATGATTTGTGCAGGACTGGAAACGTATCTGGATAGCCATTCGCTCAGAGGGCTCCATAATAAAACAAACGGAGTGAAGATCTCAAGAACATCCTAGAATAAATACAAGATCTACCAGAGGGAAAAAAGAGAAAAACACACACAAGAAACAGGGTTAGAATACCAGTCTGGCACAAAGTTCAAATTTCGCCATCGAATTTCATGAAATGCCTTGAAACAGACAAAAATCTGAAATATTTGTAATTTTAACGTATATAGAACTCACTGCCGAATCAACATTTATTATTTTAGTCCTCTATGCGCTACGTCGACTGTAGGGCGAAAGGGCACAGGGAGAACAGTGTAGGGAGAACGGCCAGTAAAAATCGGTGCGCGTGCAAGCTGTCATTTGACGACGTATGGCCGGCACCGGCCAATACCACACAGAAAGAAGGCCGCGGCGATCTCGTGTGACGGCACGCAGTGTAGGCATCGTTCGCCTATCTGATTGGCTGCACGCTACGGCATAGTGGGCCGTGCCCCAGCGGCCACCCAGTTAGCTAAGGCTCCTATAAACCCGAGCTGGACTATCTGCCATTTTTCCCCAAGCTGTAGGAGTTGTCACGTTCCGGACGAAGCTCACGCGTTACCTCACGTGTCATTCAACTCGCTCACACTCGCAAACTACTCACTGTATCAAAGTGAAACTTTCATCAATGTGTTCGTTAAGAACTACATTACATTTTCATTTTAGTTTCATTTATGGCAATAATTTATAAACAGCATATACTGATAGTTTACGACCCTGCACTTTATGACGACGTTACGGAATTTTCGACATGCGAGGAACTTTTTTTTTCTGTTGAAGTTAGGTGAACACATTAAGTGAATGAAATGTTCAAAATACATCAAATTTTCATACTCTCCAAACAGAAACTCTGTGAGAAACGTATAACTTGAGATAATGACAGTTAAATATGACGCACTGCGATCCGCTCGTCCGTCTAGTAGTACCACGTCTAATAATTAGGCACATGTTTTTACTGCATAACATCCATGCTTGAAGATACTAGCACTGACTTCTTTAACCCATTAAGTTTAATAGTTGCACACTACAAAAGTGCTGTGTCTCTGTGTAATTTCAATTTTCCAGTTATATTGAAAGGATATTCTAAATATTTCAATACAGAGTGCTTTATTATGTGAGGAAATGAGAACAAGTCAGTTCGTTAGCTAGTGAAGAGTCTTTGCTATCTGTCATTTTCAAGTATTCCCACATAAAATCCTCATTAGATCAAGTAACTTCCGTTCTGTTACTGCTAGGCTTTAAAATGAAGGAAATGTAACTCCTATTAGGTTTTGGAAACTGAGTAGTAGCTCTGAAACACAATGGACAAGAAGCAAAGACATAAACATTTGTGAGTGACGAAGGAATATCTGCAAATCGAATAATAAATCACTAACTTTACTCTTTTTCATTCTACAACTATGTATTTCCTTAAATAACGCGACAATTAATGAAGTTTTGCGTAGTAACCATGTGGCAAAATACTCCCCTCTTTGCATGTTATCATTTGCCAAAATATCATTTTGATACCTCTAACGGTGTATGAGACGCACTATATTTCATGCTGACCTTATCAACATCGCAAATGAGTTCGCTTCATAAAAATTTTTAGCAATTTGATGGAAAGGTAAAGATGTCCTGCTAAGTTTAAAATAAATTTCAATATGTCAGGAAAATTTCATCCGCAGCAATATATGGTGTAACATGCACCAAACGGAATATCATAGCAGCCCTTATTTTTTTACTGCAAACTTTTCCTAATGTAGCGCAGTCTCTTATTTCGAAGCCAGTATCTTATTAACTATGACTATTAACGAAATGAGGAGCATTTCGTCACAATGCTGACATATAAAGCTTTAAGTAGCGGAAAAATTAAATATTTCTACCAATTAGTTTTTGAGAAATCGTTTGTGAAAGATGGCAAGGCCGGCCGCGGTGGCCGAGGGGATTGAGGTGCTCCAGTCACGGTCTGCACAGCCACTTCGGTAGGGGGTTCGAATCCCCCCTCGGGCATGGATATTTGTGCCGTCCTTAGGATTAGCTAGTTCATAAGTAGTTTTTAAGTTTAGGGACTGATGACCCGTAGTTAAGGCCCATAGACTTTACAAACATTTGAACATTTTTAAATATGGCAGGGCATGCGCCTCTACGCTGTTAGTGCAGCGGGAGCCATTGGTGTTGGGGAAAACATGGCGGACGATTCTTTTGTGTCTCGTTTCCGCCGGTTGTCGTGGGTGTCGGTGGCCGAGTAAAGAGAGACCGACACAGGAATAAAGGATGCATGCGTGCGCAGGTACAGAGGTGACCAGCCAGTGGGACAGCAGAAATTGGAAACACTAGAGTAAATTAGAACGAGATATATATTTCATAGAGACTTAGTAGTTACAGTAACTTTTACATAGTTCTTGACTGCAGAATGCTGATACATAGATTAGATAGAGGCCTGCCTACTGATGATTCCTAGTGCCTATCCCATAGCCAAGTCTTAACTGCTGCCTATCTGATTCCCAAGTGTTCGATGCAGCAGTCGTGACCACGAGCGGAGTTGCAGCAGAGGGCGCTCATGGCTGACGTCATAAGAACGCCGCACCGTGCGTGCATGGCGGCGCGCGGCTAAGTACGTGGCGCGCACTTCATACTTGTGCGTCACCACAAGTAACGCCCACGCCCAGGCCCTCCTCCCAGTGCCGTCGCCGTGGCCCTCAGCCTTACGCCACGACGGCGCGGCCATTTGGGGGGAAGCCTCACTGCTTCGATGCCACAACGAGTCTCCACTTTTCAGTACCAAAGGTAAACATATAGGCTATTTGTACTTGGTCATAATGTTATGGCTGATTATTGCATTAAGTAAATGAATACGGCTTATTGAAAACAAAATATTATACAAGCGAGGTGACACTACCTTTTATTAGTTTTTGTTTGCTGAGTTCTTGATCTCTTAATTTTTTGCTAGGCTCAAGAACTTTGCTTATGCAGTATAATTACTACAGCCCATTATTACAAGTAGATGCAAAACTGTCAGCGTACCTGAAACCGAGACTGCAAATATACCTATATATCCAGTGACGTGCGACAGTTTTTTAGACGTGCATGTCACGATGCCTTCACCACTAACACTTAACAAAGCTCTTATCGCACAAGGATGCACTAACCTTAATTACATAATTGTTGTTAGAATCGTTGACAGCAGCTTTCAAGATTGTCTATGTCACAGTGGGCGTCGATACTTACTCATTCATACGAATTCCCGTGTAACTTCGAATTACTTATTATTGAACAAACTGTCTAGCCAGCGTTGATATAGATACAATATTTGATCAAAACTTTTCGGACACCTGGCTGAAAATGACTTACAAGTTCGTGGCGTCATACACCGGAAATGCTGGAATTCAGTATGGTGTTAGCCCAGCCTTAGGCTTGATGACATCTTCCACTCCCACAGGTCTACGTTCAATCATGTGGTGGAAAGTTTCTTGGGGAATGGCAGACCATTCTTCAGGGAGAGCTGCATTGAGGAGAGGTATTGATGTAGGTTGGTGAGGCTCGTCACGAGGTCGACGTTCCAAAACATCCTAAAGACGTTCTATAGGAGTCAAGTCATGACTCTGTGCAGGCCAGTCCATTACAGCGATGTTATTTTTATTTAACCACTCCACCACAGGACGTGCATTACGAACAGGTGCTCGATCACGTTGAAAGATGCCATCGCCATTCCCGAATTGCTCTTCAACAGTAGGAAGCAAGAAGGTGCTTAAAACATCAATGTAGGCCTGTTCTCTGATAATGCCACGAGAAACAACAAGGGGTGCAAGCTCCCTCCATGGAAAACACGACCACAACTTAACACCACCGCATCCGAATTTTACTGTTGGCACTACACAAACTGGCAGATGACGTTCACTGGGCATTCGCCATACCCATACCCTGCTATCGGATCGCCACATTGCATAACATGATTCGTCACTCCACACAACGTTTCTCCACTGGTCAATTGTTCAATGTTTACGCTCCTTGCACCAAGCGAGGCATCGTTTGGCATTGACCTACTTGATGCGTAGCTTATACGCAGCCGCTCGACCATGAAATTCAAGTTTTGTCACCTCCCGCCTAGCTGTCATAGTACTTGGTGTGGATCTTAATGCAGTTTGGGATTCCTGAGTGATAATCTGGATAGATGCCTGCCTATTGCACTGTACGACCATCTTCAACAGACGAGGTCACCCTGTATACTTCCGTGCTGGGCGTGTCCCTTCACGTTTCCACATTACTATCACACCAGGAACAGTGGAGGTAAGGATGTTTAGGAGTGTGTAAATGTCGCGTACAAACTTCTGACACAAATGACACCCAATCACCTGACCACGTTCGAAACCCGTGAGCGCCCCATTCTGCTGTCTCGCGATGTCTAATGACTACTGAAGTCGCTGATACGGAGTACCTGGCAGTATGTGGCAGCACAATGCACCTAACATGTTAAACGTATATTTTTGGGGCTGTCCGGATACTTTTGATCACCTAGTGTAGGTATAATCTATTACCATTTTACTAGGATTTTAAAATTTTGTCTCATACATTTAGTTGTAACCGAGATACCAGACTGAACATAGCAAGTGTTTCACAACGCGTACTCTATTAATCTGTCCCTTCAAAACAGAAGCAACTGATTTTGATTGAAGTCTCTGTCAGAGTATGATTTCAGCCACTACTGAATGCACAAGGAGCTCTCACATCGTCCAGCAGCTAAAAACAGGGAAGACGGAGGTAACTTGGTTGATACTGGTCGTCTTCTGAAGATCAGAACACGGCCACTTCACTCTCTTGGAGTCCAGACATGAAACAGAGCAAGTAACTTCAGCCTTGTCACGGAGCAGACACCCTCGTGCCGCTTGCCTATCTCTGAGTGGCCACCAGCCTATTCAAACGGAAACCACCTTCTTCTCCTATCTTTTCTTCAACAATTCTTAAATTGGCAGACACCCATACACTACATCTCGGACGACCCTTAGGCCTATTCACAAGGGGATATGCAAATCGCATCTCCAGCTACATTATAACCAGGACCCGGGGAGACTGTATGACTTCAGTACCCTATCACATTCACATAGGCACGACTTGAGTCCCCCTTACTGCCAAGTCGCTTGCAGTGTGAAATAAAATTAAATCAATTTCATTGGCTGAGGACGACGCAGTTTATATAACAAAACCATTGTTTCTTGCAGTAGTTTTCATCTACGTTTGAGAACTTAGGCATTCTGTTACTTTATTTCTTGGTGGAGATTGTGATGTAAAGAAATCAAACCCTTAAACGAAAGCTGTAGTAGCTGTGATTATTTTTAAGACACCGCTATAATGTTTGTTGAACTAATAATTTGCGCGTATTTGAGTGAATGCACAGTCGCTTACATCAGCTTTCTTATTAGAGCCATCGCGAAGGTTAGCTAAATGGAAATACTAGCATTTTGCAACACTAGCAAATCTAAATGGATATAAGAAATGAAATGTTCAAATGTTTGTAAGTCTATCGAACCAAACTGCGTGGTCATCAGTCCGTAGCAGCCGGCCGCGGTGGCCGAGAGGACTGAAGCGCTCCAGTCACGGTCTGCACGGCCACTACGGTCGGGGGTTCGAATCCCCCCTCTGGCATGGATATTTGTGCCGTCCTTAGTATAAAGTAGTTTGTAAGTTTAGGGACTGATGACCCCGTAGTTAAGTCCCATAAGCTTAACAAACATTTGAACATTTAGTCCGTAGCTTACAAACTACTTAAACCTAGGTAAACTAATCTAAGGACAATACACACACACACACACACACACACACACACACACACACACACCAGGGAGGACTCGAACCTCCACGGCGAGTAACCGCGCGCTCCGCAGCGAGACGCTTTAGACCGCTCGGCTACTCCACCGCGGCACATAAGAAATGAAAGTAATATCTTTATGTTGTCTTATAACTACACACTGCAATTTTTACTTTGAGAATGCTAGTTTTCTGATTAAACAGAGTGAGGAATTTAAAAATGGTTTTCGGAATATTTGGAAAAATACAAATCGGATTTAAAAATGTTCTATACTGTAAACTACACAACACAAGATGTCAGAAGAGATACTTTCAGAATTCTGGCACATACAACACGTAATTATATGGGATAACTGTCGTGGGGTTTCTTAAAATGCTCTACACCACTGGGTTCCAATATTTTTTGTAATGGGAGCCACAGTCGTTCTTGGAAAATTTTCATCTTGCATCTACTATACAAATGACCAGAATCGCTTTCGTTTTTCTACCAAATTTCGAAACAGTTTCATTGCGGAAACTATTGCAAGCATTTCGTATTGAAGTCCTCGATAAATTTCGAGCTTTGAATGCTACTGAACGACGAAATACATTTAAGACGGTGATTGGTTGGCAGCAGCGTATCAGTAGGTTCTTACGTTTGCTACCCTGGCAAGCGATTGGTATGAAAATTCTTGTGCCTGATTGGAAGACAACAGCCAGTCAGTAACTAGCATGCAGGGGGATGGGGTTTCCTACTGCGAACGGTCAGACTGTGCGTCAGTTCTACTGTGGCCGCTGTTTATACTGCAGAACTCGGGTCAAGTGGAGCCACTGGCTGGCGCACACACACGGCCCACTGGGCAGGGATTGCTGGCAGCCACGTAGAAGGTAACTTTTAGCCATCCTACATATTCATGTTTTTAGGTCGTTTCATTATTTCGATGGCTTCTCTTATTTTGCGTTGTTGCTTCTACGGTTTGCAGGCAAGCACGGGAGGTTCAATAGTACAGCCGCATTCCTTCTGGTGTTCTGCCATAGCCGACTTGTTAACTTGTCCCAATGGTATGTTCCGAAATGCGAATGCTGATGGGTCTCCCTGTTTCACGAACATAAGTTTCGCCACGTTCACATTGGCGTTCGTATACGCTTTAAGTGTGGAGGGAATTTATGGGATCCTTCGTGGGCCTCAACAGATCACGGATCTTGCGTCCGTTCTCGCAAATCGGTTTTATTCCTCCTCGGATAAGGACCTTGCCTATATATTCGCTGACGCCTCTCACATAAGATAGACGAGCTATAGGAAGAGTTTCTTTTGAATCATTGCCTATCTTGTCTTCCTTGTACCTCGTACCTTGTTGCATGGCCCTGTTGCTGTTCAAATGTTTGTTAAGTCTATGGGACTTAACTACGGTGTCATCAGTCCCTAAACTTACAAACTATTTATCAACTACAACTACCTTATACTAAGGACGGCACAAATATCCATGCCCGAGGGGGGATTCGAACCCCCAACCGTAGTGGCCGTGCAGACCGTGACTGGAGCGCCTCAGTCCCCTTGGCCACCGACCCTGTTGCTGTATCCATTCGTGTGGAATATTGTCTTAAGGTGACTCAGTTTTGTTGTATAACTGTAGAGACAGGAAAATTTCGCGTTAACGATAACGCGAAAAATAACGCGAAATCGGCGGTTTTTGGCGACAAGTCGCGAAATTGGCTGTTTTTTTTTAACAAACTGGCGCGAAATTTTGCTGTTTTTGACTAACTGGCGTAAAATGTTGCTTTTTCTTAATTACAATATAGAAAATGTTCGTAAATCAAAGGGTAGCCGTTTAATAATATTGGTAGCTAATACTAATTTTACGTTAAAATTGGTTCTTGACTTTGACATTCGCATATAATTTGAAAATGACTGTACAATTATCACTCAAACAACTTCAGGTGTCTGATGAAAGGCCAATGGGAAGAATATAGACTTTCCAATAGCAACAGATTTGCTTCCTAAACAATGGATCCTGCGGGAGTGAGTCGTAACTAAGTTTTTTTGATCTGATGAGAATGGTCGATACCGGGTCGTATGTTCGATATGTATCGCTTTGGCCCGAGCATTCGATCTTTGACTCTTTGTGCAAAGAATGCCGCTGCAATGTATTAGACTCACCCCGTTTACATGTGCTCCCAAAACCGGATTTCGTAAACCGATTTCCCAATTCCGCTTTTGGTTGGTCATGTAAACACTCCAAAATCGATTCTGGAAATCCGCTTCTCTAAAGCGGTTGTTCAGTTCCACAATCGATTTTCGTGCCCATGTAAACGCAACGATTTTGAAGCGTTCTTGGCTTGTCAGATTGGGTTTTCTTGTTAAGAATTTTCGGCACATTTGGAAAGAGTGATATTGTCTAATGTGAAATAAATGTATTAATATTAGAGTGAACATAAATCTGTGTATTTAAATAAAGAAAAATAGCGATTGTGCAGCCTAAATAAGGAACTGAATAAGCTGTTTTCCAGCCGCCATGTTAAGTGAGCTAGGAAATCCGATTCAGGCTGTGTCATGTAAACACGACAGCGAAAAACGGTTTACGAAAATCGGTTTTCGTCTGCCGGAAGATGTGTTGCATGTAAACGTAGTGACTATTCGTTCAATATCGTCCACTTTGTCTTGAGGTTTGCGATTGATTGCTGTTATTTGGGTAAAGGTTTCATATACGTAGGCAGAATTTCTCAGTACTTAATTACCACATACCTTACTTTAAAATACGCGTTTTGCAAATGTCTATTAAGCGCCGTTACATTTAGGCTGCCAGCTTTTGTAATATTGAAGTATGAATGAAAAATCCACCAAATACGGCACATTTGCTTCCGATCGCCTGAATTGGAGGGTGCGCAACGCGATGTTCATTTGTTGTAGACCACGTGATTATGTGGCTAGCGAATCACAGCACAAAGAAGAGTATAGTCGTCGGCCAATGGTAACCAAACCTCGCCGCCGCGCAACATGCAAATAAGAATTTTTGATGCGGTAATGTTTTTATATACGAAACCGCACAATGGTTACAGGATGTGAAAATTAACGTCTTAACATGAATTTTCAATTATTTCATTTTCGAAATCCCTTGATTACACTTTCAGGCAGATGATAAAATAAATAAAACAAGCTTTACCTGCTCTATGGTTGACAGGTTCTTGTATGTTCTTTTCTCAAACTAGTTAAGTGTGCCAGTAATTCTTTTCTTTTGAGTTCCATGAAAACATTTCTTTGTAAAATATATAAATAATTTTTGTATGTGTAATAAATATAATGTATTGGAGAGGTGTCTTTTCATTCAACATAGACCTAGTACTGAAAAAGATTAAAATAGTTTTCAAAAAATGAACAAACTTGAAACAGTTTGAGAAAATTTATCAGTCCAAGAATTTAAACAAATTGGATTTTTCATAAATATGGTATCGAAAGTATCTTTTCATTATAAAAGCAGTAAACGATGAAAAAAATGCATTTACAACATTTTTGTCTAAAAGTTTAAATAAATCACAAGTTTAATGGCTGATAAATATGTGATTGAGATGTATATATTTTTAATTTCAACATAGAACTGAAAAATAGTGAAATAAGGCAATACTAAAGGATGAAACTGACAAATATGCACTGAAAAAATAACACCGAAAAATAACACCGCTAATGGCAGAAAATAACACCGAAATCGGCCTTAAAATAAAACGAAATTTTCCTGTCCCTATGTATAAGTTGTCAGCGTCGCTAATCCTGAGAGCTCGTGCTGTCAGTGTACGTAATGCAGCGTTCTTTTACGTTTGTTTGAATTTGATATGCTTTTTCCATTGCTTCTGCAACAGTCTTCTGACCCGTATATGCACCAAAAGAGACCACTTCCGTCTGTTGTTAAATTATTTGGTATAAATCTATAAATTTTATCAACTCTTTGAATTTAAGCCACATGTGGTGTCCACTTACATTTCAAATGTTGTAGTGAATGCTATCTATTTTTCTGATATGTAATTTTTTGTCTTTTTGGAGAATTTGGATATTCATTCTCGCGACGACATTCCTGTCTTCATTAATTCCTGTATCCAATTTCATGCTCGTTATGAACACAGGGTTATTTGTTGTAAGATGTCAAGTGGTTTTGACATCCATTTACTATTCTAGTAGGCTCAAGAACTATTTTCTAGAAATAACTCTCTGAGAACGTGTTGAGCACAAATTCGGACGATATATATTATGCATACCTCCGTATTTCAACATATACATTTTTTTTACCAAGAGATCAATGGTAAATTGAAATCACTGCCTGCTGTTACACAGCCCGATAAATGCTTGATTTAGACAAGTTTTCTTATAATCTTTCTGTGATTGAATAGTTTGTTGGGAGACCAGAAAAAAAGTTATTAAAATGTCCAAATATTTGTAAAGCTTATGGGACTTAACTGTGGGGTCATCAGTCTCTAAACTTACAAACTACTTATGAACTACCTTATACTAAAGACAGCACAAACATCCATGCCCGAGGGGAGGATTCGAACCCCCGACGAGGAACGCCCTCGTGCATCGCAGCATAGCGCGCCAATGCGCTCGGCCTCTCCGCCGCGGTAACCAGATATTAACTTAACACTATTCTCAGGTATGATCTCTTCTACCCACACTAGCTAATCTGAAATTTCACATATGGTACATGATAGACTATAGACTATGACGACATACACGCCAACAGAAAATTTATTAACTCTGTCCTTTCCGAACACCATTAAATCTTGGCAAAAAATTTACCTGAAATTATCTGTGGTTTCAGCCATTTTTCCCTACCTAAAATGATTTCTGCTCCAATGCTTTCTAATAACGCATTGAGTTATGGTACTATTTCAGCACCACTACAATTTACAACTGTTACGTCGATAGTTCCTAGATCTATGTTTGTCCTGCACCCTCTGACGCACATTTTTTTTCCCTTAGATTTACAATTTTTAAATTTTTTAAAAACTTTTTTACCCGCGATTTCCCGTCAGAAAGGACACAGTACGTTGTAGGGACGGAAAGTCATCGAGTAAAACATAAGTGATATCTAGCGTTCCCCAGGGAAGTGTTATAGGGACCCTACCGTCCAGTTCACTCCAGACAGCTTCTACTACCCATGTGGCTGCATCCTGTGTACAGTGAACTCCTGACCTATTCAGCGGAACCTGTAGTCACCACCGCATGGCGCAAGTCGAGAAATCTGCAGCATAAACGGTCACAGAAACGTCTGAGCCTCTGATTCAGACCCTCCAATCCCTCCTCTCGACTATGCTGCAGATGGTCATATCTGAATTCATCTCGCGGGCGACAACGTTTACCACTTACAACAACTGCGGAAAGCCAGAGAGAGTCTATGATCCGAAGCGACATACTTCACTGGTGATATGAGCTGGCACCTGCAGTTGGGTGCACCACAAGCTCTTCATGTCATCCAGAAGAACCCTTCCATAACTGTAAAAACGAAGAACCCTTCCATAACTGTAAAAACTCCCTAGGTGAGCACACAGAATGCAAATTGATTTTCTTCCCTCCGTGGCCGCCATGTCCCTGAGGTTGCACACTAAGTGCCTGATATTGGAGTTTCCAACTACAACTAACCCCACGCTTTACAACTACCCGTAATTTGCAAGTTCAAACATGATAAGCGAACTGCATCTGGCTCGACAACAGGTAGCGCTTGAAACCTGTTCACTCGAGCCGGAAAAGCCACCCATTCGCTCCCCTGGGACGTCTCACTGCCTGCCACATCCCGAGGCCACCTCCCACTGAAACAGAGGTAAGGGTACTCCTTGATGCCAGCAATAACTGAATTAGTTGCAGAGCGATGAGAGGAGTCGTGGGTCGTGCAGGATGTCCGTTGGATCACCTCGTCCAGCCCAGAGTAATGCTGCTCCCTTCATCCAAACACGGTTAGACCCTATTCTTTTCTAGACAATAAAAAGCGCACAGTAAAATCAAAATATGTCGCTTCTAGTCAGAAGCCGGTTACACGTACAAAATGAAGAGGTGAGCTCCGCTTTCTGTACGTACACGGTGGTCACTTAGCGACTGTGCCTCGAGAATCACTCGGCAAACATGTGGAATACATCTGTCCGGCGCTGTAATTCCACACGTTCTTGGTTCAGGCTTGAGGTTGCTGACTCCTAAATACTTAGACGACCTCTCCTCTGCCAAGAATTGAACACACACTTCCAGAGTGTGGCGACAAACTGCTCTGAGAGTCGCTACATATTTATTTGTCTGGAATTAAATTCTACAACTCCACATTTGAGAGAAGTGAACAGTTGCGATTCCAGACTTTCATTTAAACATTTTTCCTGAATAAATATTACAACGTAGGCACAAGTATTACTGGTAAGTTGTTTTCACCAAGTCGTAATAATCTGCATTACACTCAAGTTTTACCAATCGGTCTGTTCTTACCTGGGCAGTGTCTGTTGTCTTTATTCCAAAAGGCGCTTTTTTCTTTCCTTTCAGCAAGCGCATTACAGCTTCTGTTGTTTGCCGCAGAAATCCAAATATTATAGTTGATAGATGAACGTTA
The DNA here is from genome assembly GCA_026315105.1 of Locusta migratoria. Classification (NCBI taxonomy): domain Eukaryota; kingdom Metazoa; phylum Arthropoda; class Insecta; order Orthoptera; family Acrididae; genus Locusta; species Locusta migratoria. The sequence goes on from CM048745.1 coordinate 338,605,996, forward strand.
CCCATTTTTTTTTCCTATATTGTAATAAATACTGGGAGGGGAAGACAACCAAATATCTGTATGGGAGTGTGGAGGGGTGAGGGTCATCTTTTAGATTTGGAACAGCAAAGATCCAGTGGCCCCGGAGATCATTTTGGTCAACTCTTGTCGTAAGCTCTAGCAATGTCTGGCAATGATAAATACAATCATAAATGACAGACTTTGATATCGTCAAATTGGGATCAACTGCCACTGTAGTGCGACGCTGCAGCAAACCTGTGCAGCATGGGACGTATTAGTGCTTCTTGTCCCAATGAGCGTAAACGTTTTATTTTTTAGCACCTAAAAGAATTTCTAACTTGTGTTGCTGTAATGCAATAGGAGTGATCCAGAAAATTACAGGCCTATATCACTGACGTCGGTTTGCAGTAGGATTTTAGAACATGTACTTTCCTCAAACATTATGAACTATTTCATATATAATGACCTATTGTCAACACGGATTCAGAAAGTATCGTTCTTGTGAAACACAGCAAGTTCTTTACTCTCATGTAGTGATGAGTGCTATTGACGAGTGATCTCAAATCGATTCCATATGCCTAGATTTCCGGAAGGCTTTTGACACTATTCCTCACAAGCGGCTTCTAATAAAATTGCGTACTTATGGAATATAAAGGACACAGTACGATCTAATTGACGGAAAGTCATCGAGTAAAACAGAAGTGATATCTGGCGTTCCTCAGGGAATTGTAATAGCTCTCTTAGACCGTTCGCGGATGCTGTTGTCATTTCTGGTTACCTAAAGTCACCAGAAGATCAAAAGCAATTACAAAATTATTTAGATAAAATATCTGCATGGTGCGAAAATGACAATTGACCCTGAATAATGAAACTTGTGAAGTCCTCCAAATGATCGCTAAAGGAAATCCGTTTAACTTCATTTACACGACGAATTACTACAATTAAAGGCCATAAAATCAACTAAATATCTAGGCGTAACAAGTACAAACAAATTAAATGGAAACAACAGATAGAAAATACTGCAGGGAAGACAAACCAAAGGCTACATTGGTAGAACACTTACAAGATGCAACAGTTCTAGTAAAGGAACTGCCTTTACTATAATTGTGCGTAGTGCGTCCTATTTTGGGAAATTTGCTGCGCATTGTGGGTCTTCCCCCCCCCCCCTTCCACAAGTGGAACTGAAGGAGGATTTAGAGGAAGTTCAGAGAAGATTTTCGAAACATTCACTTGCGAATGCAGACATATTTTGTTAGCGTCCACCTACATAGTAAGAAATTATAATCACAATAAAATAAGAGAAATCAGATAGAAAACGCAGAATTAGAGAATGGAACGGTATAGAAATATTATAAATGCGATTCGATAAACCCACTGCCGTGCACTTCAACGTGATTTGCAGAGTACTTATGTAGTTTTAGATCTAAAACCTCTTAATACAATTTCACGGTATCTCATTTCTGAAGTAGTAATTCCCGCAAAATTTCCTTTGGACTTTCGCTTATAGACATTTTGAAATTCCCACTGAGAGGCCGCGGTGGATTAGCCGTGCGCACTGAGGCGCCGTGCTGCGGTGCGCGCGGACGTCCGTCGTCGGGGGTTCGAGTCCCCTCTCTGACATGGGTAAGAGTGTTGTCCTTAGGTTAGTTTACCTTAGTTTAAGTACTTTGTAAGCCTAGGAACTAATAACCAAGCGGTTAAGTCCTATAGATTTACAAACATTTGAACATTCCGAACCCACCGAGAGCCAGTGTGTTTTTCCTGTTGTAGGTGATCTTTTGTCCTAGATTTACGGGTATTTTGAGTAGGGTGTGGAGTTACTTGCTTTTCGTTCTGCAGTCTCATTCACTACAACTATTTCATCCTGAAAGGATAGGCAATCCACTTGGATCCTGTCGACCTTTTAGACACCAAAGTCCGTTTTTGGTGCGCTCGTTATGTTTTTGATTGCTTTTCCTGTGTTATCACTTGGTCCAGCGCTTCGTTGAAAATGATTGGTAACAATCGAGTCACGAAGCCACCAACTCTTTACATATCGCTCATATGAATCTTGTCCTTACCTTTTTGCCTTTCAGCGTGTCCGCTATCAGTATTCGTGAATTCTGTAAGAAAATCTGTGTTGAGCTCTTAAATTAGTGAAGCCTTCTACGTAATTTTCGAAGGTTCTGATTTCCTGCAATAATTCTGTTATATGGGTGTGAACTCACATTTTATTGTTACATCTATCGATGTTAAATAATTATAGTCTACACAAGTTGTTCATGTTTACAACCATGTATTTTCCAATTTCTTCCATACACAGACAAACTAACATGATACATTTACTACTGACTCAAAATTTACGCCATAAAAAATTAATAAATTGACTTTATCTGCTTTGCCAAAGCGCCATACATATCTTTTAAGTACTCTAGTTTCTTTGGATTAATTATTGGAAAGATTTCATTTAACGATTTACAAATTCAAGTATTCAAATGTTTGTAATTTTAACGCACCAAACTGCCGAGGTCATCACTTCATAGACTTACAAAATACTGTAAATTATGCTAAGAACACCCCCCCCCCCACACACACACACACGAGGGAGGACTCGAATCTCCAACGGCTAATTGCCGTGTAATCCGTTACATGCCGCCGTTGACTACGTGGCCATCCAGCGCAAGGATTTACTATTTATGTTTATATTCCAAAAAGAACTGTTATTACAAGTCAACAAAATAGTTGAATTTTAATGTTGAGTTACAATCGTCAATATATGTCACCAAACAATTTCTCGTTAATTGCAGGTTACAATTATTTTGCACTAACATGTTTTAGAAAACTTCACACATTCTACAGAATTACATTGTAAACTAAAGTTTATATATAATAGTTTCATTTTATCAAAAAGTACGAGAAGAGTGTTTTTACAGAAATTTCTGTAACCTTTTGGTCAGTAGCAGATTCTATTCAGATAACAAGGGAAAGCTGAAAGGTGGAAAGAGTACATAGTGAAGCTCTACAAGGGAAATTAACATAGAGACAATGTTGTAGGAAGGGAAGAGGAAGTAGATGAAGATGAAATAGGAGATAGTATACTGAGAGATAAATTTGACAGAGCCCTGAAAGATATAGATTGGAACAAGGCCCCAGGAGTAGATGACATTCCCTCAGAGCTACTAAAGTCTCTGGGAGAGTCAGCCATGACAAAATTGTTTCACCTGGTCTGTAAGATGTATGAGACAGGCGAAATACCCTCAGACTTTAAGAAGAATGTAATAATCCCCATTCGAAAGAAATCAGGCGCAGACAGGTGTGAAAATTACAGAACCATCAGTTTGATAAGTCATGGTTGCAAAATTTTAACACGAATTATCTACAGGAGAATGGAAAAGCTGATAGAAGCTGACCTTGGTGAAGATTGGATTCAGGAGGAACGTGAGAACACCGGAGGCAATACTCACTTTACGACTTATCTCAGAAGGTAAATTAAGGAAAGGCAAACCTACATTTTTGGCTTTTGCAGATTTGAAGAAAGCTTTTAACAATGTTGATTGGAATACACTCTTTCAAATTCTGAAGTCAGCAGGGGTAAAATACAGGGAAAGAAGAGATATTTACTACTTGAACAAAAGCCAGACCGCAGTTATTACACTCGAAGGGCATGAAAGGGAAGCATTAGTTGGGAAGGGAATAAGACATCTCCGATGTTATTCAATTTGTACATCGAGCAGGCAGTAAAGGAAAGCAAGAAAAAATTTCGAATAGGGATTAAATTTCAGGGTGAAGAAATAAAAACATTGAGTTTTGCTGATGGCATTGTAATACTGTCAGAGACAGCAAAGTACCTGGAAGAGCAGCTGTATGGAATGGACGTGTGTTGAAGAGAGCGTATAAAATGAACATTAACAAGAGCAAAACAATGATTATGGAATGTGGTCTTAGAAAATAAGGCGATGCTGAAGGAATTAGATTAGGTAACGAAACAATGACGGTGGTAGATGAGTATTGTTACTTGGGTAGAAAAAATGTTTGCATTGTCTATGGCACTTAACTACGGGATCATCAGTCCCTAGCCGGCCGCGGTGGCCGACGGGACTTAGGCGCTCCAGTCACGGTCTGCACGGTCACTACGGTCGGGGGTTCGAATCCCCCATCGGGCATGGATATTTGTGCCGTCCTAGTTCGTAAGTAGTTCATAAGTAGTTTGTAAGTTTAGGGACTGATGACCCCGTAGTTAAGTCCCATAAGCTTAACAAACATTTGAATATTTAAATCAGTCCCTAAACTTACAAACTACTTATGAACTACTTACGAACTAGGACGGCACAAATATCCATGCCCGAGGGGGGGTTCGAACCCCCGACCGTAGTGGCCGTGCAGACCGTGACTGGAGCGCCTTAGTCCCCTCGGCCACCGCGGCCGGCTACTTGGGTAGTAAAATAACATATGACGGTCGCAGAACAGAGAATATAAAATGCAGAATGGCAATGGGAAGAAAAGCATTTTTGAGAAAGAGAAATTTGTTAACATCGAATATTAAAGTGTAAGGAAGTCTTTTCTGAAGGCATTTGTGTGCAGTGGTGCCTTGTAGGGGAGTGAAACATGGACGATAAACAGTACGGACATCAAGAGCATAGAGGCTTTTGAAATGTGGTGCTACAGAAGAATGCTGACGATTAGGTGGGTGGATCACGGAACTAATAAAGAGGTACTGAACAGAACTGATGATGAAAGGAATTTTTGGCATACCTTGACTAAAAGAAGGGATCGTTTGGTAGGACACATTCTTAGACGTCGAGGAATCGTAAATTTAGCATTGGAGGGAAGTGTGTGGGGTAAAAATCGCAGAGGGAGACCAAGAGACGTATATAGTAAGCAGATTCGAACGGATGTAGGTTGCCGTTCTTATGAGGAGATGAAGAGGCTTGCTCAGGAAAGAGTAGGATGGAGCGCTGTATCAAACCAGTCTCTGGACTGAGGACCATAACAACAACATTATCCGGTAACCTTCCAGAAATGATTTATTGTCATTGCCAGCGTTATAATAAATTCATAATGCAATTTTATCAATTTACTTTGATGCGTCCCTTCAAGTCACCAAAAACTTACTTTTCTGTACTTTCGCAAAATGGGGAAGGTAAATGCTTTCCTTTGCAAAGGATACGTACAGTTCACCACGCACTGTTTCTGTACTCTCTCCGTAATGAGAACAACATAGTGCAGTTTAACACTATGCAGTTTATTCAGCCCTACACAATGTTACTGACGTCCATTTTGGTGCGTTTTTACTATTTTTAACAGCGACACATAACGTGTCGGTTGTAGTAAGATCCAAGTATTCGTCCACACATACTTTTGACAATGACAAATATCTTGATGGCGTATTTATACATTCATTGAATTTGCAGTTGTACATACATGTTAAAGGTATTATTGATCGTTAGTATTTTTTTAAAATTCCGATTCAGTTAAAATGAACCAGATGCTGTTCATTCTGCTCGTTCTAAAAGTCACAATGAAAAGCTTAACTCGGCTACGGCAGCTTTCATTTTTATTCGTAATTTGCAGTGGTCGTCAGGACGTATTAGTTCACGCAACAATGTGAAAAAGCCGAAAATTGTTTTTACAACGTTTCACCGATCTTAAAATTTTTTACTACGACGTCTTAAAAAAAGGAAAATTAAAGTAAATAGAACGATGCCTGACGGAGACCTACGAGAATCTTGCAATGCGCCGCAACGAAATTGATAGGCAGATTTCTTGTATGGCTTTTGGTAGGACTTTGATAGCATGCGTAATTCCAGCAAGGATGTGGTACTGACTTTACGTACATTTTATCGCAGAAAACATAACACACCAAGCCTACAACAGGTAGTGTAATGACGTAGTTAACATTAGCTGCAACACTGAGTTTAATTAGGCCACATTATTTTTAAAATGATGGTTTATACGATAAAATACTTCGTAAGGTAGTAACACTAAGGAAGGCACAAATATCCATGCCCGAGGGGGATTCGAACCCCCGTCCGTAGTGGCTGTGCAGACCATGACTGGCGTGCCTCAGACCCGATTTTCCTTTTTAGAAGGTGCCAAAATTAACATTTTGTTTTGTGCGGACGAGAGGGCAATGTTGCTAAAAGACCATACTTTCTCTGGTTTTCATCAGAATCAAAGCGACGAGTAGTATACTTAGATGAAACATGGATGCACACGCATTATGCAGTAAATATATGTTGGCAAAGTGATAGTGTGTGAGTAGTATTGTCAAACAAACGTGCCGTTCAGAGTTTAATTGTTGTTCAGGCAGGCGTAGACAGGTCTTTCACGGCTCAAAAACTAAAACGTCCGACTATCACTCAGAAACGGATAGCAAAACTTTTAAAAAATACGTCGAAACCCAACATGCCAGGCTTACTACCAATGTCTTTATCCCTTGTAATTATTCGCAGCGTATTTACCTATTCGGAATACTTCTAGCCATTGTAGGTGTTGGACATCTTTGAATGTAGTAATGTTCAACAATTTTTTGAACATAATCCAGGAAGAATAAAACATTCGGAAACTGCCATTGTAGGGCTTAGCAAAATTGCTTCAGGCTTAGCATGTAACCGTAATATCGAACATTGCATTCGAATTTCCAAATTAGATTTCGTCTTTTTGCAAAATTGTGAGTAAACGCACGGCGCGTAACAGGCTGGCACTGTTCCACTTACAGAATAGTGGCGTGTACGCCAGACTGCTTCCCCCTCCCTGTTCCTCCGGCGTAAACACGACGGTGCTACCACAGTGGCGAGGAAGAAGTTAGTCCTCCTCCCTCCACTTGTTAAACAGGGACGGCCGGAGGTAGTCGAGGCGCCATGCCACAGTTCCCGAAGGCGCTTCCTCCAAGGTCAGGTTTCGAATCCCCTCTTAGGCATTAATGTTGAGTTTGTCCTAATAAAAAAAAGGGAGGGACGGCAGATTTGCCGCCCCTCGGAAAGTGCCGCCCCATGCGGCCGCACGTTTTGCACGTGCCTTGCGCCGGCCCTGCTTTAACTCTTCTAGAAGACGAAGTTGTAGTCGATTCTGGTTCTGAAGGCGATATTGAAGAATGGGAAAGCGTTTCAGCTAATAATGAAACATTTACTGCTCGTAAGTTATCAAAGTGAAAAATATCTGTTTACAGTGGTTTCATTTGTTTTAGCTTAGCTGTAACATTACAGTTTAAACAGTTACAGATTTCTAAAACTGAAAAATGCTTAGTTGGGCACCCGGGGCAGCACTGGGATCAGGCGCGAAAGTGTTAAATGCTTTAGCACAACGTTTAAGTATATAAGGACACAGCCAATGATATTGGGTATTACCGCATCATTATCCTTGTGGTTAAGAAATAGTTAACGCAATACTCAGTTTTGACAGTGAAGAGATTTAGAGTTTGTGGAGGATGAGTGTGTCACATGGATTAGAGCATGAGGTAGGGAGCAAGTATTCTGGCCAAGGAAAAAAAGTATTAAAAGAAGCTACGATCTCTCTAAGTGATTTGGAGGCAATAGGCAGATCAATAGAACTCTCCAAATGCATCTTGTTACAGGTTACCCGATTTCTGTCGGAAGCTATCTGTAAAGGAATTTATTCAAATTTTCCTTACATTTTTATAACTGTCTGTTGTAGTCGGAAACCGTGGTGGAGTGGCCGACCATTCTAAGGCGCCTTGCTGCGGAGCACGCGGCTGCTCACCGTCGAGGGTTCGAGTCCTCCCTCGGGCATGGGTGTTTGTGTTGTCCTTAGCATAATTTACTTTAAGTTAAAGTAGTTTGTAAGCTTAGATACTGGTGACCAACAAAGTTAAGTCCCTTAGATTTACAAACATTTGAATTTGATTTTTATGCAGTCACAAATAAATATTAGTGCACCCTCTTAGAGTTTTCTAATTGACCCAAGAATTATTGCTGAAATAGTGCATATGGAGCATATGAAATAATTACATTTACAAATCAACAGCTCAAGCGGAAGTGAGGTACAAGGTGTCGATTCATCCTGAAATACCCATATTGGTATGTGGCGTAACCTCCATGGGCACCAACGCAGGCGCTAGTTCTGGCATCCATGCGATCTTACAGATGGCGAGTACTGTCTTGGGGTACATTCTTCCGTGCCTCCTCGACCTTTTCACGTATTTTTGCAAGTGTTGTGGGTTGACGAGTCGCTCGTGTCAGTTGTTGTCCCATACTGTCCCACAGTGGAGAGTGGGCACATGCTGCACAAATTGAGTTTCATGAGCAGTGTGTGGACGAGCATTATCCTATTGGAACAGTACCTCGCCTTCCTGTTGCAAGAAAGCAAATGTAAAGGATCGTACAACATTCTCCACGTACTGACCATTCCATTCAAAAACACCAGAGTTGTAGGTTATCGCACCACAGACCGTTAGGCCTGGGTTATGTCCGGTGTGCTTTGGATGTGTGCAGTCTACGAGACAGTGCTCGCCAAGTCTGTGTGATATGAACAAAATACCGTCACCTGCGTGCAGGCAAAATTTGCTTTCTCTGTTGACGACCACTATACCACATTCGAAGTGATCCTCTGACGACACAGCAGAGCCGTGCACTTCGATGCTGTGGTGTGAGTGGAGGATGCGCTAGACAGAGACGTGCGTGCCTGTAGCCCCACAGCTAGCAGCCTGTAGGCAACAATTCGTGTCGACACTCGTATGCTCACAAAACGTCTTATAGCAGCTGGCTGATCTGCCTCTGCTGCCATTACGATGCGACGATCGTGGCGGTCGTCCAGAATCTCATTAAGGAGTGTGAGAATATTCACGGGACAATTAGAATCAGCATCGTTGCACAACGGACGCAGCACGTCCAACGTGTGTGGCAATTGCTGGAAAGGAGCATCCCACCATTAGAAAGGCCACAATGTGACGCCTTTCAAACTAGAGCCGCGGCGGAGCGGCCGAGCGCATTGAGGCGCTATGCTCCGATGCGCAAGGCTTAATTTCACTCCCAATTTGTCCATTCTCTTCGTTTAACTATATATAATATAATTGATCAATAGAATTAAGTAGGTAAGTATAGTATTTTGGTGGTCGCGAATTACGGCACGTTAAAAAAGTAGTTTGTCTTCATTGAATCTATACAGCAAAATATTATAATTTCAAAACTGACTTAGATGGCATTATGAGAACATTTCGACTGGACTGGCTGACATCATCGGTTTATCCTAAAGCAATGAAAGGTTTGCTGTGTGTGCTTTCCCAGCAGTAGGACTAGTCATGGCACAATCTTCGCGTGTTTGTTCAGGAATTTCAAAACGATTTGGTGAATCTGCAAAATTTTTTTGTGAAATCAGAATTGCATAAATATGCAACTGAAAAGGCACACCATTTTGTTGATGTTATGAACAACAAAACGAAGAGTGTACAAGAATATTCGTCGAGGAGAAATCTTATGATATCCGTATAAATTAAAAGAGTAAAGTTGAAATCAGTTGTTTCTCGAGTATTGCCTTGTGCATCACTTGAGCTGCCTTTTAGAGACAAAAGAAATTCACCTATTTCTGATTATTTATTGCAGTTTGAATCCAAGAGCCGAAACACTGCCACCAATATTTCTCGAAGAACCCAAATATTTGTTGTGCGTTAACAGAAACCGATAAAGTTTAACATTCATAGATTTGAAAAATCGATGTTGAAGCGTTTGGTATTGGCTCAGAAGCGTTAAATGTTGTGTGTGTAATATTCGACAGCGGGGAATCAATTGAGAGACTAGGGCTTACGACGGGACCAAAAGAAAATAACGAAAATGGTGGGAAAGCATGTAATCTGTGCTATTATAGGGTGACCACTATACTGTGTGTGCATCAGTTCGTGTGTTTATGAATGCTTTAATGCTACAGGGAAAAGTAGCATTTAGTGTCATACGCGTCGGTACTTACATGTGTCCCATATTTTTATTTTGAAAATCTAGTCACCCTGTGCTATTACCTAGTTGTAACATCGACTAGGGACTAAAAGTATACTTTAAATATCAGTTGGAGAAAATGATAGGCTGCTGACACTGCCCTCAAAATTTCTAAATCACATGTCTGTAGAAAATAAATAAATTTATCAAAATATCCACGGGTGTACGGCCGGTCTATAATACCCGTTTGACAGCCGTGGATATTTTGATTATCAAATACGCCAAGAGAAACTCAAGAATCAAATAAATAAATTATTTTGCCCCTACTGAAATGGAAACCAGCGGCCGGAGCCCTGAACAGGAAGTAGATTAAACGTAAGGAAGCCTACGTTAGATGGCTACGACTGGAATACATTGTCTTCTTTAACACCCTCTAGCGACAAAATTTCGCCTGCGGCCCTTGACCTTGGTGACCACGAGACGGACGGTCCTCGACAAGGCGCAGGTGAGGTAGAAGGTAGCCGCTGATGATGCTTCTGCTAATTGCATCCTCCCGCGGGCAGCGGAGAAAGTCCTCGTCGCGAATTCGTAAGCACACCTGCTGCTGCCTGTGGATTTTCTGCTGCAGACACTCCCAGTAACGAGCACGGTGTCATTAGTTCTGCAGGCTTTTCCTACAAGCTCTTTTCTTTTCTCTGTCCGGAACATTTAATCATGGTCTATGAAAGTACTACTCTGTGAGAAGTAATCGGGCACATAATTGTTTTACATCGACAATCAAGGTATGCTGGTAGTACTTCGTTTTTGAGCGACTATTTCTTTGGGATTCTAATCAAATCTACAAACTAACGCTGATCTGGGTATAACTAATAAGGAGACAAGACCTGCCAACTGACGTCTAACAATACAATGTACATTTACACGCAGGACTTCTCCACAAGACAACTTACGATGTGGTGAACTAAAAGATGTTTCTGGTACTGCTAGCTTTTACCCCTTCCCTGTTCCATTCACGAATGGTTCATGGGAAGACTGACAGTCGGTAAACCTCCATTTAAGGTCTCTCCTATTGTAATCGTCATTTCGTGAGATGTGTGGTATGTGGGATGAAGTACTGTAAATGATGTCTGGTTCTCCTTAGATGTACTTTTACACCATTTCAGTAGTATTCTCCCCCCCCCCCCCAATTCAAAACTCCTTTATAGTGTGTAATGCAAAAGATTGCTAAGCATCAATAATTCCCTAAATTTAATATTACTTTATACTGTGAGGAGTTAACTCCACAGAAGTTTCGGTCCTCTGCCGATATCTCGCCTTCAGCCCTAAACTAAATCTGACCATGTTGAACTTGTCAAAGACCTCCTCGTCTTCTCTTGATCCCTACAATGAAAACTGTACTTTCTACCAATCCCTTCAATCAAAGACAACATACCAATTCAACACAAACTCTTTCTCCTCCCTCATCCAAACCACCCAGTGGTCACCCTCAGAAATTCAGGAATTACTCATCTTCAAATGGTTCTCACCATCCTTCTCCAAGTCTCTTCCTATGAACACCAACCTTCCCTCAGAAGAAAGGACAGCCATACAAACCTCAAAACAAATCCTGACCTAATTATCCTCTCTGCAGACAAAGATTCCCTCATTATTGAGGCGAACTGAAATGATAACCTGCCATAAGACCTCTGAGAACTGTGTCTTCCATCTGTGTGACAATTATCCAAGTCAACTATAACTTCCAATTCCTGATGAATCCTGTGACCCTTCCCACAAACTCTCCCTCAAATCCATGTCCCTCCTAATCCCTACCACATACCCACATCTTCCACATGCTTCTCAAAATCCATAAGCCAAATAACCCTGGACACCTACTTGTGGCCGATTCTGGGTGCCCACTGAAAGAACTTTTGGTCCTCACTGAACACCACCTGCCACTAATTGCCTGAAACCTAGCCTTACACATCAAGGATTCCACCTTCCTTTAATGACTCTCCACCAACCTCACCCCTTTACCTCCTGCATCCTTTATCATCTCTGTTCAAGTCACTTACCCTATACACTGGCACCCCTCAAGCCCATGGCCATTCCATTCTCAATAACCTTCAGTTTTAAACCCACTACCTCATTCCTCAAAAGCCTTACTATTTTTATTCTAACAAACAAATTCTTTTCCTTGGAAGGGGAGGTAAACAATCAAATCTATATCATAGCCAACCAACAAGTTTACTGGCTGCCTAGGGGAGACCTTCTTAACTTCACAAAACATTAAACCCATGGTATCACCAAGTTCACTTATGATATTCTCATTATATGCATTTGGAGCCACGACACACTATCTTCATTCCTTCACAACCACAAAACCTTGTCTCCCATATGTTTCAACTAGTCTTGCTTCACAATTCAGGCTATGTGATTCCTTTCCTCCATCACAAGCTTTCTTGAACTGCACTGACTGCAATTATCTGTACTGCACATACTATGGTATCAAAATTTTCTGGGCTTCAACATTGGGTAGCCTACTGTTCCCACACACCCCTATCCAACCAGTCCCACCCCAACTACCTTACGACTTCACCAAATTCTTGTGTTATTTCCCACCATCTTGCTCCTTCTCTACTCCTTCCCGTTTTGCCAGCCCAACCCCCCCCCCCCCCCTCCATTCACAGCATTCAAAAATTGCACCTATTTTAATGATTCTAGTAACTGCATGCTCCATCAGGCAGTACTCTCACCCTCACCCTACATGTTTCACTCCCTCCCCTCCCACCTCCTTACCCTCCTCTTTCCACAGTGATTTCCCTGACTCAAATCAGACAAATGCTGGGGTAATTCCTTTGAAAGGACATCCTCATCAAAAAACAATTCAAGCTTGTACTCCATCTCTAAGTACCAGTGATTATCTAAATGTATGAATGTGTGTGTGTGTGTGTGTGTGTGTGTGTGTGTGTGTGTGTGTGTGTGTTCTTTTCTGATGAAATCTGGGGCCACAAGCTACACTCCATAAGTGAGTGTGACAAGGAGAAACTGTAATATATGGTATAATGAAAAGTAAGCTTTGCCATGTGCTTCAGTAGTTCGTTGACTGAGGATGCTGATTTAGAACTGGTAATAGTAATAAAATACATGCCACTGAATCATTAAAGTTGTACATAAAATTGTTTGTTCTTCTTACATTACTTCTTATTACTATTTTTTTGAAAGTTGAAGACTTATTTGCATCTCCTTATTGTAAACAGATTTATAACAAATACAACATTAACTATTTGGATTCCACACATGATCATCTCTGTAAATCACAACCCTTTTAAGTTACAGACAACTGGATAATGATTATTAACTGTTTCTTGACTTTCAACACACAAGTAAGTTTTTCTAAGATAAACATCAAATTTCATTAACATTCCCAATTTCTTTCTGTTTCATTCATCAAGCCTAACACTGTTTTGCAGCAGTTCTCAATTCTGGCATATCCCAGCTACCTTCCATATTTTAGGTTAACAGCATTATCTCACACCATTCAGTAACAAGAAAATATATTCATATCTAGGTTGTTTCCAATGATTCTTTCATTTTAGCATTTATTCAACTATAATGTTCATCAATTACTTGTCGCTGAAGTGGCATCCAATTGAAAGACTTACACCAGGCCAATGAGCCAAATGAAATAATTCCCGTATTATTATTACTTGTATTGAAATAATGATCCAGCTAGTGTGTCTATTCACTTCACTACATTATTTGTTATGACTATTTTTATTCACTGTTGTTACAGGGCATTTTCTATTAATCAAAGTGGTCTTCAATGGTCTCTTATAACAATATGAGTTAAGATTTAACAATTTAAAATAAGCCCCTTTTGCCGCGCTAGGCATGTTAGTACAAGTTATTTTATAATTGGGGCATTCGCAGCTGAGTAAATACATTTTATTTTATGAATTTATCAATTGTTTTAAAAATTGATTGTATGACTTTATATAATAAAAGAAACTATTTTGGAAATTGAAATAGAAATTTCCTCTTATGAAACAATCAATAAATTCTGGAGCCGCTTCAGCTGTTTTCTCAATAAAAACAGCTGAAGCGGCTCCAGAATTGATTGATTGTTTCATAAGAGGAAATTTCTATTTCAATTTCCAAAATAGTTTCTTTTATTATATAAAGTCATACAATCAATTTTTTAAAACAATTGATAAATTCATAAAAGAAAATGTATTTACTCAGCTGCGGATGCCCCAATTATAAAATAACTTGTAATATGAGTTAAAATTTCTTTCTGTCTTTCCCAGTGTTCATGTTTAGCACTCATATGGAGCTGAACTGCCTGAATGAAACTTTCACTCTGTAGTGGAGTGTGCATTGATATGAAACTTCTTGGCAAATTAAAATTGTGTTCTAGAACCGGATCTCGAACCTGTGACCTTTGCCTTTCGTGGCCAAGTGCCAGTACCTCTGCTGCAGAGTGAAAGTTTTATTTTGGAAACATCCCTTAGGCTGTGGCTAAGCTATGTCTCCATCATATCCTTTCTTCCAGGAGTGCTAGTTCTTCAAGGTTCACATGAGAACATCTGTGAAGTCTGGAAAGTAGGGGGCGAGGTACGGCAGAAATGAAGTTGCGAGGCTGGACTGTGAAGCATTATCGGGATAGCTCAGTTGGTAGAGCGCTTACCCGCAAAAGGCAAAGGTCTCAGGTTAGAGTCCCAGTTCCAGCACATAATTTTAAACTGCTAGGAAGTTTCATTCAACCACCTCTTCTCCTTTTGATGAGACACTTGCCCTAGTTTAATCATTAAACCATCCAATATGTCCATTTGGTTCTTTTTATTTATAATTCATCTAAAAACAGAAAATAAATGGGTGTTTTTAAACCATATGTGCTATTTCATCTGAAATATTTTTCAAAATACCAGTAGGTCTACCGGTACCCTACTAGTCTAAAAGAAATATCAGGCTGTACTGCACAGATAATTAAATTATTATCCAAGGAAGCTAACAACAATTATTATAGCATATTATTCACCTATTATGATAATTGAAAATTTGTGCCAGACCGTGGTTTGAATCTCAATTTCCAGCTTTTCAACAGCAGTTGTCTTACTCTAGAGTTACCTGTTCATATCTCTTGGATGGACTCAAACTTGCAAGGTACCTAACATTTCTCTCCTGAACATTACTGCATGATATTTTTCTCCGTGGAATACATGGTGATAGTTCTAAGGAGAAAGATATTTGGTAGAATGCGAAGAAGAAAGAGAAACTTAGTGTCTAGAATTATATACTTGACCATGACTCTACTTGCAGTACAGAATTCTGTACATCCATATGTAATTTAGTCACACTGACAACAGAAATAACTTATCTGGTTCAAGAAATGATAATTTCAGAAGTTGACATGTTATCTTTAGGATCAATGATGTATTATAAAATACAGGCCGTTTTTTTTTTTTTTTTTTTTTTTTTTTTTAACCTGAAATCTAGGCACTACTGTAAGTACAACTTTTGTGAGATAAAGCTAAAAACTGTTTCATTCAGTTATTACACAAATAACATACTGGTTATTAAAATCAAATACTATTGTACTGTTCCTATGTAATGGAAAGTTCAGATCATAATTCAGCAATATAATGACGATAGTTTGCAACTCTCTGCATGGATGATGATCAAGCCACAGACAGACATGTAAGAGAAACATTCATATACACAAAACTTACCTTTCTGCCACAGCTTTAATCAGAAACAGAGCATACACACTCTCATTCTTATAATCACAGAGACATAACTCACAAACATACCTCCTGCTTTGTGAGTAATGCTCCGAAGTGAGTGAAAGTTGGGATTTGGAAAGTTACTGGGCAGAATGAACATCATCTTGAAAGGAGGATAAAATATGGACTTTAAACAAAGCAAAACGAGGGTAATGGAATTTAGTTACATTCTATCAGGTGAGGCTAAGGAATGTAGATATTAAAATTAGTAATCACTTTTACTATTTGGGCAGTGAAACACCATTTTACGATTCCAATTTTTGTCAGGAGAAGGACCAGTGACTATATTTAAGAAAAATAAAAAAATAAAAATAAATAATATTTTATCCATGGGAGCAACTGCGGTTTATTGGTTAAAATAAAAACAATCACCACTTGCAGGGTTGCAGATTTATTCAAAATCAGTTTTAGGCAATTACTGCTCTTCTGCTGGTATATTAACTGGGCCCTCCACATTCACCCAGAGCATTGTGTAATAACACTTAACATCAAGTCACTTTATTTGTTATTACACAATGCTCTTAGTGAATATATAGGGCACAATTAATATATCTGAAGAAGGGCAATAATTGCCTGAAATCAGCTGTGAATAAATCTGCAACTCTGCAACTGGTGGTTGTTTTCTTTTTCACATATATTTAAAGTGTCATTCACAAGTTTTCACCACAGTTGTGTATTTACTGAACGTTTATTACTATCAAACTACACCTACACTGGGTACTCTTATTGCATCTAAGTTACCTTTACCCCACTGCAGGTGTAGTTTGATAATGAACAGTTGATGTTCATAAACAGTTACAGTAATAAAGGAGTTATACTAATGTGATGGAAAATTCTGAATAAAAAGTAAAATATAAATTTAAGTCTTAAAAATATATCCTTTTGGTAAAGGATAATAGCTTTTGAAATGTGGCACAGCAGAAGAATGTTAGAGATTAAGTGGGTAGGTCATGTAACCATAGAGAAGGTAACTGAATAGAACTGTGGAAAAAGGAAAGTTGTGAGAACTTGACCAAAATAATATCAGTTGAAATATTTTGAGAGATAAGGGGTTCACCAATTTAATATTTGATTGTAATGGAATGAGGGGGAGGGGATTAAATGAGGGAGACAAAGAGATGAGTACATTAACAGGGGCCAAAGTATGTAGGTTGTAATAGTTATTTCAGTAGGAAGAGGTTTGCAAAGGATAAAGTAGCATGGGGAATAGCATAAAATCAGTTTTATCACTGAGGACCACAATTAACTAATGAGATGTGCATTATGCTCATTTTTGATAACTGTGCTCTTCCATGCACATTTTGAACCATTTGTCTTGTTATATTTAGTCATATCTGTTGGTTATTTCTGGCCACAACACTGCAGCTTGTACAAACATGAAATAATGTTTTATCGGCATCCAAAATACCTTCTTCAGTAACTGGAGTACAGAGAGTCTATGGACAACTGTCATACAATGGTGGATGAGTCAACCTGTTTTCCAAAGGTGAAGCTACAGATGACGAAACACAATTTAATCTGAAAGATGCTGATCAGGATAACCAATGGCACATTCAAGAGTGGCAGTACCAGGCCAGATATCATATGCACCAATAACCAGAACCATATCTACATATACATCATTTGTGTATGGCATATGTCTGCCACACTCTTGGAGTATGTTAAGCATGTGTTACTCAACTCAGAACTAGTCTATGTCTGTCAAACAATGCATAAGATATAAACATATCATCAGATGCAGTGAACAGTTCCACCTATAAACAAGCATCACCGTTCTTACAGATTTTATTCTTTGTCTATTCCCAACACTGTTAATTGTGAAAAGTTCGATTTGGAATTGCACTGTTTTCTTAACGGTAATGGAAGAGATGTTCCCACATTTCCATTTATGTACAATAATAACACATGGAGAGACTTAATAAACAGCATGCACTTATCAGACTCAACAATGAAAGGCATAATTAGTGGTTGTATGGAGATAATACATACAAATAACAACCAAATTTGGAAATTACTTGCAAGCCTAAGACCCTAACAAAATGTAATGGACCTGAACATGGTAAGAATAATTGTTAGTTGAGAGGGACCATTAGGGGAAGGTACACAGAAGCCAGGTTTGGAATCAAGTAAATGAAATGCAAAACAATTCATGTCTATGATGTGCAGCGAGCTTCTTTAAAAGATTAAGAATGACATAAATGCACGTCCATTTTTATGATCATAATAGGTAAACGTATATGTTTTATAGAAGACCCACTGTAAGATAATTAAAGCACTAGATAAAGTGGCACACACACATTAAATTTAGCAAGTACAAACAAATACCGCTCAACAAAGAATCCAACCCTCAACCTCCTGGATGCTGACTCAAAAATCCACCCACCACACCAATTGCACAGCACTATTTCTATATGCTGATAGAAGTAGTTATCATGCATGTGATTACAGTGTTACCAGATTGCCAATCTTGAATGAGAGCAATTTTTCCACTGCTTGTCTGTGAAGTCTGAGTGCACTAATTTTCCTTCATCCTACATGTAACTGTCTTCTATTCATTACATACCAGGGGCGTCGTCTCCATGCATGCGATGCATGCAGCGCATGCCTATCAGTTACAACCGTAGAAGAAAAATTACTTTCTTACAGTAAGTGCTGTCCGCACTGACTGTTCAGCATGCGGAGGAAGAGCCGTATCAGCCCGCCACTCTCGAACCCCACCCTCCGTTGTGACACTCCGTCCCTCGGCCAGCGTGTCCGCTTGCTGCCGTCAGGCCACTACATCCGACACCAAACGGCACCCCCACCCGTGCCTACCCCCACCCTGGCACTGCGTGCTGGCATGCTGCCGCTCCACCGCATCGCCTTTGCGACTTTTTCATTGTCAGGAGGATGCGCGTGCACCTGGCCCGAACCCTCGTGTGTGAGACAGGCGGTTGGAACGGACTGACGTGCAACTGAGCTTTCTTCTGTGTTACGTCAGTGGTTAGGACTCTGCTCCCAGACTTGGCGTTGCTTGTGAGTTGTATGATTCTCTTATATTTTGTTTATTTTAATTTATTTTTAGCGGTCGTAGTACTGAATGAAGCCTGTCAATAGGACTCAGTGAACTTTCTTCCTTTTTCAGATTTCGAAATGACTGAAAATTCTATAATACAGGAATTAATTAGAAAACCATTTAGTTCAAGATCATTTTTAGCAAAAAAGGAAATAAGGAAGACCTTGCCCTGGTTTGACTGAACTTTCTACTAGGCATAAAGATATGAAGCAAGAATACATACGGCATTTTCAAACAGCACAGTATAAGAAAACTAGTTGGTTAAGTGGTTGTGACATTAAGCAAAGGTTGTTCTGCTGACCTTGTCTCTTGTATGGTGCTGATAGAACAAGCTTGTGGACTATGGAAGCATTCAGTAATCTGAATGTGTTGTCAGTGTCAATTTCAAGACACCAAAAAACCCTTGGACACATTATAGCAAGTCTAGAGCTTGTAACATTTGGTCGAACAAGAATAGATCAGTTGAATCAACAACTGAGAACTGTGCTACTTCACTATGAGGCTGTAACAAACAACAGAGGAATTTCAAAGGGGCTTATAGACTGTGTATGTTTCTTAGCCAATCAAGAGCTGCCATTCGAGGTCCTAAGGAATCGGCTGATTGTCTAAACAGAGAGAATTATGTTGAACTGGTAAATATCATGAGCAAATGACTTCCTAACCACATGAAAGAAAGTAAAGCTTTCCGTGGAACGTACCCTACTATTCTAAATGAACTTATAATATGTATTTCAAAATTTCTTCTTAATGCACTGAAAAAAGAAACAGCCAATTCAATTTGTTTCCATTCTACTTGATGAAACGACAGATTCTGTCAGTAAGTCTCAGTTATCTACATGCCTGAGATATGTAAATGATAGAGGAGAGGCCCAGGAAGTATTCAGTTTTTTCTGATGCAAGTGCAGATCACTCTGCTGAAGCTTCGTACAGACATGTTGTCCAAACTGTAGAAGAATTTAATTTGGAATCAAAATTAGTTGGTCAGACTTTCGACGGAGCGGCAGTTATGGCAGGCCAAATGATTGCACTGCAGTAACACATACAGGAAAAGTATCCACGGGCTACATTCACTGATTCCTATAGCCACGTCTGAAATTTAGTTTTACAGCAGTCTGCTAGTGCTAATAAGGACTGCCGTGTGTTTAAGACAATGTCTGGGTTGTCTGCTTTTTTTTCCATTTCTCCAAAAAGAACTCATGCATTGAAACAATTCATGGAAAAGATGATTCCTAAAGTTGCACCTACACAGTGGAATTTTTATTCAAGACTTGTTAACACAGTTCAAGAAATGAGAAATGAGTTAATGTTTTTCGAAGACATAACGGAGAACTGCGGTGGTTGGGATGCTGTGTGTGTAACACAGGCTTATGGATTCATTTCATTTCTGTCTGAGTACAGAACTGCTTTCTTCTTGAGGTTTTCTCAAGGATATTTTGTCACACAGATATACTTTTTGATATACTGCAAAAGAAGGCACTAGATATAACATATTCTAATAAAGAGATCGGAAAGTTCAGCTTTTGCTTGTTTCGCAGAGAAATGATTTTGATGCACTAGGGGAAAAAATGACTTACAACAAAGAAATAATTTGTCCACCAAGAGAACTTATATTGACAAAAACAAAGTAAGACAATTGTAAATTAAGATTATAGACAATATATCCAATCAAACATCTGGCAGGTTTGGGTCTCATATCAAGTAGCAGTTCACGACTCTACTAAGCAAAGAGAAATATTCGTCTCACAGCCGAAATTTTCCAGACGGTTTACAAGATAAACTTAACAACAGTCCGTATTCTGAACTAAAGTTAAAAAATTAGTTGATTGCATTCTATTCATCAACAGAATGCCTGCACATAAACTGGTACCATATATGAACACCAACAATACTCACAAAATTGTGGGCGAAACCTACAAACTGGCCTCCTTAATATTGTCAATACCCGTTTCAACTGCAACAGTGAAACGTTCTTTATCGGCGTAAAGAAGAAGAGCGCGACAGTTACCACCTAATTCTGGCCAACAACTGCCGCGATGTCAAGTGCCAGATGTAGTGAATACACTTGATGGGAATTGACTAAGCTTGCTTGCAAACAAACCTCCCTAGTTGATATGAAATTCTCTGTGTATGACATGAACAGCA
Source organism: Locusta migratoria (assembly GCA_026315105.1). NCBI lineage: Eukaryota > Metazoa > Arthropoda > Insecta > Orthoptera > Acrididae > Locusta > Locusta migratoria. The sequence continues at coordinate 338,626,818 of CM048745.1, forward strand.
TTTCCTTACTACAGTAAGCACCAGCTACTCACACCATTGTCACCTCTGAATACATCATCGACTATATTCCATGGTGATGGCTGTGCAATCTACTCTAGTACAGTTTAATTATTACTTAGATTTGAACAACCGAAAATAGATATTATTATTATTATTATTATTATTATTATTATTATTATTATTATTAAGATAGCAATTAAGCTTCATTGATGTTTAACTCAGTGAGTTACCACCGCTAAGCAGCATGCCCTTGGCCCAAATCCCCTGCCACAAACCTCTCAGAAAAATCTTTTCCTGATGACCTTCACCTATCAGCAAAATCAAATGAAGAGTTCAGCATGATTCCTGTCCAATAGTATGCCATAACTGGTGAGAATATTGATGGAAGAGCATATTTGGGGGTAGCAGGCTCAAGCTGCCAAGCTGCTTCTTGGGACATCAACCTGCGAGGGGTGTTAGAAGTGGCACAACAGTAAGATTTATATGCAGGATGTATTACTATTAGTGCTTTCCCACCCCTACTCTTTACTGCATATTACAATCTGACACCCACCATGAAGCATCCCATTCCCACCCTTAACATGCATCATTCCCCTCCTCACTCACTGTCAAGATGCTTTCCTGGAGTGGCCACAGATGGTGGTCCTGCAAATTTCAGTTACATCTGAGTGAGTGTTGAATGTACCAACATGTTTCTTTCCCTGATGAAGAGCATGCCTAAACATTTAAGTTTTGGGATGTGATTGTCTGTTTTATGTGCCTGATTGTTTAACGTGGGTGACATTCATATTATATTGCTAGGATTTGATACAGGTGGCTACTATTGTAAAGTCTACATTCTTATTAATGACAAAAATATAGATGGTCATAGAAGAAAGTATATCAACATTGAAAATATAATATGGAAGATATCTTTATTCTACATTGTATAAGATTCTAAGAACTTGTTTGTAGAACTAAATAAAAAATATTCTTCAGTTTCTTTCATACTACTCCCAAGAACAGACCAATGTTGTTTTATTATCCTGTCAGAAAATTAACAAGTTTCATAGTCGGATATTTATACAGTATTACCTGCTACAAATGGATGACAAATATTATCAAAATGAAGGTTAGAAAACTGAGACTAATACCAGAGTTAAGGTAAGTGAAAATTCTACGAATCCATCTTCTCCTGCCACTCAGAGTACCAATATTTTGAATAAGCATGTGGAGAAATCAGAAGACCATAATATCATTTCCCAGGTACTTTGGCACTGAGTGAACTTTGAAAACCTACTCACTTAATACAGTATTTACTATCTATTTGTACAATATCTTAGTGGATGTCAGTGCAATGTATAATAATAGGTGCACTACGAAAATTTGTAAGTGTTACAGTTCCAGGAAAGAAAAAAAATATTACATCTGGAAAGAAACTGTTGATTTTGATCTGATGACAGCAGATGCCACCTGGGGGATAGCTGATGTACTTACAATGGTTCCAATCTCATCCACCAACAAATAGCAAACTGACAGCTATCAGAGTGCCATCTGTGTATTTCTGTATAATAAAAAATATTTACAGCCATATGATCAGTGTGATATCAACCCAGTGGTGGGAATACGGGTATTCCACTCATGCCACATCATCGACATGCATGGTTGACTGGTGGCATCAGATGATCACTTGGAAAATAAAATGGTGGGTTGTGGTCTTCTGTGGGAAAAGCAGATACTGCCTGATTGTAAGGGATGATCATTTGCACATATGACATACATGTGGCAAGCACTCTTTTGTACAGTGAATTCATCCAAGACACACTGGCCCCAATCCAGGCCTTATGGTCTTGGATGCAATAAACTACAATTTTCTGTTTACCTTTGCTGTTTATGGTGTATTATTCCACTTTCAGGGTTTGATCTGCTGGCCTCACTGCTCTTCTGTCATGAACTGGCTCCATCCTCATTGAGTGTTCATAGCTGTCGAAAAATAATCAACCATATGTCATATTTAATTTGAATGATTTGGTCTGCAATTCAAAACTTTAAGCCAAAATCATCTAGGCATGAGAAATCTTTGTTTCTATGTCACCTATATAGAGAAATTGCTCATGAAATTACAACTTTTACAATATAATTTGTCGGTGTAGCATGCCTTTAAGTGCACCATTCAAGTAGGTTAATATACATATACCTTTGCTACTTTTTATTGTTATTCTTTTGACACTAAAGTACCTCATCTTTCTGGTAAATTTTCACAAATTTGAGCAATTATAACAGTACACTAATCTTTTACCATTGTTTTCTCATTAAATATTTCATTTATATAATCCATTTCTGGTGAATTTTAATGCTTGCTGCTTCAGGTACTTAACAATAATTATCATAGTAGGAGTCTGTCTCCATAGTCCAGAAGGGCAGTGTGGTTGGTTGCTATGCAGGAGGCCTGGGTTTGATTCCTGGTCAGGTCTGGGATTTTCTCTACTGGGTGACTGGGTGTTGTTGTCCTCATCATTTCATCATCGACATGCAAGTCATCCCAGTGGTGTCACCTAAAGGCTTGCAACAAGCAGGCAGAATATGATCCCAACTGGGGTGTAATGGCCAAAAATGTCGCACGTAATTATGTCATCATCAGAGTAGGTACTACAGTTGAAGTCTCATACATGATTTATTGTGTAAAATATGAAATTTTAGCAGATCGAATAAAGTAATTCTAATTAGATTACATATAATATGAAATAACACTTACCTTTCAAATGGGTGTTTAATGCACATCCTCCCATCATTGCATATCTTACACTACTTTGTCAATGCCATTGATGAAAACAGTCATTATTTAAACTCGTCTTGTTGCAGCCACAGTTGGCTAAACACACATTTTCTGAGCATTTTTCACCATTTTAAAAATACACCTGTTCTGTAGTGTTTCCATCAAATTTTTGCTACAAGTAGGGATGGCTGATAAAGAAATACTTTGCCACAGGTAGTTTCTTGTCACAGATGTGTTAATTAGTTAATGTTTCCATACCCCTTGCCATTACTACCAACATACACTATATGCTATATCACATCCACAAACAAATTTTTCTCAAACTCCTAGTTTTTTGTTTGCTATAATCAACTTCTTACATCTTTCATATACAGTATTGTATTTAATTATAACCCCACTCTATTTTATATACCTGAGGTGGGGATATCCTTACCCCGCTTGCCTTACCTGTCACACAGCTGAATGACCATCACAATCAGTTTTAACATTCAACCAACAGATGTACCGTAGTCTCCATCTTACCTTTTTAACTTTGATAACTTAATTGATTTCTAAGTTTGAATATACCTGTCAAGATGAAAATAATGACTAATGAGAACCATACTTTAAAAAGGACAAAATTAAATACTTTCAAACACTTTTGAGAAACTTAGTAACACTGGTTTAGCAGTCATGCCAACAGAAAAAGTTGTGCAGTGATTGGAACAAAGTTGGTAAATCACCTGGCTACTTTCACAGGGCAAAGACAAGACAAGTACATGACAGGACTGGAACAAAGTGCTGGGTGGGTGTACTGGGCAGGTCTTGCAAAAGGGTCATCCACAGTGGTATGGAGGGAGGGGGGAGGGGGAGCACAGGACATAGACTATGATGTTGTGGAGTTTCGGTGGGCAATGGCACACTGCTTTAGGAAGGCTGGGAAAGATCTTTTGCAAGATTTTTCTCATTTCAGGGAATGATGGAAGAAAAATAGCCTTAAACAAAGTAAGTTTAGTTGTTCCTGTCTTCCTTTATTGCTGTCACTGATGGTTTGACATTAACTGGCTGTTACTGTTTATAGTAGTAGATTCAACACACTTTGAATTTGCTTTTGTCAATGTTTTCCTCCAACTTCTAGTTATTTGTTCACCATAATTGGAAATTGCCCAAATGCTTCTTTTTCACTGTCTATAGGGCATAGAAATGAACATAAAATAAAATAAAAAATATTAAAAAATTGTAGGCCTCAATAATAGAGGTGACCAACACTCTTATCAACGCGCTTTGTGGCAGCCAATGGGTTATGGGAAAATTAAAAAAGAAAATATCAGTAACAGTAGTACCTACATCAAATACATAATGACTCTGCAAATCACATTTAAATGCATGGCAGAGGATTCGTCGAACTGCTTTTATGATGAAACTTCCTGGCAGATTAAAATTGTGTGCCGGAACCGGTACTCGAACCTGGGACCTTTGCCTTTCACGGGCAAGCGCACTACCGACTGTGCTATCCCGACACGACTCACAATGCCACCTCACAACTTTACTTTTGCTTGCCCGCGAAAGGCAAAGGTCCCAGGTTCGAGTCAAGGTTCCGACACACAATTTTAATCTGCCAGGAAGTTTCATATCAGTGCACACTCCGCTGCAGAGTGAAAGTTTCATTCTGCTTTTATGATATTTCTCTACTGTTTCATTCCATAATAGTGTGCAGGAAGAAGAAACACCCAAATCTTTGTTTATGATCTGGTTTCTCTTGTTTTATTATGATAATTATGTCTCTATATGTAGGTGGGAGCTAACAAAATATGTACACATTTGGAGAAGTTGGTGAGAAATTTTGCAAATAGATCTCACTACAATAAATATTACTTTACTTTCATGCATTCCTACCCCAACTTGAGCATCATTTCCATGATATTCTCTACTCTATATCACAATAATACAAAATGAGCTCTCCTTCTATAAACTTTTTCCATATCACCGTCAGTCCCACTTGGTGGAGTTCCCACAATGTCTAGTAATACTCTAAAACAGAAAACACAAGTATAGTGTAAACAGTTTCTTTAGTAGAACTGCTGCATATTCTAAGTGTTCTGCAAATAAAACATAGCCTTTGGTTCTCTTTCCCTACGGTATTTTGTGTGTGTTCTTTCCAATTAAGGTTTTTTGTAATTGTAATTCCTAGTTATTTAATTGAATTTACGGCCGGTAGATTTGCTTATTTATCATGTACATGTAGATTAATGAATTTCTAAGTGCTCTTATCGATAGCTTCACACTTTCCATTATTTAGGGTCAATTGCCAATTTTTGCGCCACACAAGTATCTTACCTAAATTGTTTAGCAGTTGCTTCTGATCTTCTGGTGACTTAAGTGATAAATAATAGCATCATCTGCACACAGTTTAAGAAAGCTTCTCAGATTGTTTGCTAAATCATTTATAAAGATAAAGAAAGGTAAGGAAACACCAGATAGAAAAAGAACCACTTATTAATTTCTTCCAGTTGTCAGGTATAATCTCTACACATACCAACTCACATGAACTACATACTTCAATTTCATTACAGGATAAACTGCTTGTAACAGCAATAAATATGTTACCACATATTTTATTCAATTTATCCTTACTGAAGACCATTTGTCCCTTTGTAAAAAAATTCAGCTAAACTTATCTCCGGCATTAGCCGCTTTCGCTACCTATAATGATTTGCGCTTCAGTACTTTCTATTAGCACTTGGAGCTCTGGTACTTTCCCAACACAACTAAGACAATTTACAACTGATAAACCATAGTTCTTAGATCTGTTTTGTCCCATCTGTGATATGCACCCTTTGAGCCTGAAATCATTTTTGTGTGTTCCGAGGTCCTCTAACCTAAAAACCACCCAGTCCATACCACACAGCTGCTGCTGCTATCCATGTAGCTGCTTCCTTCGTGTAGTAGACACTTAATATATTCAGCAACACTGGCAACATAGAGACTAAGATCTACCAGCTGTAGGATACATCACAACAAAACAAATGCATGTCTCAATTCACTCACAGGGAGAGTACACTGTTCCTTAAATGCAAATTTGATTCTTCTATACATGCATGCACACATTAAATTTAGAACTGTGCTGAATACATGCTATGTTTAAAAATGTCCAGTGACTGCTGCAATGAATGAGTCAGAATTAAAGGCTGACTGTTCAAAATAAGTTACTTATAAAATCATTTGCAGAACTGTCATTGTATACATGCTTAAGAAGGTAGGGAAGGTTATAAATCTCAAGAGGCAGTTGAGAATAAATTGACACTAAAAATAATAATTGGAAGCAGATGTCATTGGAAGTACATCCAAACAAGACTACATACAATAATTGGGTTAAATGTTGCTTAACATGTTGGTGGCCTAGTGTGTTGACATTGGTAATGGATAAAAATGGCTAGAAATGAGGCGATCAATGATAGTGGATGCAGGCAGCCAATCAGAATTTAGCAGGTTTTAACTGTTACATGAAAAAGTAATTATAAGAAAGAAAGGACATACAAAAATGTTCTGTGTGTCCCCTCTTTCACATGTTTCGATGAATCACAACGTGGTTGAGTTTTATATAAAGTGGTGGTGGTGTAGTGAGGTAATGATAACAAAATGTTCCCTTTAGACTGATAATTAATTTACTGACTGGTCAGGAGTATATTAGAACCCATCAACCACAGAGCAGTAACAACATTAATTATTTAATTCATAGTCAACAAAGGATTATGCACCCTCAATATATGACCAGTAAAATTTTATATATGAGGGAAATAATCCTTAGCTTTGACACTGAAGTAATTTATGCTGCTCCTGCTCTATGGCTGACAGGTTCTTGTATGTACCCTACCCCAGTCACGAAATTAACTATCATCGTAATGGGAACATTCTGTTATCAACACTAAATCTCGTGCCATATTGCGACAAAACAAAGTAAAATTTAACCAATAGTTATCAAACAAGTTTTACGACTTTTCACAATGGCTTTAAAAAAGTAACAGAAGTAGCTACTGAGAGATGTAATCAGTAGAGATGGCCCAAGGATATCATAAAGTGAGTGAATGATGTGAAACACGCCAGAAATGTATCAATAATGAGGAGGATGGACAGTAGTGAAATGGTGAGACAGAAAGTCTTCATGAGAAATAGAAATTTAATGAAACATGCAATGAGAATAATTAAGGGCATTAGAAATATTGCTGCGAGAGACCACGAACACCAACTGCCGGCATGGCGCAGGGGATAGCGTCGTGGACTACGATGCAGAAGGTCGCCGGTTCAATCCCGCCTACCGGCAAAAAATTTATTTCTTTGTAATTTACAATTCCAGAAGGTTCTACATCTTTCTTATGTTCACTTGTAAATTCTACTTGTTTCTTATGTTAACTGTTCTTCTAATTTCTGGTAAATTCTGTCTGTGTATAAATAGCAGAGCACTCTGCCTGAGAGGCAGTCAGTGCTGCGTGGATGTTGAGTTCATAATAAACGCGCTTTCAGTATAAGTGCTGTGTTTAGTTGCCTTCGAAGCCAAGCCTACTTCCATTGCAACGTGACAATATAAATGCCTTTAGTTTGAATGAAACATTACATTGATGTTATCTACAGAACATAAATAAAGCTGAGCAAAATTTGATCTTAAAACATAAAATATGCAAGATTAAATGAAGCTATCAGTCATGTTTCAAAATGTTATACAAGTTCAAACAGTTAGGGTACATTTAACACAGATTAAAAATGAAACTAATGGCAATACAATGTTCAAATTGTTATTAATTTAGACTTTTCTGATAGAGTGAACTTCAAAATATTTTCTTCTGAAATGAATATGCCAGCAATTTTTTTTTTTTATTTACAAAAAAATCCATTTGTTCAAAACACTACAGTGAACACTTCAGTCATACATCAGCCCTTTTTCATTGTTCTACGAGGCAAAATACTTTTTGAATGTGATACATTTGTGAGGTTGATCATCAGATTGATACTTATAGAACACCTTTTATTTGAATAATTATGGGCTTTGGGCAACTTATGCCAGATGAAATTGCTGCCTTTGTACCTTACTCTATGCTGATTTTAGTAAAGGCTATAAAAGTTAATGGTGTGGGTTTATTGGTATTACAGTCCAGACTACCTTCCCCATTCTGGTGACATCTAGTTTTCTTTTAACAAGTTTTGTTCGGTCCAAAGTTGTCTGCGAACATCTGCATTGGTATTTTTCCCCAAATACAGCAATGAGTCAACAACAAAGGACAATGCAAAACACACCTTCACCACATGGTTGTTATCCAACTCTAATTGCAGATGTACACATGTCTATTCCGCTAGTATGTACATACACTGCAACTTCACCTTCATCGTAACCAGCTCAAAATAGTGCTCAAGACAGGTTTTCAACTCCGCATAGTGACAAAGCAAGGTACAACCATGCAGACTCAGGTTTTGTCACACTGAGCATGCAACCATGTGTTGACCAATTTTTCAACATTTGAAATAATGCGGCGTAGCAACCGAAGTATGTTCCTAGTGTTTCTGAAGTGCATTCTTCAAATTTGTTGCTAGCAAATTTTGTGCTTTTGAAGAATAGAGCAGCAACCGCACTGCCGCTGGTAAAAATCACTCCGCCAACCACATGGCAGAATAACAGACTCAGCATGCTACACCGCCAGTGTGCCTGGCACAGGACAAATTAAATATGAATAGTACATCCAGTGCAGTTTTGAACCCCATACAGAGTGTAGCTAATAATTCTGACAAGTGTTCGTGTATCTCGAGTGGCCGGTTTTTGTCACACACATTCACAGTGAGGTCAGTGCACAACAAATTAGACCCACGCTCACATCAAGCATATCTCGCACTGGTAGATATTTTGATTCTCAATGCAATGAGCCAAGAAGTGTTGAATAGTGCTCGTGCTCAGTTACATCTTTGTTACCAAGCACTCCACACGTTTAACAACATAAGTGCACAAAGTGGGATTCCACTACACATAACCTTGCCTATTTCTAGTGTTCATACAAATGACTTTCTGGGTAAAGACTTTTGTGCTAATGTTAAACTGTGTGTTGCGACACATGTTGCAATTCCTGTGCTGGTAGACTTGCGGTCATCCTCATACTCGTACACAGCTACTTCATATGTGCTTCTGCCAACTAGTTCTCCTTACTCTTCCTGCACAAAACAGTGCACCTGCCTTGATGGTCACCTGTGTTAATCCATCGAACAATCCATCTGCACTACCGCCCACTTTACCAGCGCTACCGGGCACTCTTACCACACCATGCCAGGACCTCACCTGGCAACTGCAGGTGGCCCACACATCAACACAGATTCTGGTCCAGCACCGCTGCAGGGCACTCTATCCGCCAGCCACACCACCATCTCTCCCACACAGAAGCATCCCAAATCTGCCCAGCTTCTCCTCTGATGCGATGACAATATGGTTCATGCTGGGGAAGAGGATATTTGATCATTATGCACTAGGCAATACTTCAAGGTACTTGTACCTTGTCACCCATCTGCAGATACACATTGACCTCATCTGTGATCTGGTACACCAAACACCAGTACCCGACCGCTACGCCTACACCAAATGCACAATCTTCAAGCTCATATCAAGATCGTCAAAAGCCACAATATGCCACATACTGGATGAGGAACACCTGGGGAATAAAGACACCATCCTACTAGCTGTGGTGCTGCCTCAGGGTGATGGTCAGTGAGAATGCCATACCCGGGAAAACATCCTCGTAACAGTGAGGTGCATCAAGCTGCCATTACCAGTCCTGACAGGCCTAACATATGGTAGCAGGGAAACCCGAGGCAAGCAAATCTGTATAGCCGACCACACTCTTGGAACCCTATGACCTGAGCTACAAGCCCATCTCTGGGATGCTGCATACAACAAACCATCCCACCGACTGCCCACCAGACGAGGAAGACAGTGGCACCTGGGTATCATGCACCCACCACCAGGCCAGACACGCCCACCTAGGGATCGCATTAGATGCCGCCGAGGGACTGATAACCATAGTCGATTAGTCCCTTTAAAAATCAAATCATCCATCCATGCCGGTGTCCAACAACTACTTCCACCAGCTCCAGTTCGAGCGATTTAAGGCCTGAGTGACTCCAACAATGGACCACTACCACTCGTCCATTTCCCACAGGAACAGAAACCACACTACCCGTTCTGCTATTTCCATACAAGGTTTGAAAGTGCACCTAAGAACTGCTGACAACTGTGCTCCCACCCAAATGCCAATGGCAGGATGGCTTAGGTGCCACCTACTGCTACACCATAGACAGGCATCAACAACAGCTAACTCAGCACTCAGTAAGAGATGCAAACCTACAATACAGCTGTCTCTACATTAAGGACTCAGTGACCTGCCTACAACTGCTGGTTGACACCAGTGCAGATATATTTGTACTTCTTATGTCTATTACAATGGGCAAACTTCATCCACACCACTCCCTTCTCCAAGCAGTGAATGTCGCAAAACTGACATTTTGCATCGGCTCAACTGATTTTACAATCTGTCAGCAAAATGCAAGATGCAGTGGAACTTCCTTGTAACACATATACTCGAGCCTATAGTGGGCATTGATTTTCTAATGTACCACAAACTTTTGCCAGATGTCGTATGATGTGCAATATTCCACCATGTCTCCAAAATTTTATTGTGTGTGTGTGTGTGTGTGTGTGTGTGTGTGTGTGTGTGTGTGTGTGTGTGTGTGTGTTCCCCGCCAAGTCCTCCAGATCTCGACTTCTGCTCAAAACGGAAATTAATCAGCATGGGGAGGGAGGGGCGAGGCGCGGAAAAAGAAGTGTTTCGCTTACAGCAGATAAACACTGAGCTGAGATGTACCTTGAAGAAATCTTGAGATCTCCGCAGCCTTCAAGCACAGACTGTAGTAGATCATTTCAGGTTAGTTCAAGTGAAACAGTTTCATGCTTGAACAATGACTAAAAGCCCAAATATAATGTGCAAGAAAATAGGTCAAATTCTGTTATTTTGTAAGCCTAATAATGCATGTCCTTGTTAACTATGTGCCTGGTACACATCTACTTCTAAACAGTGTCCGGGCCAAATGTCAAAAACAGCTGATGGATCAGTAACACTACCAAGTACTGCCATGGTGACTTCAGATGCTAACTTTAGTATCCGTCTGCCCGCATGGCAAACTGTATTTGTTTTGGACCCACTAGTGCCCACTTTCAAACTGGAGGCCGAAACTAAAGCTACCTGGACACCAGCACCGCCACTCCACTGTGTGACATTTGCAAAACAGGTAGACATAATCAGAACACAGAATAGTCAGCCGAACCACTGACCACACACCGAACCACAACACAGACTGCCGATAAACAAACAGGCGAGCATGCTCTTCCAAACTTGACAGTAGTTACCAATGGTACCACATACAAACTAAGATTAACCAACTGCCTTACGATATCTAACCAAAGACCTTGTAGAAAAATAACTAGACTCACTAACGGTGCTGCTGTTGCGGGATAATTTGAACCTTCGGTGGTGTAGTGGTAAGTGTCAGAAAAATAGGAGCATTGTTGGGAGATAAATCAGGTATTATATAACTACCATGGTATATATAGTCACGTCTATACTGTTGACTATTGCAGTGTACATAAAGCATGATAGTGAAGTGCTACTCAGTGTTCAACTGCATAAATCTATTTAAGAAAGGAATTAAAAGAATGAATACTCTCTTCACATTCATATTTCTCAGGAATACAAGTGGCCCTACTACTTGTGTTCAGAGATAGTTATTCTTGCTTAACAGGCTGTCAGTCAAGACCATATCGGATTTTGAATAAATCAATACTGGTAGCTTTTAGAAACGAGCTGCTTTAGGCAGTACTGATGGACAGGAAGTTCAAAAAGTTTCATTTTATGATGTGTAAAATGACTATTGGTGGTACGAGATCATTTACTTCACTGCAGTTCGAATTTTTGTTTACGATATTAATATTAGCAACTTGTAACACAGAATTTAAAGGTCATCTGCTTTACATATAGGTATAACAACTGAAAGTGTTTTTCAGAGCTGTGTATAATTCCTTATATGAATGACACATAGCCACGCTAGATGCTCATTGTGAAGTTGAACCCAATGATGACAGTTGATGACTTTTGACCAATGATGACAGTTGATGACTTTTGAGCATTTCACATTACTGTAAGGTATTTGGCTTCCAGCATTGAGAATGCTACTATTCGTGCTAGATGCCCTAATGCTAATGTTATGTGCACTTAGTTAAGAAAAAGTTATGGCATACTTTGTATTCTTAAAAGAATTTGGCAGTGGCTGGTTGCTGTATTCACAAGGTAAGAAGCTATTTTACAGTTATGTATCTGATAGGGAATTTCATTTTCACAGTCTATTTTTAACATTAGCTGTTTCCGGCAGCTTTATTTCATTTTTGATGATATAAAATCTCTAAATATTGGAGAATACAGCAGGCACTCAAACAAAGATGTAAAGGTTTCTGAAACTATTCAAAAATTAATGTTTGTACAAAAGTTTCACCGTCGTAGAGTATACTAAGAAAGTGCCAGGAAACCGTGTCTGCCGTTAAATTCTGTTCATATGCTGCACTTATAATGCTAAAAAGTAAATTTTATAATTCAGTTTAGTTAGGAAGAAGAAAAGCTGTTGGTCGATTTCTACACCGTACATGTAATAAATTTAGGCCTACGCACAACCAATAGTTGCTGTGTATTCAATGAGTCTGAAGCTGTTTTGTACTTATATATTTATATGACACAGTTTTCATGACGTAACTCAAATGAATTCACATGCTAATCAAAAGTCTTATGCACATTTAAAGTTCGCATGGAAGTTTACCACCATAATGGCCATCGAAGCGCTCTTCAATCTGCCCGCTGTTCGCTGTCGGCCGCTAACGGAATTGAGGGGTCTTGTATCTAACAGACCTTGACAACTATGACAGGAGAAAATTGCTGCAGTCCAAATACAAATAGCAGAACTTTTTGAAACAGGGGTATTAGAAGCTTCTGCAAGCAGCTAGTTCACACCAATCCACCTAGTCAAGAAAAAGATGGCACATGGCGCATGTGAGGGGATTAACAGCAGCTTAACACAAGGACTATCATGGATAGGCACCTGGATCGCCACAGCCAAGATTTCAATCAAGTAATGGCAGGTGCCAATATGTTCTCCGTTGTTGATTACAAAAGTGCTTATCGCCAGATATGAGTGGCACCTGAAGACATCGAGAAGACAGCAATCACCACACCAATAGACTTATTTCAATATCATTTTATACTGTTTGGGTTGAGGAACATGGGCCAAATGTGACATTTATTAATTTAGGTTACTCTTCAGCTTGGCATATCTTGATGATATTTAGTACCTCAGTCGAGGAGAACAAAAGACTTGTTCACGTCATCTATGACATACTTACCACAACCCGTATCAAGGTGAACAATAAAAAATTCCAGCTCTACGAACGGTTGGTGACGTTCCTAAGCTTTACTGTTTCAGCTGAAGGCATCTCATCCCCAACGACAAAAAATGTCCACTATTATGGACATAACTCCCCCCCCCCCCCCACGTTCAAAGAGCTGAGGTGCTTCTTGGAAACAATAAACTATTGCCATCAGCACCTGTCTGCAGTGGAAGAACTCCATACCCCATTGATAGAAGCTTTAGTAAGGAAGAACACCAGCCCAGTTGAGTGGCACTTGGACATGCATACCACTTTTTTTGAAGTTAAAAAAAAAATTAGCCAGTGCCGTGGCCCTTTCACAGCAGTAAAACTTTTTATTATGACGGAAACCAGTGACACAGCAATGGGAGTTGTTTTGAACGAAACTGTCAGTGGTGTCACTTTGCCATTGGCGTTCTTTTCCAAAGAATTAAGCCCAGCACAGAAGAAATATTCTGCTTTCGACCACGAGCTTTTTGCAGCCTATGAATCCATCAAACATATCCAAGCAGTTGTGAAAGACTGGGCATTTTACATACTATCAAACCACAAACCACTGGCAGCAGCTACCCAAAATCCACCAGCCACCCTGCCCCCACTCAGGTTCAGACACTTCAACTACATCATGCAATTCACCATGGATGTGTGATACATCAAAGGCATGGACGGCATCATAGCTGACATCTTGTTTTGTGTTGAGGCAGTCTCGAGCTTGATCAACGTATCAAACCTATCAGCACTACTAATGGCAGACAGGTTGATGATGCAACTGGTGTCAGTTCAAAATATGTCACTCAGACCAATCCATTCAAAATTTATGGGAATAGCCACGAAAATATGGTCGGATGAATCTACTGGAGCACTCTGCCCATTCATCCCCAAGCCTCTCCAGGAGGAGATATTTCACAAAATAAATACACCGGCACACCCAGGCATGCGTCCACCATCCAGTTGGTTACAGAGCATTTTGCATGGCATAATGCTAAACAAGACTGCCCCTCTTCAAAGGATACGGATATCTTATTAGCTATCAATAGGATGACGCAGTGGGTACAGACCACTACCATCACGAACATAATGGCTAAGGCAGTGGAAAAATCTCTTTGTGGATTACCCGGTTATGGTGTCCAGCCATTACTAAAACTGATCAGGACCAGACAGTTCAAGTCAGCCCTGTTCAATGCCATCTGCATGACATGTGGGATCCAAAGAATCCATACCACTGCCTATCACACCCCAAAGCAATGGGCTGGTAGAGTGATGGCAGCAGACCCTGAAAACAGCACTCCACTGTCATATGTCAGTGTGGACTGAGGCACTGTTTGGCCCCTGAATGACGAACAAGGAAGACCTCAAAGGCACAGTACCTGACTTTGTCTATGGACAATTGTTGCACACCCAGGCAAGCTAGTCAGCACCGCACCACATCCACCACTTACCAAGCTAAAAACCTTTGTCGACAAGATCTGAGTAGATTGCTCACAAATGCATCCTGTAAAACCATTGAGCCATACACCAAAAGACTGCATCACATGTGAATACATAAGGATCTGGGACGATACAGTCTGTACTCAGCCACTGTACTCAGGCTCAATGTAAAACACAATACAATGGACTTCATATTTAAAGAGGCACCGGTCACCATATCGCTCCACCATGTGAAACCAGCTCATGTCGAGCGCGCTAACAAACCTCTAGTAGAGGGGGACAGGAAGGCCCACTTCTACCAACTCTCGCACTCCACCGTCAAGCCCTAGAAGCTCCTCGTTACTCTAGAACACTTCTGCCCTTAGCGTAAACAAATCACCATCAAGTATGAATTTCCAACCTTTGAACGATGAACGTTACACAGCCAATGAGCCACTACCACTCCCTTGAGTTCAACAGAAACAGTACCATTTCTTTCCGCTTTGCACTCAAGTGCACCTAATTTGAGCAACAACAACAGTTGAACCTACAATCCAAACTCATCTCAGTCCCTGACCTTGCCGTTCCTCAGTTTCTTCCCGCCACTTGTCTCCCCTGACCGTCCCTTGATGGGATTGTCCCCCCCCTCCCCCCATAAATTCCACCCCCACACCTCCTCAGCAATCCCCCGAATACTTAGGTAGAACACACCACCAAGTTCACAGTGGTTGTTGCCCAGAGATGGTAGCACTCTTCTCTGTTGTAGTGCGCATGGCAAACATCTACATCCTCTGAACCAAATCATGTGAAGCAAACACAATGACCCCCCCCCCCCCCACCCCTACGAGCAACATCAAATAGTGTTTTTGGTTACCAAAGTGAGCGCTAATGGG
The DNA here is from genome assembly GCA_026315105.1 of Locusta migratoria. Taxonomy (NCBI): domain Eukaryota; kingdom Metazoa; phylum Arthropoda; class Insecta; order Orthoptera; family Acrididae; genus Locusta; species Locusta migratoria. The sequence goes on from CM048745.1 coordinate 338,642,347, forward strand.
TGACATTCAAACATTTGTGTTTCACATTTTTTTTCCCTGGAGCATCAGAACTTGCCAGCTGCTTAGTGTGGCTAGGTGGCATCCGCAGTGAGGGCTGTTCACCAGTGGGTGGTATCAGAACAAAAGATTTCTGAATGAACTGTCAAGTTCCAATAAAATGGCTATCCCTCTATGGCCGTACCTTCTGATAGGATACCCCTCAACAGTCTTTAAATGCAAAGTCTCACTTTCGACAGGGATCTAATACTTCAAGCCTGACAAGGAACTTTGATCCTATCTGGAACAGTGGGGCAAAACCATATTTATAAAGAACCTAAGGACAAATCCCTCACAACAAGTGAGTTTAGGTCAAGTAGTGGGATTCCACTACCCCCATGAACCACAGACATTGCCGAGGTGGGGTGGTTGCGTACCTCAACAATAAAGATAGCCATACTGTATGTGCAACCACAGTGAAGGGGTATCTATGGAGAGACCAGACAAATGTGTGGTTCCTGAAGAGGGACAGCAGTCTTTGAGTACTTTCAGGGGCAACAGTCTGGATGATTGATTGAGCTGGCCTTGTAACTTCAGCTAATATGGCTTTGCCATAAAGTTACTGAGAATGGCTGAAAGCAAGGGGCAAATACAGCTGTTACCTTTCCCGAGGACGTGCAGCTCTACTGTATGAATATAGATGGTGGCATCCTCTCGAGTAAAATATTCTGCAGTTAAATTGTCCCGCCATTTGGATCTCCAGACGGGGAATACTCAAGATGATGTCGTCATTAGGAAAGACGACACTATCATTCCTCAGATTGACCATGGAATGTTAGATCCCTTGATCAGGTAGGGAGGTTAGAAAATTTAAAAAGGGAAATGGGTAAGTTGAAGTTAGATATAGTAGGGGTTAGTGAAGTTTGATATAGAAAGGAACAGGATTTCTGGTAAACTACTATGAGCAGCACAGTGATCGTCTGATTGTAGTTAAGATAGATACAAAGCCAACACCAACCACAGTAGTACAAGTTTATATGCTCACTAACTCTGCCGATGAGTCTGTGAAGAAATGTATGAAGAGGTAAAGAAATTATTCAGACAGTTTCAGGAAGAGGAATATTTGTGATGAAGGACTGGAATCTGTTAGTAAGAAAAGGAAGGGAAGAAACAATATTATGTGAATATTGATTGGGAAAAAGGAATGAAATAGTAAGCAAACACTTGGTTCAAGAATCATGAAATAAGGTTGTATATGTGGGAACACTGGAAGATGCCATACAGATTTATAATATTAAGTCACAGATTTCGGAACCAGGTTATAAACTGTAAGATGTACCCAGGGGCAGGTATAAATTCTGACCATATCTTGTTGTTGTTGTGGTCTTCAATCCGGAGACTGGTTTGATGCAGCTCTCCACCCTACTCTATCCTGACCAAGCCTTTTCATCTCCTCATCAGAACGGCACCGTACATCCATTTGAATCTGCTTACTATATGTGTCTCTTGGTCTCCCTCTGCGATTTTTACCCCACACACTTCCCTCCAATACTAAATTTATGATTCCTCGATGTCTAAGAATGTGTCCGACCAAGAGATCCCTTCTTTTAGTCAAGGTATACCAGAAATTCCTTTTCTCACCAATTCTGTTCAGTACCTCTTCATTTGTTACACGATCCACCCACCTAATCTTCAGCATTCTTCTCTAGCACCACATTTTAAAAGCCTCTATTCTCTTCCTGTCCGCACCGTTTATCGTCCATGTTTCACTCCCAAATAAGACAACACTGCACACAAATTCCTTCAGAAAAGACTTCCTTACACTTAAATTAATATTCAATGTAAGCAAATTTCTCTTTTTCTTCCCATTGCCATTCTGCATTTTATATCCTCTGTACCGAGACCATCATATGTTATTTTACTACCCAAGTAACAAAACTCATCTACCACCTTCAAAATTGCTTCAGCATCGCCTGAATTTCTAAGACTGCATTCCACTATCTTTGTTTTGCTCTTGTTAATGTTCATTTTATACACTCTCTTCAATGAACTGTCGATTCCATTCAACTGCTCTTAGAGGTCCTCTGCTGTCTCTGACAGAATTACAATGTCATCAGCAAAACACAATGTTTTTATTTCTTCACCTTGAACTTTAATTCCTATTCCAAATGTTTCCTTGCATTCCTTCACCACCTGCTCAATGTACAAATTGAATAACATCAGAGAGAGGCTACAACCCTGTCTTACTCCCTTCCCAACTAATGCTTCCCTTTCATGCCCTTAGTCTAATGACTGTGGTCTGGCTTTTGTACCAGTTGTAAATAACTCTCCTTTCCCTGTATTTTACCCATGATAACTTCAGAATTTGAAAGAGTGTATTCCAGTCAATATTGTCAAAAGCTTTCTCCAAATCTACAAAAGCTAAAATGTAGGTTTGCCTTTCCTTAATCTTTCTTCTAAGATAAGTTGTAAAGTGAGTATTGCCTCCCGGGTTCCTACGTTCCTCCTGAATCCAAACTGATCTTCCCCGAGGTCAGCTTCTACCAGCTTTTCCAATCTCCTGTAGATAATTCATGTTAAAATTTTGCAAACATTACTTATCAAACTGATGGTTCTGTAAATTTCACGCCTGTATACACCTGATTTCTTTGGAATAGGTATTATTAGATTTTTCCGATTGGTCATGAACTGTAGACTGAAATTGAAGAAACTGAAGAAGGGTAGAAGTATAAGGAGAAGGGACCTGAATAAATTGAAGAACCCTGAAGTTCTTGAAAATTTAAGAAGAAAAATTAGGCAACAATTGACAGAAATGAGAGAAAATAAAACAGTAGGAGAGGAATAGGCAGCTTTGAGAGATGAAATTGTCAAGAGAGCAGAGGACCAAATAGGTAGAAAGGAAAGGCATACAAAAACAAAATCCTTGGATATCATTGAAAAGACTATATTTTATTGATGAAAGGAGAAGATATAAAAGTGCAGTAATGAAGCAGGTAAAATGGAGTACAGATGACTAAGAAATGAGACTGACAGCAATTGCAAAATGGCTAAGCAGTAGTGGCTAGGAGCTAAATGGTAGTCTGTGGAAGTATGTATAATAAGAGGAAAAATAGATACCACCTACAGGAAAATAAGAGACATTTGGGGACAAGAAAAACAGCTCTATGAATATCAAGAACTCAGATGGGAAACCAGTTCTGAGTAAACAAAGGAAAGCTGAATGGTGGAAAGAGTATACAGATGGCTCTACAAAGCAAATGAACTTCAACACAACATTGTACGAAGGGAAGACGAAATAGATGAAGATGAAATGGAGATACTATACTGAGACATGAATTTGACAGAATACTGAAAGACTTAAGTCGAAACAAGGCCCCTGGAGTAGATGACATTGCTTCAGATCTACTGAAGTCTTTGGGAGAACCAGCCGTGACAAAACTATTTCAACTTGTGCGTAAAGACGTATGTGACAGGCGAAATACCCTCAAACTTTAAGAAAAATGTAACAATCCCCATTCCAAAGAAAACAGGTGCAGTCAGGTGTGAAAATTACACAACCTTCAGTTTAGTAAGTAATGGTTGCAAAATTTTAATACAAATTATCTACTTAAGTGTAAGGAAGTGTTTTCTGAGGGCATCTGTGTGGATTTTGTGCTTGTACATGAGTGAAACTTGGACAATAAATAGTTCAGACTGGAAGAGGATAGAGGCTTTTGAAAAGTGGTGCTACAGAAGAATGCTAAAGATTCAGCGGGTAGATCGCAGAACTAATGAAGGGTATTGAAAAGAATTGGTTAGAAAAGGAGTTTTTGACTAACCTTGACTAAAATAGGGATGGATTTGTAGGACAGATTCTTAATCATCAATGAATAATAAATTTAGCACTGGAGGGAATTGTGTGGGGGAAACAATCACAGAGGGAGACCATAAGACGAATATAGTAAGCAAATTCAAATGGATGTGGGTTGCTGTTCTTAAGAAAAGATGAAGGGGCTTTCAGAATAGATTAGAGTAGGGTGGAGAGCTGCATCAAACTATTCTCCGGACTGAAGATGACAACAACAACAGTGAGATTTTCTACAGAGAGTCAATGTTATGGTTTACCAGTATGACATAAAACCATATGCCGCATCAAGTTTTCATTTTTCACATATCTCCTTTCTGTACAGCAGTCCCTCTATGTGGCTATTATGGATGCCCATTCACAAGGGGAACCCATGTATTCCACTACCAGTGTGCATAAATTGCAAAGAACATCATTCTTCACACTTGCTGGATTGTCCATTTAACAAAAGAACATTACTTGGCCCTTTAACTTGCACTGAGGCTCATTAAAACTCCAGTGCCTATGGTATCTACCTTTGCCTCCAGTATATCCTTCCCCCTTCCCCTCCTCCATATCCCATAACCCCTTGTCCCAATCCCAGCCCTAGCTCCCTTTCCCTTCTCCTGTAGGACCCACATGCTCATCTTTGGGTTCTACCTCCTCACAGAAGTTTTTCTCTTCTTCAGCACTTTCTGGGGATGGAGGCCTCTCCAAGGGTTCCTCCTCCCCATGTTGCCCAGATTGGAAATATGCTGCATTAAGCCTGCCACTGAACACCCAATTTGTGAGCCCCAAGGCCGCCCCAGACATTTCTCAAGGCTGTTCCCATTTTGTACCCTGCCATCCATGAACTACAAAAGAGAAAGAGAAGAAGAAGAAGAAACAAATGTCTCAGTACAAGTACCCACCGGACACCTCTGGAGTTGCCATCTCACCCTTTGCAACTAAAATCCAACTTCCTATTTATTAATGTTGTCTCTTCATTGACAGTGCATACACATACCTTATTTCCTCTTCCTCATTTAAGGGGGTTAGGACGTCAAGCATGCTGTCTTGAGGCAAGAGAGGCATTACTGGAAATTTTAATTTCCACTGTCTATACTTTCACAAATAAATTTCAACATTTTATCAGCATGACTGGGAAGGATTCAGGATTCACACTCATAAGGAGTGGCAGTTCTAAAACATTTGAAATAATTTTTATTTGCATGTGAAGTTTCATTATTTTTGTACTTACTATAGGCTGCATTTCTTGCTATAGTTACACTTTTCTTCATAAGAAAGACAGATTCCTCGATGAGTTTTACACACCATACAAGTGATACTTACAGGTGTATGAAACTCTAGAATTTATTGATGAGAAACTGAATGAACTGTTACATTTAAAATTTTATGTTTAGGAAACATTGAAACATTATAGTTAACAAACTTAATTGTTATCACATTTTTAATATATTTGGAAAATTCTAGAGTTTCATACACCTGTAACTATGGTTTGTATGTTGTGCAAAAATCATCGAAGAATCTCTCTTACTTATGAAGAAAAGTGTTCCTATAGCAACAAGTGCAGCCAATAGAAAGTGAAAAAAATGTCGAAATTTCACATGTAATTAAAAATTATTTCATTATGTTTTAGAATTCTCACTCCTATGAATGTGAATCCTGAATCTTTCCTGGTCATGTTGACAAAGTTTTGTGAATTTATTTCTAAAAGTATAGACAGTAGAAATTAAAATGTCCTGTCCTTCCTCTCCTGGTTCAAGTTGGCCCACTTGATACCTTAATCCCCTTAACAGAAATCCCATTTTAATTTTAAAGTGTTAATCTTTATTTTAAATATCAGGAAGATCACTATAATTATTTTATCTCAGACGTTGACAAAGAAATGTGTAGCTAATTATAACTTTATATTTTTTTGACTAATAGTCATCTTCGTAGACTTTTCAGTGGCTCTCAAAGATAGGTGGAGCTGGCAAAGGGGTGGAGCCTCAGCTATTTAAGAGCAGTAAACCTTGCTCCAGCCAGCAGTGACACACTGGAAGGCTCCCAGTTACCTGCCAGCTCCATGACATTGATGGGCATAACATCGTTTTATTACATTACTCTTTACTAACTAAGGTTAATTTTAACACTAAGGTCCTCTAAATGTAACTATGATATATTTCAGAGTTACAATTCCTGAATATGGTATAAAAGAATGACCGAAACTAGTTCAAAAAAAAAAAATTGCACTCTAGACTATTATTTATGTATAAATTTAAATAAGAGTGCTGTTACCCAAAACAGTGAAACAAAAATGTTTCTAAAAATGAGTGACATTTTAATTTTGTTCACTCACCAGCCCCTTGTGTGTTCCATACTTTTTGTCAGCATCAGATTGTCCCCTGCAGACTTCTGGTAGAGTCTGTACATTGATCTGTAAGGATGTTGTTAGTACATTGGTTCCTCTCCATACCATACTGGAAATAGCTGTCAAGAGTCCACTTGGACCCTTCAAATATGATCTGTAATATCTATCTTCTCACAGGCCACACACACCTGCCACTTTACACTTTAACTGCCCTCATTCAGCAACTGCCCCCCCCCCCCCCCCCCATCTTCCAACTTCTTGGAGACTTTAATCTCCATCATCTGTTGTAGGAAAGCTAGTGGGAATACTGTTTTCTCATTGAACAATACTAGACAGTTATGTAGACTGGATGTGTTAATAATTAAAACGAAAGGCCATTAGAAACAACAATGCAAGATTACAACATGCAGTCAATAATAAAGTAAAGGCCATTTCTGGATGAGGGTGTGTTTTCTAAGCATTGAACAATAACGATTTAGTAGTACTTAACAATATAAATGCCTTTTCATAAGAAATCAAATGAAACGCATTTTAATCCTCAGTAAAGATAATCACTGAGCCGCAGACAGGCATGAAACATAGACAATCATATTTACACAACTTTAAAACACACATACCCTCAGACAGTACTCAGACATAATACTAGCACACAAGACCACCATCTTGATATTCCGTCCTGAATTTTTCACTGTTAGAAAACAGATATTAAGACAGTGATGGATATGTATCTCCTTAAATGGCATGAGTAGATTAGTTGTGTCCAAAACTTCTCATGAAAGAAAAACCTAAGTAAAATCATTAATTTAGTTACACTGTGCAAGCCTGTCACATAACAGAGACTTCTAATATTATATATATACATGTGGCGTCCGTTCCGAAAGGACAGACGTCACTTGTGATCCTGCAGCTGTTATTATTTACTAATCATGGAATATATGACATCAACTGCGATTGGGCAAAACTGAAAATGTGTACCCAGCCGGGATTCGAACCCGAGTCTCCTGCTTTCTAGGCAGTTGCGCTGACCCCTATACCACTGGGGACACAGTGATCACCGCACCTGCAAGGACTACCCATGTACGCCTCCCGTCAGATACAAATTCCCAGCTTCGCCCTGCCCATAGTACTCAAAGTCGTAGTTTAACTAATTCCCGCTGGGAATTTGTATCTGACGGGAGGCGTACATGGGTAGTCCTTGCAGGTGCGGTGATCACTGTGTCCCCAGTGGTATAGGGGTCAGCGCAACTGCCTAGAAAGCAGGAGACCTGGGTTCGAATCCCGGCTGGGTACACATTTTCAGCTTTGCCCAATTGCAGTTGATGTCATATATTCCATGGTTAGTCAATAATAACAGCTGCAGGATCACAAGTGACATCTGTCCTTTCGGAACAGACGCCACATGTATATATATATAATATGCCGGTGACGGGCAATGATCCTATCGTTAGTATAGAGGGGTGGGCAAGTTTGAAGCCCTTACTCTTACGGGAATTAGTTAAACTACGAGTTTGAGTACTACGGGCAGGGCGAAGCTGGGAATCTGTATCTGACGGGAGGCGTACATGGGTAGTCCTTGCAGGTGCGGTGATCACTGTGTCCCCAGTGGTATAGGGGTCAGCGCAACTGCCTAGAAAGCAGGAGACCCGGGTTCGAATCCCGGCTGGGTACACATTTTCAGCTTTGCCCAATCGCAGTTGATGTCATATATTCCATGATTAGTAAACTTTTAATATTGTTGAAACATTGCGCACTTCAGTACATTTATTTATCCAAGGAATGTCTTAAATAATTCATATTTGTCACCATGATATAATGAAAATAAATAGCTCAATAGAATATAAAAATGTGTTTTATGGGGATCAGACTGAAATTATTTAGAAAAACCATAGCAAACTTTAATCAGCATGACCTAGCTGAAAAATCTTGATCTCTGAAATATGACGTGTGTCTGATAATAAACACATCATCTTATTTGGTTGATCCCATTGTGCAATACATAATCTGCACAAAACAATGCGTAAAATGAAATTTGTTTTATAACTGCTTCTTTGCAGGCACTTCATACTCATGGTTTGTGTTTTCCTTTAATTCCACTTGGAAAACAGACTTCAGATCTATAAACATCCTACCATGTGTCAAACAATGGAAATTCTAGGAAGGATTCAACAATATTTTTGAAATGGATAGGTTGCTTCTCACCACAGAGATGTCCAATGAGCCACGGAAAGGCAAAAATAACAGAATAGAACTTAATAGCTTTTGGTCATTACAGTCTTCATCCGTTAGAGAAACACACACACACACACACACACACACACACACACACACACACACACACGACCACCATCTCTAGCTGCAGTCTGTGGGACTCGGCACAGCCAAGGTGAGAGCAACCAGCGGTGGGAGAGAGGACGTGCCTAGGTGAGGGTAGAAGAAGGAAAGGGGAGAGGAGAGATGCAAGGACGGGTAGGGAAATACGCCAGTGTTGACTGATGGACATGGTGGAAGGAAGGGGAGGGATTGGAATGTATGGCAGGATGGGAGACGTACGTGAGGCTAGAGTGTGGGCAGAGAAGGGAGGGGACGGTGGTGGGGTCAGGAACTAGAGAAATTTAGGCCTGGGGGTTGTGGAAGCATAGGTTTAATAAGGAGAGTTTCCACCTGCACAATTCAGAAAACTGGTGTTGGTGGGGGTTGATCCATAAGGCACAGGCTGTGCAGCAGTCATTGAAGTGAGCCATATCATGCAGGACTGCATCCTCTGCAACAGGATGGTTTAGCTGTGTCCTGGTCAGTTTGACAATTACCATTAATCCACATGAATAGTCATTGTCAAACTGTGACTAGGAGACCGATTGTTGCTGATCATGCCCATGTAGAAAGCTGTATACTGGTTGCAACCCAGTTTGTAGATAACATGACTGCTTCCACAGGTTGCCCTGCCTTTTATGGGATAGGAAATGCATGTGAAAAGATTGGAGTAGTTGGAAATGGAATGGTGGATAGAACAGGTTTTGCATCTCAGTCTATTGCAGGGGCAAGGGGTTGGGAACAGGGATGGACCACTGTAGGGAGGATAAGGAGGGTATTGGGTAGGGCATTTATCATTTTATGGCAAGATGAGAGGTAGCTCTATATCATTTACATTCACCAGAAAGAGGAAGGGGCCAAAAGTGAGCTTCATTAAGCACAGTTTCACAGCTGGAATAAACATCACAACTATAAGCCTCTTTTGATTCTCTTTCCACAGCTCTGGCATCAGCCAATTCTTCAACTATGTAGCTAATTATATAAGTGTCCTTATGTACCTATCCCCTCCTACTCAAAAATTTCTGTTCTTTTTCTAGCACAAAATGGTTCTTAATCACTGGTTGGTACCCGATCCCTGCCCCACTATTTTTTCACATTATTCATGTTTGTCTTTCAACTGTGGGCTGCCTACTTTTTTATTATTTTTAATATGTCAATATTTCACACCCACACATCTGCACCTCCCTTTTTTCCCCATTATTTACTGCCTATCAGAGCTTTTACACTCCACTAGGCAGTACGAAAAATTCTATTGCCACCCTTCCCTGCATGCTTCTCACTCCCCTCCCCTCCCCTCCACTCTCATCATGAGAAGTGAGTGGTACGAAAGATGGCAGTCACATGTGCATGAGCTACATCTGAGTAATTGTGTGAATGTATATGTGGCCTTTTTTAGATTACATTGGGTAGGGTTGTTGTGTGAATGTGATGGTTACTTCTACATGTCTGTCTGCAGCTCTGTGATTTGTCTTTATGGTGACTTGCTACCTATCCTCATTGTTTTGATCTGGCAGAAGTATCATTTTAAAGTGAAGAGTGGCATAATAATTTTTCCTGGATGACTGCTAAATTTATCTAAAACAATTTATGTCTTGCATTTTACAGTTATCTACCAGGATTCAAAAGTAATTTTATTCAGTATGCAGAATAAACAAAACATTTTCAAGCCTTATAGCAAGTCAATGATTTTACATATATAATTTAACACTGTTCTTTCAATCTCCATCATTTTCAGCCAAGTTGTTCCAATTTACAACTACCTCTTGACATAAAAGATTCATCCCTTTCACTGATGACACTACCTCCCTTGGAGGATAATTAAACAGACAAATTTGAGGTGTTGGCTAATAAGGTTTTGCAGGTACATAGTGAACTATTTTAACATAAATGGTCTTCCTCTCAATGACAGAAAATTAAATACATTCATTTTCATGCAGTCAGTAAGGATGAGAAATAGCAGTAATATTATGTGAGTAACAGATAGCTAGGGTTGATAACTATACATGGGCTTACTTATTAATGTTGTTGCTATAGTCTTCAGTCTGGAGACTGGTTTGATGCAGCTCTCCATCCTACTCTAGCTTGGAAAGCCCCTTCATCTCAGCAGTGCTGAAGGGCACTGACACCATAAATCTGTAACAGTATGAGAGGGCAGAGATGTCTTGTGAGCAGCATGTTGAAGGCATCCCATATATGTTCAATAATATTCATATCTGGAGAGTTTGGTGACAAGTAGAGGTGTTTCAACTCATAAGATTGTTCCTAGAGCCACTCTGTAGCAATTCTGCTGGAATTGCAGAAGCAGTCAGGATGCATACTTACACATCAGCTGATGGGGTCATATTTAGATGTAACAAAGGTCCTGTTTCACTCTAATGCACATGCCCCACATCATCACAGAGCCTCCACCAACTTGAAAAGTCCCCAGCTGACATGCAGGGTCCATGGATTCATGAGGTTGTCTCCATACTTGTATACATTCATCCACTTGATACAATTGGAAACAAGACTCATCAGACCAGGCAAGATCCTTCAACAGTCCAATGTCAGTGTTGATGGGTCCAGGAGAGGCATAAATCTTTGTGCCATGCAATTAGGTACACAAGTGGGCCTCTGAAATCCTATATCAATGATGTTTCGTTCAATGGTTCACACATTGACACTTGTTGATTTCACAACATTGAAATTTGCTACAATTTACAAAAATTGCATTTCTGTCATTGCAAATGATTCTCATCAGTTGTCACTATTCCCGTTCTTGCAGCAATTTTTTCTGGCCACACTGATGTTGAAGTTTTGATGTTTTACCAGATTTCTGATATTCATGTGCACTCATGAAATGACTGTACATGAAAATCATCACCACCTTGGAGATGCTGTGATCCATCTCTAGTTTGTTGACTATATCACGATGTACAAACTTACTTAAATTGTTATAACCTGCCACTGTAGCAGCATTAACCAATCAACACTTGTGTTAGACATTTATCATCTTATATAGGCAGTGTTGATCACAGTGCCGTTCTCTCAGTATCTCTGTGTTTGCATATGCATGCCTATAGCAATTTCTTTTGCTCTTCAGTGTATATTCTCACTAATGTGTTATAAGGAAACAAAAGCCACTTTTTAAAGGTAATTGTGGTGTCGCACAAGTCTGAAGTGCATGCCACGTACTTTCGCCGCACGCCGCCATGCATGCACGGCGCGGCATTCTTACGACGTCAGCCACGAGCGCCCTCTGCTACAACTCCGCTCGTGGCCACCACTGAACTGCATCGTTCACTTGGGATTAGGGCAGGCACTAGGACTCATCAGTAGGCAGGCCTCTATCTAGTTTAACCATGTATCTGCATTCCACTAGTCTGCTGCCCTTCAGGTTAAGTATTGTATCATATTTATTTGAAATATATATGTTCTAATCTAGTTTAGTGTTTCTAGTTTCTGCTGTTCCACTGGCTGGTCACCACCGTACCCGCACACGCGTGCATCTCTGTCTACTCGGCCACCGACACCCTGGACAACTGTCGGAAACGAGACACAAAAGTAGTAGTACATATCATAGTCACAGTACTTGAAGAAAAGTTGATATCAATGATAAGCAGTAGTGGTAAATATGGGGGGTGAGGGGGCAGAGGACCTGGAATCTCTCCCCACCCCCCACCCAAAAAATTATATAGAGAAAAAATAAGAATGTTATCTGAATTAGTTTAATGAATGATGTGTGAAGACAATGCTGTGATAGACAGTCATACTTCACTGTATTGGTGACAGGAGTGGGAATGTTAGTGGTGTGAAGTTCATGCCAGTATTTTTAAAAATAGCTATATTTTTTACAATTTCATGTCAACAGTTAAAAAGCTTGATCTGAATAAAGTATCCACTTAAACTTACTTAACTTATTTTTACATTTAGCTCCTCCTCCTCTCCCCCGCCCCCACCAACTGATAATATATATACTAGATTTGTCACTGGTAAGCAGGTAAATCCCTTCAAAAATTGCATGTTTATTACACAATGAACTCTTGTTTAAAATAAGTAAATACACTTAAGACTGTTCCTGCTGCAATGGTCATTTTTCTCTGTAGAAGAGTTACTAAACCACAATGCATAGTGTGCATATATGTGTAACCTTCAAATATGTTTCCGAATAAATTTTGTTGTCTTGTCAGCTTTTATTATAAACATTTTATATTCCTATAATAGGTTTAACTAAAAACTTTTCTGTAATATTTATTTATCTGTAAAATTTATTATTTCTGTAACAGAACTTAAGTTGTATACTAATTAAATAAGTATTGTTTTTAACAACATATACTGTCACCAAACAAACTTATAAATCTGTCACAATCCACATAATGATAAAATAATTCTACATTAGCTAAAAAACATTCACTGCACACAGCTTCTGAAAAGTATATTTAATAACAGGCATGCCTGATACTTCTATATTATTTAGTCACAATATATATTAACAGAAAGGCAGTTCTTTTCAAGTAGGAGAAGAAAAAGACTGCTCCTCTTCTTACATTATATCATCAATACGACATCTTTGTGATTGACAGACTGAAATGGCAGAGCAGTTTTCTGATAGCCATGTTTGTCAAAGCTCTATGTGTACATGCAAAACTGGCAAGAGAGCAAGCATCTGGTGCTTGAGTGGTTATTACTCTGAAGATACTCATTCTTTGATAGCCAATACAAGACCTGTTGTCATGCTTGCAAATGATGCTATTAAACAAAAGTCGAGTTGTTGTTCGGCAAAAAATGTTGCTAGCTAGATTTTTTAAATAAGAAACAGACAAAAATGAATGTGTGGTCAACCCCAACCATTTGAATCTCTGAAACAATAATCACAATGTTAATTTAATTGAAATATACCCAGACATTTTCTTGTCTAGTATGTCACATTAAATGCATATTTATTTTTATAGTTAAAATGTGTAAAATAAAACATCAGCATTATTCAGAAGTTACAACTGTGAATTAAGATTTCATAACAGATTGTAGGACTAATAGATAATAAGATACATTTTACTAATAGTATGTGTTTTAACATCTGGGATTTCCAATCTATCATATTTTTGGAAACATTTTCGTTTACCTATGTTTGGGTCAACAGCACTCTTATTTAAATTTATGAATAGAGAACAGTCTAGAATGCAATAATTTATTTCATTCAACTAGTTCCAGTCCTTCTTCAGGAATTTCGACTCCATCGATGTTGTGGAGCTGACAGGTAGCTGGGAACCTTCCATTGCGTAGATGGCATTCCCCAATGTTATTCAACCTTTACATTGAACCAGTAGTGATGAAAAGCATGGAGAAATAGAGAGAAGGAATTACAGTTCAGGGAGAAGAAATAAACATACTGTAGTTGTATCAGAAAGAGAGAGAGAGAGAGAGAGAGAGAGAGAGAGAGAGAGAGAGAGAGAGAGAGAGAGAGAAATGGATCTGGAAGAGCAATTGAATGTAGTGGAATATATCTTGAAGGAGGGAAGATCAGTAATGGTAAGTAAATGAGTAAAAGTAATTGAATTACAAGAAACAATTACAGGGTCATTCCAAACGAAGTCATTCAGGGCCCTCCACCCAACTGTCTCAGATGTTTATGAAAATGTATATTTGAATTGTATGCACAGATAAGAAAATATTCCAAGTTTCATCCAATTCTAGTAAGTATTAGTCTAAAACGTTAAACACCCATAACTTGGAAACTACTTTATAGAATCAGATAAAACTTCGGATATTTTCTTACCATTATGCATACATTTCACATATAAATTTTGGAAAAGTCCAAAGCCCTTGGGAGTTATATCTACTTTTAGCTGGAGAGAAATGGATCTGGAAGAGCAATTGAATGTAGTGGAATATATCTTGAAGGAGGGAAGATCAGTAATGGTAAGTAAATGAGTAAAAGTAATTGAATTACAAGAAACAATTACAGGGTCATTCCAAACGAAGTCATTCAGGGCCCTCCACCCAACTGTCTCAGATGTTTATGAAAATGTATATTTGAATTGTATGCACAGATAAGAAAATATTCCAAGTTTCATCCAATTCTAGTAAGTATTAGTCTAAAACGTTAAACACCCATAACTTGGAAACTACTTTATAGAATCAGATAAAACTTCGGATATTTTCTTACCATTATGCATACATTTCACATATAAATTTTGGAAAAGTCCAAAGCCCTTGGGAGTTATATCTACTTTTAGCTGGAGAGAAATGGATCTGGAAGAGCAATTGAATGTAGTGGAATATATCTTGAAGGAGGGAAGATCAGTAATGGTAAGTAAATGTGTAAAAGTAATTGAATTACAAGAAACAATTACAGGGTCATTCCAAACGAAGTCATTCAGGGCCCTCCACCCAACTGTCTCAGATGTTTATGAAAATGTATATTTGAATTGTATGCACAGATAAGAAAATATTCCAAGTTTCATCCAATTCTAGTAAGTAGTTTCTGAGTTCATATCATTTAATTGTACTTTCATGGGTGAAGAGTTATCATTTAATTGTACTTTCATGGGCGATGAATATGTAACTAAGGCAAGCATGCTTTTACAAAATTTGAAGCAAAATAGTTTAGCTAGAGCTTTGAAAATTTCAGTGTTTTGTTCTAAATTAAACACTGAAAATGTAGAAATTCAAAATTCCAATTTATAATGTTTAATCATATTGAAAAACTGTACTGAAACTCAAAATATTGCTGATTTCAAAATTGGTATGTAGGTGCAGAAAATTATGAATAGCTAAAAAATCTCTCTCCAAATAATCCAATACAACCAAATATATTTAAAAACAGCATAAAATTAACTTTCAAATGGTGTAAAAAATCTGTGGGGTTCTGAGTAGCAACAATTTGATAACAAACTGAAGTCAGATTTTGTAATTTACTTTGCAAAATACATGTTTGATACAATAATTATTTGAAACAATACAACTGTGAAAATGCCAGATGAACTGAAGGTTCATGTATCAATTATTTTAAAATAAAAGATACATCATTAAGAACTTTACAATATTAGTTTACATACATTTGAACACATGACTTGACGAGTTTTAGTTTTCAAATAAATCATTTGTACAAAGAGCTTTTGATGTCTTTAAAGTTTAATAGTTATTCATTGTATTAAGCCTACACTAAGTTTATAGGAAGCAGTATGTGCAATAATTATATTTACATGCCCATGTAATTTAGCTTTACCAGAGAGTATTGAAATTGTTCCATGTCTTAATCATTCTTGGAAGCACAATTAGCCTAAAACGTTAAACACCCATAACTTGGAAACTACTTTATAGAATCAGATAAAACTTCGGATATTTTCTTACCATTATGCATACATTTCACATATAAATTTTGGAAAAGTCCAAAGCCCTTGGGAGTTATATCTACTTTTAGCTGGATGTTTTATCATGGAATGGCCCTACATTGAATGGCCCAATATATCAGTAATCTTTACTATGTACATAGGAATCATTACTTCATAAAAAGTCCACTTTTGTACATATTTTACAGGCAGTGAAAGAAACCACATTGTGATATTCTTTGGTACAATCTTCATTCTTTCTTTGCTTCTCCTGTAGTAGAATCAATGTTTGAAGGTTTTTTTTCTTAAAATTGAGTGCTTTCAGTGAAGAGGAGAATTGCTTGCCATCTTTCTTTCTGTATTTGAAGTACTGTGTATGTGCAGTATGTCCAAGGAAGTAGTGAAACATAGGTCAGCGTATTAAGGAATTATTTTTTGAATTACCTAAATGATTTTGTATGAGGCACCTTCATATTTCACCAATAGTTCAAATGTTGTGAAATATGCTTCATTAAGATTATTATTTTTGCAATTAAAAGTAGGGATACCATTAATTACTTCTGTGGAGTGTTTCTTTAAAGAAATAGTGTGTGCAAAGAGATTGTTTCACCCAAGACAGTGAGTCTTAGTAATAAATATTTTGAAATGCAGCTTTTTGCAAAGTCAACAGTAATCTAAATCTATAAATATATATTTAATATGTTTGTAATTTGTATATTCATTCTTGTATAATCCTCCTTTTAACAAATATGTGTAGGCTATAGGCCTACAGATTTGTCATTTTTCATGTACAATTATCCTCACCAAAATCCAGTGTCAGTGATATTTGTTAGAAAGAATGGCCATTCTTTTTCTTTAACACCACTACATATCAAGGTACAGAATGTGTAGCATCAATTTTTCATTGGGCACAACAAAATTGGTGAGTTAATGATGCCTGTTTAATCATGTAGTGGTATAACAGTCATTAGATGTGAAAGAAGGGATTGGCTAAGGCAGAAATAACATGGACCTGATGTGTTTCATTTTTGCCCAATGCAGTCTTTTTTCTTTTTTAATTAGGTCAATAATTACACCAGACTGAAAAGTAACTGCAATTTGTAATTTTACCAATTATTTTTTTATTTTTTTTTTTTTTACCAAGCTTTTGAAATTTGGTGCTACAGATGAATGGTGTGTGGGGGGTGGGGATTCGCAAGAGGAAGAGTCCTGTTCCTCCCACCCCCCCCCCCCCCATTTACAATCTGTTACAAGGGCACCCTTGCATGGTTGTGTTGGGTTTCTTTACCATTATCCTTAAAATGAAATTAGGCACTTTAAAGCAAATGGTAGTGTTCAGTTAAATAGAGTGACAGACTCTGTAATGATTAGCCAACTATACATAAAATAAGGATGATTATTATCAATATAGAGGAGGTTCAAATTAAGTGGAAAGATTCCTTGACTGTTACAGACATTTTCTACAATTTTCATTCCGAATAAAATGCACTGAAAAAACATGTTTTCAGAAATAAATTAAGTGTTTATTTAGCCTCTTCATCTCTGAATAGCCTAAAAGAATACAAAGAAGGCAAACAGAGGAGTCTCTACTTCAAACAAGTAATTACATCTATTTTTGTATCCATTAGCTACGAATCTGAACTAAACTTGTAGCCTACACTGTAACTTCTCGTTATGTAAGAACAATGTTGCTGCTATTTCTCCCCCTGTTTTTCTCTCTGTTCTACTTGCCTAGAGCAATTTGTTTTTTAATTCAGTACAATGTCAGGAAGCCAAGTGCAAGATAGTAAAGATTTTAATGCAATAAACATGAAAGTCATAAAAGTGTAATAGTGAAAGTATATACTGGCAATTGTATCAATGTGAAGATAAGTGGGTGAACTTGTGCATACATCATCGTATGAATGATTATGTTTTTATTTTAACTGGCTTATGTCAAGGAAATCTTAGATTAGTATTTGTATTCGTTATCTAAAAAGTACAGTATTAAAGTTTTGTCCCTGCTGCCAATGGGCCTACCGTACCGTAAGTTTATCTTGTAGATACGGTATGACTGTGATTGCTATGGTATTGTTTATGTCCTGTCGATAATAATACTGATAGGTCTTACAACAGATATGGTCTATAATGAATTATTGAATCTTAAATGGCTTAAAAGATACCCTGCATAGTTCTCTCCATTGTAGATTCACTGAACCTTCAGTATGAAACAACTCTCCGAAAGCAATGAGATGACAGGTTGTTTTGAATATTCTAAAAATAGGGTAAAATAGTACATACAGCCTGAAGCTGCGAATTTGTTGATGCTGGCGTGGGCCTATGAATACTCTCTGAAAACAGAATGAGAGGGAATGATTTTTCATGTTGGCCAGGAAATAAATAATTACTGGTACTGTAATGCTTAACCTTCTCTGTGGTAGACAGGTTTTTGAATGCATTTTTGGGTTGCCAACGTCAGTGTATACGCCAAGCACCACTCAGGAACTCATAAAATTTACTTTAACCCATTATTATTTGTTTATTGAATTAATTATCATCGCGAAATGAACATTTTGTTGCCAATATTAGCACACTAATCAGCCGATCCTGTAAGTAAAATTTAACCCAAAATAACAAATGTTTATTTTTGTCCTCCTTTTATTTCCTATTTTTCAGATGTGGACAATGTATTTGCAACAGGGACTTCCTTTTTAACGCATACTTGTTGTATACTACCCGTAGGTAATCTACTTACGTCCCCAACATTTTTGATCCATCAAGGAAACTCAAATCCATTGCCGGTAACTATAAAAAACAGTTTTATGCAAATTTTCTGTCACACTTTTTAAGGTTTTCCTATGTTCAACTACTGGTGGATTTCATCCAAATAAATGAGATGCAAAAATCACAAAATAGAAATACTTATTTCTGATAAACAAAAATGGCCGAAATCAGAATTACTGTACTTACGGTTGGCGAAACAAACAACTCAATTTTGGTATAATGATTCTTTCCTTCTTTTGTTACGATATGTGCAACAAAACAAAGCAGTCTACTACATATCGGTAATTGTGACCCTACTAATCGAGACTGAATGTGTAGGCCTAATGGAATGCTTCAGTCTCAAATGAATATGACTGTTAGACTGGATATGTCAAATAACGTTAGATAAAATTTTAACAAAATTTTTAAGCTGTTACTTTTGTTACTATGGTAACGCTACATCGCAGCACAATGTTTTGTTCTCGATTGTTCTGTGTTCGACTATCCTTTCCTTATTACATTCATTGGAAGGTTTAATAAATTAAAGACTGTTCCACATGCTTCGCTCGCGCAAGCATGCTTGACATTGTGTAAGATATTTTTTTTTTTTTTTTTTGTCTACTTGGGAGCCAAGAAAACGTTAGTGATTTGATATGGTCTGATTTTTATTCTCTCCTGTTACATTCTGTACAATGAGTGTGCGGTAGCCTACTATAATGTAGGACAAATCAACAATACAAAATGACATGGGAAAAGGTGAAAGCGGATCACTTTCATTCTTCGCAATCGATAATTTTTGTCTGAAAAGCCTTTAGCCGTGTCATTAATGATTTGAATAATGCAACACTGAGCAAGTTTATTTTTCTTTCTTTTTTTTTTTTTTTTTTTTCTTTTTCTTTTTTTTTTCATAATTCACACGACGCATCTTTAAAAGTTTGACAGCTTGTTAAAAATACAGATTAGGACACATACAATTGAATGAATAACAGAAACAGCAGAGGAAAGGCAATAACGGTACTAATCCGACTATAACGTATGTTGGGTGGGCCAGTGTCAGCAATTAGCTGAAGGCACATCGAAGCTGGACTATTGGAATTGCTGCCATATCGTGCGAAATGTACTGGAGTCCTTCACACTATGAAGGTTGTTGCGGTATCGATAACGATGTTATAATCAGATTAAAACACTCTTTCTAGTTGGGCATTCATATGATTTTTCTTTCATCTCCCCACCGAGCGAGGTGGCGCAGTGGTAAAACACTGGACTCGCATTCGGGATCAGATCCGCCTCCGGCCATCTAGATTTATGTTTCCCGTGATTTTCCTAAATCACTCCAGGCAAATGCCGGGATGGTTCCTTTCAAAGGGCACGGCCGACTTCCTTCCCCATCCTTACCCGAAACGATCCGAGCGTAAGCTCCGCCTCTAATGACCACGCTGGCGAAGGGGCGTTAAAAACCGATCATACTTCCTCCCCTTTAATGTCTCCGTACAAGACGAAGAAAAGTGCATTCCAATTAATTCGCCAACGAGGCTCAACTCCGTAAATTTTCATCACTTTCATCTGAATTCGCTGTTCCCGATGTAGCGGGTAGCAGAAACCATGCGATTCGTAGTAACATCTACAAGTATATGGAGTGGATTTTTTTCATGTCTGCAAGCAAATGGAATGAAGTTGCTTTATAATGCTGAAATTAAGAATGCAATGGAAGGTAAATGGATGAATATTAACGCGCTGCACTGCGGTCGCTCATAAAACAGAATAGACACGTGGACGAATGTTATCATGAACTAGCTCTTTCGTGTCTGGTTATCCGGTAAGAGTTAACAAACTAGTCTCCACAGCCGTATCACTTCACTTTTCTTCCCTTTATTTTGCGTTCTGGCTATTGGGAAGACGCGTACTCGGTTGTCACCACGCCAATTTCTCAAATAATAGACGAAAATATTTCCTGTCTTCGCCCTTCAAAACGGAAAAGTTTAAGTTACTAGCAACATGAATACACAATGCTAACTGTACAGACATGAAAATCACTTGCCGCGGCGGAATAATCGTGCGCACTGAGGCATCGTGCTGCGGCTGTTCGCCGTCTCCCCCTCGGGAATGGGTGTATGTGTTGAAACTTGGTTTAAGTAGTTTGTAAGTTACGGACTAATAACCAAGCAGTAAAGTCGCACAGATTTACAAACACTTGAAAATCACTTCCCTGTTAGGTCAATGTAAATTATTGCCTATAATCGCGAGTTACAACAAATTGTGACGCGCCTCTTTTTGTCTGGATTTGGAAAAGGAATGAAATCGGGTCTGATCGCTTTTGACTTAATCAACCAACTCCAATACGAATTCTAAATTTTTCATTCGTAAAGAACGCAACAATGACTAGAATGGTTCTTCTAAAAATAAAGGCAACAGTTAAAAAAAATAGCTTTCAGTCAGCGACCACATAAACACCGTAGTGGCTATTCTCAAAACAGAGAAACAAGTTGGCACAGAATTCCCATCCGCTTCCAGTGACGTAGCCAGGATATTGTCAAACGGAGGGTCCGACTTGTTAAAGAGAAATTTAGAATAGCTCACGTTTTCATTTATTCTAAAAACAAATTTAACAATGTCTGTTCAAATGTTTGTTAAGCTTAAGGGACCTAACTGCGGGGCCATCAGTCCCTAAACTGACAAACTACTTATGAATAACTTATGCTAAATATAACACAAACATCTATGCCCGAGGGTGGATTCGAACCCCCGACCGTAGCGGCCGTGCAAACTGTGACTGGCGCGCCGCAGACCGCTCGGCCACTGCGGCCGGCAAATTTAACATATTTATATTTTATGTATATAGTTCGCGTTTGTTCGACCTTCTTACAAATACTACAGTATTTTATATACAAAATTGGAGAAAACATTTCTTAAAAATTGTTTCAATATACGCCAGCAGAACCTTCAGTTGTTATTCCAAACGAAGTCAGATCATCAGAATGAAAAATGTTTCTTTGTATTTGAACACAGGCAACGCCACGGTTGCGTGTCACCAAGCTCGCTTCCTGTAAGCCACGAGCCGGCCGCGGTGGCCGAGGGGACTGAGGCGCTTCAGTCACGGTCTGCACGGCCACTACGGTCGGGGGTTCGAATTCCCCCCTCGGGCATGGATATTTGTGCCGTCCTTAGTTGTAGGTAGTTAATAAGTAGTTTGTAAGTTTAGGGACTGATGACCCCGTAGTTAAGTCCTTTAAGCTTAACATACATTTGAACATTTTTGTAAGCCACGACTGTAGCTCGGTGTTTCAAAAATTTGCATTAAGTTTTGCATCAGCATAATTACCTTGCATATTGATTTAGGGAGCGTAAGTCTATAATCGGTCAATGCCCATTTATTTTATTTCCAAGGTTATTGGTTCTTTTACTCTTGTTATCATTGCAACGTATTCATCCTATAGATAAAATATTACTCTCAAACCTAACTTTACAAAGTATTACACGTACTGAGAGCGGTGCCTTATGATATACTTTGGCACTCCAAATAAGGGCTCCACTACTAACATAAAACTGCTGTAAAAAGATAAATAAGCTATTATAATAGTACGTATTTTAACTGACCATAACGCTAGTGGACAAATGAAAGTCGGTTTTTCTCTTTTTTCTTGTTATGAAGTTATCCATAATTGGAAACTATCTTAACAGCACAAAAGAATTAAACGGCAGCAGTTACATTATATTCCACTGCAGGTAAGAACTGTAGTACTCAACATAGCAATAATGGAGTAAGGCCAACAATGGACAATGGCTAAAGAAGGACTCGGCAATAGCCGATGCTGTTATAATTAAAATCTATAGATGGCTTTGTTGGCTGTCGGTACTGCATATATATATATATATATATATATATATATATATATATAATATGTGTATGTGTGTGTGTGTGTGTGTGTGTGTGTGTGTGTATGTGTGTTCAAATATTCAAATGTTTGTTAAGTTTATGGGACTTAACTACGGGGTCATCAGTCCCTAACCTTACAAACTACTTATCAACTAGCTAAGACTAACGACGGCACAAATATCCATGCCCGAGGGGGGATTCGAACCCCCGACCGTAGTGCTCGTGCAGACCATGACTGAAGCGCCGCAGTCCCCTCGGCCACCGCGGCCGGCAACACTAGATGACTGATTTAAATATGCACACCACACTCTTCAGCTGCTGGTATGTTGTTTCCTTTGACAGTCTTTAAAAATTTTTTTTTATAAAATTACCAAGCTTATCTGAGCACAATGTATCATTAATTCTTACATTCGTTTGATCATTCTTTTGAATGATTTTTTATTTCTCCAGGAGCACATATTTAACACTGATTTTCTCTTCGGTATTATGTTACATTTAAGTTCGTAATTTAGACTGAGCTGGCCTTGTAACATCAGCTAATGTGGGTTTGCCACACAGTTACTGCGAACAGCTGAAAGCAAGGGGAAACTACAGCCGTTACTTTTCCCGAGGACATGCAGCTCTACTGTATGAACATATGATGATGGCATCCTCTCGGGTAAAATATTCCGGAGGTAAAATAGTCCCCCATTCGGATCTCCGGGCGGGGACTACTCAGGAGGATGTGATCATCAGGAAAGACAATACTGGCATTCTACGGGTCGGAGCGTGGAATGTTAGATCCCTTAATCGAGTAGGAAAATTAGAAAATTTAAAAAGGGAAATGGATAGGTTGAAGTTAGATATAGTGGGGATTAGTGAAGTTCGGTGGCAGGATGAACAGGATTTCTGGTCAGGTGAGTACAGGATTATAAATACAAAATCAGTTGGGGGTATCACAGGAGTAGGATTGATAATGAATAAGAAAATAGGAATGCGGGTAAACTACTATGACCAGCACAGCGATCGCATTATCATTGTCAAGATAGATACGAAGCCAACACCGACAACAGTAGTACAGGTTTATATGCCAACTAGCTCTGCCGATGATGAGGAGATCGAAGAAATATATGAGGAGCTAAACGAAATTATTCAGACAATTAAGGGAGAGGAAAACTTAGTTGTTATGGGAGACTGGAATTCGGTAGTAGGACAAGGAAGGGAAGGGAAGATAGTGGGTGAATATGGTCTGGGCAAAAGGAATGAAAGAGGAAGCCGCCTGGTAGAATTTTGCACGGAACATAATTTAGTTATAACAAACACCTGGTTTAAGAATCACAAAAGAAGGTTGTATACGTGGAAGAGACCAGGAGACACCGGGAGATACCAGTGTAGGACATACCCAGGGGCAGACATAGACTCTGACCATAACTTGTTGGTTATGAACTGTAGGCTGAAACTGAAGAAACTACAGAGAGGTAGGAAAATAAGGAGATGGGACCTAGATAAATTGAAGGAACCTGAAGTTCTTAAGAATTTCAGAGGGAGCTTCAGGCAACAATTGACAGAAACAGGGGAAAATAAAACAGTTGAGGAGGAATGGGTAAAATTGAGAGATGAAATAGTGAAGGCAGCAGAGGACAAAATAGGTAGGAAGGCAAGACCTACAAAGAATCCTTGGATATCACAGGAGATACTAAATTTAATCGATGAAAGGAGAAAGTATAAAAATGCAGTAAATGAAACAGGCAAAATGGAGTACAGACGACTAAGAAATGAGATTGACAGGAAGTGCAAAATGGCTAAGCAGGAATGGCTAGAAGGCAAATGCAAGGATGTAGAAGAATGTATAAATAGGGGAAAAATAGATACAGCCTACAGGAAAATAAAAGAAACATTTGGCGATAAGAAAAACAGCTCTATGAATATCAAGGACACTGATGGAAAACCAGTTCTCAGCAAAGAAGGGAAAGCTGAAAGGTGGAAAGAGTATATAGAGGGGCTCTACAAAGGAAATGAACTTCGAGACACTATTGTAGGAAGGGAAGAGGATGTAGATGATGATGAAATAGGAGATACTGTACTGAGAGAAGAATTTGACAGAGCCCTGAATGATCTAAGTCGAAACAAGGCCCCTGGAGTAGATGATATCCCGTCAGAGCTACTGAAGTCTCTGGGAGAACCAGCCATGACAAAATTGTTTCACATTGTGTGTAAGATGTATGAGACAGGTGAAGTACCCTCAGACTTTAAGAAAAATGTTATAATCCCCATTCCAAAGAAAGCGGGTGCAGACAGGTGTGAAAACTACAGAACCATCAGTTTAATAAGTCATGGTTGCAAAATATTAACACGAATTATATACAGAAGGATGGAAAAGCTGGTAGAAGCCGACCTCGGGGAAGATCAGTTTGGGTTCAGGAGAAATGTAGGAACACGGGAGGCAATACTCACTTTACGGCTTATCCTAGAAGATAGATTAAGAAAAGGCAAACCAACATTTCTAGCTTTTGTAGATTTGGAGAAGGCTTTTGACAATGTTGATTGGAATAAACTCTTTAAAGTTGTGAAGCAAGCAGGAGTAAAATATAGGGAACGTAAGGTTATTTACAACTTGTACAAAAACCAGACAGCGGTTGTCAGAGTTGAAGGGCATGACAGGGATGCATTGGTTGGAAAGGGAATAAGACAGGGTTGTAGCCTTTCCCCAATGTTGTTCAATTTGTACATTGAGCAAGCTATAAAGGAAAGCTAGGAGAAATTTGGAGAAGGAATTAAAGTTCAGGGTGAAGAATTAAAAACATTACGTTTTGCCGACGACATAGTAATTTTGTCAGATACAGCAAAGGACCTGGAAGAGCAATTGAACGGAATGGACAGTGTGCTGAAAGGTGCATATAAGATGAACATTAACAAGAGTAAAACAAGGGTAATGGAGTGCAGTGTAAGAAAATCAGGTGATGCTGAAGGAATTAGATTAGGTAACGAAACAATAAAGGAGGTAGATGAGTTTTGTTACTTGGGCAGTAAAATAACAAATGATGGTCGCAGTACAGATGATATAAAATGCAGAATGGCAATGGGTAGAAAGGCGTTTTTGAAAAAGAGAAATTTGTTAACATCGAATATTGATTTAAGCCTAAGGAAGTCCTTTCTGAAGGCATTTGTATGGAGTGTTGCCTTGTATGGGAGTGAAACATGGACGATAAGCAGTGTGGACAGAACGAGGATAGAGGCTTTTGAAATGTGGTGCTACAGAAGAATGCTGAAGATTAGGTGGGTGGATCGCGTAACTAATAAGGAGGTACTGAACCGAATTGGGGAGAAAAGAAATTTCTGGCATACCTTGACTAAAAGAAGGGATAGATTGGTAGGACACATTCTTAGACATCAAGGAATTGTGAATTTAGCGTTGGAGGGAAGTGTGTGGGGTAAAAATCGCAGAGGGAGACCAAGAGACGCGTATAGTAAGCAGATTCAAGTGGATGTGGGTTGTCGTTCTTATGAGGAGATGAAAAGGCTTGCTCAGGATAGAGTAGGGTGGAGAGCTGCATCAAACCAGTCTCTGGACTGAAGACCACAACAACAACAACAATTTATTTTGAAGCAAAAGACTACCTACGGTCTCGAACACACAATACAGCTTGAACCTAAACCACAAAGTATATCAAAAGCAACGCCATAGAACGTAATGCAGAAGACAGAATGCACTTGTTGAATACAGGATAGACAACCGGGTTCCTTCGCAGAGAAGATGTTCAAATGTTTGTAATTCTATCAGACCAAACTGCGTGGTCATCAGTCCGTAGCTTACAAACTACTTAAACCTAGGTAAACTAACCTATGGACAACACACACACCCATGCCCCAGGGAGGACTCGAACCTCCACCGCGAGCAACCACGCGCTCCGCAGCCAGACGCTTTAGACCGCTTTTTGTTCTATGGGTAGTTCTCCTTGATGCGGACGCTGATCGTTTTTGTTCGTTCTTTTTTCGGTGTGTTGTTGGCTCAGCTTTTTTTATTACAGAGAGCGTTGAGCCCTCTGACCGGGCGCGCTGAGCCACGGCGCCCGGCTGCCGCTCGGCTACTCCATCGCGGCCGCAGAGAAGATCCGAATCGGTTGCAATTGTCAGACCCATGCGGAGTGCGAAAGTGTGAACGGCAATTTCACTCTTTGTATGCTCGTAATAGCTGCGAACAATTTGTAACTGCAGTGCGAATGAACATGTTGTCGCCAATGACACAAAAATAAATTTTCTTTCTCGGAACCCAAAAAAAGAGGACATTTTGTAGAATTTTATAATTTCCGGCCGGACACATTTTCTTGACTCAAAAAGAGGACATGTCCGGGTAAAAGAGGGAGTATGGTAACCCTACATGCTATTCACTGTTATCTCAGTGAAAAGCCACTCACAGAACTGGAGTCACTGAGGAGCATCATTTGGTTGTAATGCGTGATCGACAGACTGAAGGTAGGCAAGCATATGCAGTTCCAGGTGGAGTATCCGTCCGTATGATCGATTTAATATGCAGGTTTCTTCCGACAGGCGTCGGATTGATTTGGTAGGACTTCAAACAGTAATTTGAAACATTACACGATTTATCAGAGAGATATATTTTTCTCTCTGCCGTCATAGGTGTCTTTTCTTATCATCTCTGCCGACCATTGTTACTCTCTGACTTTTTTTGTTGGTTTTTTTTTTTTTTTTTTTTTTTTTTTTTTTGAAGTAAAGACAACGTTCGACGTCTTTTTTACTTTCGGCCTTAGCCTGGACCGGAGGCGATAGAAGGTGCGAGTGTGAGTCATATTTTAATTAATATTAATATGAAGGCCAAATATCCCCTCTTCTATGTTATTTTAAAGTCGATTCCTATCTAAGACATTTTATTTTCTGTATTTCGTAAGGTTACCTTTATGACTAAGATTTGGACGCCAATTGCATTCGATATATAACTGTACCATTTTTTAAATATGCATACCAGATCTCTTTGAAACGTTTGTTCAGAACCTGCAACTTTAAATATTTTTATGAAGTCTGATTAATCTTTCTAAGATTCTAACGATTACTGTTTCACAAAATATGATCTTTACATAACACGGTCGACTGTACAAGAATGATTAAATACGTCTCCAATTACGGCGAGAATGTGCTTTACTTCATCATTAACAGAGGCAGGTACTTTCTTGATGACTTCTCTGCCTTAACAAATATTGTTCCGATCAATTGTCGAAGTTTTTCATTCCGAATGCACACCATTCACACTGGTGTCGGAAAAAAAATGCACGGGGCAGTATGAAAAAAAACGGAGAGAGAAGGAAAAAAAAAAGTTCTTTCGAGGTATTTGGAGCGCTCCCCCCCCCCTCCCCCCTCCGAAGACGAGAGTTCGAGGCGCTCAGCCCCGCCCCCTTTCCCCTGGTCCGCACTGACCATTCACTTGTTTCACAATTTCTCGAAATAAAAACAAATGCAAAACGAGTTTGAATATGTCGCGATTTACAACACTGCAACCTGCAGGTAAGGCTGTAACTCTCAAGCGTTTTCTGCTGAACTGCAGCCACAAATACCGGTGTGCGGGATGTTTCTTAACTATAAAATATTTTATACATGGTATTGCTCGTACAGCAACCAGTGAAATTTTATTTTCAAATAAAGACCGTCGTAGTTGCAGACTTGTTCACTAATGTTTAATGATGCGTTTCGCCATAACAACGGAGCACATCAAAATGTATGCATGACAAATGTGATACAAGAATTACCAAACAGTTACAACAGTCAAAAATTGCACACATATTTGAAAAGGTATGTGTTTAAATACTAGGCCTACATGTCTCTTCATCGCAAAATAAGCCCATCGTCCCCTATTTTACTATTGTAACAGTTGTTACATTTGTCACGTAGATAATATAATGATGCTCTGCTGTTAGAGCGAAACGCGTCATTAAGCATTAATAAACAATTTTGCAACCAAATTGCGTATTTGATGATTTTCTTATTGTAACTTCCACGTTGTCATTTCAAAGCAATGGCGCACCGAAGAATTAACAAAAAGACGCCGTTCTTCGTACGATAAATGGTAATCTAGTGTCTACAAATGCCATATTCGCATCAGTTAACAACGGCCATCAATAGTGTGAGATTAAAGGACAGAATTACTAACTGTTGGCTGTAGCGTAGTGGGCAATGCGTTGTGACTGTGGCACTAAAGGTAAATGGTTCGGAACCCGCCAGTAACTAAACTTTTTTCCCTAAATGGGTTTAAGACACTCTTGTTAATTAATTTTTTATTATTTAAATTATTACTTCGATCCAAAATGTTTGCTAAAACTTATAAAAATCTAAAGTGGGCCGTAAAACACGTCAGTGCGATTTTTTTCAAAACATATCCTTATGTCACTACTTTCGGACAGAGCGTTGCATGTCCGTCTTTCCTGGTAGAATAAAACTTACCACAAAGTTCCCACGACTTTGTTGTCGCCTCCACTGTGTGTTACCGTCGTCCTTTGCACTGCTCCACCCACGACACAGCCTGCGCCATGCTCTGAACTGCCAGGCGTAGGCCTACACGTGGTGTGCGCGTCACGGGGCGTGGTTATCTGCATACATTCACGTCGAATCGCATCCACTCGTCCGAGCCGCTTTTATTTGCCCCACCCTGCATTTACATATGTAGGCCAATTGTTCTGCGTGTCTCATTTTGAAGCCCTCTTTTACAGGTTATAATGCAGTCGGAAAGTAGAACAAAATAAATGTTTGGAATTTGTCTGGTTTTCCGATTTAAATATAACATACAAAAGAAGACCAATGTGCAAAAAATGCAGAACCAAACGCTTGCGAGCATCAGGAGAATGCATATGCAAATTTTTATACATGGTAACAAGATAAATTCTCGAATGAAAAAATGTTATTGGTACAGTGTTTTATTGTTTAAAATATGAAAAGGAATAATATCGTGAGATAGCTGACAAGTATATGGGTATATCGCGTAACTAATAAAGAGGTGCTGAAAAGGGTTGCAGAGAAAAAAATTGGGGAATATCTAGACCAAGTGAAGACTTCGATTGGTGGGACACATTTTGAGACATCGAGGAATCGTCATTTGGCGTTGGAGGGAAGTGTGTGGGGTACAAAAATCACACACACACACACACACACACACACACACACACACACACAGAGAGAGAGAGAGAGAGAGAGAGAGAGAGAGAGAGAGAGAGAGAGAGAGAGAGAGAGAGAGACGGATACAGTAAGTAGGTTCAAAGGGATGTATGGTTGCCCTACGTATTCAGAGATGAAGAGGCTTGCACAGGATAGGGTAGCGTGGAGAGCTGCATCAAAGCGGTCCTTTGAATGAAGACAACATTTTTGCAGCCTCACCTTGAGTTCTTTTGTGCTCTCAATATGATGTCACATTTTCTTCCATTCTCTGTTGAAAAGTAACATGAACAAAGCGGAGAATACCTCACCGCATCTTTTTATGAAAGGACGTATTGTTGTCAGCTGTGTAGTCACTGAAAGAGCACTTAGTTTCGCTTTCGACATCACAAGACAATGAGAACTCTCACTGTCACACACTATTATGAAACACAGAGGCATCGCAACGGTAAATGTATTTATGGAACTGAAGTTACTCAACAATCTTAAAAAGAACAAGTGGATAACATTTGCTGTACAGCAATGTCAACTGTAGTCAAATAAACCAGACAACGAGACATAGTATGAGAGTCAGCTGTTGGGGGTAGTTTACGTGTTACACATTCATGTAAATACAATGAACCAGTGAAATATAAATTCTCTTCGATTCTCGATTGTCTTACTTGAAATCGGGACATTTAGCGTTTTTGGGACACGGGAAAGATGAGTGAAAAATCGGGACATTTCCTATTAACCGGGTGCGATTCATGTACTGCTTTTACGGAGAATTAGCATTTTACGACTTACCAAGATGGCGGACAGGCTTCAACTGGTGTTTGTGCTCGGCAAAGATAACGCCTTCTGCTCTTTGCGCCATTGAGGTTTGGAGATGTTCGTTGTCAGCTGCACAGCATCAGCGTTACAAACTTGACGAATTTCCCGTCAAAATTGACGGCCTTTCAAATTGCATAACGGACAAAATTTAGGTTTGGCAGTTGACGGATTTTTGGAAGGATATGATTGGACATTTATCTTTTTATAGGTATTAGCTTGATTAATTAAAAAAAAAAGTTTTTTCTTTGAAAAAGCTATCTGGATGCAAATATTTGTGTACTTGCAAGACAACGCCATAGTATGTTAACGGACTGTTACTCTAAAACACAGCGTGTTGCTCATTCAAATTAAATACTTATACAAGCGAAAACTGAACTGAAATTAATACCTTTGTTACTGTTTAATAATGGATACAGCTATCGTTTCTTACAAAGTTGCAAAGCAGATATCTATACTCTTAAATGCCAACAGTAACAAACATCTCAGAGCATTGGAAAACTGAGCACTGTAAACATAATGCGGTGGCATCAATGATCTCTGTACGACATTCCTAGGTTATCTGATTCTGAGCGTGCCAGCCACAGATGTTCATATTTCGTTTCTTGCCATTTTCAAAAGTGGTGGTGGTGGTGGTGGTGATACTAGAATACGTAATGAAAATATGTATCGTCTCGGCTTCCAAACCAGCGTATTACATCGCATATTGACATAAAGTTCACAACAAAACGTAAGTATGGAATTCTTTGTCACGAATAAATTGATAGAAATATGAAACTTCCTAGCAGATTAAAATTGTGTGCCGGAACCGGGACTCGAACCTGGGACCTTTGCCTTTCGTGGCCAAGCGCACTATCGACTGTGCTATCCCGACACGACTGACAATGCCGCCCCACAACTTCACTTCCGCCAGTACCTCGTCTCCTACTTTCCAAACTTCACAGAAGCTCTCCTGCAAACATTCAAGACTAGCACTCCTGGAAGAAAGGATATGGTGGAGACATGGCTTAGCCACAGCCTAAGGGATGTTTCCAGAATGAAACTTCACTCTGCAGCGGAGTGTGCGCTGATATGAAAGTAAGAGACGAGGTACTGGCAGAAGTAAAGTTGTGGGGCGGCATCGTGAGTCGTGTCGGCATAGCACAGTTGGTAGTGCGCTTGCCCGCGAAAGGCAAAGGTCCGAGATTCGAGTCCCGGTTCCGGCACACAACTTTAATCTGCCAGGAAGTTTCATATCAGCGCACACTCCGCTGCAGAGTGAAGTTTCATGCTGATAGAAATATATTTGCCAAATTCAAACATGGTAGGAAATGCAAAACCATGTGGAAAACATGAATGCGCTGGCACCTATTCTGAACTCCTTGGCTGGTACGCTTCGTCAAAAATGGGGTTGTTAATCCAGTAGGTATAGATATCACTGGGATCATAGCCTAACATATATTAGACTGTTTTAGCATATCGCTCTAATTTCTCTGGATGAAAGGATATGATA
This sequence comes from Locusta migratoria, assembly GCA_026315105.1. Lineage (NCBI taxonomy): Eukaryota > Metazoa > Arthropoda > Insecta > Orthoptera > Acrididae > Locusta > Locusta migratoria. The sequence goes on from CM048745.1 coordinate 338,674,171, forward strand.
CGTGCGACTTGCAGCAGCAGTAGCAGAAGCACGCTAATAAAGATTTGATTTTCTTTATAAGTTAGTCGAAAGACTATTAAGTGTGCTAAAAATGTGGAAACCTCTCTTGAATAGACTTAAAACCACCGCAGTTCTTATAGTGCGAGCCGGACTTCAGCTTGTGAACAAGTGCTGTCATAATTATGTCTTTCCCTAGTACGTTTTGTACCAAATTGGCACAATTGCTGCGTTCCGACAAGTAGAACGAATCAGTACCTCAAATGAAGACGAGACAGAGGACGATGTGGGTAAATTATTTTAAACTACATAAGTGAGTAAGTCTTTGTTTTTCTTATCATAAAGCAAGTTGTACAACAATAGCTTATAGATTTTATTATTTGACTGTTTTACTGTTACTTAAATACTTGTCCTCCTCAAAAAACATTGTAACGCGTATTAGGCTATGTTTAATTGCCCTTGAAATTTGAAAAGTCATCTTTCTTTGTGAGTAGGCCTCGTATCAATGTTCCTAATTTCCAAAGTGATGTCTCGTTTTGATAGCAAAATTGTTATTTGTTGTGAACCCGTGAGAACTTCATATTTAACAACCAGAGATTACAAATTTTCGTTATAAGAATCTTTCTTGGCTCTTTCTGAATCGATACTACTTGAGCGGGAAAATACTTAATCCGTTCCTCGCGTGCCACCTGTTAGATAATGAACGATACACGTACGCCAATCGAGGCGTCGCGTGCTTTCACAGCCAAATTGTGACGTAGTTTTCTGACGTCACCTGGCATTCAGCCAACAGTAAGTCTTTATTTCCTGGAGCACTATGGCAACTGTATGTGAAAGTTCTCTGCGACGTTAAACGAGTATTTTAAGGATATTTTGCAAGAAGTCGGCAGAGCGACTGATAGTGCTTTCTTCACGATCTGGGGGTGGTGTGGGCGGGAGGTGTTACAATAGAAATATTACCAGAAATTTTCAGCTCCCCGAAAATGAATATATCTTACAACCACCGCATCGCCGCATCGCCGTAGATCGCGCTGTGGAGTTTTCATCTTCAATGAGCATGTGCAATATGTAAGATGCTGCTGCTGTGGAACGAGCCGACTTGCAATACATTTAGTGTTCACATGAGGAAGGACCGTTGACTTCTATTCTTGAAAGCTGTTCCGTCGACTGCCGTCTGTCACGTCTTATGATGATAATGATGTCCAGTCCCCGAGTGGGAAAAAGAATGTCCAACCCGACCAGGAATAGAATCCGGGCCCTCTGCGCGGTAATGTACCACGCTGTGCAATGGTCTACGAAGGCAGACTGCAGTCTTATATTCAGGTATGTGTCACACCTTGTTAGTGAAGCTGATGGACAGTATCTCATGTTGGTTCTGTAGTTTGTGGTGTAGCAAACATTTTGGCACAATGCGTTTCTGGAGAGCTGAGATACGTTTCTACCTTTAAACTTGAGGTGCCGGCCGCGGTGGCCGAGGGGACTGAGGCGCTCCAGTCACGGTCTGCACGGCCGCTACAGTCGGAGGTTCGAATCCCCCCTCAGGCATGGATATTTGTGCCGTCTTTAGTATAAGGTAGTAGATAAGTAGTTTGTAAGTTTAGTGACTGATGACCCCGTAGTTGAGTCCCATAAGCTTACCAAACATTTGAACATTTTAAACTTGAGGTGAGGTAATGAGTACAAGGAATTCTTTCTGCGTTAGTGTCGAATTAGTAAACAAGACTAGAGTCGTCTAATGCTCTGCAACAGTTGCGAAAAAGCTACCAGCCGACGGCTAAATCCGTAGTTGAAGGTCCACTGGACACGTCCACGTCGTTGATAAGTAATTATTGTACTTTGTTAGAGAAAGAAAAAGAACGAAGTGTTTCGAGATCGTAAATTTGTTAGTTTTGATCATCTGCCGAACTGTAAAGTTAGTTTCATTTGTCGAGTTTTAATAATATTAAAACTCAATTTTGATTGCGAAAAACGTAATAAAGGTGATTCGCAAGATTTATTACTGCACACAACGAGTAAAAGATACTTTTCAACTTTTAAAAACATATCGGAATAAAATTAATATTTTACTAATGAATATCTCTGACCAGTAAAATAATTTTACAGCGGTTAAAGCAATATTACCGAATTGATAGCCCAAGATATACACTTTCTTACCTGGATATTTTTACGATGATAGAGGCGAACTCTATAGTCAATAATAAAGTTTCAATAAAAGAAAATTTAGTAATAATAAGTCGGCTGAAATACCCAATATTTCGAAAACATTGCGGACAATAGTCAGAGATCGCAGTGTGTTTTAATAGCTACAGAAATGTCAATATGACGAAAAACAAACCTTTAACGATAGTGTATGTTTCCATTTCTTCAAAAATCAAATGTTCAAATCTTTGTACAACTTATGGGACTTAACTACGGGGTCATCAGTCCCTAAGCTTACAAAACTACTTATGAACTAGCTAAGACTAAAGACGGCACAAATATCCATGCCCGAGGGGGGATTCGAACCCCCGACCGTAGTAGCCGTGCAGACCGTGACTGGAGCGCCTTAGTCACCTCGGCCACCGCGGTCGGCTCCATTTCTTCAATTGTGCAGGTGACTGAAGAGATCAACAGCATAACTATGTAGTCAATTTACGGAAAAATATCTCTCTAAGCCGGCCGCAGTGGCCGAGGGGACTGAGGCGCTCCAGTCACGGTCTGCACGGCCACTACGGTCGGGGGTTCGAATCCCCCCCTCGGACATGGATATTTGTGCCGTCCTTAGTCTTAGTTAGTTCATAAGTAGTTTGTAAGTTTAGGGACTGATGACCCCGTAGTTAAGTCCCATAATCTTTACAAACATTTGATTTTATCTCTCTAAATAGTGATAACTACGAACGAACATAGTGAACGCGACATCCAGGGCTAAAATTCATTCCCATTGTACTCCCTCGGCTACTGCTGTTGCATCTGAAGCTAAACGAGAACCAAATACTTTGCCATTTAGCTGCAAATAAACAATGAATTTTAGTGGGAAATATTCTGCTTAAGAGCTACCTAAAGTTGCGTATTCCGCTTGAGATTTTTGCCTCACAGCTATTTTAGCTATTCTTATCGGTTTTACACACAAAGGAAAAACGATTTATTGTAAAGTACGATTTATTTTCCTGGTTTTCTGTGTGCAGTACCGCGCTCATGTTCGGAGAACTGAATGATAGCAGTCATTAACAGTTAACTATTTAGAATTTGTTATATGTTTGATATATAAATTACATTCTGTATAAATTATTGTCACTACTATTTTAGTAATGCATCCTTATACGCTATTTCCTATTATGAAATGGAATGTACCAAGTTGGTTAGAAAATGGATCACCTTGTTGTAAATAAGGCAACGCCTTTATAAGACAACAGGTAACTGGCGCAGACGATATGAGGAGTATCGTTTCAAATCGTATTAAGTCCACCCGTGGACAAAATTGAGTTTGATACTTTTTTGTATAAGTTTCCATAGCGATGTTTCATGCTGTCAAGTCAGAATGTAATAAATCGGATTCACTAACAGCGCAAATTGCGTCTGTATAATAGCTGTTGTTTCCAATCGTATTCAGTCCACTGTAACGTGTTTTTCTAATCAAATTGTGTTCAGCATGAAGCAGTATTGTCACTTTGCTCTGTTGGCTGTGCTGACAGCTGGCGCGTTATTTTCAACATTGTTACGCATTCAATAATCACAGTTATATTGTGAACTTTGTGTAAGAGAGTAGTTTTTCGATTGCGGAGGAAGAAATGTTTCTGGAGTCATAGGAAAAAAAAAAAAAAAAAAAAAAAAAAGAGAGAGAGAGAGAGAGAGAGAGAGAGAGAGAGAGAGAGAGAGAGAGAGAGAGAGACGTTATAATCATGTTGTAGATTAGAATGTTTAACTTAAAGATTTAATTTTCTGTTATCAGTTAATCCGAGAGAAATCGTGCCTTTAAAAGTTACTCGATCGATCGCGTGTACAGCATTTTTCTGGTAGTCAAAGAACATTTTGTAATGTACTTAATATGTTTAAATAAGTATTTCTAGTTGCGTTTATGAGAAAACAAACATATTTGACTATTTAAAATTGGTTAAATGCCGATTGTTTTAAACTTACTGTGAGCAAAATGCCCTAAAGAAACAAAAATAAATGCTTAGTTATGTATTTACCACAGTAATCGTTTGTTATTTGTATATTTTACAAATTATTGGATCAAAGCATATCAAGTCCAACACATTTTCTTTTAATTTGAAGAGCAAAACAGGAAATTTATTTTACTTTTTCACGTACCTGGAAGTACACATGAAATAAAAAACTTCAAAATTTTAAAATTTGTGAAATATTCCTCAGTTACGAGTAATCAGTTTTTTGCTTCTGTAAAATTTAGTTTTTTGGACATAATACGGTTTGAAACGATGCTCCTTATATATCTGTTACTGCTTCTACAATAGCAAGTTATCACGATTTAATTCTAAATCTAGATGGAATACTCTGCAAATCACATTTACGTGCCTGGCAGAGGGTTCATCGAACCACCTTTATACTATTTATTTCCCATTCCATTCTCGAATAGCGCGCGGGAAGAAAGAACACCTGAATCTCTCCGTTCGAGCTCTGATTTCTCGTATTTTATGCTGATGATCTTTCCTACCTACGTAAATGGGAGTCAACAATATATTTTCGCATTCGGACGAGAATATTGGTGATTGGAGTTTCGTAAGTAGCCCACGCCGCAGCGATAAGCGCCATTGTTGTAATGATTCTCATTCCAGATCCTGTATCATTTCCGTGACGCTGTCTCCCCTGCATCGTGACAATACAAAACGAGCTGCCCTTCTTTGAACTCTTTCCATGTCCTCCCTGATAATGACCCCACACTGGGCAGCAATATTCCAAAAAAGGAAAATTGAGTATCGACATGGTGTTATAGTCCTTGTATGCCGGACGCGGTGGCCGAGGGGACTGCGATGCACCAGTCACGGTCTGCACGGCCACTACGGTCGGGAGTTCGAATCCCCCCTCGGGCATGGATATTTGTGACGTCCTTAGTGTTAGCTAGTTCATAAGTAGTTAGTAAGTTTAGGGACTGACGACCCCGTAGTTAAGTCCATCAGCTATACAAACATTTGAACATTTGAAATAGTCGTTGTACATCAACAAAACATGATTGGTATGGGCTTTTGGGGATCAAGACCCACTCGTGCACCCTTGCTGACTGTTCGACATAAAACTTTACGCTTCGCCTGAGCCGCGGTGGAGTAGCCGAGCGGTCTAAAGCGTCTCGCTGCGGAGCGCGTGGTTGCTCGCCCTGGAGGTCCGAGCCCTTCCTGGGGCATGGGTGTGTGTGTTTGTCCTTAGGTTAGTTTACCTAGGTTTAAATAGTTTGTAAGCTACGGACTGATGACCACGCAGTTTGGTCCGATAGATTTACAAACATTTAAAGATTTTAAGCCTCGCCTGACCCTATCAACACCGGCATTGGACTGTCGATGACTGGAAACATGTTGCCTGTATAACGAGACCCATTTCCAACTATATCGAGCGAACTGACGAGTACGGATATGGAGAGAACCTCATGAATTTGTGAGTCCTGCAGGTCAGCAAGGTACTGTTCAAGCTGGCGAAGGCTCTGTAATGGTGTGGGGCGTGTGCAGTTGGAATGATATGGAACACCTGATACGACTGTGACAGGTGACATGGACGTACCCATCCTGACTGATCACCTACAACTATTCTTGTACATTATGTGTTATGACGGACTTGGATAATACCAGCACTATACTCCGTTCACCGAAACGAGAGATGTATTGTAAACACAATGAGGCGCGTGACCAGGGGTGGACAAAACAGGATCGCTCGCTCAATTTCGCTGCATCCGTTTCAGGTGTAAGGCCGTTGTTCGTTTTGTTATATAGCAGTGATAGGTGTTCATCTTAAAGGACCAGGTGCTGAATAGTAACGAAAGTATTAGTGTTTACAATAACTTTCAACTTTCATAGTCTGTGTGTCTCTTTTTCTCTCTGATTAGTGTCACGTAAGAGTTTCCTCATTATGTCATCTTTCAATTTGAGTCTACCCAAGAAGCGTTCAAAGAAGTATTAATGAAGTTCTTTAGACAAACATATGGTTCCTAGCGTGTATAAAACGCAGCTGTTGTGTCCAGAACAGTCAATGACTGATATTATTATGAAATCCACGCACTCTTTGAAGCCTCCGAGAAAAAAAAAAAAGAGAGAGAAAAAAAGAATTACAACAAAGCTTTCAGAGCGTCTTGATGACTTTGACTGAAATGCGATACGAAGAAAAGTTTTTCTCAAGAAATTTCCAACACTTGACAAAGTGCTTGTTGTGGTAAGCGAAGATGCAGATTTGGGAAATTTTCGGAGAAAATAACGTTTTATAAAGTATTAAAAGAAATTATTTTTTAATATTTGGCGTCTAATAGCTCTGATGTATAACGCACACCTACCTTACACCTGAAACGGATGCGGCGACAGTAAGCGAGCGACCCTGTTTTGTCCAACCCTGGTCACGCGCCTCAGTGTGTTTACAGTATGTCTCTCGTCTCGGTGAACGGAGTATAGGGATGGGAGTGCGAGGCGCGACGACTCGAGCGCATCGAGAATTTCTCGAGCTGCCGGTGCTCGAGCAGTTCTCGAGAAGCTCGCGAGAAGCGGCGCTGTGGCACGTGCGGCTGTCCGGCGGTTGACTGGGGCAGCACGACACCAGGGGGCAGGGGGGGGGGCACTTCGGCGAAAACGCTTGCTATTGGCTGGAGCGCCGTGAGAAGGCCGGAATGGCCTACCTGCTTTTTCTATATACCTTGGCACGACACGCCACATCACATGCTGCGGTTGTTTGCAACGCTCGCAACTCACTGTGATTATCATTTAAATATGGGCATTGCATTCACTAAAACTAAAGTCACGGAGCTGGAAGTAGTTTACGCAGGATTTGAGATGTCTGTTGCAATGCTCTGCAGTGTAGCAAAAAATGTAGCAGACATGGGACGACATTAAATTTACACAATATCTCTAGAAGCAATGAAACACATTCGTACACGAATACAAAAGTGCATTCTTATATTTAAAAAAAAGTCAGACATAATACCCAGCTATTGTGTACGTTATCCATTCGCACTACATTAAAAGGAAATTCGATAAAGAGGTTGGATAATGACTGAAACAGTGCGCCAGTATCGGAAAACTGTATTTTTAATTTGGCTGCAATAACAGGCAAAAAGCATCAAAATTAATCCTATCCAAACTTTTGAACAGAATGACGTAACATACAACAGATAGTATTGTAGTTGTAAATTGGGGTGGCTATGTTCAGAAAATACTAGAGCCTTAAGTTGAAGAACGGAAGCTTAGGTACGTAACGCTGGCTAATACTGTAAGCTTTGCCCGAATTTTTCTACAATTAGTAAATGTATGCAGTGGCGGACTAAGGCAGCTGGAGGCCCAGGGCGGCGGCGAAACAAGTGAGGGCCCCCCTGTCCCCTTGAAAATACATTACTATAAAATAGGAACTTTTGAGATTTGGCCTCCACAGGACGAGAAACACGAGCTACTCTAAACGCAATAACTTTAGAGAGTTGGAGGCCCAGCAGAACGAGATGCCAAGCGCGGGAAAAAAAACCTTGTTTTCAAGGTATTTGGAGACTCGGGGCAGTCTGCCCTCCTCTCCCCCCCCCTCCCCCCAGTCCGAAACTGGATGTATGTAAGGAGCATTTTTCTCTCATATAAGTACGGAATGCATATTTGTTTTTGGTAACAATGAAGTTCTTAATTGCTGTCGAATTTCCCAGGTTATGTGGTCGTGGTCGAAGAAACGTATCTGCTCGTGACGTTTCGTCCAGAGCTGCGTTGGACATCTTCAGAGGTGCTACTGGTAGCGGTGAGTCTTGCCGACTGACGAGTCGGGCGTCGGAGAGCGGTATAAATACTGTCCAAAAGGGGGTGTGGTCGAGTGTTCACGTGCGCAGCAGAGATAAGCCTTGTCAAAGATAAAACATAACTTTCGACAGTCGATGGTCCACATAACCCGGAAGATTCAACAGCCATTATTTCGGCCGGTCGTAAAAGCCTTCACTGCATGAAATTCTTGTTTCGTCTAAGATACGTGTTTCAAAAATAATCCTATGATTTTTTTCTTCCTTGCACGTACGGAAGGCTACGATTACGACTGCTCTGTCGCAATGCTTCTCTGTAGTTTCGTTCAGCCTCCAGAGAGCGCAACACTGTCGACAACATCTCGAGAGTACTCTAGAATTTCTCGAGAATTTGCCTTAGCGACGCGCGTTCTCGAGAGCGCTCATAGCCCATCCGTATCCAGCACGACAGTGCGACACCACACATGCGCGGAAGCGCTACAGAGCGTCTCCAGGAAATTTAAATGCTTTATAAATGTTTGGACAACTCTTTCCCTGTTCTATCAGTCTTCAGTAACGAGTTATGATATGAACAGTCACTTTAAATTTTGGTTTGCTCATTAATAAACCCAATTTCATTGCTTGTTCATTTTGTGTATATATTTCAATTTTCTGCTTAAAAATAAAAACACTTCATAATCTCACTTCAGCCTTAATGTGCGAAACTGTACATCAGGCAGGTTGCACAACACGCACAGTATTGGTGCTGGCATGTAAACGAAAACGATCACTCTCGAGACACGTTACTCAGTACAGGAATAACACTTCGAATGTTTGCAGAGTCTATGGGACTTAACTACGGGGTCATCAGTCCCTAAACTTACAAACTGCTTATGAACTAGCTAACACTAAGGACGACACAAATATCCATACCCGAGGGGGATTCGAATCCCCGACCGTAGTGGCCGTGCAGACCGTGACTGGAGCGCCTCAGTCCCCTCGGCCACCGTGGCAGGCAATAACACTCCAGGGGCGCTCCAGTAGGGTCTCTTGTCTGTACGAGTCGACTGAGACAAGAAAGTCGATCACTTAAAACGGTCTTCGTAGCCCGCTCTAAGGCCGATTGCCACTAGCTCGTTCGCGGCTAGGGCACCGTTGATGCGGTTGTACGAGGAATTGGTGTTCTCACCTGAAAGCAGCGGTTGCTAGCGGAATCCAACGGGAACATCTGCAAGTTTTAATGTTAGTAGGGACAAAACTTTTCTCCAGAGGTGTGACTTGGGAATTTTGAGACTCCGTTCAAATCTATAAACGTTTGTTAACATATTGGACTAAACTGCCATGATCATCAGCCCCTAAACTTAAAATCTACTAAGTCCAGTGAAGACTCGAACCTATGGTGGAAAGGGCCTTCCAATCCGTAGCATGCCGCCTTAGACTAGCGACCATTCTGCGCCGCAAAGTCATTTTTATCTGCTCATCATATTCTTCTGTTGATTAATATATTACACTTATTAGTACACGGTCTATTTTACAAACATAAATTAGCTGATGCCTGTATTACAGTAGAGCAGTCCGTTTTTGATATTCGTCAACAGATTCTCACTAGGATCACCTCTGCCGAGCGAGAGTGGCCTTGCGCTCCAAGGCGTCTTGCTGCGGAGGGCGTGTCTGCTTAATGTTGGAGGTTCGAGTCCTCCCTCGGGCGTGGGTTAGAATAAATTAATTTAAGTAGTTTGTAAGTTTATCGACAGGTAACCATAGCAGTTTGCTGTCATAGAATTACAAATATATGATCATTTTTGAACACCTGGACTATCACTGACACACGGTCATGATCGACGCCCTTGACAACTACAGAAATCACGACCCTAGCGCGCACTTTTCCTCAGTAAAAACTGGCCTTTTAAGGTGCATTCACATCGGACACGCCGTACAGCGCCACACACACAAACGAATGGCGCGCAGCTGTGTAGAACTGCGCAGATGAGCTTAAGAGTTCCGCCGAGTGTTCGTAGGAGCGCAGCTGTGTTCCAGAGTACGCGAGGACATCCGTGTAAATTGAAAGCGTGAAACGTCGTCGAAAGCTGCGCACGAGCGAGCAGAGCGGTGCACAGTAGCAGCGCCGCAGTTGCGCGGCGGACTTCTTTTGTTGGTTTCGCTGGACGCGGCTTTAAAGACATGGTGACTCGTGTCATTCGAGGGGCAGAGACTGGCGGCCTCACAACCACTCTTGTGCTCGGGCGCGCTGACCTCGAGTGTGACCAACTGCGCGGAAAACGGGCCCAGGCTACTGCGAGCGCTGCTTGATGGACCGGAACGGCTTCTCTCCCTTGAACGAAAGCTCCAAAACACTACTTTTATCATTACTACATCTCCTATTCTCACGGTAACATACTGCAACGACTATCGTATTGAAATAAAGCCTCTTGAGATTTTTAAACACCGCAATAATTTTAACAGGAAGGAAGAAGGCTTGAAGTTAGACAAGATATGGCGGTCTACTTTGTACCAAAGATGTGACAATCGATTACCTTTGATCGAGAGTAATGACGCCAGCCAGAGATAGTTTTACTGGTGACATCACGTGACGAGTGGTGGCGCCCTCTATGCCCTCTATATAAGCAGGATCTCCACGGCCCTGCAGCCAGTAGCCAGCCAGTCGCACGCCCGGCTTCACGACGAAGTCGGCATTTTGCCCCTCCGGGAGAGGTTCCGCGCCACCGTCAGGAACTTCTATGAGAAGTCGCAGCAGTCCCAAAACCGGCTTGTCCGGGACCTTGGGACACAACAACACTTCAGGCCAACGACTCGTTGGCCTGACCTGCTACGAGATTAATCTGATAATCTCGAAGCAACAGTGGAAGAAATCACACACCGTCATCAGCTGACACACTAAGACCCTTCCTCCAGTCAGGCCACTAATTTGTCTTTCATATGTTTCAGGTACCGCAGGAACAGCAGTTAATGCTTAGACTGCAACCCATCGGACCAAGGTCGAGGTCCGTCAAGAGAAGCGTGAGCGTGAACGTCAGCCCTGCAGCCAGTCGCCGACTCACCTCAGAAGATGTTGCCCGCAGCCGGCAACGAAACGTCAGGGGAAGAAATTTCTACTACTCTACCACGGCCTCTCAGCCCGGAAGTTTTAATTAGTGAAGACGCCGGCCGTGAAAGCCTACACAGAACTGTGGCGTATGTTCTTTCGGTCATGTCTATTCGAGACATGTAGTATAATAGTCGAAGTAGGATGACAATGTGAAAGTTCGTGTTGCTTCGGGGGAGGAGGGAGGGGGGAGGGGGGAGGGTACGTGCCATGTGGAGTGGCCGAGTGTTCCAAGGCGCCTTGGTGCGGAGCATGCCGCTGCTCGTCGTACCTGGTTCAGTAGTCCGCGCAGGTGTCTTAAGCTGAAGTGGCGCAATGCAAGTTCATCATTGCAACACAGGTTTAGCAGTACGTGATTTGTGACACCTACCGGCAGCTGAGACAAAACAGTAAATAAAAAATAATAAAATGACCAAACAAAACCGCTTAAAATCGATATACAGGGCAACCAGGAAAATAGTTCTGTCTACGTATTTAGTTCAAAAAGTTGCCAAAGTACACGTCTTGTTATACGTGAACGAGAGGACACTGCTTCAAATATAGCATGCCCCTATATTAGACTTTTAGACACCGTAAATACAGGGTGTCCCATTCAAATCTCCCTGATTTCAAAGACCCAGGAAAGGGACACCGCAGTAGATACATCAATGAAAAATGACAACATTGTAGGGAATGTCAAAGAATTTATTTATTTGTCATCAATTCACCTCTACATGTGAACCATCTGTAGAACGAAGAATCGAAGAATACCGAGTCTAGATTCATTTTCTTGCCACGTTCTTTGTAACATTTCCTCTGGTATAGTTATTTGCAAGCGAAGTAGTGATACGATGTCGCAATGTAGAAATATCGTCCACTTCGGTCACATACAGGCGGTGCTTCACGAATCCCCACACGAAGAAATCAAGCGGTTCAGCACAGCCACTACGGTCGGGGGTTCGAATCCCCCCTCGGGCATGGATATTTGTGCCGTCCTTAGTGTTAGCTAGTTCATAAGTAGTTTGTAAGTTTAGGGACTGATGACCCCGTAGTTAAGTCCCATAAGTTATGCAAACATTTGAACATTTGAATCAAGCGAAATGTCGGGTGAACGTGGTGGCCAGGCAATGGATCCTTCGCTTCCGATCCTACGATTGGGGAAATTTCCTACCGAGAAACTTGCAAACAATCGTTGAGCATGCAGCTGAGCCCCATCTTCTTGAAAAATTATGTTGGGTTGCAAGTCTTGTATCTGAGGGTACACAAACTGTGCCAGAATGTCCAGATACACTGACCCATTCAGTGTTTGGTTCAACGATGTTGTCATGCATTAGCCCACACCTGACGTTTAGTTTAGGGCTATTACGAACATGTTCGATGACAACGTGTGGATTTTTCGAACACTAAAAAAACCCTAGGATCGTGAGTCGTGTCGGGATAGCTCAGTCGGTAGAGCGCTTGCCCGCGAAAGGCAAAGGTACCAGGTTAGAGTCCCGGTTCTGGCACGCAATTTTAATCTGCTAGGAAGTTTCATATCAGCGCACACGACGCTGCAAAGTGTAAGGTCCATTCTGGAAACATGCTTTAGGCTGTGGCTAAGTCAAGTCTCCACCATATCCGTTCTTCCATGAGTGCTAGTCTAGCAAGGTTCGCAGGAGAGCTTTTGTGAAGTTCGATAAGTTGAAGGCGAGGTACTGGCGGAATTAAAGTTGTGGGGCAGGATCGTGAGTCGTGTCGGGATAGCTCAGTCGGTAGAGCGCTTGTCCGGAAAGGCAAAGATCCCAGGTTCGAGTCCCGGTTCCAATACAAAAACAAAACTTACCCATGTAAAATCAGTGTAAATTTTGTTATTTGTACATTAAATTTTAATAAACGTTATAAAAAAAATTCCCGTACGCAATTTTAATCTGCCAGGAAGTTTCAAATGTGCTTATTTTGACAGTTACTTTCGCCTAATTCATACAATTTTTGGCACCTTACAGTCCCAGGAAAGACTACCGAAACTTGCAAATTACACCGCGCAGAAAGAAATGCTGCGATACACAGAAATAACTACACGGTCAAGGAATTAATGGTTCTTGAGTTCTACGAAGTATGATTCAACGCAATGAATACTAAAGTAAACATGTGCGAAATAGAAGCCAGCATTGTGTCATTACTTCAGAGCAGTCTTTGAAAAATTTTCAGAGATGTCAGATTTTCGTCAAACGATCATTTTACGTGCAGAAAAGTGGAAATGGACAGAAAGATGGAGGACGAGGTGGACAGCAATATTGGAAGAGAAGATAGAAAACTGAAGGGAAGATGGAGGTGGAAGAGACGGAGGATGCCTAGAGGGAGGAGGAGGGGAACAGGGAGATAGAGGGAGAGGGAGAAAATGCACAAAGAGTGGTGGTGGGGAGTGCATGGGCAGAATGCGGAAGAGATTGCCTTTCTCTATAGTCGGTTGGTACTGTATGTTCATGCAGAAAACGGACCAAAAATTTAGTCAGGTCACTGTCTTACGATAATTATCTGAGATTTTTTTTGTAACTTTCCTTCCATGCCACATATCTACAGGAACACAAATCAGGTTACATTTTGATATATTTTGTAGGTGAGTCTGTGATCGCAAGAATTCTTTTATTTGATTTACTGTTCATTTCACATCAGAATGAGCCACAGCGAAGCGTGGTCGGGCTTAGCTAGTGGAGACGTAAGGGACAGCATATTTTGCTTACTTTTGATCCATTATGGTACACGGTAACATATTTTGGGATGACTCCAGAAAATGAGAAAGCTTGAATATAAAGGCGTTTAAGAGTTATTTGTGGAGTAACCGATTTCTTAATGCACAATATCAGTTGGGTGTTCTATCACTGCTGGCTCGGAATGTCATGTGAATCGATTGGAAAATACTGACAGGAGTGTTTTTAAAAATGAATGTCTCTGCAGCGCAATTTCGCGAGTCTTTGTTACTTCCGAGTGTTATTTATACCGTAGCTGCTGATAGGTATACAGTGAGCACATCCATTGCTTGCCAGTTCTGACGGAGGACAAAGTCCTCTCTCGACCTTAGACGGATCCAAGGGGTAGGGATCAATGGTCGATCGCCCTCACCCCCTCAGAAGGTGTTTTCTCATGTTCTCACTGCACTTGGTCTTGGACTTGTTTGATTGGGCGTAGAGTAAAAAGGGGTGGCCGGTACTAGAGTCTTTCTACTGAACCAGAGTCTAGCTGACGGCGAGAATTCTTTCACCGCCCCTAATCAGTAGACTTCGTGAGAGAGCAGAATAGGACACTTCGAACGTGGTCGGGCGATTGGTTGTCACTTGTGTCAGATGTCTGAACGCGAGATTTCCACACTCCTAAACATCCCTAGGTCTTCTGTTTCCGATGTGAGAGTGACGTGAAAACGTGAAGAGACAGGTACAGCACGAAAGCGTACAGGCCGACCTCGCCTGTTGACTGACAGAGACCGTCGGCAGTTGAAGAGGTCGTACAGTGTAATAGGAAATAATCTACCCAGACCATCATACAGGTATTCGAAACTGCATCAGGAGCCACTGCAAGTGGAGGTGAGAAAGCTTGGATTTCATGGCCGAGTGGCTGCCCATAAGCCACACATCCGCAGGCCAGTGCCAAACAACGCCTCACTTGGTGCAAGGAGCGCAAACACTGCACGATTGAACAGTGGGAAAACGTTGTATAGAGTGACGAATCACGGTACACAATGTGGCGATCCAATTTCAGAGTGTGGGTATGACCAAAGCCCGGTGAATGTCATCTAAAATTTTTAAACGTTTGTGGATCAAAGGACTTAACTACGTTGGTCATTAGTCCCTAGGCTTACAAACTACTTACATTAACTTAAAGTAACTTATGGTAAGGACAACATCCATGCCCGAGGAAGGACTCGAACCCTCAACGACGATCGGCCGCGTGCACCGCAGCAGGACTGTCTTAGTGCGCGCGGCTATTCTGCCGCGGCGAACGTTATCTGCCAGTGTGTCTAGTGCGAACAGTAAAATTCAAAGGTGGTGCTCTCATTGTGTTGTCCATTTTTCATGGACGGGGCTATAAGCCGTTGTTGTTTTGCGTGGCACTATCACAGCACAGGCTTACATTGACGTTTTAAGCACCTTCTCGCTTTTCACTGTTGAAGAGCAACTTGGGGATCGTGATTGCATCTTCCAAGACGATTGAGCACCTGTTCATAATGCACGGTCTCTGGCGGAGTGGCTACACGACAGAAACATCCCTGGAATGGACTGGCCTGCAGAGAGTCCTGACGTGAATCCTACAGAACACCTTTGGGATGTTTTGGGACGCCGACTTCGTGTCAGGCCTCACCGACCTATATTGATATTTTCTCTGTGGACGATACACACATGTCAGAGACACGCAGCAGCTTGACTTTACAAGAGACAAAACGATATATGATATAATAAGAGACGAAGAAGAATGGAACGCTCTCACATACAAGATATCCAGCGCGACGTATGAAGGATACAAAAGGACAAGGCCCTACTAGAGTTGTACCCATATGCCCCTCAGAGTGGACAGGTATGGTTGGGAGGAAGACGAGGAAGCAGATGATGGCACTTACACAAATGAAGGAACTGACACCGATCAGACTCAACATTGACAGGCGGGCAATCTTCCACTGTCATCATCCCAAACCACACGTACTTTAATATGGAAACTAACACCCGAGACATAAGAAAGAATTAACAATATAGTGAAAAGACATTAATATCTCCAAAACCATGGAAACTCTGCCAGGTGATCGGTGGCTTGAGGGAAACATTCCAAGGTACTCAACGCCAACCAGAGTACAGTGTACAATGTAACTAGCCACCAGGAGAGTAAACCCCCTTTATTTCTATTATTTTTCATTTATATTACATTGTTTTATCCCATAATTACAAGCAATCGCGATTTCAAAATCCACTGAATTTCGACATGTACTTATAACCATGTAACTAATCATGTTTTTATGTTCTCCTCTAATACTAATTTGTTGTAATATGTATGATAGTAATTTGTTATTATAATTGTAGCAATAAATGTTCAAATGTTTGTAAAGCCTATGGGACTTAACTACGGGGTTATCAGTGCCTAAAGTTACAAACTACTTATGTACTACCTTATACTAAAGACGGCACAAATATCCATGCCCGAGGGGGGATTCGAACCCCCTACCGTAGTGGCCGTGCAGACCGTGCCTGGCGCGCCGCAGTCAGCTCGGCCACCGCGGCCGGCCAGCAATAAATGTGAGCAATTGTATATATATGTTTTTTTTTTAATTTCTTATCTTCATCTATTTCAAATGCTTATAATATGTAACATCTATAACTGACTGTGTAATATAACATGTAAAACTACAAATGTACGTCTTACTTTATAAATAAAAAAAGTGGCAGGACTTTAATGAGAATTAAATAAAATGAATATCGATACATCTCATGAGTGCAGCAGACATTTATGAATGGGCTGCCATTCCACAAGAAAACTTCTAACCCGATTTAACGAATCCCTGCGAGAGTTGTAGCTGTCAAAAGGCTAAGAGTGGGCCAACACCATATTGCATTCTATCATAACCGATGAATGACCCACGAACCTTTAAGACATTTTCAGGTGTCCAGGTACTTTTATCAGTTAGTGTATATTGATCTTCCATCAGGCTGGCATCCGGAAAGCATACTGTCACTTGGCAGTCACATAGGTTAAGACCAAAGGAGGAGTGCAGCTCCGTAGCACAGTGCTAGAGTGCCAGATTATTCCGGGTTCGATCCCCGCCTGGTCCTGCGATTTTTTATCTCACTTTCCACTTCTTTCACCTCTGGCAGTGTTGCTGACGTGAAAAATACCGAGTACCTTCGTGGTTTGGAACTGTAGCTCCACCTATATTTTACTGGGTAAGTCAGAAGGCAACGGCATACCACCTACAAACAGGTCCATGCCTAGTAAAGCACTGTGGTGTTCAAAACAATCTTCGGATTGTTGACTGCTTTAGCTTTACCAAAGGACGATCACTGCGATTCTAGCTGGTCATGCACGTTGGTCTGCAATACCAAAGCAGTTGTCACCTTGCAGCCTTGCTTCTTCTGACTGACAGTTTCTAAAAACCTACAGAGCAGTGGTTTGGAACCACAGAGGGTACTGGCACATGCGTTAACTGTATTACCTGCACGTGCACAAACAAAAGCTCGCTGCGAGGCTACCTGAATATTTCCTACCCCTCCCCACTCTACATTATCAATGCATTTACACGTGCTGCTACCGTGCCGCCTAGTAGTTTTGCGCATAATAGTTCGCGACCGGGAGCGCTCACTTTAGTTCGCAGCTCTGTCGCGACCTAGTTGCCTCTTTTAGTTCGTCCGCTCGCAGTGACGGCTGAGCGGTGTGATCTGCGCATGCAGGTGGAGGGAGAAGTTCCCCCACCTACCTGCTTCATGCGCTTGCTGCGTGAGCCGCTAACGATATCACGCAGACCGAAAGAAACACTTTGTGGATAATTTCTCGCGTTTAAGTTTAGAGTTATTTTTATATATTGGCACTATGGGATTTATTAGTCAGATGCTGCAGTGCAGAATACTTCAAAACAGAAGTATTGTAGCACTGCACTATGTAACTCTAGCAGGCAGACGCTCACCTCGAAATGGCTCTCATCGGCAGAAGGCAAGCACGTGATTAATAAGTCTGGTGCGCACCCTCTCGTTATTGCCCGTCGGTCTTCGAAAAAGGCATCCCACGAACTAAGGAGCGGGGAACGTTTGGCAGAATAGTTCGCGACCAGTAGCGCATATTTTGCTTCGCGACCATTAGCGCATATTTTAGTTAGCGACCGGTAGTGCATATTTTAGGTCGCGTCTGGTAGCTCTCATTTTAGTTTGCAGCTTCGTCGTGAAGCAGGTCGCTCTTATTCTCGAGCACTTTCTGGCTTTTGCTACCGCTGGTGTAAGTGCTCTTTCTTTTGTTATGGTGGATTTTTTTAAAATAATGATAATTGTTCCCCAAGCGTTTGCTATTATCCGTATTTTTGGGCAATTGGACTTCAAGTAGGCAAACAAACCAGTTACTTATGTATTTATTAGATCATTGAAGAACCATTTGCTATAAAATATACTAAATGCGTTTATTATGGTGAATATTAAAAAAAAAAAAATAAATAAATAAAAAAAATGCCGGTCTCAGCTCGAAATGTCGGTAACTTGCAGAAGGGAATCACGTGATTCTACTTTCTCTCGCGTCCTCTCGGTTTTTCCCGACAGTCTATGGAAAAGGGGCGAACGAACTAACAAGGGGAACACCAAGTATGGTATCAACGGAATTTGATGGGCCGTAGGTATGTTGTGAGGGAATTCAAATGTTCAAATGTTTGTTAAGCTTATGGGACTTAACTACGGGGTCATCAGTCCCTAAACTTACAAACTACTTATGAACTACTTACGAACTAGGACGGCACAAATATCCATGCCCGAGGGGGGATTCGAACCCCCGACCGTAGTGGCCGTGCTGACCGTGACTGGAGAGCCTCAGTCACCTCGGCCACTAAAGACGGCGAGGGAATTCCTCCGGACCATCAAGCTAAAAGGATTTGTTCCAATGGGCCTTGATTTCTAAGAAAATCGAAATCAAATTCGCAGACAATTACTACGCGTAACTTGTCTACTTATACATGGCGGTTACCGCTCAGCGAGACAGCGTGGTGGAATCGGCAAGATGCGAGGCTGCCATGCAGGTGGCCTGGGTTGAAGTCCGACATGGGTCGACTATTTTTCACAACTGTCCGATGATTGTACATAATTATGTATTTTTATAACCAGTAAATGGTCAGGATAAAAACATGTAACATTCGCTCAATATCTTAATATTGCGCGACGATTATTTTATTCATTTTGTTTTTTCGAAGCACACTTTTAAGGCGCTTGAAGGATATTTCGAAATCAGTAAATAGTGTTTTGTTAATACCTATAATATTTGGGCAACATTTAATACCTATGGAAACAGTTCTTGACCGTTCTGTTTTTATCTCTTCCTATGACGTGTGTACCCACGTGACGCGTCCCAGTCGATTAGTCATTCGTAGCGTGTCGTTCATGCGTGCGTCCAGTAGTGCAACGTGGAGCACAAATGCGCTATGATAGAAGCAGGTGTTAAAGATAGTGACAATGGCGACAGTGAGTAAATAACACTGCGCAATAAGGAAAATAATCAGTTGCTACTGTGTTATTTGCTATTATCCTGACTGTTTACTCAAGCTGTAACATAGGAGTGGGTATAAAGGCATATAATTATGCACAATGAAAGAAGAGAAATGAAGGAAAGTGAAAAATAAATGACCCGAAGGGGAAGATTATTGAAATATAATAAGTAGCAATTACAATTTTTAAAAATTGTCCTGTCACTAGGTATTGAACCCAGGCCGCCTGCATGGCAGCCTCGCATCTTGCCGATTACACCGCGCTGTCTCGCTGAGCGGTAACTGTCATGTATTAGTAGACAAGTTACGCGTGGTAAATTGCTGCGCATTTGATTTCGATTTTCTTAGAAATCAAGGCCCATTGGAACAAATCCTTTTAGCTTGATGGTCTGGAGGAATTCCCTCACAACGTACCTGCGACCCATCAAAATCTGTGGGTACCATACTTGGTGGTTCCCCTTGTAAGAGGCAAGGGATCTGGGAAGTAGTTCGCGTAGTTCGCCTGTTGGATCGCTCTTCCGAACTAGTTCGTTCATGAACTAGACAAGATACCGCCTAGCTTTGGACCCACAAAGTGTAGTGGCACTTGCCAGTCAAACGTGTTAAGCTTGTTACCTGAGCCTGCAGAAACGGACGGTCTCTGGTCACGCCCCCTCCCTACGACAGCAGCGCATTTACACCTGCAGACTTACTTTTCCGATCGACAGTTTCTAAAACACAGTTCCAATGGTCTGGATCTGCAGAGTGTACTGGCACGTTAGGCTTGTTCCATGGCAAGTGAGTAAGGCATCTAAATAAAGAAAGAAAAAAAAAATCTATAGTACTATACAAGATCAAGAACTACAATGATGCCATTTTGTGATAGTACTTCTCCGTGTGGGACAGCTCCGTGATAATGCAGGGGCAGTGTTGAGTGTTGCTTAGGCAGGCATGGAAGGCAGTGGCAGACTAAGGCTGGGGGGGGGGGTGCGGAGAGCGCCCCAGGCCTCTCGTCCTTCAAGGGCCTCCAAATACCGTGGAAGCATGGTTTTTAGCGCCCTAGGCTTTCTCCTTCTGGGGTCCTTAAATCTCGAAAGCAATTTTTTTACACCGTCCTATGCCTCTCGTCACTGAGCGTAACTATACAGAGAGGAAGTCCCCACCCCCCACTCCTCAAACGACTGTCCTATGGTCTCCTAGTAGTTCTGTAAGATGCAAGCAGATGTTACGCGGCTCCCCCAGCTTAGTACGGTTGGCCACACTGGAGGCGATTCTGAGGGTGCCTCCCGCACGTCAGAGGGTAGTGTGTAGCGAAGGCTGAGAGGAGAGCTCGTGCCACCTGCCATGAGGCCACAGATGTATCTGCTCACAGACAAATATATACAGACGGGAAACCTCCATAAGGGCTCGGTCCTACGCTAAGGGGTGCGGGGAGGGAGGGTTTTCATCAGTTCCGTAAGATGTCCCATGCTGGCGCTGCGGTCAGAAGCAGCTCTTTAAACTGGCCAGAGCAGGCGGCAGGTAGCGGCTGTCCCCACCACCACCCCGGCACGAGCTCTCCCCTCAGCCTCCCCTCCACGCTACCCTCTGACGTGCGACAGGCACCCTAAGCCAGGGAACAGCCTGACACCTGCTAGCATCTTACGGAACTACGAGGAGATAGGACAATGCTTTTGGGGGGGGGGGGGGGCTTCGCCTCTGTATATGTTACTCTGTGATCTGGTGTGCTGGCGTTTGAGGAGAAGTGATGGTGGGGACAGCCGCTACCTGCCGCCTGCTCTGACCAGTTTTAAAGGACTGTTTCTGACCTCAGCGCCATCATGGGACATCTTACGGAACTGCTTATACCCCCCCCCCCTTCCTGAGAGCACCCTTGCGCGTGTGATTGGACCTTTACGGAGGTTTCCCGTCTGTATATTTTTGTCTATGCTCTCGTCCTGGGGACCCTGCAAATCTCAAAAGTTACTTTTTTTTATCTAAATATCTGTATTTCAAGTGGACGGGGAAGGGGGGCTCATTTTGTTTTTCCACCGGCCCGCCTCAGTCCGCCACTGCTGGCATGCCAGTGGAGTGCAGAGAGTCTGCGGCTGGTCCTTTGCAGAGGCTGGCTTAACCGCGGCGCTTAGCCACGCCTGGCCAAAGGCGGGCGGCGGGCCGTGTCGGCGACTGCTAACTCGATTATCGGATTTGCGGTGGCCGCCAGCCAGCAGGTAACCAATTACTGGACCCTCCGCCAAGCGCCATTAAGCCAGCGTCCTTAGCGCTCTTAGTGGAACGCTACACGCTGCACAGGCGAATATGCCGGCGCGTCTACCAGGAAGCAGGCATTCATTACATCAGAGTGGCGCTTTAAGGTAGTCCGCGGCGGTAAGCACTGATGAACTGAAGGAGACGGGACACGGGAATCGTCCAAATATCGCGTCGAACATAGTCTTGACAGGCAAAGTGGAGCATCTCGACGTGGCAAGGAATTGAAAAGTTGTAAGTACGAAAAAATGTTCAAATGTTTGTATACCTTATGGGACTTAACTACGGGGTCATCAGTCCCTAAACTTACAAACTACTTATCAACTACCTTATACTAAGAACGACACAAATATCCATGCCCAAGGGGGGATTCGAACCCCCGATCGTAGTGGCCTTGCAGTCCGTGACTGGAGCGCCATGTGAGAGTACGCATATTATCTACATTATCTACATTGGCAGCACTGAGCGACAATGGAAAATTGCATTTAGTTGTTGTTTCTATACCGAAGCTGCCACATAGAAATTGAAGAACGTCGATAGGTTTATTGATTATAACAGGAAAATATATGTTTTCGTTTCAAATGATGTAATATTTACGGTGTATATCATAAGCAATAAACCTATATATGTATGAACAGAACATAAAAATATTTGCCATAAGAATAATCGTTCTGTGAGGAACAGGCCATGGTTCGACAAACTGCGAAACCGAGCAATCAGTGCCATTATGTTTTTTGGACTATTTTATGCATCGGTTAAGAGTACGCTACATGGGAGCGGGAAGGAGTACGCAAGCCACTCTCTGTTTCTGACATGCTCTAACGGGAGTATTCCAGTTAAGCGCGAATGTCTCCACAGCAGAAGATTCTACCCCATCAGAAATCAGTGAGAGAGCCAAGTGTCCGAAAACTGAAGAAGACTAAGCAGCTCAACAGGACACCAGTGGGTAATGTTGCTGATGTGCACGCGCAGTCATCATAAAAACACCAGGAACGTGAAACAAATGAAAAGAGTTATGATGTACAGGCACTTTTAGGCTTTGGACTATCCGAAACATATCGATTTTCAAAATATGAACGACCCATGACAAAGAAAAACATGGCAAATAAACCCTGTGGAACGCTCGATATCACCTCTGTTTTAGTCGATTCTTCACCATTGATTACGGTCTAACGTAACGGTGTCACCATGCTTTCGAAACAGGAACAAAGGAGTTGGAACAAGACTGAATGTGCCTGATGGTGTACAGCACGGCTGTGTCATCAAGTTCTTCAAGAGACGTGCGGAGAATCGACATTGCCGTGCAAACAGTGGCACGTTGGGTAAAAGTCTTCAACGAAGGTCGGCAAACTATGGCAACCGTACATCTGGCAGGTCTTCCTACGATCTCTGAAGAAGAAGTGCATACTGTTGCCGCGTTCGTGGACAGTTGTCGACGCCAGACGATTCGTGAGCTCGCCCACGAAAGTTAGGGTGATGGTGTTATCCTAACAGATTACGTTCATCCACAGCATCCTGTCATTGCACAGTATTGCTGTTCTCTTTTGGAGCATCACCTGCGACCAGCTTTGCGAAAAAGGCGGAAACCCTTTATTTGTAACCCACGAATCATTTTTCACGACAATGAGCGGGTGCATACAGCGCAAGCAGTCGCTGCTCTGTTCGGTTGATGGGACTGGGAAGCATCCACCATACTCCCCGGACTTAAGTGCTTGTGACTTTGATTTGATTCCGAAGATGAAGGAACTACTTCGTGGCTTTTCCTTCACAACTGTTCCAGAGATTCGACAGGCAGTAGACCGTTCCAGTCGCACCATCCACAGAACAGGCACTGCTAACGCTACACTATGTTTTCCACATCGCTAGCACGGGTTCTACACAATTCTGTGCAAACATGCAACTCTGTTGTGAATAAAAAGTTGCCACTATTTAAGTTCCAACTCTCGTATAAAGTATTACCCCAGGCCTGCATACTGAAGATGATGATATTTCGAAACATGTTAAAAACATATATCCGCATCAACAACTGTGCCCTATTATATTTGTAACAACAACGTCCTTCGTAGATCTGATTAATATTTGAAACCGTAGAAGCAACGCTCTGCTATCTGAATCTATGAATGCTGCTTCCATATCTGACTTTCAAAACCAGAGTCCCTGTTCGGCTCCTCCATGTAGGGACGAATTGATAACCTCTTCTGTCGGAGGTGGAGAACGGTTCCTTGTCGTGGCTACAAGCCAAGTCTACCTTCTTCGGTGGCCAGAAGCCAAGTTGACTCCTGTCGCCGTCTCTAGTGACCACGTTGTGGAAGGGACGTTAAACCCTAATTCTCCTCCCCCCCCTTTTTATCCCTACTCCTGTCGGTGGCTAAAATCCAAGAGTTCTTCCTCTCGCTTCCAAAATGCAAGTACGCTTATCTAAATTTGTTTGTACTTATCGGTGCCAATTCGTCCTACATACTCAAAAAGCTTCCATCCAGAAAAATGGCAGTTTTCTTCTGCTTACAACACGCTAGCCAAATCTTCTCCTTACATCTCACTTCCCCAATCGTCAAGCGGTTTCCGCTTAGTGGGCCGCGCGACTTCCGCACTAAATTTAATACGGGTTGGCACGAAAGCTATTTCTGACATACATAACACAAACATCTAGAAAAATAGTTCATTGCTGACCTGAATTACGCAAGGAGGTGCTGGAAATGCCTCCCTTCGTTGTTCAAGCATTTCTGACACTTGCTGAGGAAGTTGCTCTGTGCACACTGAAGTTACCTCTCAGAAATAGCAGTGAGTTCATGGGGAATGTTTGTTTTCAGTTCATATAAAGTGTGAGGATTTGATTTGTACACTTCCTCTTTTAATGCTCCCTACAGGGAGAACGATAATTCTTTCACCGAACACATTATCAATTTCCCGCAATGATAAGTTGGCTGTATGTGCCGTCGCAGAGTCTTGCTGAAATGTAGAGAAATCACGTTCTCTCTCAGTTAATTGCACATAAATAAATAAAAGGCCGCAATATGTTTCAACAATATATAGGACCTATTATGCTTTCGCCGCTAACAGCGCACCACACTCCTATTTATTCATCGTGCAGGGGCTACTTATGAATTAAGTTAGGCTTTTTGGAACTCAAGTAACGATTATTTTGCAAGTTAATTATCCTCTTAGGTGCAACCATGTTTCGTCCGAAAAGAAAGTTAAGTTCGGGTCAATTTCTCCGCCATGCACTTTTTCCAGAATTCATTCACAAAACCGCAACCTTTTTTCCGGATCACCTGGTTTAAGTTCTTGCACTGCGGTTATTTTAAACGGTTGTAACTTCAGTAGCTTCATAGCCATCTGAGCAGAGCCGTAGTAAATTCCAATCTGCTGAGGAAGGCTACAGCACTATGAGACCTATCCAGAGCTTGTCCAACGTCATCAAATGTTTCTTCTGTGAGGACTGGACGTAGTTGTTTATGTTTCTTGTCTAGAAAAGTTTCCGTTCCGCGAAATTTAGCCACCTATCGATGAATCGACTCCGATTGGGAACACGAACATTTGGAAATTCGTCACGAAATAATCTCTGTACCTCACGCGCCGATTCTGTGCGCACATATGAATCGTAGATGAATACTCTTTGGCGAATAGAATAAGTGATTTTCAGCATTTCCCTATAAACACTGCCACACAACACACAGTACTGCTTCAGCTGAGTAACACGTTCTACTTTCACAATAATGCGACAGAAACAAAGGCCTCGCAATGGAGCAGAAAAAAAAAAACACACCTCAAACCTGTGCGGCCCTCGTCTGGCTGAAATGCCGGCCACCGGCGGCCCAAAAAATCTGCGCCGGTCGGTTGCGCTGAGGATTGATCACCCTGTAGGACGCCTCCGCTGTCACCAATATCCACTCATATTTCGATAACAGCTTCTCCCATCAGCAATCCCTTGCATTC
Source organism: Locusta migratoria (assembly GCA_026315105.1). Classification (NCBI taxonomy): domain Eukaryota; kingdom Metazoa; phylum Arthropoda; class Insecta; order Orthoptera; family Acrididae; genus Locusta; species Locusta migratoria. The sequence goes on from CM048745.1 coordinate 338,699,473, forward strand.
AGCAGTCAGCCAAAGACCTTGAAAGAGGCCACTTGGGGCAGTGGCCGAAACGCCGGAATTTTACTTATTGACAGTGCAGTCAAACACAAAGAAGGATTTTATTGGAAACTAGCTCTTTATTCACACGAAGTGGTGGGTGCTATCGACAAGGGTTCGCAAATCGATTCGGGTATTTCTTGATTTGCAGAAGGCTTTTGACACCATACCTCACAAACGGCTTTTAATCAAATTGTGTGGTTATGGTATATCGCCCCAAATTTGCGATTGGATAGGGGATTTTCTGTCAGAGACGACACAGTTAGTAATCGTAGATAGTAGATATCAGGCGTTCCACAGGGAAGTGTAATTGGTCCTCTGCTGTTCCTTATTTACATAAACTATTTGGGAGAAAATCTAAGTAGCTCTCTTAGGTTGTTTGCAGATGACGCCGTTATTTACCGTCTAGTAAAATCATCTGAAGATCAATACCAACTGCAGAACGATCTGAATAAGATATCACTGTGGTGTAAAAATTGGCAGTTGACTCCAAATAATGAGAAGTGTTAAGTAGTCCACATGAATACGAAAAGAAATCCGGAAAACTTTGTTTACAAGAGTAATGAATAAAAGTGATGACTGTAAACTTCAGAAAATACCTAGGAATTGCTATTACTTCAGTCTTAAACTGGAAAGAACACGTAGATAATGTCATTGGAAAGGCGAACCAGAGACTGCGTTTAATTGGCAGAACCCTTAAAAGATGCAACAGAACTACAAAAGAAACTGCAGACACTACGTTTGTCCGCCCATTTTTGGAGTATTGCTGCCCAGTGTGGGAGTCTTATTTGGTGGGTATGACGGAGGACATCGAAAGAGTCCAGAGAAGGGCAGCTCGTTTCGTATTCTCACGATACAGGGGAGACAGCGTTACTGAAATGATAGAGGACCTGGGATGAGAATCATTACAACAACGGCGCTTATCGCTGAGGCGTGGGCTACTTACGAAACTGCAATCAGCAACATTCTCCTCCGAATGCGAAAACATATTGTTGACTCCCACTTACATAGGTAGAAATGATCATCAGAATAAAATACGAGAAATCAGAGCTCGAATGGAGAGATTCAGGTGTTCTTTCTTCCCGAGCGCTATTCGAGAATGGAATGGGAGATAAATAGTATAATGGTGATTCGATGAACCCGATGCCAGGCACTTAAATGTAATTTGCAGAGTATCCTATGTAGATTTAAATGTAAATTGTCCAATATAAGAAATGTGTTGTTACATAACTCGTATACAGGAGTTCTTATTTTGCTGTAGCATCTGTTAAACAGGGTGTGAAAAGTGTTACGGGGCGTGCTTTCTCCTTAAGATACGGCCCTCGACGCCGCTTTTGCAGAGCCCGTTCTACTCCGGATGCAGGTAAGGCTGTGCACCGGACGCCAGGTCGGCGGAAATTGTGTGCGCTCTCGGCCACCTGCTAATACCCCTCCCCGACACCCGACTAATTACGCAGCCTCTCGCGCTGAACCACTGCGTGCAGAGGAGCCGCGAGCAACTCCACCTGTCGCCGTGGTGCACCAACATGCAGCAGCTAAGCTTTCCACAAATGAGCATCCCCGATTTCTTTAACACTGTTCAATAGGCTATTCTCTTATGCTAAAATGCGGTTCGAATTGTTATTCTGAATGATTGTAACGTTCAAATAGCGTTTCCAGTAATTACTCTTACAAATAATCTGTTATTTTTATGTAGTTAGGCTCAAAAATCATTAAATTTCATGACATGGTTACATGTGATCGAAAACTTCTCTATTACTGGCTCAAGCTATTGTGACGTCACACAACACGAGGAAGACGAATCTACGAGGCCCGGAAGTTAAATAGTGGCAACACTGCTGTGGGGACACTGTGCAATGGAATCTAAAAAATGTTCAAATGTTTGTATAGTCTATGGGACTTAACTACGGGGTCATCAGTCCCTAAACTTACAAACTACTTATGAACTACTTACGAACTACTTACGAACTAGGACGGCACAAATATCCATGCCCGAGGGGGGATTCGAACCCCCGACCGTAGTGGCCGTGCAGACCGTGACTGAAGCGCCTTAGTCTCCTCGGCCACCGCGGCCGGCGCAATGGAATCTACTACTGTCGCTGATAGCACACGTTGTTGACATACCTACCTAACCCTCGAGCAAATGGACTCGTTCACGTCACTGGAGTGCCAACAATCGCGGTAACACTTGTGAGCGAGCGGTCAAACGTGACGGTGCCACTATGTTTTCGAAACAGGAACAACGGAGACCGTCAGTGCACAGTATTGCTGTTCGTTTTTGGAGCATCGCCTGAGTCCAGCCTTGCGAAAAAAGCGGCAGCACTTTGTACGCGACCCAACCATCTTTTTGCACGATAATGCGCGGGCGCATACAGCGCAAGCTGCGGCTGCTCTGTTCGGTCGATGACGAGACTGAAAAGTGCGGAACCGTCCACCACACTCCCCGGACCTATACTCCGTTCACCGAAACGAGAGACGGACTGTAAACACATAGAAACGCATGGCTAGGGGTGGACAAAACCGCTAGTGCACGCTCAGTGTTGCCGCAACCGTTCATGTGTAAGGTTGCTGTGTGGTTTGTTACAGGGCAGTGGTATCAGAAGCCGAACATATTTACAATTCATTGCGCTTAATAATTTGTAAAATATAGTTCTCTTCAAATCTCCATGATCGTGTACGACAGCAAGCATTTTGTCAATTGGTTTCTATAGTAATATTTTTTCCGTTTTTTTTTTTTTTTTTTGGGGGGGGGGGGTGTGGACTTCAAAGAGTGAGTGGGTTTGTAGTAACTTACTACATGATACAATGAGGAATGACCAACTCCAGTAGATATCCGACATTCACTTTCATTGGCACAATAGCTCCGTTTTATACACACTACGAACCTCGGATTCTCTGAAGAACTTAATGATTTCTTCTTTGATTGCTGCTTGGGTGGACTCAAAATGAAGAGTGGCATTATGAGTTTAATCTTGCTTTATAGTAACGAGAGAGAGAGGCACAGAATATGAACGCTAATACTTGTGCTACTATTCAGCAAATGGTTCTTCATTAAAAAGGTTACAATCAGCTTATATTATCACAGCCGTATAAAGAAAAAAAAAAAACACACACAACTACCTTTCACCTGAAACACATGCGGCGACACAGAGAGTGTACCCGATTTGTCCACCCCTGGTCACGCGTCTCATTGTATTTACAGTCTGTCTCTCGTTTCGGTGAATGGAGTATAAGACCTTGTGACTTTGATTTGATTCCGAAGATGAAGGAACCACGGTCTACGAACATGTGATTCTCTAAAATAGAATGGAATTATTGGCGAAATTTGTAATGATTTAAGGTTTTACTAAAACAGTTGCGCCGCCCGCGGTAGCCGAGCGGTCTGCGGCGTGCCAGTCACGGTCTGCACGGCCGCTTTGTAGCAGTCAGCCACTGTGAAAATATCGATAAGGAGTTCAGTAATGATAACAAATATTTATTTTACAATTTTGAATTATGACATGTTAAGCTATCAGCTAAACTGTCTAACGCTTGAAAAAGGTAAACTAACCGAAACCGGTAGCATTGTGATAAAAAATAAACAGTTATGGTCAGTATGTCATTTTGCAAGTTCATTAAAAAGTTTGAATATATATATAATCAAAGGATTTTACATGTAAACTAGCTGAAAACTCGGCGTTGCCCGGGTATTTATTTATTTATACGAAACCTTGAGTTAATACTTTTCCTATCCACTCTCTCGCTGTCAATCTCCTTTTTTTCTACAAACATGTTATATTTATCAGAGAATATATAAGAAATCACAGGTAAAAATGCACTCGTTTCGAAGAATCCAATCATAAAATTCAACAATAATGATTGTAATAATATCACAGATGGATCACTTGACGTAAAGCGCGAAACGACAAATCGATTTTTTTTAAAGAGATGTATTAAAAGAAATTTCTTTTTTACAGTTTTATTTATTTATTCTTATATTTCCTTTTCGTATGCTTATCCTTACAGAGAAAGAGCTGAAAACATTGTAGCACGCATAGGCCAAAGATATGGTCTCTGGCATCACGTTTCGCTGTACGTAACCTTCTTGCTGTAGAATCGCAAACGTCATCGCTGACCTTCAGTCCGAATTGTTTTATAATTTGACGACTTTCAACCACCATATCTTTCACCCCCTTATAACTGTCGACATGGAACTGCTATGGTGTACAACGGGAGACTTCGGTCAACAATTACACATTCGTTTGCGTTCTGTAGTTTTCGCTGCAGAGCGAAATATTAACACACACACACACACACACACACACACACACACGTAGAATTTTATATACACCGATAACTTTCCATCCCAATATACTCCACCCTTTTATCATTATCAACCCTCAAGCAACAATACAACCAATAAAACCATTTTCAAAGAGTAAATATAATTTCCGCATTTCGCGTTATATTCTTCAAAATACTAAATATTTATCAGAGCGATATAAAACCGTGCCTAAAATCTTCATCAGGTATAAATTAGTAACTGTACAAATATTTAAGTCTCTGCGTCTTGTCGTTTGGACGTCATAAGCGTACACCGAACAGACATTCATATTAATATATATAGACTAGCTGAACCCCCGCTGCTTCTGCACCAGTTGTTTCTTTTTAATCCTGATCAAGAGTCCATATCTTAAGTTTCGTAGTTGTAGCTTGAAATTTGAGTAAACAGCAACATATTTTTGAAAATCAATTTTTTGCGTCACCTATGTTACCCCCTTATTTGTCGAATTTCAAAAAATGCCGAAACATGTCTTTTAAATTCGAATCCCGAATCCAAATCCGAAATTTTTTACTTCTAGCTTCAAAATTGCCTAAATAGCTATGTATTTTCAAAAAACGTTTCATCCCCTATTTCACCCCCTTACGGACGGAATATCGAAAAATAGCTTCTTAAATGACGCCTACAGAGTAAGAGCAACACCCTCCACAAATTTCAAGTTTCTATCTTCAGTGGTTTGAGCTGGGCTATGATGGGTTAGTCAGTCAATCGGGACACTTCCTTTTATATATAGAGATAAATAGCTATCCGATCGCCATAAAACCGTGCCTAAAGCCTTCCCCGTGTAGACATTAGTAACTGTACAAATTTTTAACTCATTATGTCTTGTGGTTGAGACGTGATAAACGTACACCGAACAGACATTCACATTTATAGATATAGATGTGTTACTTGCGTGCTTATGGAATATCTCCCCAATTGTGCGGTTGGATTCACGATTTCCTATCAGAAAGAACACAGTTGGTTGTAATTGACGGTAAGTCATCGACTAAAACAGAAGTTACATCTGGCGTTCCACAGGGAAGCGTTATAGGTCCACTACTCTTCCTCGTGTTTATAAACGACTTAGGAGACAATCGAATAGCTCCCTTAGACTGTTCGCGGATGATGCTGTCGTTTATCGGTTAGTGAAATCAACAGAGGATCAAAAGCAACTGCAAAGCGATTTAGACAAAATTTCTACATGGTGCGAAAATTGGCAATTGACACTAAATAAAGGAAAGTATGAAGTAATACACATGACCACTAAAAGAAATCCGCTGAACATTAATTACGCTATAGATCAGTCAAACCTTAAGGTCGTAGATTATACCAAGTACCTTGGAGTTACAATTAGGAACAACTTTGACTGGAGAGAACACATAGAAAATATTGTGGGGAAGGCGAACCAAAGGTTACGTTTCATTGGCAGAACGCTTCGAAGATGCACCAGCTCCACCAAAGAGACTGCCTACATCACACTTGTGCGTCCTCTCCTGGAGTACTGTTGCCCCTTGTGGGACCCTCACCAGGTGGGACTGACGGAAGACATTGAGAAGGTTCAGAGAAGGGCAGCTCGTTTTGTTTTATCACGTTACGGGGGGGGGGGGGGGGAGCGTCACGGAAATGTTGCAAGAATTCGGGTGGAAATCATTAAAAGAAAGACATTATTCATTGCGGCGTGATCTGTTTGCGAAGTTTCAATCACCGACTTTTACTCCTGAATGTGAAAATATTTTGCTAGCACCCACTTACTTAGGGAGACATGACCATCCCAATAAAATAAGAGAAATCAGATCGAAAACGGAACGATTTAGGTGTTCTTTCTTCCCGCGCGCTATTAGAGAATGGAACGGCAGAGAAAAGTTATGAAAGTGGTTAATAAACCCTCTGCCAGGAACTTGAATGTGAGTTGCAGAGTATCTATGTAGATGTAGATATAGATGAGTTGATTTGATATGATTTTTTCAGGGAAGCCAAAACAGTGTTGGTCCAACCCACCAATGCCCGCACCGAAACTAAGTTTATTGTGCGGTATCGCTCCCTGTATGTCTAGTAAAGCCAACCAATGCCCTTGAACAGTGCAAGGAATCCCTTTACCAGTTCTTTATTAGACACAATTTCTTCGGGTAACCCCCTGCGGGTTCGGGGGTAAGAATAGGCCCGCGGTATTCCTGCCTGGCGTAAGAGGCGACTAAAAGGAGTCTTCATACTTTTCGGCTTTCCGTCTGTGGTCCCCTATTTGGGTTTGACCCTCCATTTTTCAATTTTTTTTTCAGAAGAGCGAACCATTTGGGGAAGGACACCTTACGTGGTGCTACATGTAATTCTCGTGCCATGCCATCTTATGCACCCATCATGGAATGGACTTGCGACTGCGGCTCACATTCTGTCACTGGGCACGTCATTTCTTTTTTCCGTGCAAGTCGCGTCCATTGTGCACCGATATCTCAGCACTCTTGATTATGATGGTTCACATAGCACCAGAAAGCCAGCACGATAGCCAGTCCGTTGTGGTGGGGTCGTCATGTACCCTCTTGGCTGTAGCCAAGTCGCTCTACCGATGCCAGAGCTGTAAGCTCCTCATGCAGGCCTAGGAGTAGAGGCTTGTCACCGTGGAGCATCAGGACTCCCGGCAACGGTCATCCTGCCAGGTGACGTTGCTGTGGCTGGGTGGCGCCCATGAGGAGAGCTCCTGTTCGGAGTGGGTGGCATCGGGGCGGATGATTCGCGATGAAGCGAAACAAATCCAGCCATCAAAATCCTGGCCAGACAGATGTCTCTAAGCGTGGAAAGTATAATGCAGCTACTTATGATCCCTCATCGTTTCCTTCCCTGACTTCTTCTTGGCAGGAACGTGGGGATCTACAGAATGAGTCGTATGTCCCAAAATTTCTGGTCTGTACTAGGACAGATGGGGGATCCTTCCAGGCAACCAAGCCCATGTTCTTTGTTGAACATATTGAGGACAAGTTCGGTGAGGTTGCGGGAATTTCCAAGATGCGAGACGGATCTATTCTTATACAGGCAGAGTCCCCTACACAGTCTCGTGCTTTGCTCACGTGCACTACGCTTGGCGACATGCCAGTGTCTGTAACGGCACATAAGACTTTGAATCTGGTGCAGGGAGTAATTTTTCACCGTGACCTCTTGCTGCAGTCTGATGAGGAGTTGCGCGAAAATCTGCAACGACGCGGTGTCCATTTTGTCCGCCGTGTCTTTCGGGGTCCAAAAGACAATAGGGTGGCAACCGGGGCCTTCATCTTGGCCTTCGACGGCGATACCTTGCCCGAGAAGGTCAAGGTGATGGTATACAGATGTGATGTCCGACCGTACATCCCTCCACCCATGCGCTGTTTCAAGTGCTGGCGGTTTGGACACATGTCTTCCCGTTGCAACGCAGCCCCTATTTGTCGTGACTGTGGCCGTCCCGTATACCCCGACGCACCTTGTACCCCACCACCTTCCTGTGTGAACTGCAGCGGCCATCACTCGCCTTGCTCACCGGACTGTCCCGCTTTCCAAAGGGAGCGCAAGGTCATAGAATATAAGACCCTCGATCGCGTAACTTACTCTGAGGCCCGCCGCAAGTATGAGAAACTCCACCCGGTATCCATGATGACTACATATGCTGCTGCCACAGTGTCATCACCTCCATCGAGGGCGGTTTCCCGACCCCCTATCACACCTTCTGTGGGCCCTTTGGGCCATCAGTTAATCTCCGCTCCCCAGACGCCAGGGGGCGCACCTTCTTCTGCGAGGCTTTTGCCTCCCCCTTTAACAGGGTCTTTGAACCCCGTCCCTCTGCCGGAGAAATGTCTTCCTTCTCCGGCTCTTCCTTCAGGGAAAGGGCCTGACGAGCCCCTTCCACCACCTCCTGCAGTTCCCACTGTGTCTGACACCCTGGATGTCAGTAGACCTACTGCTGCACGGAAAGGGTCTCTTGAGGTCTCCGAAACGCCAGTTTCGTCGCAGGCAAACGTCAGCCAGTGGCTCAAAGTCCAGGTACCCGCTGGTAGCCGGGCCTCCCCATCTGCGTCGTCATCCGACGCCACTTCTGGGAAGTCCACTCGAGCACCGAAGCCCAAAACCAAGCGGGAGCGGGCGAGAAAAAAGGATGTCCCTCAGGAGAAAGAGCTGGCGGCAAAGGCGGCTTCCTCGATGCCGTCCGCTACCAGTCCTGACTCAGACAATGAGGTCGAAATCCTTGCGTCTAAAGAGGACCTCGCTCTTACAGACACCCTAGATGCAATGGATATGGACACCACAGACCCTCAGCGGGTGGCGGCAAGTGACACTGAGGCGCACCGCGTCTCTTAATCGCTTTCATGCCTCCCCAGTCCTTAGGCAGCACTTTCCTCCAATGGAATTGTGGCGGTTATTTTTCCCACCTAGCAGAGTTAAAACAACTTTTAAGCTCTTCTCATGTACTGTGCGTTGCCCTCCAGGAAACCTGGCTTCTGGCAACGCGAACCCCAGCCCTCCGTGGCTATCGTGGGTTTTACACGAATCGTCCTGTATATGACAGAGCATCTAGTGGTGTCTCCATTCATGTCATCAACTCTGCCTACAGTGAAGCTGTGCCCCTTCAAACACCTTTGGAGGCAGTGGCTGTTCGGATCAGGACGCCACTAGCTATAACTGCCTGCAGTGTTTATCTTCCACCTGATGGTGCAGTCCCCTGCCACATGTTAGCTGCACTGATTGCTCAGCTCCCCCCACCCTTCCTCATCATGGGCGATTTCAACGCCCATAACCCTTTGTGGGGTGGCGACATGACTACTGGCCGAGGTAGGGAGGTTGAAAATCTTGTCTCCCAGCTCGACCTTTGTATTTTAAATACAGGTGCTCCCACGCATTTCAGTGTGGCACACGGCACCTACTCGGCCATCGACCTCTCTATTTGCAGCCTTGGCCTTGTACCATCTCTTCATTGGAGAGTGCATGACGACTTGTGTGGCAGTGACGACTTTCTGATTTTTTTGTCACTGCCCCAGCGTCATTGTCCTAGCCGTTTGCCCCGTTGGGCTCTTAACAAAGCTGACTGGGATGCGTTTACGACTGCTGCCACTGTTCGATCTTTGCCGGACACTAACATTGATGTGGTGGTCGATAATTTAACAGACGTCATTGTCTCTGCAGCTCAGTCTGCAATCCCGTCTTCTTCTGGTTCGTCCCGGCAGAGGTCCGTGCCCTGGTGGTCGTCGGAAATCGCTGCCGCAATCAGAGAACGTAGGCGAGCTCTTCAGCGTCACAAACGGCACCCATCAGTGGCCAACCTCATCGCTTTGAAGCGACTTCGTGCCAAGGCTCGGACTTATCAAACGAGCCAAACAAGAATGTTGGGAGAGGTATGTCTCGTCCTTAGGTTCTCGTGTCTCTCCATCTCAGGTGTGGACTAAGATCAGGCGCCTCTATGGCCACCAGACTCCTATTGGCGTCCCTGGTCTTTCTATCCATGGGGCTGTGTGTACAGACCCGAGTGTGATCGCTGAACATCTTGCTGATCACTTCGCTAGGTGCTCTGCATCTGCTAACTACAGTGCAGCATTTCGCTTCCCCATGGAGCGTGTGGAGCGACAGCGCCTCTCCTTTGCGACGCGCCGTCGTGAGTCCTACAACGCCCCATTTACCGAAAGTGAGCTGCTTAGTGCCTTAGCCAATTGCCCAGATACGGCTCCCGGTCCCGACCGTGTCCATGCACAGATGCTGAAACACCTCTCGCGGGATTCTCAGCGCCATGTCCTAGAGATATTCAACCGCATTTGGGGTAGTGGCGAGTTTCCGTCCCAGTGGCGGGAAGCCGTCATCATACCGGTGCTGAAGCCTGGCAGGGACCCACTGGATGTTGACAGTTATCGTCCCATCTGCCTGACCAACGTTCTATGCAAGTTGCTCGAACGCATGGTCGCACGTCGCTTGACTTGGGTGCTCGAGTCCCGGGGCCTTCTGGCGCCATCGCAGGGTGGATTTCGCCAGGGTCGTTCTACGACAGATAATCTGGTGTGCCTGGAGTCAGCGGTTCGAACAGCTTTTTCCCGTCGTCAGCACCTCATTGCGGTTTTCTTCGACCTTCAGAAGGCCTACGATACCACATGGCGGAATCACATCCTTGCTACACTGCATGAGTGGGGCCTTCGGGGGTCACTTCCCATCTTTATTGCAAATTGCCTCCGACTCCACACGTTTCGGGTCCGAGTCGGTGTTGCCCATAGTTCGCCCCACATCCAAAGAAAATGGGGTCCCACAGGGGTCTGTGCTGAGTGTCTCACTGTTTTTGGTGGCCATTAATGGCCTGGCTGCAGCTGTGGGGTCATCGGTGTCTCCTTCCCTGTACGCCGATGATTTTTGCATATTTTTCTGCTCCACCACAACAAGTGCTGCTGAACGCCGACTCCAGGCGGCCATCCGCCAGGCACACATGTGGGCTCAGCATCATGGCTTCCAGTTTTCCGCCGGCAAAACACGTGTAATGCACTTTTGTCTGCGTCGGACGGTGCCCCCCCACCCTGAACTCTATCTTGACGGCCAACTGCTTCCTGTTGTGGACACCCACCGATTCCTCGGCCTGATCTTTGATGCCCGACTGACCTGGCTCCCTCATGTTCGTTTTCTGAAACGGGAGTGCGGGCGACATCTCAACGCCCTTCGATGTTTGGGCCATACCCCGCATGGAGAGCTGACCGCTCCACCCCGCTGCGGCTCTATACAGCCTTGGTGCAATCGCGCATAGATTATGGGTGCCTCGCTTATGGCTCTGCAGCACCTTCAGCGTTGCGATTATTGGACCCTATTCACCACTGTAGGGTTCAAATTGCGACGGGAGCCTTCCGAACCAGCCCTGTGGCCAGGGCCGGGGTCCCCCCGCTACGGGTCCACCGCCAGCAACTGTTGACAGCGTATGCAGCCCGCGTCTATAGTTCCAAAGGACATCCCAACTACCGCCTACTTTTTTCTACTGTGGCTGTTCGTCACCAGCAACAGCGCCCCAGGTCAGGACACACAATAGCCGTCCGCGTGCAGTCCCTCCTGGGGGAGCTTGAGTCCTATCCTCTACCACCTCCATTTCGGGCCCATTCACGCACACCTCCATGGTGCCTGCCACGGCCATGTCTTCGTTTAGACTTGGCCCACGGGTGCAAGGACTCGCTTCCCTCTGAGGCTCTCCGTCGCCAGTTTCTTGCTGTCGTTGCTGAGCACCCCGGCTACGACATTGTTTATACAGACGGCTCGATGGTAAACGGCCGCATTGGCCTTGCCTACGTACATGGTGACCATGTTGAGCAGCTGTCTCTGCCAGAAGGCTGCAGTGTTCTTACTGCAGAACTGGTGGCCATCTTCCGTGCTCTCGAGCATATGCGTTCCTGCTCAGGTGAGTCTTTCCTTCTTTGTAGTTACTCCCTGAGTAGCTTACACGCTCTAGAACAGTGTTACCCACGTTCGCCATTGGTGATGGCTATCCGAGTGGCTGTTTCTGCCCTTGTTCAGTCTGGCAGATCAGTGGTGTTCCTTTGGTCTCCGGGTCACGTTGGCATCCCAGGCAACGAACGTGCCGATGGGCTTGCCAAACAGGCGGTTAATGCCTCTGTCTTAGAGATCGGCCTCCCAGCTTCAGATCTCCGTACCTTGTTGCGCCGTCGGGTACATCAGCTTTGGGATGCTGAATGGCGCAACCTGAGCACGCCCAACAAGCTTCGGGTTGTCAAGGAGACTACGGCTGCGTGGCGCTCCTCAATGCGGGCCTCTCGCCGGGACTCGGTAGTCCTGTGCCGGCTCCGCATTGGCCACACTTGGCTGACCCACGGCCATCTCCTGCGCGGTGAGGACCCGCCTCGTTGTCGTTGTGGTTCTCCCTTGACAGTGTCCCACATTTTGACGGACTGTCGTCTTTTAGCCGCCCTGCGGCGGGATTTTAATCTTCCTGCAATTTTATCTGACGTTTTATGTAACGATGCCAATATGGCTGATTCTGTTTTAGGTTTTATTCGTAACAGCGGTTTTGAAGCTTGTGTTGCCCCGTGGCTGACCCTTCCTATTTTATTCTCATGGTCGGTCAACCACGAACTTTGACTTTGTCATTTCATTTCCACACTTGTTTGCTGTTTCCGTGTGATTGTGTCCTATCGTGTTGTCTCCCGCCTTGTTATCCTTCGTCGAATTTGTTTACATTTTATTGATTGAGTGGGGTTTTCCTCCCGTAACAGTTTTAACTCTGGGCAAACTTTTCAGTGTTTCCACACTTATCTCGCGCTTTGATGGAATGGGGGACTGATGACCTCCGCAGTTTTGTCCCCCTAAAACATCAAACCAACCAACCTTCTTCGGGTATGGTTGTCCCAAATGTTCTGTGCCTTTTACTCTCCAATGCAATGCATTCGAAGATTATATGTGATGCAGTTTCATCACCGTCATCACAGATCCTACATTTAGGGTCCTCTTCTGTTATTCCCATTGTATGTAGGTGTTTTTTTAAATTCCCATGGCCTGTCAGCAATCCAACCATGAGTCTAATCTCTCTCCTGTTCATACCCAGGATTGCAGAGCTTCTTTTTAAACATGGCTTTGGCAACATTACCTTGCCATGTTTTTGTTGACAGACTTTGGTCCAATATTCTACGTGGTGTCTTTTGAGCCAGTTACGTAGCTACAATTTGATCATTGCCTTGGTGATTGCCAGGACAGGTTCCGGTCCAATAAATGGAGTCTCTGCCCCCATCCTGGCTAATCTGTCGGCATGTTCGTTGCCACTGATCCCCGAGTGGCCAGGGGCCCACAATAGGTTTACTCTATTGCTTTCCCCTAGCTCCACCAGAACCCTGTGACATTCTGCAACAATTTTAGACCTTGTTGCAGGAGCTGCCAGTGATCTCTGGGTTGCCTGGCTGTCTGAATAGATATAGATGCTACAATCTTTGTAGCACCTACGCAAATTCTCCTCCACACACGCCCTGATGGCAGTGATTTCGGCCTGGAATACTGAGGCCAGTTTCCCCAGAGAGATGACGCCCTCCAGTCTTGGCTGCACCCCATATACCCCGGCCCCAACACATCTACATCTACATCTACATAGGTACCCTGCAAATCACATTAAATTGCCTGGCAGAGGGTTCATTAACCACTTTCATAACTTTTCTCTACCGTTACATTCTCTAATAGCGCGCGGGAAGGAAGAACACCTAAATCGTTCCGTTTTCGATCTGATTTCTCTTATTTTATTGGGATGGTCATGTCTCCCTAAGTAAGTGGGTGCTAGCAAAATATTTTCACATTCAGAACTAAAAGTCGGTGATTGAAACTTTGCAAACAGATCACGCCGCAATGAATAACGTCTTTCTTTTAATGATTTCCACCCGAATTCTTGCAACATTTCCGTGACGCTCCCCCCCCCCCCGTAACGTGATAAAACAAAACGAGCTGCCCTTCTCTGAACCTTCTCAATGTCTTCCGTCAGTCCCACCTGGTGAGGGTCCCACAAGGGGCAACAGTACTCCAGGAGAGGACGCACAAGTGTGATGTAGGCAGTCTCTTTGGTGGAGCTGGTGCATCTTCGAAGCGTTCTGCCGATGAAACGTAACCTTTGGTTCGCCTTCCCCACAATATTTCCTATGTGTTCTCTCCAGTCAAAGTTGTTCGTAATTGTAACTCCTAGGTATTTGGTAGAACCTACGACCTGAAGGTTTGACTGATTTATCGCGTAATTAAAGTTCAGCGGATTTCTTTTAGTGGTCATGTGTATTACTTCACACTTTTCTTTATTTAGTGTCAATTGCCAATTTTCGCACCATGCAGAAATTTTGTCTAAATCGCTTTGCAGTTGCTTTTGATCTTCAAAGACACCTTGGTCTGATTTTGACCCGTCAGTGAATCAGACAGTATCCCCCATACGGTGTCGAATTATTTTCTCCCACTGCTCCCTACTTCCAATTGTTATATTGAAAGGCTTGTTGAAGCAGTGTGTTACTTTCATGTAAAACGTGGTACAAAATTTCATTGCCTATCTCCAAAACGGTGGATTTGGTGCATTTTTCAAAAAAAGTGGGTCTCTTTTGTTACACTGTGTGGAACAGTTGCTGATGCTGAGGAAAGTTTAATGTGATCTGCAGCAAAGGGTTAAGCCTCGGGTGAGCTGTCCAGCTACGCGGCTACGCAGTCAGGGGCGTGGCGCTGTCCCCTCTGGGCCGCGGCCGCGTGTATCGGCGCGCGCTGCCAGCAGATCGTCACCTGTTGCCGAGCGACGACTGCTCCATAAATCAGGCGCCACTCTTCAGGCGGCGCCTGCCTTTCAACTGCTGCTGCAGTGTCAGCCGCGCCCTGGACGGCCACAATCGCCGGCGAAACGAATGTGCCGCCACCGCCCTGCGTGATAAATAGCCCCGGGCGCGTCGCGGTTACACCGGCCAGCTCCTGTCTTGCTGAAAAACTGCTCCACATTTAACGGCGCGCTCTTTTTCACCAGCTTTATGTACTTCATCTATAGTGAATGTGGTGAATAAATGTCGTAATTATATCCCGTCATACACTGCCGAAAAAATAGATTACTTCGCCCTCATTGAGTTTTCCTATCCACTCGAGATTTCTTTTTTTTATTTACAATTTTTTTAAGGCTTTCCTGACAGATTAGTTGTAGAAGTGGTTCTCTGGCGAAACGTCGGCAGAATTGACCGACATCTTGAGGTGCGATTTTCATTTATTTTTATTTTTATTTTCAAATAGCAAATTCAAATGTTTGTATGGCTTACGGGACTTAACTGCGGAGTCAAACTTACAAACTACTTACGAACTAGCTAATATTAAGGACGGCACAAATATCCATACCCGGGGGGGGGGGGGATTAGAACCCCCGACCGTAGTGGCCGTGCAGACCGTGACTGGATCGGAACGCCTCAGTCCCCTCGGCCACCAAGGCCAGACTTTTTTTTATGTTTTCATTGTCATTTTTTATCAGTTATGTGAAAAAGATGGATTTAAAACATAAAGCGTTTCTGAAAGCTATTGTGACCTACATTCTTTCTTTCAGCAAAGCTTTATATTTTAAATCCATTCCTTTTTATTTAACTGATCAAAAGTTTCACGAATAAATGAATCAATATTTCAGCTGTGGATTCCCTATGTTCAAAATTATATGTAACGAATTACACAAGCATTTTGATTCAGATAGTGTAGTAAGCAGATAGTGAAGTGTAACAACAACGTGGCTTACCAGAAGCTAAGGCATGGAGACCCATAGAAAGGTTGGAAGCTGTATAAATACAGAGGGAGGAGGCTACAGCTATTGGAGTGTCTCAAAGTGTAAGTTCCTGGACCTGGACGCGATTTCAGACAATAGGAACCGTTAAAACAAGGCAAGGCTAGGGTCATCTGTGCGTAACATCAGCAAGAGGTGACTGTTATCTCCGGTTAATATACCCCCGAGACAGGAAAATGAACGAAACTCAGCTGCAACGCACCCTCCAGGAAGCAATGGGGCGCGCAATATCAACACAGAGTTCCAAAATCGCCTTTGGAAGTGTAGCTTCTACGTACGGAGCCCTATAGTGTGTTCCCCATTAAAACCATGACACCGTATAGCACGCAGAAACTGGGCGGAGGAACATCAGGATTAGAGTCGTAACGAATGGCGCCAGGTACTGTTCAGAGATGAGTCAAGATTTTGTGTTCACTCCGACAATCGTCGTTTTCCCTTCTGGAGAGAACGTGGAACTCGTAACAGTCTTGCTTATGTGAAGGAAACATTACCATATCGTGATGGTCGATGAATAGTGTGCACAGGAGTCAGTATTGGCAGACGTACGGACCTCTATGTCGCTCAGAATGGCACTTTGATTCCTCAGCGATGTAGAGACGAGATTATTCGACCTTTCGTTAGGTCCTACGCTGGTGCCACAGGAGATGGTTTTCTTCTGATGCACGTTAACGCTCGTCCCCACTGAGTAGCACTAGTGGACAACGTGTTTGAAGCTGAGGGAACTAGGCGACTTAAACACGATTGAGCATGTCTGGAATGCACTTGGCAGACGCTTTGCAGCTTGACCAGCTCCTCCCATAATCGTGCAGAGCTGGATGTTGCTCTCATGGAAGAGTGGCCAAATATTCCTAAAGATCTGATTGATAACGTCATACTGTCCATATCACAAAGGTGTGCAAACTGTACTGGCATCCGAGGTGATCAAAAACCATATTAGAGGGCAAAGAGAATGGTGTCATGGTGCCTCGCTCTAATTCAACGCCATACAAACCTCAAGTAAAGAGAGAGCAAAATATCGTACTGTCACACACACAAATTACAATTGTAGCCAATATCTGAATAAAATACGTTACCATATGTATATTTTGTGTGATATCTCACCTGATATCCTAATTGTTTTGAGTAGTGTAGTGTAGTTACCCAGAATCCAAACTCAACATGAAACACAAGCTGACATCATTACATCAGATATCAGTCTATGTGTAAATATGCTACTGGAATGGAAAGCCCCTTTTCCACTAAATAATTACGTGACTTCTATCCCTTCAAAATATATTACATAGATGAAACCTAGCATTATAAATAGACATAGTAAACTATTTGTCATGTTGGCATTATTAGATTTCATTATCACGATATAGTGAAAATAAGCAGCGATCACAGACGTAATAGATGAATTTGTGACTACATTAGCTTTCAGCCTAATGAAAGACAGAACGTGGAACTCGGAACACTCCTTCTTATGTGCAGGAATCCTTACCGTATCATGGTGGTGGACGAATGGTGTGAACAGGAGTTGGTATTGTACCAGAGACCTACTATTTATATTAGTAAATGAAGAAACTGCGCAAGCTTGTAAGCGCAGAAAAGAAAAAAAAAAAATGTTTGCAATCGTTTGGACCGAACTACGTTGATCATCAGTCCCTAGTCTTACAAACTACTTTAACCTAAGGACAACACACACATCTATGCCCGAGGGAGGATTCGAACCTCCGACGCGGGAGCCGCGCGATCCGTAACGTGGCGCTCCAGAGCGCTCGGCTGCTCCCGCGCGGCGCGGCACGTGTAAGCGCCAAATGCGTTGGCCAATAACTAAATTTCAACGATAATAGCAGGGAAAACAGCCAAACCACCTGTCGAATGATGAACCAAAAGCGTTCGTCGTTAAGGCGCAAAAATCGATGGCCAGTCGTATGAAATGTGCAGACCAGTGGAGGGATAGGTGACGGTGCTTGTCCACATCGTGCGCGCCAGCAACCATCACTTACATATAGGCAGAATCTGCTTTCATCGCTGAAGAGCACAGCCCACCAGTCCATCGTCCCTGTGATCGTAGGAGGCCACCAGTTGATCCGCGCACGCCGATTTAGTGGCGTGAGTGGCAGACGGGCTAGAGGTGTAGACGCCTGCAGTCATACTGCTGGTCACCGGTTGGCAACGGTATTGACACTTCTGGGCTCGAATCACAATGTAGCCTTCACGAAATTCCACAGACGTCTGACACAGTCAAATCACGTTTACGCGTCGTGTGCGGTATCTGTACAGTTTTTCCAAAATAAAACGTAAAATTCATCCCTCTATGTTCGCGAATTTATGCTCTACCAGGACCGTCTTTCCTACGTATCCTGACAAATAGCAAGGAGACACCAATTACACAGCACTCCCTCCCTTACTGAAGTGGTTTCATGAACGGGGATAAATTTAGGAGACAGTCTACCCTTGCACACTTCCCGTCAGTCGAAAATTCTCAACGTAATCCACACACCACTAAAGTAGTGCCACTTCCCATTATTACTCGTAGAATTTCGCTGATTTCTGTAAGAATCCGCACTGAAGAAAGGATCTATGGCCGTCTTTGCCTTAATTATTCAGGGTGAATCTAAATTCACACACTCGGGGTTCGCAGCGCGATTCCTCACATGCTCGCAATAAAAACATATATGTTACAGAATTTCGTCACGCGCATATTTCCGGCAGTAAATGGACGTCGAAGATTGATATGGGTGTGTGTCCCATACGTCAGTGTGTTTCAGAATTACAGTACTACACCAACAAACTTCTAGGGGATGTGGGAGGTGTCTTGAGGAACAAAGTGAGCATAGAAATCCATGACCGGAAACGTCATCCAATGACGCTACAGAGCGTCGAAGTTGCTGGAGAGGATGTCTAGCGGCAGGAGCTGGTGCCTGTAACGTGGACTCTCCGTAGCGTCATTGAATGGCGTTTCCGGGCATGGGCTTCCATTCTCATTTATTCCTCAAGACGCCTAATACATTCCTTACAAGTCTGTTGATGTAATTATGAAGCACACTGACGTATGGAACATACAGCCATCTTAGTCTTTGACGTCCATTTACTGGCGGAAATATGCGCAGGATGAAATTTTGTGGCAGACATTTTTCATTGTTGGCAGGTGAGGAATCGCGCTGCGAAGCAAGAGTGCGCGAATTTAGAGTCATCTTGTATTTACATAACTTGTCCAAAAGAACAGAAACCACGTATATATTTATTGCCTGAATTACCGGTAATGCTGTTGCGCGTTTGGAATAAATCTTCTTTTCTCAGTAGGAATTAAGACTCTAGTCTCTAGTGTGTTAACTGGTTGCAGTTAACTTACGCCATTTATTTCGAAGAGTTTTTTGCGCACGGTAGTCGTAAAGAACTTCCCCAGCTGCTGACAGCAGACAGAAGAGCAGGGTGTAAGTATAATTCTTCGGCGTTTCCACTTGAGCGGACGTAAAGCATGGGGAGGCGACCCGCGGCTGGCCGCTGATACAGATGGCTTTGTCATCGGCTGCGGAAGCGGAGGGCCAATTTACAGCGCTGGCCGCCAGCCAGCCAACCTGTTGCTGCAGCAGCCGCGCAGGGAGCAGCGCTGCCTCGCCTCGCGCCGACACCAGTCGGTCCCAGTCAGCCGTCTCGGTTTGGAAAAAACGACTTCCAGTTCCAGGGCTGTGAACGGCACTTGACACAGCTTCAAATTCCGACCCTCTAAATTTCCTCAACAGAATTTCTCGAAAAGAGAAAGAGAAGGCAGAGCCGCGCCGCTCTCCTGGCACGTCACAGAGGGTAGGCCGCGATCGCGTGGCTGACTGGCTGAGCCAGTGGGCTGTGTCCCAGCAGCCAGCATCGCGGTCTGCTTTGTATGGCGTGGCAGGACGGTGCTCAGGCCTTGTCTCTAGATAGCGTCAGCATAACCCAGTATGTCGAATGGCTAGCCAGTCAGCACGTTATTGCACCCTACTCTGTGTGGCGTGATACAACAGCACTCGGGCCTTGTCCGTAGGCAGTGTAGGCATAGTCCAATATGTCGAAGAAGCCAGCTGGGCAGCTCCACTATTGCAGCCTACTGTGTGGCGTCACACGACAGTGCTCGGGCCTTGTCTCTAGACTGTATAGGCACAGTCTAATATGTCAAAGTGGACAGCTAGTCAGCTACGCTATTGTAGCCTACGGCGTGTGCCGTGACACGACTGCGCTCAGGCTGTCTCTAGACAGTATAGGCACAGCAAAATATGTCGAATTGGCCAGCCAGTCAGCTATCAATAGCAGCCTACTGTGTGTGGCGTGACACAACAAGGCTGAAGTCTTGTCTCTAGACAGTATGGGCACAGCCCAATATATCGAATTGGCCAGCCAGTCACCTATGATATGGCAGCCTAAGGTGTCTGGCGTGACAAAACAGCGCTCAGGCCTTGTCTCTGGACAGTGCAGATACAGCCCAATATGACGAAGTGGCCAGCCAGTCATCTACACTATTGCAGCATACTGTGAGTGGCATGACGCGACAGTGCTCAGTGCTCAGTTCTTGTTTCTAGACAGTGTAGGTACATCCCAATATGTCAAAGCGGCCAGCCAGTAAGCTACGCTATTGCAGCCTACTCTGTGTGGTGTGACACAACACTCAGGCCTTGTCTCTATTCTAGACTGTGTAGATATAGCCCAATATGTTGAGTGGCCAGCCAGTCAGCTACGCTATTCCTGCCTACTCTGTGTGGTATGACACGACTGCACTCAGGCCTTGTTCGTAGACAGTGTAGGCATAGCCCAACATGTCGAAGAAGCCAGCTGGTCAGCTTCACTATTGCAGCCTAGTGTGTGGCGTGACACGACAGTGCTCAGTCCTTGTTTCTAGACAGTGTAGGTACATCCCTATATGTCAAAGGGGCCAGCCAGTAAGCTACGCTATTGCAGCCTACTCTGTGCGGTGAGACATGGCAATGCTGAGGCCTTGTCTCGAGACAATGTAGACATAGCCCTATATGTCATAGTGGCCAGGCAGTCAGATACTGTATTGCAGCCTATTCTGTGTGGCGTTACATGACAGCACTCAGGCCTTGGCTCTACACAGTGAAGGCATACCACAAAAAGTTGAAGTGGCCAGCCAATCAGCTATGCTATTGCAGCCTGCTCTCTGTGGTATGACACGACAGCGATCAGACCTTGTCTCTAAACAAAGTAGGCACAGCCCAAAATGTCACGGTGGCCAGCCAGTCGACACTATCACAGCATACTCTGTGTGTCATGACAC
The DNA here is from genome assembly GCA_026315105.1 of Locusta migratoria. NCBI lineage: Eukaryota > Metazoa > Arthropoda > Insecta > Orthoptera > Acrididae > Locusta > Locusta migratoria. Next base: position 338,720,305 of record CM048745.1, read on the forward strand.
GACTGCACTCAGGCCTTCTAACAGCCCACGATGTTATAACATCAGCCGGTTAGCTACATGATTGTGGCCTCTCCTCTCAGGCCTTATCTCTAGACAGGGTCCAATATGTCGTAGCTGTCAGCCAGACAGCTAAACAGCTGTGGCCTACTCTACATTGACGTGACATGTCTTTTTTTTATTTTGTTTGTTTATTTTTTTTTCTTAATCACAATATCCCATTTCTCAATTTATCGCAACACTACGAATTGGAAATATTAGCTCGTGTATTACTAAAGAGGGAACAGACGGGTGTGTGGACGTACAGTTCTGTTATTTTTTATTTATTTGTTTGTTTTGTCTGCTTCAGTTCGCCTTATAGAAGATGGAGAGTGTCTTTCGAGCACAGATCCAACGAGTCGTAGTCTTATAGACTTATAGGCCTCGCAAATAGCCCACAACGGACAATAGCATTTTCAATGCGAACGTATTTAAACGCTCGATCCCTTGCAGGAATTCAGTATATGCTGCGAGCATGTGTTATCAATGGGTAGGGGGTTATAAGTTGAGAATTTGGGTTGGAAGGAAAGCGTGCCTGGATAGCCTAATTGGTTATGCCGACTTCTGGCCCAAAACGGGAAATCCGGGTTCGAATTCCGGTCCAGCACAAATTTGTCGTTGAATTTATTTCAACCCCCGAAACCGTCGAAATGTTCAAATATTTCGGTTTCGTAAATTTACGGCCATTGCTGTTAACAATGTTGTCTGTTCTTTCGACATGTCTTGAAGGAAAAGACACCAAATCAATAATTATAGGCCTGTGCCTCTAGGAATTAGGACTTTATCTTCAGAGACATAGGTTAGCAGCAGTTATAGGCACCAATGTCGGCAATACTGATTTCAATATGTTATTCACTTAACATAGAGCTGTATTTTAATTATCTTTGTACAATGTGATATCTTATAAAAATTGGGATGTGATATCTCCTGCCCTTCTTGGTGTTCGGTTACATTAATGCTTTGTTTGAAGCTTATGAGTCAACAGTAGCTGTTTAGTGTAGGAGCAGTGTTCCCACTTTTTAAGTCACGCTGTTCTACCAATCGGCACCAAATTTTATAGACCTAATTTTTGGCAGCCAGCGACCAGTATCTGCCTTTTTCAAATGTTTTGGATAAAAAATAGGTTAGTAACCCTAAAAATAGGCCATTTCTGATAGCCTTTTGACAGCACATAATTGAATTGCAAATAACGGCTTAATCGTTTATCTGAAACGAAAGTTGAATAATCGTATTTGTAGAGGACAAAAGGCTCTACGACTTTGTGCTCTATTATGTTTTGGCCCTCTTTAGGTTACATTAAAAATGGGTCTTTGCTACGCCTTTTGATAGCTCGAAATTTAAATGAAAATCACGACTTAACCGTTCATCTGACACGAAAATTGAATAACCGAATTTGAAGAGCAGAAAATTCTCAACGACTTTGCTCTTTTTTGTTATTTCCATTACTCACACCGTTTGAGAGATATTTGCATAAATAACGGCGATTTAACACAGTCACTAGATTTTATGTGAACCAGCAAACGCAAATAAAATATACTTGGGAAAGAAGACAAACTACCACGGCAAAACAGGTGATAATATTTCAACGGATAAAGGTAAAGAAAATTTGAGAGAAATTTTAAAACAATAGTTTAAAGAGATAAAATAAAAAAGGGTATGTTTGTCAAAACTAAACTCAAATATTAAATAATTTTGGTTGTCTCTTAAAATACGCTGTGAGAGAATATTACGTGCTGAGTGCATAGATCACATTAGATGAGTCCTAATCGTATAGCCCATAATTTTTATTTAGTTTTATATTATTTATATTTTTATTATTATTATCCGAAATGTTTGTGAAAAAATCATAAAACTACAGGAAAATCTAAAGTATGCCGTAAATCACGCCACTGCGAATTTTTTGTGGTGACTTTGGATGTCCACGGCAGATATTCCTGGTGTAGTGCTTGCTAATGCTTGAAGCTTAATCTTTCATCTGCACCGCGGTACCCTCTACAGCTGTCAACCTTATCAATGAAGAGCGTCTTCTCAACGTAAGCGGGCTAATCGGCGGATAGCGATCATAAAAGTACGTGCACACTTGAATGTGGGTTGTAATGCCTTGGAAACGATGTTGGAACATCTTGTTATCGTAAAGTCTGTGCGAGATGGGTCTCGCAAATGCATACGAAAGAACAAAAAAAAAAAAAAACCAATAGATTGGAAATCTGTCGGCAACTGCTGTGCTAATATGAAGCTGAAGGCGACAATTTTTTTTGAATAGCAACGTCAGAGGAGATGAGATGTGGTGTCACCACTACGAACCGCAATCCAGTAGTTAGCCTCAGCTGTTTCCGATATTTACAAGTGTGCTATGTAGGTTAATCGTTCATCTCTGGCAGAAGTTGTCAGGTTCCTAAATTTAATTTTATATTTTCGATTTTATGTAAATTTTATGATCTTGGTAATGTTAGTATATTTAATTTTATATTTTTGATTCCATGTAAATTTCTCAGCATATCTTTATACTTTATATCTATGGAGATACTATTATCGTTGGGCCCAGAGGCAGTAGCGAGTGGGAGAGTCTCTCTGTAATAGTGTGAGGAGTCTGCAGTAGTCGGTATGTTGAGTCTGTCTGAAGCAGTCGGTATGTTGGGTGTGTCTGTGGCAGGTATTCTGTTAGAGAACTTTGTTATTAAGCTTTTGAGCAAGGACGAATATGAAGGTGAATATGCGCCAGCGGAAGAAAGCAGAAGAAATTTTGTAATGGCAGGTTAGATATTAAGTAAAAGCGTGCTTTCACCCAAATTTTGTTTTTTTAATGTTTATTGAGAACTTTTGAAAAGAACTCTTTATGTTATTATTTGAATTCTTTTTGCTTAAAAGTCAATATAGGACCCTTTGTTAAAACTAAAGATGCCAGTCTGCATCATTTAATTCACGTAGTTAGTTTCCACTTTCCTCTGCACATTTTTTTTCTTTGTAATTTAAATCATATTTTGAGTCAACATGCTTTAATTTGGTCCACATTGTACTTTCCATACAGAAATCATCTGTTTATTTACGATTTTGCCTTCTGCTGCTTCCTTTTGCTGCTGTTGTTTCGATGTTACTGTAATTCTTGCGAGAGAATTGAATGCGTTATCCAACTCGGAGGTTAAGTGCAAGAACAGTGCCATAAATTCGACATAAACAGAGAAATCACTTTCACGTTTTGCTACTTCTGCGCGTAAAAGCCTTACCTTATTCTCGACTAATTAAATGCAGTTGTCACATATTTCAAAAGATTTCTCAGGTTACAATGTAAAAGATATCCATATTAGTTCAATTTTTATTCAAAGTAAATATTCAATTTTTATTCAGTCGACTTAAAACTGATACCTTTCATGTGACGAATTCTATTCAGCCCACTTTAAAAAGATACCGTGGTGGTGAATATCATGAAAAATGACCAGTTTGTAACTGAAATATAGTTCTATTTATCTCTCTTGTTGTTATTTATGTATCTCCTGTAGTTTCATGAATAAAAATGGGAGTCATTACTTTCGGAACGATCCTGGTACAACACTTCTATAAAACTATATATACTTTGAACGTGACAGTCTGCTGTCATTAGTTAACAGTCCACACGAAATATAAATGAACGTGCTTTACTACAATGATGAAATGTGTTGAATGTGAACATTTATTACTATATAGTCATCATGTGATTTCATTGCAGAACATGTTTACTACTCTCGAGAAACCGTAGCTATCTTCCATGACGTATTATCTTTTCGAAATATTCGGCTAGCGTTACCAAAACTTCACCCTCCATTGATTGTGGCGGACAGTGGCCAACAATGAAGGGCGAATCTTCGATAATGCCAGCTACTTGTGTCAGTGAAACTGCAAATAAATCGTGAAACATATATCGGCTGAAGAATCAGAGACAAAACCAACAAAATATATGTGACCGTGTCTGCAAAATTAGAAATCGACAATAAATTGATTCACAATATATATCTTACAATGTTTCATCAATAGTTCACTAAAAGGTCTGGTCCGTGCGTTTCTTGAATGAGAACGTCACCGTGTTATATTGTTCATACAGTCTGTTACAGCGAAGAACAGGCGGGTCCGGTGGTCTTGGTGTTCGAAACCCGGTCGGACCTCGGATTTTTTCAGTCTGCGTTTTAACCCATCCTTCACCTCTCAACGATGTGAGGAGTCGCCAGAAACGACACGTGGGCCGGATTCCACGTCCCATTTCCCTGTTGGATAACTGGGGTAGGCTAGGGACACGCAAGTCACCGAAGTGGCGTCCAATTGAAAGACTTGCTCCAGGCCAATGATTCACACGAAATTATTGTTTGTTACAGTAAATGACACATTATATTTTAGATGTAGGGTTATCTCTCAATGTTATTGTAAGATATAAGAAGGAGTGAAGATAAGTATTACAAACACAATTTTGTATGTAGGTCGTACCAATCAAAATTTATTTTACTCTAGTTCGTACATTATATTTTAATACTGATTTAAATAATACATACAGAATATAAAATAGGAAAGGTCAGGCAGCAACTTACATTGCAGGAGGTGAAAGAATCATTATTGTCTCAAATTAATGCACGAAAGGAAAGAAGTCACATCTTTTACTGGTTTTGTATGTTTCCATATATTTTTATATTGTTTCATGTAAATGCCATCCAAATTTAATATTAAAAGCTGAGAATTTTGAATAAGTAAATTAATAAATGATTGCGACGTTTTTGTTGTCGTTTAGATGTTAGAAACATCATAATTAGTATTGGATTGTCTGTTATAAATTGTACTGTGTGTGTGGCTGATGCAAAAAGTGCAGAGAAACTTACGTTGCGCCTAAAACTCAATATTATTGCACCTAGTACGGTTTTCCATGCCACATTATGGTCATCCGATATATTTAGGTGCTTCATGGATCTTCAGCTATCTTACAGTCTTTAACGTCGCATGCCCCTAACAGCAATAACTATACTTTATCATTAAAAAGATGGTATCTCATATGTATCGAAATCGTTCCATTCTACCATAAGTACCATTTCAACAGAGAAAAGGAAAATTACAAGCTAGTAATACTATGGTTTGGGAATTCTACGTCTTTGACGACTGTGCATCAAGACACTTTCAGTAAAAAAATGTCAATATCCTCAGGGTTTGTATGAAATGGTTAAAGCAAAGTACAAGAGATAATCGATTGTTATTTCCTCACAGATCTTCACTCTGTATTTTACAGTCAGTTCCTTGCACTAGAATATAAGCCTATGTACCATTATTCTTGGCAAAATTGATTGACGTGCCTACATTACATATTGAAGATATAATGAGTTGGCTTTTGATATTGGACTACTTGAAAGTGAAAGTGTGTTTGAGTGTAAAATTGTGGCTTTAGTGATGTGTACAGTCTGTTGTCTTCCACTTTGTTTTAACCACTTCATTGAAATCCCACATATGTAGTTTTACGACTAAAGCATTATCAAGAGTGTCGGATATGTGTACTTTTCGCAATTATAATCAGTTTAAGCAGAGGGAATTTGGTACTGCTGACTGAAAATGTAATGGTACAGTGTCGTCATTGAATTACATTTAATTTCATTCCTATGCTAGTGATTTCTTGATACTTTATTTCTCTAATCTGTCAAACGTTTTTTATAATAATGAGACCAGTTTTTATTTTTTTGTAATGATCGAGGAATTCGAGCTCAAAGGTGTCGCTTGTTGGTATAAAGTGGCTACAGCTACCATTACAACAGATAAAGGAGTGTGAATACCAATAATCTATGTTACTATTGAGACACTATTAAGTTGAAAACACGCAGCCTACGTAATGTTTGTGTGAAAGACGTTGCTAGGCATCCTAGTAGGACGTGTATTTGTGAATGAATTAAGATTTCCTGTGATAAAGCCTCTGGCAAATATAAAAAGATGGCGTTCACGCGATGAATTACAAATCAGTATTGGAGAAATGTTTTGGATCTGCCATAAGATACAGAGGAAGTATTCTTTATTAAGTGATGAGTAGTTTCTAATGCATGTTTCATTTAAAATGGTCCATTCTCGTAAGGGACAATACGCATTTACCTTGTTTACTTCTCTACTCTGCTTGTGTCCTCTATGGCTGTATTGCCACTTACGAGAATGGATGATTTGAACATGAACATGTGTGCGATAGTGGTCATCAGTTACTAAAGAATACTTCTAACGCATCTCATGTCGGAATTCCCTCAATTTATCGAAAATATTGAAAAATTACTGACCTAGTATTTTGTCCATACTAGCAACTGTTATTCACTTAGTTTTTTAAAATATCAGAAACCAGTTGTAATTAAATTGGTCTTATATGTTGAACACTTAATGCTCTTCTTCAGACATGTATTGAACCTTTATGGAATCTTCTTTAACCATGTTAAGACTGAACATACAAGGATTTCAAAAGTATGGAAACCCCTGAATAAGCCGTCTGGAATTCATTCTTTGCATCCTGTTAAATTAGGAAATTGTAGGGAAATGGGAATCCCAATTTATGGTTGTGGATTTTATTTTCACAAGTGAATTTATCGATAATCATGCCCTTGGCCTTGAACCAGTCTTTGATGGTCATTTTAAAAAGATGTTTGAAGCACTTCCGAAACTTCCAACTACTGTAGTGCTCCCAGTGATTCCGGTCAGGTTTTGGACGAATCTCATTAGTACCTGCTTTTTGTTTTTTGTTTTTTTGTTTTATCACAGGTGGTTGAAATAGTTGATTTTTGAACATCGTGTCAGCCGTTGTGGATCCCCATCTACTGGCAGATGAACTTGAACGTCGTCGTGAAGGACAGTTTGAATCATAGTTAAAAGTAAATATTCTTTAATATTTTCCAAAATGCAAATGCCAAGAACGCGAAATATTTATTTTATTTAAATGACGACCGGTTTCGGAGAACTGTGCCACAATCATCTGGTCATACTACATTTTATAAGTTACTCATTTAAAAAAATGGAGATAAAACAATAAGTGCAACATAGCACTTAGTCTACATGTAAAATACAAAATACAAAACCTGCCATGTCAGGTAATGTAAGAATTCTTGCTCTTTCCAAATCCCCAATAAAAAGGGATATTCACATTTGGCATGATAAGGTAATGGTGAAGATGAATTCCTGGTCGCCACTGCATAGCCGGGGAGAAGTGTACAACTTGAACATGTTTCAAATGAATCCATTCATGAACAGCTATTCATAGGTTATCATTTCTTTTGTCACCCTCTATGTCTGAAGAAGGACACTAAGTGCCCGAATCTGGTCCAGAAAACAGTTTTAGGTGTAACTGGTTCCTGCGGTTTTAAAAGTAATATTGCTACTTCGCTTGAAGTATGCTGCTAGTCCGCTAGTGAAGTGAATGAGGAACTGGATGGAAACTGGTGAGTAGTGATCGGCAGAGATTATCCGTAGAAGGCGTGGAAGTTGTACAGGCCCGGGGAACGCACGCGGTAGCCGTGGTGCGGTCTGGCGGGCAGGAAGCCGGAGCGCGAAGCGAGTCCGGCCGCGTGCGCCGAGTGCGAGGCCGTGTCCTGGAGCACCATGTCGGCCAGCTTCTCGCCCGTCATGACGATGGCGGCCGTGGGGTTGCTGTTGGGCACCACGGGGAACACGGACGCGTCGGCCACCCTCAGCCCGCGGATGCCGCGCACCCTCAGCCGCTCGTCGACCACGGCCGTCGGGTCGTGCGGCGGGCCCATCTTGCACGTGCCCGCCTGGTGGTGCTCGGGCCCGGTGGCCGTCCGCACCACGCACCGCCAGTACTCGTCCGAATCGAACGGCACCTTCTCGCACCCCTTCGCGGGCTTGTCGTCCAGGCGGAAGCCGAGCTTCTTGAGCGGCGCGGTCTTGGCCATGCGCTGAACGAGGCGTATGCCGTCGACGAGCACGTCCATGTCTCTCTTCTCGCGCAGGTAGTTGGGCTGCAGCTCCGGCGGCTTCAGCGGGTCGGCGCTCAGCAGGCGGACGTGCCCGCGGCTGACGGGGAACAGGTTGGTAGGCCTGGCCCTCACCACGCGGGGGCCGCACTGGCCCGAGTTCTCCTCCTCGCACTCGCCGTCCGCCCCCGTCGCCGAGCAGCGGCAGTTGTAGCCGTCGAAGAACACCTGGATGTCCGGCACGCCGTTGGAGGCGTACTTGCTCAGGAAGAAGCCCGTCACCTGCGTCAGGCCGGTGCTGGCGAGCGTGCCGTTGCGGTACCGCAGGAAGTCCTCGACGCTCTTGTTGGACAGGCACCTCGTGTACGGCTCGTTCGTGAGGAAGGGCACCGCCACCGACACCTGATTGTGCAGGTTCTTGCCGACGCCGGGCGAGTCCAGGACCACCGGGATGCCGAACTGGCGCAAGTGCGCTTTGGGTCCGACGCCGGACAGCAGGAGCAGGTGGGGGGATCCGATGGCGCCGGCGGAGAGGATGACCTCGCGGAGTGCCCTGGCCTCCTTGAGGCGGCCCGCGCTGTCCACGAACTGGACGCCGTATGCGGTGCGCGTGGCGGGGTCGATGAGCACCTTGGTGACGTGCGCGTTGATGACGACGCGTAGACCGGAGCCGGCGGCGCGGCCGGCCGACCGCAGGAAGCAGCGGCTGGGCTCGTCGCGCAGCCCGTCCAGCACCATCATCTGCGCGCGGTTGATGCCCGTCATGTTGAAGCCGTTGAGGTCGCCGCGCCGGTAGCCCATCGCCTCGCCCGCCTGGATGATCGCCTCCGTCATCGGCGGCGCGTACGGGAAGAACTGCACCGCCATCGGACCAGAATTCCCGTGGTAGCCTGGATCCACCTGGTCGAGGTTCAGGTTGCGTTCACCTTTAAAAGAAAGATTTGGGTCAGGAGAAATATTTAACTTCTCAGGCAACTTTTCTCTGAAATAAAAACAAGCCAGACACTAATGTGCTTCTTTGGGGTAAAAGGAGGGAAACTTGGAGCGTGGTCATTAGAGACGGAGCTTACGCTCGGATGTTTGGGTAAGGTTGTGGAAGGAAATGGGCCGTGACCTTTCAAAGAAACAATCCCTGCATTTATCTGGAGTGATTTAGGGCAATCACGGAAAACCTAAATCTGGATGGTCGGAGGTGGATTTGAACCACCATCCTTCCGAAGAATGCGAATCCAGTGTGCTACCACTGCGCCACCTCACTCGTTTCTTTGGGGTAAGGATGTAACTCTCAAATGTTCAAATGTCTGTAAATCTATCGGACCAAACTACGTGGTCATCAGTCCGTAGCTTACAAACTACTTAAACCTAGGTAAACTAACCTACAGACAAAAACACACACCCATGTCCCAAAGGACTGGAACCTCTACGACGAGCAACCGCAGCTAGGTGCTTTAGACCGCGGCAATGTAACATAATCACTTCTATTTTCATATAGCTAGAAACAAAGTTAATTCAAATTATAAACATACCAACAATAAAGTTCACAGACGACAAAAACCTTCTCTTCGATCGTAAATTGACTACGAGGTGCCTTCAGTAATTAAAGAGACAAATTGGTCAGGAGAAAAACAGGCTACAACTTTTTTTATTCCGCTTGCAAACTCTTTACCTTGATGTCTGCAGCAAATTTCCCAAAAAGGTTATCACGTCCTCGTTATTCTGGAACCTCTTTCCACATCATGCTTCCTTCAGTGCACCAAACAAATGGAACTCACTGTGTAATCAGGAGTGGAGTGGCTAGAAGGCAAATGCAAGTCTGTCGAAGAATGTAGAAATAGGAGAAAAATATATACAGCCTATAGGAAAATAAAAGAGATATCTGGAGAAAAGAAAAGAAGCTGTATGTATATAAAGAACTCAGATGGAAAGCTGAAAGGGGGAAAGAATATATAGAGGGGCTCTCCATTCCAAAGAGAGCAGGTGCAGACAGATGTGAAAATAATAGAACCATCAGTTTAATAAGTCATGTTTATGAAATTTTGATATGAATTATTTACAGAAGAATGGAAAACCTGGTAGAAGCCGACCTCGGGGAAGAGCAGCTTGTATTCAGGAGAAATGTAGGAATACGGTAGGCAATCTTAACTTATTAACGGCTTATTTTGAAAGGTAGATTAAGAAAGGCAAACCTACATCTAGGAGGTGACTGTAGTATGACTGTGTTGTGTGCCTGTATGATTGCGTGAATATTCTGTTTTCTGAAGAAGGCCATGGCCGGTAGCTGAAAGTGTTGCATGTGTGTGTCTTTTGTATGTGCCTGTCGCAGCTCGTCGCCACGTCTTTGCGGTGAGTTGAAAACTGTCCTTATTACTAAAGTAGTTTGTAAGTTTAGGTACAGATGACCTCGCAGTTAAGTCACTTAAGCTTAAACCTGTGGACCACACCACCAGGCCCCTACGTCTGGGCCACACCATAGGCCTCAGAGGCCCACGCGATATATAATAATGAAAAACTCTTCAAGAAATTCAATGTCATGATAAAGATGAGGGTACAATACATTAAATAACCTCTCATAAATTAAACAATAGTAGCCTAAACTTCATATAACGCAAAATATCCATCATATTCGAAAACCACCTACAATTAATAATGTTTAAAACTGAAATCGTATCACAAAATTCAACAGAAGGTTCTCATTTTTTACCGGTAAAATTTGGACAAAATTTTTGTGGCGCTGACCACACACTGACAACTTACAGAAATCACACTGCATTTTTTATTTCCTTTGTTTTTTGTGGTCACAAAACTTACAATAAGTTATTTTGGGAATATCTCCTTGCTCAATTTCTTCACTAGCTGCTTCTGCAGGTGGTCATGTTTAGACATCTGTACATACTGTCCCGTAGGTCACGGGGGATTGCTGTGTGAAGCCTAGCCTTCATCCAAGGTGCTGTAAAGTGTTCGGAAAGCATCAACATAAACTCAAATCGGGACAATGGTTTTGTTTCATCGTTGTGTCTCCCTTTCCCTCGTTTTTTTTAAAGTTATGGAGGTCTCGGTGGCCTAGGTGTTTGCCTGAACGGGCCGGCAGGGGCGGAATTGTTGTGCACTGTACACTGGCTCAGAGACAACTAGCTAGTGGAGGCTTACATGCGAGTCGCGCCCCCTCTAGTTGTGTTGGAGCGGGATTAGACAGGTCTGTGTGAGCATCTGGGCCTCAGAGGCCTATGGTGTGGTCGGCAGGGTTGTTTGCAGATGACGCCGTCATTTACCGTCTAGTAAAATCATCTGAAGATCAAAACCAACTGCAGAACGATTTGAATAAGATATCAGTATGGTGTAAGAATTGGCAGTTGACTCTAAATAATGAGAAGTGTGAAGTCGTCCACATGAGTACGAAAAGAAATTCGTTAAAATTTCCAGAATGAAACTTTCACTCTGCAGCGGAGTGTGCGGTGATATGAAACTTCCTGGCAGATTAAAATTGTGTGCCGGAACCGGGACTCGAAACTGGGACCTTAGCCTTTCGCGGGCGAACGCACTGCCGACGGTGCTATCCCGACACGACTCACGATGCCGCCTAACAACTTTACTTCCGCCAGTACCTCGCCTCCTACTTTCCAAACTTCACAGAAGCTCTCCTGCGAACCGTGCAGGACACTCCTGGAAAAAAGGATATGGTGGAGACATGGCTTAGCCACAGCCTAAGGCGGCATCGTGAGTCGTGTCGGGATAGCACAGTCGGTAGTGCGCTTGCCCGCGAAAGGCAAAGGTCGCAGGTTCGAGTCCCGGTTCCGGCACACAATTTTAATCTGCCAGGAAGTTCCGTTAAAATTTGTTTACATGAGAAATCAATCAAGTGTGAAGGCCGTAAACTCCACAAAGTACCTAGGAATTACAATTACTTCTGACTTAAATTGGAAATAACACGTAGATAATGTCGTGGGAAAGGCGAACCAGAGACTGCGTTTTATTGGCAGAACCCTTAAAAGATGCAACAGAACTACTAAAGAAACTGCATACACTACTCTTGTCCGTCCTTTTATGGAGTATTGCTGCCCAGTGTGGGATCCTTATCAGGTGGGTTTGACGGAGGACATGGAAAGAGTCCAAAGAAGGGCAGCTCGTTTCGTATTGTCACGATACAGGGGAGACAGCGTCACGGAAATGATACAGGATATGGGATGAGAATCATTACAACAACGGCGCTTATCGCTGCGGCGCGGACTACTTACGAAACTGCAATCGTCAACATTCTCCTCCGAATGCGAAAATATGTTGTTGACTCCCTCTTACATAGGTAGAAATGATCATCAGAATAAAATACGAGCAATTCAGAGCCCGAACGAAGAGATTTAGGTAGTCATTCTTCCCGCGCGCTATTCGAGAATGGAATGGGAGGTAAAATAGTATAATTGTGGTTCGATGAACCCTCTGCCAGGCACTTAGATGTGATTTGCAGAGTATTCCATGTAGATGTAGAACATTTTGTAGATCGCAGGGAAAGCCTGAAGATTTGCACAAAACCATTATTCGGAATGAGCAGTGACAACAGCAGCAGCAGCAGTAGTGTGTGGACCGCGGTGGAGTAGCCGAGCGGTCTAAAGCACCTCGCTGCGGAGCGCTCGGTTGCTCGCCGAGGAGGTTCGAGTCCTCCCTGGGGCATGGGTGTGTGTGTTAGTCCGTAGGTTAGTTTACCTAGGTTTAAGTAGTTTGTAAGCTACGGACTGATGACCACGCAGTTTGGTCCGATAGATTTACAGACATTTGAACATTTTGAGTATTGTGGGGACTCACTCTTGATGAAGTAGGGCAGCACTTCGTTGTAGGACCAGCCCGGGATGCCGGCGGCGGCCCAGGCGTCGAAGAGCAGCGGGTGGCCTCTGGTGTACATCATGCCGTTCATGGAGGAGGTGCCGCCCAGCATGCGGCCGCGCGGCCACCGGCACACGCCGCCCTGGCCGAGGCACGCGTTCTGCTGCACCGCCTACAAACACAACACACACCGGGCATCAGCAGGCGTCTGCCAACCGCTGCGTCCCAAGCACATATTGAGTTGGTCAACGTTATAGGAGGCGATCCACTTATAATATTGTAAAAAGATATAAAATATCCAAGGTCGCTTATCATCAATTTTTATTAACGACGACCGGTTTCACTACTATTCTATACTTCTATAATTAACTGTTGTTTTACGTTGATCTTTTTATGGTATGCACAAACGGGCATTGTTGACCACTATATTGATGGTTATATACATGTGGCGTCTGTTCCGAGAGAACAGACGTCACTTCTGATCCTGCAGTCGTTATTATTCAACATTCATAGAATACATGGCATCAACTGCGATTGGGCAAAGCTGAAAATGTGTACCCAGCCGGGATTCGAACCCGGGTCTGCTGCTTTCTAGGCAGTTGCGCTGACCCGTACACCACTGGGGACACAGTGATCACCGCACCTGCAAGGACTACCTAAGCACGCCTCCCGTCAGATACAAACTCCCAGCTTCGCCCTGCCCACAGTGCTCAAACTCGTAGTTATGAACTAATTCCCGTAAGAGTAAGGGCTTCAAACTTTGCCCACCCCTCCCCACCCGGGTTCGAATCCCGGCTGGATACACATTTTCAGCTTTGCCCAATCGCAGTTGATGTCATATATTGAATGTTGAATAATAACAACTGCAGGACCAGAAGTGACGTCTGTTCTCTCGGAACAGACGCCACATGTATATATATAATGTGCCGGTGACGGGCAATGATCCTATCGTTAGTGGGGAGGGGTGGGCAAGTTTGAAGCCCTTACTCTTACGGGAATTAGTTAAACTACGAGTTTGAGTGCTATGGGCAGGGCGAAGCTGGGAATTTGTATCTGACGGGAGGCGTGCTTAGGTAGTCCTTGCAGGTGCCGTGATCACTGTGTCCCCAGTGGTGTAGGGGTCAGCGCAACTGCCTAGAAAGCAGGAGACCCGGGTTCGAATCCCGGCTGGGTACACATTTTCAGCTTTGCCCAATCGCAGTTGAAGTCATATATTCTATGAATATTAAATAATAACAGCTGCAGGATCAGAATGTGACGTCTGTTCTTTCCGAACAGACGCCACATGTATATATATAATTTTTTTTTCTTTCTCCACATCTGGCGTGCTCTTCTTCCCCTAAAAATTCGTAATATATGTGCATTCCCTCGGCGGCAGCCGTGCGGCTCGGACGCGCGGAGCGGCTGCGCCGCTGTTTACGTCGTCACTGGCGGCCGTTGGCGGTGTTTACTGGTGAGTGCAAGCTTTCGCATTTGCTGTAGCGCTGAAAATGACAACATGAACGACTTCACGGAGCGGCTTGAACGAAAAGACACTTTGAAATTGACTTTTGATCCGACATTACCACGACCTAAGCCTTTTGAAGTAGAATTGTTTATTAGAGATGTCATGAAGGTAACTTTAGATGACTTGATCGGTATTCATTTGTCGATCGTTAGTAGCACTGTCTACCTTAAATTGGTTAGCCCTGAAAAATGCGTTCAAATAGTCGAATCTTGTGGTGGACTCCTAAAATTTAAACACTCAAACGGCCATGTCGGTGAAGTGAGAGTTACACAAGCCGGTCTTGGACTGAGAACCGTCCGAATCTTCGAATTACCCTTTGAGATTACCGCCGAGCAGATTAATGACAAGCTTAAGGATTACGGGACAGTGGTCAGTAATGTCGCCGAAAAGTGGTCTGGACAACACATCTTCCCAGTCCTAAACGGCGTCAGGCAGGTAAAAATCGAACTGGTAAAGCACATCCCGTCCTATATCGTTGTCTGCGGATTTAGAGCCGTAGTTATATACGATGGGCAACCGAGGACTTGTTCGGCGTGTGGCTCGACAGAACATGTACGTGCGCAGTGCATTCAACGGCGTGTCGCGCAGATACCGATAGGCGAGCGGGAGAGGCAGGGCCCAACGTCTACGTTGCCACTGACTTACGTAGCCGCCGCTCGGGTGAACACCGCTCCAGAGCCAAGTTTAGATGTTGCGCTGGCTGCTGTACGTGACCAGATGGAACATTCCGCACCGATGGAGACTGATACGGTACCAGACAGTCCCACAAACACCTCTACGGACGTTGGGGAGGGAACCACGAAGGTGCAAGACCAAAAACCGAATGATGACTTAGTCCTAGAGAACGCGCAAACCGACGGTGGCGCTTTCAGAGAGGACCCACCAGAGACAATCGACAATCAGGAACAGGAGGCTAAGAGCTCATCACCTAAAAAACAAAATAAGCGACGGAGAGCACACCAAGGGGCGGCAAAAAACGCGCAGATTTTGCGCGAGAAAGCAGCCCAGATCCTCAAGAAAATGACGGAGGAGACAGCCGGAACTTCTCCGGAAAATTCTCAAACCTCCAAAAAGTCCCGGACAGACGTAGCTGAGTCTGGCCAAGGGAGGAACAACTTAGAGACGCCCACAATGGACCAGGATGTTGGAAGTGAGCAGCGAGAAAAAACAGGAAAAGACAGACATGACGGTAGTCCACCACTGAACTGGGCAGATGATACTGATGATTGCTCTCCTTGTGAAGACATGTCCGACGTACAGAAAGATACTAGAAGAACGGCTGCTGGAGTCCGGACCGCAGAATCAAACCAGCTACAGAAGTCTGCTGCTGCTGCTGCCGCTGCAGTCGACGATGATCCTGACTTCTTCTAATGGTGCTTACTTATAATAATTACAAAAAGCTATGGTATGAAGCATACCTCTAGCAAATGACACCCTTGCAGGCCTATCGTGTTGCGACAATTAACATCAACAAGATTAGCAGCACTTTCAACTTACGGAATCTTCAAGATTTCTTATATGCGGCCGAAATCGACATTGCCATGTTGCAGGAAGTAGTAGCAGAAATTTGTCTCGACCACATCACGGGCTATAATGCTTTGATTAATCCCGGATTTGGCAATGATCTCGGGACTGCCATAATGACGAGAGAAGGCATCGTCGTCACCAATGTGGAACGACTCACCAACAGCAGAGGTATTGCTGGTACTGTTAATAACATACGAATGATTAACGTGTACGCACCATCCGGGACAGGGAAAAGGCAACAGAGAGCACAATTTTTTAAAGAAGACATTGTACCACTCTTCCCAGCCGGTACCGATAAAATAATCTTCGCAGGCGACTTTAACTGTGTAATTAGCCCAAAAGATCAGACTCCCAACTTCAACACTTCTATAGAGCTTCAAACAATAATTAGAGATTTAAACCTAGTAGATACGTGGGAGCTAAAACACGGCGATGCGCCGGGGTTCACTTATGTGACCAATCATTCCGCCAGTCGCATAGACAGAATTTACACGTCGTCGAACCTGGGAACATACGTCCTGCAAGCAGAGAGATGGCCGACGGTGATTTCCGATCATGCGGCGTACATATGTACTGTCAACCTCGATAAACAAGGCACCTTCAGAGCACGAGGATCATGGAAACTGAACGCTTCACATCTAGCGGACCCAGGCTGCCACGCAGTTTTTCGAAACACGTGGGCAGAATGCGAAAGGAAGTTTGAGAGGTTCGATTCAGCCATTAAATGGTGGCTCAAATGTGCCAAACCCGCACTAATAGCAGCCATGAAACAATATTCCCGCGAGAAACGTTCTTGGCAGACAGACACCATTGAGTTTTACTTTCATTGTCTGCGAGATTTATATAGTCAAGATACTACGGTAAGGGAAAATTTTGCTCAAATTAAAAGAATAAAGGCCATAATACTATCACTGAAGCGGAAACAATTAGAAGGCCTCAAAGTTCGAACACGTCTTCATAATGCGGTACATGAGGAGACAACGGCAATGTACCATGTAATACAAGAGCAGAAAAAGAGCAAACGGAAAATACTGACTGAATTGAAAACTACGGACGGACGACTTCTAAAAACTCAACCTGACATACGGGACGAAATTTATAAACATTTCACTGTATTATTAGCTGAAAAACCAGCGGATGAATCAGCGCAACAGGCCATTTTGGCAAAGACGTCGAGGAGATTAACTCCAGAAGAAGTAGAAATCCTTGAGACAGAGATAACAGAAGACGAAGTACTGGACGCAATACGACGCAGCCCGAAAAATAAATCGCCCGGTCCCGACGGACTGTCGGCAGAATTCTACCAAACTTTTGAACAACAGCTCTCCGGTAAGATGACTCTCATATGTAATGAAATAATCGATAACAGGGCTGTCGATATGAAAGAATTCTGTGAAGGAATAGTAGTATTAGTCCCTAAAACCTCAGCAGGCAAATCCGTCGACAATCTGAGACCTATTACATTACTTAACACTGACTACAAAATTTTCGCACGCATCCTCATGCAGAGACTAAACTCGGTGATTAACACTGTCACAGGCGAGTACCAAACGAGCGTTGGTAAAGACCGTACAATCTTTCAAACATTAGCCGAATACAGGGACATAATAGCGACAGCAGCAGCCTGCGACATAAAAAGTGCCATAGTGTCGCTTGACTTTGAAAAGGCATTCGACAGAGTTAACCACTCGTATCTCTTCCGCACCATGGAAACGATGAACTTCCCACAAAAAGTCACCGACACAGTAAAAAGCCTTTTGGCAAACAGCGTATCGAGAATTTGTGTCAATGGGCAACTCAGCAGACCTATCAAAGTAATGAGCTCGGTCCGACAGGGCTGCCCCATGTCTATGTGTTTGTTCGCCATAGCTCTTGAACCGTTCCTGCTATCCCTGACTCACGACCTACCTGGATTAAGCATACACGGCCAGAAGATCCTATGTCAAGCTTATGCTGACGACGTTAGTTTCGTGGTAACAGATGGGGAGCAAATAAAAAGAGCATTGGAGATTATATCGACTTACGAGGCCGCATCAGGGGCGAAACTGAACCGGCACAAATCAGGAATTATGAATATTGGCCGTGGAATAGAACTTAGAGGTGATACGCCGATAAAGAGCATAGACACACTGAATTGCCTCGGTATTGAATATACACAAAACGTCCGCCGCACGGCTGCCTTAAATTATAAAAAATTACTGACAAAAATACGGGCCGGGATCCAACAACATAGTCTGAGAAACCTAAACGCCATACAAAAAGTGACGCTAGCCAACGTCTATATTACAGCTAAAGTAAATTACGTCGCCCAGGTGCTGCCACTACCGAAGATGATTGCCCAGAAAATGTTATCGGCGCTCGGCCACTTTGTGACTAGAGGTCAAATCTTCAAGGTCGAATACCAAACCTTAACACTGCCAACTGAGAGGGGAGGCCTCAACCTCACAGATGTTTACCTGAAAGCGAAAGCGCTCTTTATCACCAAGATGTACAAACAGTGGAGACGCTCGCCCAACACTCTAACGGCCCACCTCTTAAGTGAAATAGCACCGGACAATATGGAGCCGCCCATCGACGTCCACCACATATCAAATGCGCTTTGTCACCTAAGATACTTCCTGCTGGAGCTCAGCTATCTCCAGAGAAGTACTCCCGAGAAGAACCGCTACACGGTAAAGTTAGTCTATGACAGCCTGACGAAAAACAAACGGGGAAACATAGCAGAACAGAAGTATAAAGGACCTGACTGGCAAAAAATTTGGGAGAATATCCAGGACCCAGACTTAACATCTAATGTGAGGTATAATTGGTACATGGCGGTAAACAGGAAGATCCCAACAAAGACAAAATTACATGAAATTCACTTGTCTGACAACCCATACTGTAGCAGCTGTCATTTAGCCGATACGGAAGAACACAGATTTACGTGTATATCCGTTGAAGATATATGGCAACTTTGTACTCATAAACTAGCAAACATACTACGTACGTCACCTAGGTCAATCACACCAAGTCGATTACTGAACCCGGACGAAGTCCCTTATCCCAATACGAAGAGGAAAGCTGTCAACTGGCTAAAGGGACAGGCAGTAAACTATATTCTATCAGAGAAAGAAAAAAGTAAAGAAGATTTTTGGCTCACATTATTGACAGAACACCAGAAGCTTCAACGAAGAAAAAAGTACAGGGAAAAATATGGATTATTCTTAATTAGAATATTAACTTGAGCAGACTAATTACCTTCGAAGGTGTTTTTTTGTATTTCCATTTATTTTTAACTGTTTAGAAACATACATTATTTTACTGTTTTTTATTTATCCTTCTACATGGAGTGGAGTACTCCGCTTTTGGTTTTAGAGAAGAAATTCAGAGCTCGGGACATACGACGGATTTTGGAGACCAGCGCTTCGAGGTCAATGAGAAGTCAAATTAAGAATTGAGACTCAATACGATGACACGAGAATATCACGGAAACTTTGCGATGGCAAACTTTTTCGAGAAGACGAACTTCGAAGCTGCTGGACCGACGAAATCGATTCAACGTGCACCTACGACTCAACGAAAGAGAGAGAGAGAGAAACAACACAAGAAGCAGCACTGTTATTTTTATTTCTCATCGGAAAAGGAAATTTTGTTTATAATTACCTAAAGAAGACGTACTGTTATTTTTTATTTCTAATTGATGAAGGATAATTTGTTTAAAAAAAAAAAACAAAAAAAAAAAAAGTGGTGTACGGGTCAGCGCAACTGCCTAAAAAGCAGGAGATCCGGGTTCGAATCCCGGCTGGGTACACATTTTCAGCTTTGCCCAATCGCAGTTGATGTCATATATTCTATGAATATTGATGGTTATTGTATACAGATATTTTTGTTTTATGCCCGGCCAGTATTGTATGACTGCTACGATATAATTACTGTTGTATATTCTTTACAACCTTGTGCTGTGTTGGTTGACCTATTGTGTTGTTGCAGCCATATCTATAATTCGTAACTGCTGCACTGTGTCTACTATCATGTATTCTTTTATGACTGTCTTTTTATACAGATGTTTGTGTTTTATGTACTACCCAATATTTTATGACTGATACATTGTAGACATTGTTGTATATACAAGTGTTTTGTGATATGCATTAACCAATATTGCATCACCGCTGCATTGTGGCTACTGCTGTATACTTTTTAATCGACAGTCGTTTTATATAGATATTCCTATGGTATGCACAAAGCAATATTGTATGACCGTTACATCTGTTAGTTTTTCGTTTATAAATGACTGTCAGTTTATACAGATATTTTTGTGGTATGCACAAACTTAATTACGCCATCAATGTAGATATTAGTCTATTTTTTCAAATGACTTCTAATTATTTTTATAATCTGTACAACACGTTTTTAACCTCATGTTTTAACATTACATTGGTGTGTGCTGCCATTTGGTGCCATATTTTTTTATCCTTGACTTGTATCATGTATCAGATTGCTTTTGTCACTCACAGTGATAATTATGTTTTATTATAATGACATAGTGCACCTATGCACTGTAAATTGTTATATAACAACTGTTTGACATTACAAGGTATGTCTCATCTCTAAATATTCCCGATCTTGCTCTTATGGATTTAATTAACGTACCTTCTCGTTTTATTATAATGAAATGC
Source organism: Locusta migratoria (assembly GCA_026315105.1). Classification (NCBI taxonomy): domain Eukaryota; kingdom Metazoa; phylum Arthropoda; class Insecta; order Orthoptera; family Acrididae; genus Locusta; species Locusta migratoria. Next base: position 338,740,746 of record CM048745.1, read on the forward strand.
ATGTTTTAAATTTCCGTTTTTCCTTTTTAACAGATTATGGCCTTGTAAAATATTTTATTTGACCTGATGATGCTGACATAGTTCAGTGAAACCGGTCGTCGTTACTAAAAATTGATGATAAGCCATCTTGGCTATTTTATATCTTTTTACGAAGCACATATGTTTGCCACTCCTTCAAACATTGGTTACCAGTCTGTGGTCCGCAAGAGCTAAAGTGCGGGCCGCGAAACTTTACGTTTGGCCCACTTCTCCTTGTACTAGTTATACGCAAGTTATAACAGCCCCGATTGTTTTCCTCACAAACTAATCACACGCCAACTGTCAAACTTTTGTCACTTCTCGAGGTAATCCCGCTGCATTTGTAAACATTGTATTACAATGATGACGCTACGATACCGTGGCCGCTGTGAACACTTGTTTAGAAGTCTGCTTTGACCACCAGAAAGTCACTGACGCTATTGCAGAACGGTGAATTTATGTGTCTTTCAGGTGAATAGCGAGCATGAGATATCGTTTCGATGTTGTCACGAATGAACTGCAGCGTAGCGTTCGCCCGACGTGCTGGTGTGTTGTCTTGGAGAAAGAGCAAACGTGGAGACTTTTGCAGCCATTTTGGCCCACTTTAGGTTACGGTAGTAACCCTAAAAGTGGGCATTTGCGATCGTCTTTTGACAGCTCGAAATTTAAATGAAAATAACGGCTTAACCATATATCTGACACGAAAATTGCATATCCGAATTTGTAGAGGAGAAAATTCCCTACAACTTTGCTTTCTTGTGTTTTTTTTTTCATGTCTCGTATCGTTTCAGAGATATTTGCAAAAATAACGGCGATTTTGGGATGTCTGTCTGTCTGCCCGTAACGTGTTCCCTGTTTTTAAGACGAACCGTTCAACCGATCAGCACCAAATTTTTCACATATAATTGTAGGCCGCCAGAGACCAGAACCTCCCTTTATGAAATTTTTATGACAAAAACTACGGTAGTAATACAAAAAAACCGTTTGTAATATAATTGTAATAGCAAATGAACCGTTCATATGACACGAAAATTGCATAACCTAATTGGTAGAGGACAAAATTCTCTACAACGTCGCTCTATTATGTGTCTTTCATATCTTGCATCGTTGCAGAGATATTTGCAAAAATAACGGCGATTTGAAGATGTCTGTCTAGCTGTAACGTGTTCCCACTTTTTTTAGGTCGAACCGCGATCGGCACCAAATTTTACATACATAATTGTTGGCTACCAGAGACCAGAACCTCGCTTTTTGAAATATTTCGGACAAGAAATACGTCAGTAATACAAAAAAAGCCGTTTGTAATGTAATTTTAATTGCAAATAAACCGTTCGTCTTACGCGAAAATTGAATAAACGAATTTGTAGAGGAGAAAATTCTCTGCAACTTTGTTCCCTTATGGTTTTTTTCATATCTCGTATCGTTTGAGAGATATTTGCAAAAGTAACGGAAATTTGGTACCGTCCATTGATTATACGAAAACCAGCCGTTCGGAGATGTCACGTGACATTCCACGCCCAGAACTCTCTGTGGCATACGCCATCTTGGTTTGCGTATTTTATGATTTTCTTATTATAACTTACACGGTGTTATTTCAAAGGAGCGGCGCACTGAAGAAGTAACAAAAACACGTCGTTTTTCGTACGATAAATAATAATCAAGTGTCTAAACGTGCCTTAATAGCATCAGTTAGCAACTGCCATCAATAGTACGAAAATAAAGGACCAATTTCGTAGCTGTCCACTGTAGTGTAGTGGGCAGCGCGATGGATTATAAAATACACGGTGAGTCGTTCGGAACCCGCCGCTACCAACATTTTTTTCTCTTTTTTTCCGAAAAGGGTTACATGTTGGGTGCCTAGATATGTCGTAATCACATCATTATATTTTTTATTATTTACATTATTATTGTTGTCCGAAATATTTGCAAAAAATTAGAAAACTACAAATCTAAAGTGGGCCGTAAAACACATCAGTGCGATTTTTCTATTGTTATTTAATTAAGCACCGAGTGTTACACTTCCAGCAGGCTGGCAGCAGCTTAGGCGTTGCTATTCAGCCGAGCGGCTTTACAACTTGAAACAGGAGTATTTAAAAACAATGACAAGGTGTAAAATGTGAAGTATGTAAAACTTTGACGTAGACAAGTTATTGGCGGAAACGAGACACAGAAAGGCGAATAAAACACATGTAGTGCGCTAAAAGCTTTGTGTCACTGTGACGTTAAAAACACAGCAAGAAACAGAACACTGAACAGACGAAGAATTACTGAAGACACTGTTTAAAACGTTCGCCGACGACCAGGGCCGGATCTAGAGGGGGGCAAAGGGGGCAGTTGCTCCAGGCGGCAAAATTTAGAGGGCGGCAAATTTTGACCAACTTTTTTACAGAATGCATCTTTCTGGTATAATTTAATAAAATCAACTGTCACAGAGTTATTAAAAGTAAAATGACTGCAAGAAATACCGCAATCATTTAATAAAACTAAAATTCCTGATTGCTGACTTCAGTGTTGCCCTGTCACAGGTACTTCAGCTAATCAAACTTTAAAAATCTACTACATATTAGTCAGAATGAGGGAGATGTTTGCGTTATGCATAAGTAAATTCACAATGTTTATTAATTTGCATAGATTTCCTTTTTCAGATAAATGAATATTCATATTTCATATCAAGGTAATATTTGTACAGCAGGTGAATTTGAATAATGTTCCAGGCATATATATATATATATATATATATATATATATATATATATATATATATATATATATATATATATATATATATATATATATATATAAAGTATTTCAGGTGCGCACACTTCTTATTGAAAGTCAAAAGCATTAAGGATCTAGAGTCCTTTCTCGGTAGCGGTGGAATTGATAGACATCTACACAGGATACTCTGTAAATCACATTTAACTGCCTGACAGAGGGTTCATCGGACGACTTTTATACTATTTATCTCCCATTCCATTCTCGAATAGCGCGCGGGAAGAAAGAACATCTGTTCAAAATGTTCAAATGTTTGTTAAGCTTAAGGGACTTAACTACGCAGTCATCAGTCCCTAAACTTACAAACTACTTCTGAACTACCTACAACTAAGGACGGCACAAATATCCATGCCCGAGTGGGGATTCGAAACCCCGACCGTAGTGGCCGAGCAGACCGTGACTGAAGCGCCTCAGTCCCCTCGGCCACCGCGGCCGGCAAGAACATCTGAATCTCTCTGTTCGAGCTCTGATTTCACGTATTTATTCAGATGATCTTTTCTACTTATGTAAGTGGGAGGCAACAATATATTTTCGCATTCGGAGGAGAATGTTGACGATTGTAGTTTCGTAAGTACCCCCACGTCGCAGCGATAAACGCCTTTGTTCTAATGATTCCCATCCCAGATCCTGTATCATTTTCGTGACGCTGTCTCCCCTGTATCATGACAATACAAAACAAGCTGCCCTTCTTTCGACTCTTTCGATGTCCTCCGACAAACCCACCTGATAAGTATCGCACTGTGGGCAGCAAGACCAGCTAAAACAGGAGGTATCTCACTGTATTATTGATGCTGTCCTTTTTCTAGCTAAGCTAGAAAGTCCTTTTTGAGGAACATAAAAAGATGGTGATTTTGGTGATCAACATAGTGGCAAATTTCTAAATACAATTGATCTCCTATCATACTATAGTGCCCCCCTTCGTCTGCGTATTGAATGCCACAAGAAAGGCCAGATTAACTATTTTTACAAAAATATACAAGATGAGTTCCGTGACTTGATTGCTGACAAATTAAAACTAGATATAATTTAAGATATTTTAGCTGCTAAATACTTTCCACTGATGTTTGAGCCGCGGTGGACTAGCCGAGCGGTTTAAAGCACCTCGCTGCGGAGCGCGCGGTTGCTCGCCGTGGAGGTTCGAGTCCTCCCTGGGGCATGGGTGTGTGTATTTGTCCGTAGGTTAGTTTACCTAGATTTAAGTAGTTTGTAAGCTACGGACTGACGACCACGCAGTTTGGTGCGATAGATATACAGACATTTGAACATTTTTTTGAACTGATGTTTGACTGCACTTCAGATATCAGCCTCAATGCGCAAATGACACAAGTAATTCGATATGTCAAGTCGAATGACTCAGAGGTTGTGTAATGACTTACTGACGTTTTTACAGTTACAGACAAAACAGGAGAAGGCCTTAGTGAGAAAAATTGGAACAAGATGGGTTGAACATTAATTACTGCAGGGGACAGTCTCATGACAATGGGGCAAACAGGGCTGGAAAGTACAAAGGGGTCCAGTCAAGAATACTTCAGAAGAATGAACTGCCCTATTTCGTACCATGTGCTGCTCACTCTTTAAATTTAGTGGGAGCAAATTCAGCATACATTCAGCAAGACTAGGTGATCTGCAAGAGTAGATGCGGTTGAAGCTGTTTACAAGCTTTTTCATAAAGTTTTGAAGGCCCTGGAAGAAACTGAAACTTACAAATTATCAACACCAGAAACAAAATCAGAGACAAGATCTATTTTAAAAAATATGAGAAAACTCAAATTCATTACTTTAAATTGTTTCTTGTATGCAATATTAAAATAAATTGCTGATGTTAATCAGCTTCTGTGAAGTTAATACTTTACAATTGATAAAGCTGTTAGAAACATTCAAGGACTATTGGGCTTTTTCAAAACTTCCCGGGATTCTTGTACCTCTGAAGCTATTTCTGAGGCCAAGGTGCTAACAGTAGATAATGGGGTATCAACGGTATTCTCCTAAAAAAAAAAAAAAAAAAAAAAAAAAAAAAAAAAAAAAAAAAAAAAATTCGAAGAAGAAGAAAATGGCCTATGAGCTTTGTGAGGATGAAGTATCCAACATTCACAGTAAAAATAAGGAATAATTGACAGAGCTTAGTGCCAGGTTTAGCGCACTTGAGAAAATTGGCGCAAAAATTAGTTTTCTGTGTGGTGTGCAAATACGAGAAATGGAAGTGGATGACTTGAAGGCCAAAGCAGCGAAACTGGCAGAAGATCTTAGCGAGGAAAAAATTGAAGTTGAAAGTTTCAGACAACACGCGCTAGCAGTAGACAGAGCCTTGCAAGACTGCATCATCAACATTAAGTTTAAGTTATAAACATACAGCGTTAAAATACATCTTACCATTATAGTTTCTGTTTCGTCTGGAGACAGAAGTTTCAGCAAGCTGAAACTAATTAAATACACTTGAGGAGCACGACTGCTTACCAAATCTGAGTATAATATCCATAGAGCACAAACGAGCAGCTTCTCTAAACTATGATGATATCGAAAACAGTTTTTCAGTAAAAAAGCTCGAAAAGCGATATTTTGAATTGATTTTTGTACGATGAGTAATCTTGTAATATGTTTGTACGTATTAAAATTGTCCTGTTTTCCTTTGATCTTAATTCAGTCAATAAAATAAGTTCATGTTGTGAGATTGTGACATTTATTTAGAAATATGTAACCCAATTAGCGTCAAAAAGTCGATTCTTACGGGGGGGGGGGGGAGGGGTTAAGGAAGGGGCGGCAAATTTAAGCTTGCCCCCCTTGGCAAATCTCCTAGATCCGGCCCTGCCGACGACACTTTTTTTGTTGGTAGTAGACATACTGTTAAAAGACATGCATTGGAGATAAGGAACACTGAACGAAGCACTATTAAAAGACGGCAGGGGAGGGGAGGGAGAGGGGAGGCGGGAAACGCGGGAAGAGAAGGTGGGAGGGGAAGGACTACAGCGAATCCGGGACGGGGATGGGATAACCAAACAGGGGGGGGGGGAGACGGAGAGGAGGCGGAGAGGGGGCGTTATATGTACGGGGACGGGATCAGGGTTGGTGGGAGGGATAGATTTCGGATCGGAGGGCGGCATCCGGTAGGGAGAGGTGACGGACCTTACCCTGGGTGAGGATTTGTAGCGTGTGTAGGTGAAGGGTGGGAGGGGTGCAGTGGTAAAGGCGAGGCAGATGCCCAGGATTGGTAAGGATGGGATAGAACAGAGGGTTTCGGGAATTTTTTTTCGGGTGATATAGAGGATCCCGATGTGTTCTAGGTACTGCAGGAGATGAGGGAACGTGATAAGGTCATACAGCATCCGCGTGGGGGAGGGGAGCCTGATACGGTAGACGAGGTGGAGGGCGTTGCGCTCCAGGATTTGGAGGGTCTTATAGTAGGAAGGGGGAGCGGAAACCCAGGCGGGATGGAAGCTGCAAAGGATGAGACGCATGAGGGATAGGTAGGTGTACAGGATGGTGGAAGGGTTGAGGCCCTTTGTCCGGCTGGTGACGAGTTTTAGGAGGTTGAGGCAGGATAATGCTTTCAAAAATGTTCAAATGTTTGTATGTTTGTAGAGCTTATGGGACTTAACTACGGGGCCATCAGTTCCTAAACTTTCAAACTACTTATGAACTAGCTAATATAAAGGACGGCACAAATATCTATGCCCGAGGGGGAGTCGAACCCCATACCGTAGTGGCCGTGCAGACCGTGACTGGCGCGTCGCAGACAGCTCGGCCACCGCGGCCAGCGATAATGCTTTCTGGCGGACAGTGCGGAGGCGAGGGCTCAAGGAGAGGGATCGATCAAGAGTGAGGCCGAGATATTTCAGGGTGGGGTTATGACGGATAGGACGATCATGTAAATTAGGGTAGAAGTCGTGAAGGCGAGCCTGGGATTTATCGGCATTAACAGAAAGGAGTCTAACTTTAAGTAATATTAAATTACTAAATCTTTATCACATGATGTCAGTCCCCAGTAACGTGACAACTTCACTGGGGATGAGAGAAGTAGATGAAAACGATACCACTTGACATACAGGGTGATTGTAGTTAAACTTTCGAAACGCTGTAAAAATAACACCACTGGTCAAAATTATGTCAAATTGCAACGGAATATAGTCGGAGAAGGGGAAAATGTATGGCAGACGAAAAATAAATAGTGTGAAAATTAGTCAATAGATGGCGGTTTATGTGTCAGAATATGTAAATGAAAACACCTGTCAAGCACACGATCCATTGAAGTTGGTAAAAACACGCCGGGTAAGCGGCCTTTCCTGATTTTGCGTCTGAGACGTTCGCCACGACTGTCTCGATGCTGTATCGCGCTCTGCTTGTAAAGCTGCTTTATAAGAACGATGTCTGTGCACTGGTCGCTCTGCAGAAGGGTTTGAAAAAGGCGTTGGTCTGTTGACCGCCGTGGATCCGGAGAAAATGATTCGAAAATCGGGAGAGACTGTTTACTGAAACCTGGTAGAGGCAGGCAACGAATTGATTTGACGTCAATGGAAGACATTGGCCAGATAAATGCAGGACTTGAGTAGTGGTGTGCAAACGTGTAGTGCACAGAGAATTCATCGAATATTGGACAAACCTGACAGCACAGTGCGTAAAATCCTACCGAACATCCTTATTTGTTATCCATTCAGAATTACTCATGCGCACGAGCTGCTTTCTGTTGACGTGCTACCAAGAGAGACTTTCGCTTTAGAATTTTTTTCTGTTGTGGAAGTGGACGATGAATGACCGTGGAAGATTTTATAGACAGACGAAGCCAACTTCCATCTGACAGGACACAGAATTGTCGAATATGGACAACAGAAAATCCAGACACTAATCAACCAGTACCGATTCGTGCTAAAATGTCACTGTGTGGTGCGGGTTTACGGCTCATTTATCATAGGGCCATATTTTTTCGAAGAGACAGGTGTTTCCTGTCCTGTTACCTGTATCGTCCCTGGTAAGCGCTATGGGTGTCTTTTGCGCAGCTGTCCGCGGTGGCCAAGCGGTTTGCGGCGCGCCAGTCACGGTCTGCACGGCCACTATGGTCGGGGGTTCGAATCCCCCCTCGGGCATGGATGTTTTTGCCGTCTTTAGTATAAGGTAGTTCATAAGTAGTTTGTTAGTTTAGGGACTGATGAGCCTGTAGTTAAGTCCAATAAGCTCTACAAACATTTGAACAATTTTTTCTTTTGCGCAATCACACCATTCCAACTCTCCAACAGCGCGGATGTGTGGATGGGATCATTTTTATGCAAGATGGTTCATCTCCACACATTCGAAATCCAGTTAAGCAGCTGCTGGAGCGCCATTTCCGAAATGCCATTTCCCTAATGCCTGGCCGTACGGATCACCTGATTTTAGTCCGTGTGACTCCTCGCGGTGCCGCTATCTGAAAGATGATATGTCTAGTGTTCCGATTGCGAATTTGCTGCATTAAAGCACGCATTGTGCAACACACTCCGAACGTGAAACACTTCGATCAATTGTGGAACAGGCAGTTTCTTGATTTCAACTTGTTGTAAAAAACGGTGGAGAGCACATTAAACATGTTTTGCTACAGTCATACGGAAATTAAAAATCCGATTTGATTTTTATTGACGCTTATAATGCTTTTTTGGCCTCACGGCAGCATCCGATGTGATATTACCTTGCCGTGGTGGATGGGCTTAAGTAACCTTACAGTATCACACGGGTACACCCATGCAGTGGAGGACTAAGGCTGTCGGAGGCCCGAGGCGGCGGCAAAACACAATGAGGCCCCCGTCCACTTTGAAATACATGTATTACGTTAAAAAAGTAAGTTTTGAGTTTTGGAGGCCCCAGAACGAGAGGCCAAGGGTGCCCCCAAGACGAGGGGCCCGGGGCGGTCCGCCCCTCCCTCCCACCGCCCCCACCGAGTACTACCGTTTGTTTAACATCTAACTTACACCTTAGGCATTGTTGTATGATACATTTGTCATCTGTAGTCGACCAATATTAAATTACGACGCTTAAAGCGCAATCTATTGATCAATTTTCACACGATTTATTTTTTTCTGCCATACGTTTTCCCCCTTCTCCGATTTTCACACGATTTATTTTTTTCTGCCATAAGTTTTCCCCCTTCTCCGATAATATTTCGCTGCAATTTGACGTCATTCTGATCAGTGGTGTTACTTTTAAAGCGTTTTGAAAGTTTAATTATAATCTTCCAGTATATTCAGTTCCCTCCCAATGTTGTGAACGCTTATTGAATTATAAAGTGATAGACACTACAGTAGGAACGCAATTTCAAATGATCTTCTTGGGTATTCTGCTGTATAAGGGTAAGAATCATTCAATAACATTCCCGAAGTGGCGTTACACCATCTTACGATTTCTGCTTATATAACTGGAAAAAAATGTTCAAATGTTTGTATAGCTTATGGGACTTAACTACGGGGTCATCAGTCCCTAAACTTACAAACTACTTATGAACTAGCTAGTACTAAGGACGGCACAAATATCCGTGCCCGAGGGGGGGGGGATTCGAACCCCCCCCCCCATCGTAGTGGCCGTGCAGACCGTGACTGGAGCGCCTCAGTCCCCTCGGCCACCGCGGCCGGCCATATAAATGAACAAGGGTGTCGTGGTTAAAAGCAAATCCAGGAACCTATTGAAAGTATTGATGATATGCGAGTAGCTTTGAGCAACATTAGTTCTAGTGTTATTGAGCTGGAAGTAAAAGAACAAGTTGATCAGTATGGAAAACATGGTTTCGTTATTTGGAAAAAAAAGGGGCAGCGAACTTATAATTATTTAAAGATGAAAATAACAGTCTAGTTCGCGAAATTTTACGATTTATTAGTACAGGTAACCGGTTTCGGTCTAAGAATAGATCATCTTCAGACCTCTCGCTATATATGTTCAAGCAGTAAGCGTGACTGCAGTAGTAATAAATTGTAAATTTTCGCAAACTAGACTGTTATTTTTATCTTTAAAAGAACAAAGCTAATAAATCTCATTGCTGCAAACAGAATTTAGTTTAGCATGAAAAGCTCCTATAATAACAGCTATGTAAATACATAATATTAACTGGGAATAACACAGCGTTCGGTCGCAATAAATCTGTTTTTTAATCACAGACAGATTTCGGTTAGGTACCTAGCCATCATCAGTGTCATACCTAGAATATGTCACTGATGATGGCTAGCTACCTAGCTGAAATCGATCTCTGATTAACAAACAGATTTATTGCGACCGAACGCTGTGTTATTCCCAGTAATTACATGAACGATCGCTGTGCAGAAAATCCAATTACGGATTTAAACACAGATACATAATATTACTTTCCAGTTTAATGAATATGCTAAAAGCCGTAATTCTACATATTTTTAAATTTTCACAATTTATTTTTCTTAAACCTTTTGGTCTTTGCTGACAAAAAACTGGTCCCTCGTCTAAAAAAAGTTCGCAGCCATTGCCTTTAAAAGAACACATTAGCTCGTTAATGATGAAATGATCGTATGGCAATTTTGGCCGGGAGACCCGGGTTGAATTTTTCGGTAAGTCTTTTTTACTTAACGTCACTTCGGCGACTTGCATGTCGATGATAATGAAAATGATGATAGCACAACACACACACACACACACACACACACACACACACACACACACACAGTCCTTACCGGCAATCGAACCGGCAATCGCCCTCTTCGTAGTCAGCGACGCTGCCCTCTTTTTCTCCTTTTTTTTTTTCTGGAGGTATTTCTGTTCTTTTCGTTCGCTGATCGTTGTTGTTGGAAGTGTTCTTGGCTGAGCTTTTTTATTACAGAGAGGCGTTCAGCCCTGTGCCTAGGCGAGCTGAGCCACGGCGCCCGGCGCCCTCTGACCTACGGGGTGCGGATGGTTTGTTGATAAGGATAATTATCAGCCCTCTCAGACTTAGGTGTGTCGCATACGCAATACTGCCAACTCTGAGGGTAGAAGACCTAGCGAGATCACTCTGCCCTGTGTTCATGCATGGGTCAAGGGAGCGACTATTATTTCGGCAACTCGGCTAATATTGTTTTTATATACAGGATTATTTTTTTCCATCGTGTACAAACTTCGTTTTTCCGATCCCTATAAGAGGTAGTCCGTGTATCTATCGTTTAATGGAGAAAAGACTAGGTATCTGTATGGCAAATCAAAACTTTCAAAATACTTCGAACCAATTAACTGATCACCGTGAAAGTTATATGTAGTTTTTCATGGGTGGAGGTAAGAGGCGGAGGAAGAGATAGACAGAAAGAGGGAGAGGAAATAAAAAAAGTGAGGGAGACACGGAGAGAGAGAGAGAGAGAGAGAGAGAGAGAGAGAGAGAGAGAGAGAGAGAGAGGAGATGAACAGAGAGAGAGAGGGGGGAGGGGGAAGAGGAGGGGATAGAGGCAGAAAGAAGGAAAAAGGTAGAACTAAAATGGTGGGGTATTTGTGTCTTAGCCACTGGTAGGTGTCGTAATTAAACAAGGTGTGCATGTGGAAATTTCTATCGGGCCCGAGTTTCTAACTCGGGTATCCTGCTTACTAGACAGTGTTGATAACTGTTGGAACACTTCAATTGCCGAGCTTTCTAGAGCGCCACGTTGCAGATCGCGAGGCCTCCCACGTCGGAGGTTCGAATCCTCCATCAGGCATGGATGTGTGTGTGTGTGTGTGTGTGTGTGTGTGTTGTCCTTAGGTTAGTTTAACTTAGTTTAGGTAGTTTGTTAGCTACGGCCTAATAACCACGCAGTTGAGTCTGATAGATTTACAAACATTTTGAACCCTAATTGTCATGTATTCTCATACTATGACCATGTACTCCGGGCTCGAAGCTAACGCTGTATCACTGTGTTGACTCCGGTCGTCACATGCTTCGGCATGCGTGAAACCCTCGTGCCACATTATACAACTGCCTAGTAAATGGGAGACCGGGGTTCGAGTTCCGAACCCGTCAGGAATTTCCACATGTACACGTTATTTGATTACAATTCCATCCAACAGCTGAAGAAATCTTAGGGTTTACCGCCCAGTCGACAGCTTGGTCATTAGAGACGGAGCTGACGCTCGGAATTTTGGGCAAGGAAGGGGAAGGAAATCGGCCGTGTCTTTTGAAAGGAAGCATCCCGGCGTTTGCCTGGAGTGAATTAGGGAAATCACGGAAAACCTAAGTCTGGATGGCCGGAGGTGGAATTTAACCACCGCTCTCCCGAATACGAGTCCAGTGCGTTACCACTTTTCAGCCAGTACAGCGTGAGTCAAAAGTCCAAAATGTTCAAATGGCTGTAAATCTATCGGACCAAACTGCGTGGTCATCAGTCCGTAGCTTACAAACTACTTAAACCTAGGTAAACTAACCTAAGGACAACACGCACACACCCATGCCCCAGGGAGGACTCGAACCTCCACGGAGAGCACCGCGCGCTCCGCAGCGAGGTGCTTTAGACCGCTCGGCTACTCCACCGCGGCAGTCAAAAGTCCCAGTGCACCATTTTATTAAAAAAAAAAAAACACTTTAGTAAATGAGAAACTTGTTTAGTCCAGAAAGGTACAGGTGAGCTGATCTATCTTTTACGGTAGGTACCGACCACGGGGCCATCTTGAATCTAAGACTTATTAAAATTCCTATAATCAGATTCGATCTATCGATTATGGTTCAAAATTTACAACACTTTTGTTCGGAGGAACAGACTGAATGGTTGTTTATAAAGAACAGTCGCTTAAGGTATTCGAACTGCTGTCCTTGTTGGTCAACGCACGTTTGAATGCGCTGAATCCAATAGTCGTGCACTTGCAGAAGAATTTATACAGGAATTGTTGCTCATTCTTCTTCAGTGTGTTGCTCGAGACGGTGTCTAGAAATGGTTGTAATTCTATGGTTCCAAAGTACTGTGCTCATAAGTTCCTAGACTTGAAAACTACTTAAACTAAAGTAAACTAATCTAAAGACAATAGACACACACCCATGCCCGAGGGAGGACTCTAACCTCCGGCGGATGCGGCTCCACAGACCCTGACATAACGCCTAGAAACGCACGGCTGTTCCCACGCAGAAGATGATATATATATATATATATATATATATATATATATATATATATATATTCTTTGCTTATAAGATTTGCTTACATGGTTATGAGGTTTGTGATCAGCTGATTTGTGTGGCCATTGCTCACAATCACATCGGCCAGTGCAATTACCAGGAAATTGATCATCTAGCCACTGACGAACAATTAGTCTGTAGTGTAGTGATAGTAAGAGAAGAAACTAAGGCGAAAAACCACGTCTTCCAGCATTTTCTGGTAGATTTGAGCATTTAACTTTTGGTCAATGAAAGAGAGTCCAGTTACACGGATAATGCATATTTCAAAGCACACCATAATCTTTACGTCACCAACGACCTTTGAAGGCTCCCTTCAGTGTGAATTCCGTTAGTCCGGTATCTATTATAGTGACAGTTGACTTTAGCAATGATAAGAATTTTGCCTCGTTATTGAACAAGATAATTTGTGAAACAGAGATATCTTGTAGCTTTTGAACCATAGCTACTACGTCAAATCTGTTTACGGCGATGCACAGAAAATGCTGTATCGTTAAAGGCATTTTACGCCACTGGAGAGCGATCAAAGATTTATATAAACACTTCATTCAGCCAAGATAGCTAAAAGTTTGTTTTCGTCCCTTAACCTGTTTCACCATCTTCAGAAAGTCCAGTACAATCAGTAAACAAGTTGTTTACGTGTGTTACAAGGTTATGTTTCTATTTTTACATATGACGCTAAGTGATTGTACTGGACTTACTGAAGATGGTGACTGAGCTCACCGAAACAGGTTAAGGTATGAAAATAAACTTTTAGCGATCTTGGCTGGATGAAGTCTTTTATATGAAACGCTGAATGGTATACAAAACGTCCACCCTTTCCACTTAAAAAAATTGACTTAGATTGGTTAGCGCCCATAGTTGGTACCTACCGTAAGAGATAGACCACTAACCTGTACCTTACTGGAATAAACAAGTTTCCCAATTAATACAGAGTTGGAATGATAGTATGGGTCATCAATGTGGTGTCACACAAGTCTGAAGTGCGCGCCACGTACTTTCGCCGCGCGCCGCCATGCAAGCACGGCGCGGCGTTCTTACGACGCCAGCCACGAGCGCCCTCTGCTGCAATCCCGCTCAAGGCCACCACTGAACTGCATCGTCCACTTGGCTACAGGACAGGCACTACGACTCATCAGTAGGCAGGCTTCTACCTAGTTATACTATGTATCTGCATTCCACTAGTCTTCAGTTAACAAAGTTAAGTAATATAATTTTTATTCGAAATATATCTCTTGTTCTAATCTAGTTTAGTGTTTCTAGTTTCTGCTGTCCCAATGGCTGGTCACCTCAGACTCTGTACCCGCACATGCGTGCATCCTAATTTCCTGTGTCGGTCTCTCTCTACTCGGCCACCGACACCCAGGACAAATGGCGGAAACGAGACACAAAAGTGGCGACGAGGATGGGATACAAAAATCAAGTGCATTGTCCAGTCAGTTGAATGTAAGTAAGATTAATTAAAAAAAAGTTTCATTGAAATATTTAGTTCCGAACATACTACAGTCTCGAGCAGCTATACACGGCTGCAGGAATTCTTCTGGAGCGAAGTTGTAAAATATGTCAACATTTTTTCGTGTCTGTAATTTTGTGCAACCGCGAACAAGCTTCCACACCAATAATACTATTCTACTGACCCATACAGAATAGGCCGCTCTTCACTGACCCACGCCAGCATCAGAGCAATGTTAGCACAGAGTTGGAGGAAGACCTCGATGCTGGTAGTGCCCGCAAGTAAGCAATGTGAGCATCACTGCCATCAGGGCGTGTGTGGAGGACAATTTGCGTAGGTGCTACAAAGACCGTAGCATCTATATCTATTCAACAGCCAGGCAGCCCTGAGGTCACTGGCAGCTCCTGCAACAAGATCTGCCGGCCGCGGTGGCCGAGGAGACTAAGGCGCTTCAGTCACGGTCTGCACGGCCACTACGGTCGGGCGTTCGAATCCCCCCTCGGGCATGGATATTTGTGCCGTCCGTAGTTGTAGCTAGTTCATAAGTAGTTTGTAAGTTTAGGGACTGATGACCCCGTAGTTAAGTCCCAAAAGCTTAACAAACATTTGAACATTTGCAACAAGATCTAAAATTGTTGCAGAATGTCAGAGGGTTCTGGTGTAGCTAGGATAAGGCAATTGGGTAAACCTGTTGTGGGTCCCTGGCCACTCGGGGATCAATGGCAACGAACATGCCGACAGATTAGCCAGGATGGGGGCAGAAACTCCATTTATTGGACCGGAACCTGTGCTGACAATCACCAAGGCAATGATCAAATTGGAGCTACGTAACTGGCTCAGAAGACAGCATGTAGAATATTGGACCAAAGTCTATCAGCAGAAACATGGCAAGGTAATGATGCCAAAGCCATGTTTTAAAAGAAGCTCTGCAATCCTGGGCCTGAACAGGAGAGAGATTAGACTCATGGTTTGATTGCTGACAGGCCACGGGAATTTCAAAAAACGCCTACATACAATGGGAATAACAAAAGAGAACCCTAAATGTAGGATCAGTGATGACGGCGATGAAACTGCATCACATCTAATCTTTGAATGCATTGGATTGGGGAGTAAAAGGCACAGAACATTTGGGACAATCAGACCCGAAGAAATTGTGTCTAATAAAGAACTGGTAAAGGGACTCCTTGCACTGTTCAAGGGCATTGGTTGGCTTTACTAGATATACAGGGAGCGATACCGCACAATAAACTTAGTTTCGATTACCTGACATCGTCTGGTCTGGAGGCTATCAATTCGTTTTATAGTTTTCACATGATAAGCCAAGATTGCAAACTAACAATTTATTAAATGACGACCGGTTTCGGTGCACTGTGTCACCATCATCTATAAACTGGTCATCTTGTTAAAAAATTGGGTATAAAATAAGAAGTGCAACATTGCACTTAGTCACTATATAAAAAAATACTTAAGTTAAAAACATTTTAAATTTTGTAAGCTGTCATGTTTTTAACTTAGTCATTACACACACACACACACACACACACACACACACACACACACACACAAACGCAAGCCCTCGCAACCCAGTTGCTTCTTCAGGCAGAAGGGAAGGAGAGGGAAAAGGAAATGATGAGGGTTTTAAGGAAGAGTGTAAGGAGCCATTCCAATCTCGGGAGAGGAAAGACTTACCTTGGGGGAAGAAAAGGAAGGTGAACAAATAAACACACACCCATACATTTACACAGACGCAAACACACCTAGGCGTCTGTGTAAATGTATGGGTGTGTGTTTATTTGTTCACCTTCCTTTTCGTCCCCCAAGGTAAGTCTTTGCTCTCCCGAGATTGGAATGGCTCCTTACCCCCTTCCTTAAAACTCTCATCATTTCCTTTTCCCTCTCCTTCCCTTCTGCCTGAAGAAGCAACTGGGTTGCGAAAGCTTGCGTTTGTTTGTGTGTGTGTGTGTGTGTGTGTGTGTGTGTGTAAGTTAAAAACATGACAGCTTACAAAATTTCAAATGTTTTTAACTTAAGAATTTTTTTTATATAGTGACTAAGTCCAATGTTGCACTTCTTATTTTATACCCAATTTTTTTTAACAAGATGACCAGATTATAATATATATATGACCAGATGATGGTGACACAGTGCACCGGAACCGGTCGTCACTTAATAAATTGTTAGTTTGCGATCTTGGCTTATCATTTGGAAACTATAAAACTTAGTTTCAGTGTGGGCAGTGGCGGGTTAGTCCAAGACTGTTTTGGCTTCCCTGAGAATATCAAATCAAATCAAGCTATGTGAACGCTCGCGGGCACGCGCGATCGCTTCAGCGTTTTTTTCCCGCCCCCTGGTGCAGAACGTGTGAGTGCGCACGAACCGTGGTGTGAGGTACCAGTCAAGGCGCGTGCGGATGGGCGTGACGGCGAAGGCGGGCACGTGCGAGATGGTGGGGTCCTCGGTGTGTGTTTTCTTTCCTGTTTCCTCCTTGAAAACCGAGGTTTTAAAGATCGTTGCACATTGCTTTCTTACTGCAGTTTCGCCTTGAAAATGGCAGGGTGGTCTCCTGCCGAAATATCGGCCGTCGTCGATTTTGGTACCTGGCAGCATACCCGTAAGTTTTTCGAAGTTCGATATTACAGACTCGAGCAGCTAGTCTATACAGCTGCAGGAATTGTTCTAGAGCGAAGTACTTGTAAGATATGTCAACATTTTTTAGTCTCTGTAATTTTGTTCTATCACGAACAAGCTTCCACACCAATAATACTATTCTGCTGACCCACTGTGAATAGGCTGGTCTTCGCTCACCCACGCCAGGAACAGCGCGGTGTTTGTTGGTAGGTGGAGAGAGACCTCGATGCTGGCAATGCCCGATGTTTGTAAATCTATCGGACTCAACTGCGTGGTTATCAGTCCGTACTTACGAACTACTTCAACTATGGTAAACTAACCTAAGGACAAGACAAATATCCATGCCCGAGCAGGCCGCGGTGGCCGAGGGGAATGAGGTGCTTCAGTCACGGTCTGCACGGCCACTACGGTTGGGGTTCGAATGCCCCCTCGGGCATGGATATTTGTGGCGTCCTTAGGATAAGCTAGTTGATAAGTAGTTTGTAAGTTTAGGGACTGATGACCCCGTAGTTAAGTCCTGTAAGCTATACAAACATTTCATTTCATTTTTTCCATGCCCGAGGGGGGATTCGAACCCCCGACGGCGAACGGCCGCGCGCACCGCAGCACGGCGTCCCAATGCCACTGAGCAGCAGATACAGAGGAGAAGCCCCCCCCCCCCTAAACCACTGTCCTACGCTCCCCTCGTAGTTCCGTAAGATGCTACCTGCTGCCTGCTCTGGCCAGTTTAAAGGGCTGTTTCTGACCGCAGCGCCATCATGGGACATCTTACGGAACTGCTGGAAACCCTCCCTCCCCGCACCCCTGAGCGTAGGACCGGGCCCTTACGGAGGTTTCTCGTCTGTATATATTTGTCTGTGCCAGTGCGCTCGGCTAATTCGCCGCGGCTGGCGGTGCCCGCCGACAAACAAGTGAGCACTCGCGGGCACGCGCGCTCGCTTCAGCGTTTTCTCCCACCCCCTGGCGCAGAATTTGTAAGTGAGTGCGCACGAACCGTGGTGAGGTTCCAGTCGAGGCGCGTGCGGATGGGCGTGACGGCGAAGGCGGGCACGTGCGAGATGGTGGGGTCCTCGGGGCCGGCCTCGAGCAGCAGCACGGTGGCGCCCGCCTCGGCCAGGCGCGCGGCGGCCGTGCTGCCCGCGGGGCCGCTGCCCACCACCACGAAGTCGAAGGCGCGCCCACTCTGCAGCTGCGAGGAGTCGCGGCCCACGCGGCCGCACGCGTCCGACACGTCGCAGCGCGCCTGCAGCAGCGCCTGCAGCGACAGCATGAACGCAGACGCCGTCGCGCCGCAGCCGCCGGACAGCAGTGGCGTGTCGCCGAAGCCGCAGCCGCCGCACTGCGCAGACATCGCGACGACCACCTGCGCGCAGACAACAGTCAGCCGTCACGAAACACAGTCACCAAAATAAACATTAGGACACCCTCTTTACAACTCACTCATCTATCAATATTAATATTACAAAAACAGTGTTGATCGCAAAAATTAACAGTTTTTATTGGCCGGTTTCGACCAGATGTAGGTCATCTTCGGAACAAAATGCAGCCCATGTGGCCAGTGCTGGACTCGGCTGGACTGGGCTGTCCTGGCTGTCCTCCTGCCAGCTGGTAACTTACCAGGAGAACAGCCAGGACAGTCCAGCCATCTCCAGCACTGGCCACATGGGCTGCATTTTGTTCCGAAGATGACCTACATCTGGTCGAAACTGGTCAATAAAAACTGTTAATTTTTGCGATCAACACTGTTTTTGTAATATTAATTATACCAAATAGATCGCTGTTTGTCTCCTTTGACAATGTTGTCTAAATGACTCATCTATATCTATGTCCATGCTACACAAGCCAGCTCAGGGTGTGTGCCGGAGGATACCATGTGTAGAGTGCAAGCAGAATGCTGGGGAAGCGTGAGGAGATCGGTAGTGGTGGGGGTAGCGGCCGGTGGGCCAGCGAGCGCTGGAGAGGAAGTGCCCAGCTCACTGGCCGGCAGGCGGAAGTCGACTGACGCCGCCTCCCCTTCCGAACAAATTAATGAACTCGTCCGGCGCTTCGGACGAAAACTCGTCTCTGTGCATCATCCACCTTATCCTGCGCGGACTCTGCCATTGTTGTATATAGTTCGCATGAAAAATGATTTCCTGTATACCTCCATGCGGTCCTTAATCTCTTCCGCCTCCACGACTTCCACCTTACTTTATATGGCCACCCCATGAGCCTCTCCCCTAACCTCAAATACTTTGGCCTCACCCTGGATCGCTCCCTCTCATGAACTCCCCACCTGAAGACAATCCAACAAAGAGTCCATACACGACTCTGTCTCAAACTCCTTGTCAGCTGAAAATGGGGCCCTCAATAATCCATCACCTTATTGCGTCCTGTCCTCTGCAGCTTCATCCCCACCTGGATCTCCTCCTCCCCGAGCTTCTATAAAGCCATCCAAATCCTCAAACACCATGCACTGCACCTGGCATACCATATCCACTTCCCGCCCCCCCCCCCCCCATACAGATCCTGTATGACCTCATCCCTTTTCCCCAGCTTCTCCAGTTCTTCAAAGACATCCATATCTGATGCATTAACCAAACCTCTGCCTCTGCCATGCCTCCACCACTGTATCCCTCCTACCTCAATCCTCAAATCCTCCAATTCCTATCCCAAAGCGCCTTCCCCGTCAGGATGATGCCCTCCGTCCTGAAATCTAACCTTCCTACCACCTCCAGCCCCGCCTTCTTACGTCCTTTCGTAAATCAGCCCCCTTTTCCCGTCCCTTATCCCCTCCCTCTCCTCGCCTTCTCCTCCCGCCCTTGCGTGCTTGCACTCCCCTCCCAACATTTTCTGCTCCCCCATCACTCCCGCCGTCTGCGCTTTAACCCTCTTCTCTTCCACTAGCAGGTCCGCGTCGCGACACAGGTTAGTGCCTTTTAACATTGTGGTGTTTTGTGATATAGGGCTTCACCTGTTTCTTTTTTTTTCTTACGGTTTTATTAGCACCCGGCAATTACAACAGAAAAATAGAGCCTCCCTGTTTTATCACCTTGATTGTCCCGTGTATGTATGATTTTACACCGTCGCTCATTTTAAACTTCAGTACAATTTTTCTGCATCTTTACTGTATTTTGAAGTTCATCCATTAAAATTCACATATTAAATTCGCCACAGTGTCTCCATAACTATGTATGTACAAATCTGTATTGACATTTGTACACATACACACGGTGAAGAGCAGCCTGCCCGATGTCGGACGTTCAAATAACAATAAAGGAAAAAGAAAAACCTTAATCTCTTTGATCTTATACTTGCGGTCGCTTCGCGATATAGGTGTAGGAGGGAGCAATATTTTAGCTGACTCATCATGACACAAACCCGTACCGCGATACAGAAGTTTCACTTCCAGCTTCTGTTGCTGGAGTTCCCAATAATCTCTGTGACGCTTTCCCGCTTACTAAATGAGCTCGTAACGAAGAGTGCTGCTCTCCGTTGGATCTTCTCTCTGTCTTATATTAACCCTTAAATGCCACACCCCTCACGTCCAAAATTGCTACAGAGTGGCTCCGGGAACACTCTCCTAACAACTCCGCTGGCCACCAAACGTACTACACACGAACATTATTGAGCATATCTCAGATGACTTGCTGCAAGCTGTTATGAAGAGATCTCCACCTTTCATACTCTCACGAATTTATGGATAGCCCTGCAGGATGCTTGGTGTCAATTTCCTCCAGCAGTACTTCAGCAGTACTTGTTGTTGTTATCGGAGCTTTAGTGCGCTCAACATCGCGGTCATCAGTGCCCGTATGAGGTACAGATGAGACCAATATTACTAAATCGCACCGAATACGGATAAGGGAAGAGCTAATACGAAGGGACATACCCTCTTCTCCATACATCATATGTAAAATAATGAAACTAGTTAGTGCAGATAAGTAGAGGAAAAGCGTAAAAAGATGGTGGGCTAAACAGAGGGACGAACCGAATAATCCTATTGTCCTCTTTCACTAGTTCAGTATCTTCGACCTAAGATCTTTGGTAGAAAGTTGGACAAAACACAAAATCGTAAAAGACGTGCCACTGTCATCTCAACGTTATCTAAAATGTAGCTTGTTCCCTCGCAGCATCATAGGAAACACAAGCAGCTAAAATGAGCTGAATGGTAATCAACACACCCGAAGCAAGTTGGGGGACCGCCGCAACTAAGAAGGAATCTATGCGTCAGAGGGCAGTGTCCTATTCGAAGTCTTGTTAAGCAGACTTCATGACATCTGATGGGCTGCAAGGAAGTACACCATGGCCTAACGGTGTCTTCTATTGACCGATACTTATTATCCATCACGGCCGACCATTCTTGGTCCCAGAGGCGCATGAAAGATCTTCGGAGCAATGACAGCGAGGCACGGAGAGGAATAGGACAGTCAACTATGTTCGGAAATCTACAGGAATCCTTGGCCGAGTTATCGGCCAACTCGTACCCTCGGATACCCACGTGGCCAGGTAACCAGCAGAAGGAGACCACTTTTCCTTGATGTTGCAACTGCAAGAGGACGTCTGCGTACATATGCTGAATGGTCTGCAGAGCACTGAGCGAATCAGAGTAACACAGGAAGTAAGACCCAATATCGCGTTTCATCTGTTTCATTGCTTTCAAAATGGCATAAACGTCAACTACTGTGAACTGGCAGACAAAATCTGAGGATTCGGGCAGGGAAGACGACGGAACACAATATCCCCCTTTTGGACCCATCAATGTATATGACTTTAAAGTCATGATGTTCATTTAAAATGCAATAAATGTGTCCTTAAAAACATACTATGAATGGTTTTTCCCACCCTATCAAGTCTAAAATTAGGATGAGCTTCACTAACAACCAGGGCGACACTTTGCACCAACCCTGACGTTGTAAGTTTATCAAAATAAATGTTCAAATGTTTGTAAAGCTTATGGGACTTAACTACGGGGTCATCAGTCCCTAAACTTACAAACTACTTATGAACTACTTACGAACTAGGAAGGCACAAATATCCATGCCCAAGGGGGGATTCGAACCCCCGACCGTAGTGGCCGTGCTGACCGTGACTGGAGCGCCTCAGTCCCCTCGGCCACCGCGGCCGGCGGTATGTTTATCGGAAGCATGCCGAAATGCAGTAAATGCTCCTTGGCTCTAATACGGAGTGGTTTCGTCCCTCGTTGCCGTGCATCGTACAGTCGCTTCAAGGAGGCCGGCAAATCAAGAGTCACAGAGAAAGTCGGAGAAGTCGGAAATGAACGGAGCTTTAGGGCTTATTTAGTGACAAGGAATCTCCACCGGGCATATAATAGCGGCTCTCCTGCCTCTGCACACAGGCCAGGTATGGGGCTTGTCCTGTAGGCTTCTGTGGCCAACCTGATACATTCGCCATGCACGGCATCCAGCATCTTCAGAGACGTTGGGGATGTCGAGCCATAGAACGCACTACCGTGGTCGAGTCGGGAGCACACGAGACCTTTATAAAATTGCGGCAAGCTGGTTCTGTCTGCACGGCAATTTTTCCCATCCAAGCACTTCATGATGTCCAGCGCTTAAAGGGCTCTTATCTTGAGCTGCTTGAAATGGGGCAGCCGAGGCCCAAGAAACACACCGTATCCTTAAAATGTAAAACAGTAACCCACAGCAGTAGTTGTGGGGGACGGAGGAGGGGAAGTGAACGATCACGATTAAAATCAATGCACACGGTTTTTTCAGGTGAGAAGTTAAAACCTGTTCGAACAGACCAGTCTTCTAGTCTTTTAAGCGTCAGATGTAACTGACGTGAAGCGCATGCGGGCTAGAAGAAGAGCAGAAAACAGAAAAGTCATCCCCGTACAAGGTGCATTATACAGGATTCTTCAGCATTAGTCAATTCTATGTGAGACTTCTGTGTCCTCGCGGGGGAGGGGTCGGGGTGGCTGTACACTGTATTAGGTAGCTGTACTAATGTCTTTGGCTCTTCAGTGTAATTTCCACCATACCGCGCTGCCATCCGTGTAGTTTGTACATCCTAATTCAAATCGTTCAGAACATATTATTTCATACAGTTCAAAATAAAAAGTCTGAGAGTGATAATAGACGACAAACTAAATTGGGCTGAGCACATAGCCGCCGTGTGTACGAAGGCATCAGCATCTCTTCATGCCCTACAGAGATATAAGAAGTTTTTTCCTCTCGATCTTAAAAAGAAACTTATACAAACACTTGTAATTCCAATTATTGATTACAGTGATGTTATCTTGCAAGTTCTTTCTTGGGAAAGCTCACGACGTCTGGAACTAATCATGAATGCCTGCGTTCGATATATATGTAACATCCGTCTCTTTGATCATATTTCACCATCTTATAAGCAACTATCCTGGCTCCGTGCTGACAAGCGCAGAAGTTTTCATATATTCTGTTTCCTCTACTCTCACATGAACGTACACTGTCCCTCATATCTTTCCTCGACCTTGACACTCTTATACGATCACCATAACAGAACTACTCGTTCCTGTCAGAGCAAAACCCTTTCTGTCCCTATCCATCAGCCGGTTTCTCAAAATCCTTTTCAGTAGCAGGGACCAGGCTCTGGAATAAACTTCCTCAGTATATCAGAGGACTGAATAACACTGTCAGCTTCAAACGACAGTTTACTAAAGCAATAATTACGCCAGTCTTTAATACCTTACGGTCCAGGTACGTCACATCCATTCCTCCTCCCAGATATTCTCCGACTGCCATTGCTCTCGCCAGGTACAGCTTCCTTAACTTCCTTCTACCAGAATTCGCCATGCCTTAACCAGTCTCGATATATTCAAAAATACATCTTGTATCTGCTAATATCAATGTTGTTACTTCTATTATTACACCAACAGCAGCAGAAGCTGTCTCAGTGGTACTACTAGTATTAATCCTATTAGGGTCAAGTCAATACCTTTCATTTATTGTAAAAAGATATAAAATAAAATACATAAACTACAAATATCTGTATAAAAAGACAGTCAATTATAAAAGAATACATGAACAGCTGCATTGTGGCTACTGTTATGTATTCTTTTATAATTGACTGACTTTTTATACAGATATTTGTATTTTTGACTGCTGCATGTGTCTACTGTCATGCATTCTTTTATAATTGACTGTCTTTTTATACAGATATTTGTATTTTATGTACTATTCAGTATTGTATGACTGATACATTGTAGACACTGTTGTATATTCTTTTATAGTTGACTGGAGTTTTATACAGATATTTTGTGATATATACAAACCTATATTGTATTACCGGTGCATTGTGACTACTATTCTACACTTCTATAATTAACTGTTGTTTTATGTTGATCTTTTTATGGTATGCACAAACCGGTATTGTTGACCACTATATTGATAGTTATTGTACACAGATATTTTTGTTTTATGCACAGCCAGTATTGTATGACTGCTACACTATAATTACTGTTGTATATTCTTTACAACCTTGTGCTGTGTTGGCTGACCTATTGTGTTGTTGCAGCCATATCTATAATTCGTAACTGCTGCACTGTGTCTACTATCATGTACTCTGTTATGACTGTCTTTTTATACAGATGTTTGTGTTTTATGTACTATCCAATATTATATGGCTGATATATTGTAGACATTGTTGTATATTCTTTTACACTTGACTGTGGTTTTATACAAGTGTTTTGTGATATGCATTAACTAATATTGCATCACCGCTGCATTGTGGCCACTGTTGTATACTTTTTAATCGACAGTCGTTTTATACAGATATTCCTATGGTATGCACAAAGCAATATTGTATGACCGCTACATTTTAACTGTGTTAGTTTTTCGTTTATAAATGACTGTCAGTTTATACAGATATTTTTGTGGCATGCACAAACTTAAATACGCCATCAATGTAGATATTAGTCTATTTTTTCAAATGACTTTAATTATTTTTATAATCTGTACAACACGTTTTTAACCTCATTGTGTTTCAACATTACATTGGTGTGTGCTGCCATCTGGCGCCATATTTTTTACCCTTGACTTGTATCATGTATCAGTTTGCTTTTGTCACTCATGGTGATAATTACGTTTTATTATAATGACATAGTGCACCTATGCACTGTAAACCGTTTTATATAACAACTATTTAACATTACAAGGTATGTCTCATCTCTAAATATGCCCGATCTTGCTCTCATGGATATAATTGACGTATCTTCTCGTTTTATTATAATGACATCCATGTTTTAAATTTCCGTTTTTCCTTTGTATCAGTTTATTACCTTGTAAAATATTTTATTTGACCTGATGATGCTGACATAGTTCAGTGAAACCGGTCGTCATTAATAAAAACTGATGATAAGCGATCTTGGCTATTTTATATCTTTTTACAATATTATAAGTGCATCGCCTCCTATAACGTAAACCAACTCAACCTTTTATTTACATCCTTTTTACATGTAATCAACCTGTATAAATTATGTTATTAATTGTTTATGTGTAAAAATCATTGTTATGTTATAGGTAACTCACATGTAAAGAAATACTGTATGTGTAGAACCCTGGCCGGCCGCGGTGGCCGAGGGGCTGAGGCGCTCCAGTCACGGTCTGCACGGCCACTACGGTCGGGGGTTCGAATCCCCACTCGGGCATGGATATTTGTGCCGTCCTTAGTATTAGCTAGTTTGTAAGTTTAGGGACTGATGACCCCGTAGTTAAGTCCCATAAGCTATACAAACATTTGAACATTTGAAATGTAAAACCCTGGTCCGATGTAAGAGAGCACCTGATGGCCCTAATCTGATCAGGCTAAATAAACAAATAAATAAATAACTGAAACTTCCTGGCAGATTAAAATTGTGTGCCGGAACCGGGACTCGAACCGGGGACCTTTGCCTTTCGCGGGCAAGCGCACTACCGACTGTGCTATCCCGACACGACTCACGATGTCGCCCCACAACTTTACTTCCGCCAGTACCGCCTCGCCTCCTACTTTCCAAACTTCACAGAAGCTCTCCTGCGAACCATGCAAGACTAGCACTCCTGGAAGAAAGGATATGGTGGAGACATGGCTTAGCCACAACCTAAGGGATGTTTCCACAGCCTAAGGGATGTTTCCAGAATTCTGGAAACATCCCTTAGGCTGTGGCTAAGCCATGTCTCACCCAATCCTTTCTTCCAGGAGTGCTAGTCTTGCATGGTTCGCAGGAGAGCTTCTGCGAAGTTTGGAAAGTAGGTGGCGAGGTACTGGCGGAAGTAAAGTTGTGGGGCGCCATCGTGAGTCGTGTCGGGATAGCACAGTCGGTAGTGCACTTGCCCGCGAAAGGCAAAGGTCCCAGGTTCGAGTCCCGGTTCCGGCACACAATTTTAATCTGCCAGGAAGTTTCATATCAGCGCACACTCCGCTGCAGAGTGAAAGTTTAATTCTGGAAATAAATAACTGTTATCCTGTATGTAGATGTATCGAGAGACCAGCACTCTATACGTCAGTCTCTTACAGGCAAGATTATTTTGAAATAGCAACAAAAAAAGGGAATTATCGAAATGCACCGCTTCGATGTAATGCCTACGCCCATTGTTTCTGGCGAGATGAAAGGATGCAACGTCAGCGAGTGGTCTGCACGGTTGTACTTGGGACGCGCGGGCGAGCGGGTGCTATACGCCCCCCTGGCAGTCGGCGAGCAGAATGGCTTCCGCCGCGTAACGTACCGAGTAGAGCCGGGCTTTAATTACTGCAGCCACGCGTCCCCACGTGGGGTGCAGCTGCAGCTGCATGCAGGCACACAATGCAGCCGACACGTGCGCCGCCCAGCTGCACTGCCGGCGAGCCGCCGATCGATAAACATTCGCTCTTACATCTACATCTACATACGTACACTGTACGGGCATTTCCTTTCCTATTCCTCTCCCAAATTGAACGAGGAAAAATTTCTCTTTTCTTGTCTTTGTGATCTTTACGCGACATGTAAGTAGGCGGCAGCAAGATCGTACTACACTCAGC
This sequence comes from Locusta migratoria, assembly GCA_026315105.1. Taxonomy (NCBI): domain Eukaryota; kingdom Metazoa; phylum Arthropoda; class Insecta; order Orthoptera; family Acrididae; genus Locusta; species Locusta migratoria. The sequence goes on from CM048745.1 coordinate 338,767,676, forward strand.
TTCAAATTCCGGCCCTCTAAATTTACTTAACAGAAATTCACGAAAAGAACGTCGTCTATCCTCCAGCGATCCCCAATTGAGTTGACACTCGCGCATGTGTCGAACCTACTGGTAACAAATCTAGCTGCTCGTCTCTGAACCGCCTCTATGTCTTCCTTTAAACTGATCTGCTGCGGGTCCCAAACACTTGAGCAATACTCAAGACGTGGTCGTACAAGCCGTATATACGCGGTCTCCTTTACAGGTGAAGTACATCTTCCCAAAATTCTCCCAATAAACCGAAGTCGGCTGTCCGCCATACTCACAACTGTCCTTAAATACTCGTTCCATTTCATATCGTTCTGCAATGTTACACCTAGATATTTGAACGAAGCGACAGCATCAAGAATCTCACTACTAATACTGTATTCGAACATTATGGGATTGTTTTTTCTACTCATGAGCATCACCTTACATATTTCTACAGTGAGAGCTAGCTGCCATTCTTCGCACCAACTAGAAATTTTGTCTAAGTCATCCTGTATGCTATTACAGTCAGTTACAGACGACACCCTCCCATACACCACAGCATCATCAGCAAACAGCCGCATATTACAACTTACTCGTAACATTTGCTTATCGGCTCTTCCCAACAAAAACACGCTCCCAGCCGTCTTGATTGGTTTATGAACTTTGGTCAACATCGACCCTATGACGATATCATGATCACTAATTCCTGTCTCTACACAGACATCGTTAATAAGGTCAGGCCTGTTTGTGGCTAAAAGGTCTAGAATATTTCCATTGCGCGTGGGTTGCCGGTTTAACTGCTCAAGACAGTTTTCGGAGGCCAGTCAAATTAGACATTGAAAACGCAAATCGTGATGTAGTTCCAATTTTTTTATATGTTGTTAGGACCAGTTAGAGTAGTATGAAACCAAGTTTGCAGATTCGAAAACCCTGTGCTTCCCAAGTTATAAATGAAAAACTCCGAAATCTTCTGATATTTTTTAGATTTTGCCTTCTAACGCAAAAACTACGAGTTTTACGATGTTAGTAGTTTTTACCATTTCCAAAGTACATAGAATATGTTACAATTTAAGCCTAACCGCAGCGTTATACGTCCAATACTTTTCTAGATATGAAGCGTCAGAAATGGGCTTATTTTTACCAAAAACGAAAATTTTATAAATTAAAAACACAATTTTGTGTGTGTTCTACAAGTTTATTTTTGCTTACTTAACCGGTTTTCGGCTTATTAGGCCATCTTCAGAGTATTTACTGCTGTGGCAAAGAGGTTACATAGTTTAGATACGGTATGGGAAGAGATGACAAATGACTACACTTAGATCGACATACATAGTACAACACTTCTTTGACATTGTGTTATTACAGTTATGAACTTAAAAACTAAACTGTAATACAAGAATATACAATGTGTGGAGGATAAAAGAAGGAATAAATTTGAATATAACCAGACAACTGAAACTACCTGCTATTACAAACAAACTGATAATGCTGATAAGTAAATATATATAAGTGCCTTGTTAATAATTCTGCACTAAATTTCAGTTGTCTGGTTATATTCAAATTTAATCCCTCTTTTATCCTCCACACATTGTATATTCTTGTATTACAGTTTAGTTTTTAAGTTCATAACTGTAATAACACAATATCAAAGAAGTGTTATACTATGTATGTCGATCTAAGTGTAGTCATTTGTCATCTCTTCCCATACTGTATCTAAACTATGTAACCTCTTTGCCACTCTGAAGATGGCCTAATAAGCCGAAAACCGGTTAAGTAAGCAAAAATAAACTCGTAGAACACACACAAAATTGTGTTTTTAATTTATTTGATTATGTTCTACCAAGAAGCGACGGAAGAATCAGTCAAAACGAAAATTTTAAGTTTTGCTCTGATTTCGAGCTGAATATTGGCATAACCGCTCATCCTGTAAGAATAGACATGAGAATTGAAGTTGTAGAAAATTTCATTAGCTTTAAAATAAGCACAAGGTAAACTCTCTAGAGCGAGTAGTTCTCTTAAAATTGTACAAAAACGGAAAGTCAGGAAACTGAAATTTTTGAAGAAATGAGCCTAAACACTAATGACAAATTGTGGGCATGCAAAGAAGTAAAAATGTATACCACTGTCTTTAAGGAAATGTTATTGTGTAATAAAAAACGTACATTTTAATAACTGAGTAACCTACAACACCGAATGGTCCCAGAGGAATTAACTGTTTTCACAAGAGGTGACTTCACGATTCGCAGATCTCATAAATTTTGGTCACGGCTGTGGACAGATTTAACTATCGAACAGGTTCTAATGAGATGGATGAAGAGCCAGGGAGGATTAACTCACGGCCGTGGTATATCCAGCAGTGTGCTTTCGCGGTGGACAGGAGGATTGGTGTACATGTTAAACCTGTGCGAAGAGCTGGAACGTTTTTGGGACATTTCTTCTGTAACATCAGAACAACACATTGATATGAGATCAGCACAAATGATACGAGACATTTCTGACTTGGAAAAACTTAATAAATGGTTCAGTATCCATCATCCATTTCCATCTACAGACAAAATACTATCCATCAGCAACGGAATCGTGGGAGGTGCTGAAATAAATTGCCACCTAGCTCGGGAAAAGGGCATTTTATCTGTCACTCAAAAATCTGACGTCTCCCGCCACTTCTTCTTGTACTAGTTATACGCAAGTTATAACACCTCCGATTGTACTCCTCACAAACTAATCACACGCCAACTGTCAAACGTTTGTCACTTCTCGAGGTAATCTCGCTGCATTTATAAACATTTTTCACAATGATGACGCCATGATATGGCCGCTGCGAACACTTGTTTAGAAGTCTGCTTTGACCACTAGAAAGTCATTGACGCTATTGCAGAACTGTGAATTAATGTGTGAGCATGAAGAGTGCCTTTCAGGTGAATAGCGAGCATGAGATATCGTTTCGATGTTGTCACGAATGAACTGCAGCGTAGCGTTCTCCCGACGTGCTGGTGTGTTGTCTTGGAGAAAGAGCAAACGTGGAGACTTTTGCAGCCATTTTGGCCCACTTTAGGTAGTAACCCTAAAAGTGGGCCTTCGCGATCGTCTTTTGACAGCTCGAAATTTAAATGAAAATAACGGCTTAACTATTCATCTGACACGAAAATTGAATAACCGAATTTGCAGAGGAGAAAATCCTCTACAACTTTGCTCTCTTATGTATTTTTTCATATCTTTTTCATATCATAGGTAAAATTGCGATTAGATGTTTTCACAACTTCGCCTATGTTCCTCTGATCTAATTTTCCAATTCCTAAATGTTTCTCTGATACAATGATCCATTTAGAGGAAATGGAATGATACACACCCACAGACATATAACCTGGGGATATCCTTAATGAACAAGTAGATCTTAACCACAATAAATACCCTAAATTTTTTTAAAAAAAGGTAAAGCAGTCAACAATCCGAACATTGGTTTGAACACCTCAGTGCTTTACTACGCATGGTCCTGTTTGGAGGTGGTATGCCGTTGCCTTCCTCCATTGGCATTATAAAGGCAAAAATGTAAGCTTTCACGTAAAAAATAAAAATAAATAAATAAATAAATAAAATAAAAAAAATAGAACATTTACGAAACCAACACAAAAATTCCACCTCTGAAAATTAGTTATGAAACTGACTTCTGCCAAAAATATATTTTCTAAATATATAGTACCGCTGGAGCTCGAGCTGTCAAATATAAGCTGAAACAAAATGTGTTTACGTAACTGAGGAAGTTAAATTACGTAAGAATAGCGTCATCTTATTATTATCAGAAAAGCACAATTCTTTTCTCTCCAAGATGCAGTAAGCGTAACACGGTAACTAAAGCGTAAGTATTACTTACCATAAATGTACGTAGATACTGACATAGACGTAACGAATATTATATGTTAAACTACATACAGGGTGTCCCAGCTATCTTGTCCACTCAAAATATCTCTGGAACAATAACAGCTATTGGAAAACGAATTTCACCGGTATCAATGTACGGCTGGGGCTTATGAATGTACATATTTGGAAACATTCTAAAACGAAATCAAATGTGTTTTTAACACAAACTTATGCTTTTTTTTAATGGACACTCGGGCGAGAACCCCATGCTGCTCAGGACGTGCGCTAGCCGCGCGTTTCGCGTATTTCAAGCGTCAATTTCGCATCGCAATATCTCGGGATGTAATCGGAATATTGCGATGCAATCAACTCCATTGTTTATGTGATTTGTCATGCTATAGTTCGCTGAAGAAAAAAATATAGGATGTTCATTTTTGTGTTAAATACACATTTGCTTTCGTTTTAGAAAGTTCCTAAATATGTGCATTCATAAGCCCCAGCCGTACATTGATACCGGTGAAAGTCGTTTTCCAATAGCTGTTATTGTTCCAGAGATATTTTGGATGGACAAGATAGCTAATGTTTGTTTGTTCCAATGTTTGTATAGTTTATGGGACTTAACAACGGGGTCATCAGTCCCTAAACTTACAAACTACTTATGAACTAGCTAACACTAAGGACGGCACAAATATGCATGCCTGAGGGGGGATTCGAACCCCCGACCGTAGTGGCCGTGCAGGCCGTGACTGACGCGCCTCAGTCCCCTCGGCCACCGCGGCCGGCACAAGATAGCTGGGACACCCTGTATATACAGAGGTAGGCCTACGCTTTAAAACGAGCCGGCCGCGGTGGCCGAGGGGAATGAGGCGCTCCAGTCACGATCTGCACGGCCACTACGGACGGGGGTTCGAATCCCCCCTCGGGCATGGATATTAGTGCCGTCCTTAGTATAAGGTAGTTGATAAGTAGATCGTAAGTTTAGGGACTGATGACCCCGTAGTTACTTCCCATAAGCTTAACAAACATTTGAACATTTCTTTAAAATGACATAACGCCAGATACAGCGCGTCGTTTTATATGAAGCCAATATATACGCTGTGTGGCAAAAACTTGAATCTATAATAAAATATGTCGTACTTACACCTGATGCTACCTACGCACCCACACGAAAGTAAAATACTAAATTTACCTCCATGAAATTGTCGTAATATCATGTTTTTTGTTGTTGTTACTAATGTTACACAGCAAAGGAGACGCAGAAAATTGTAAGTGTTCCTATTATTGGTTAATATATCACTAAATTTCTATAATATCTCGTAGTTTAAATTACGCTTCCGTTTAACCTGCCTGCTGTCTTCCACGACACCCGAAACTTCAAGTTATTCGGTTGGTCTCGATGAGTATCTTTAAAGCACTGGGAAAGTGGAAGCAAATCAGAGCAGTAGGCGGGCGTCTGCCGGCTCGTTGAGAATTCCGCAGAGCAGCTCCCGACCGCCATAAACTGCCAGACGCCTTCATTATCGCCGCGTCTGCCAGAATATCGGAAACTCATTCCGGCGCGCCTAACTCGATTCCAAATGGCAATCACGGCCTCGGCTGTATCTTTATGGGCGGCGCGCTCACCAAAAGAGATACAGATTCCTTTTCCGAAAGCCAGTAGCGCGAAATTTCCCGAATTTATGAGCGGGAATGAGTTGTGAAGGTTGTTGTGTGCCGTTTGCATTGAGAGCAGCAAAACGGTTTCCCCCGCCCCCACGAGTTTTACGATTCACGCGTTGTTTGTAGAGGTAGTAGAGTTATGATTCCTCTCGGCTAACATTCTTTATGTCAGGAAAGAGCTTCGCTGGCTCGTCGTGACGGCCGCTCTTGGAAACTGTTGGTTCGTAACGCCGTTCTCGTCAATGGCGTGACTGGTACGCAGAAAAATAGCAGCCGGAAGGAAAAGAGGAAACTTTAAGGGTTCGGAGCATCATATCATCAATGGAACGACCTTGTTTTTACCAACGAATCTCCATACTGTTTCACCACCCAGCATTATGCTTTCGCGGTGGTATTGGATTCCACTGTCGCTCTCCTATGGTACGCATTGCCGGTACAATGATAACTGGCCAACGTTACATAATTGGAGCCTGTTGTATTTTTAATAATGCGCATATTTTCGAGTTCTATATGTTACAAACGTACTTCGGCATAAATAATCATGAACAAGCGGATCTTACTGATTCAGCTACTTAAGATACTAATTATTCTTTCAATTATGTTTATATTATACCTTATTCTGCAAAAAGCAATGAAATATAAATCCATATATCAGGTATTAGAAACAGACAGATAAGTTGTTGTAGTTTCTTACTATTAGTTTTGGAAACTGTCAGCGAAGTTAGGTAGATAACTGAAATTAATTTGAAAAAGTCTATAATTTATTTCTTCGTGAGCGTTTTCGTTCCTATACATAATCATCCTTAGAGCAATGGCCGGAATAAGCAACACTGAAAATGTCAAGGTCGACTACAGCTACTCACCATCACATTTTCAGTTGCCTGCTCCAGCCGTTGGTCTGAGGACGATCTTGTAAAAGACCTAAACCGGTCTCCAGGAAATAAATATATGCCATTTATAAATAACAATTCTGCTACAAGTCGCGATTTTCGTATTTTATTATAGCAAGACGCGTTTCGGTTAGTAATTCCCATTTTCAAGCGCGTTTTTAGTGCTGTCGCACTTAGTTGAGGTGTTTTTCATGTGTAAGGGTCTGCATTATTTCGTTGTCTTAAAATGATTAGATATACATAAATGTTTCATAGGGTCGGTCTTCATACATAGTTAATAGCAAAATCTTTTGAAGAACTGATGGTAAATTTTTCTAGAATCTCACACACATTAAATGTTAAAATGTTTGTAAATCTAAGGAACTTAACTGCTGCTGTTGTCGCTTGCTAGACTTACACGCTACTTTAACTTAAGCTAAGGACAAAACACACACGCACGCACACACACACACACACACACACACACACACACACGCACATGCACGCACGCACGCACACACACACACACACACACACACACACACACACACACACACACACACACGCACACGCCCGAGGGAGGACTCGAACCTCCGACGGCGAACAACCGCGCTCCACAGCAAGGCGCCTTGGAGCGCTCGGCTACTTCACCGCGGCTTAAACATCACAACTGACATTTTGTGCACAGCATACATCACTGCTGATAAAACAAATGTCATACATAAACAGTTACAAAGATTATGTATGTAAGTTTGTTTTGTCAACATTGGTTTATACTGTGCACAAAATGTTTGTTGTAATGTTTAATACTTGTGAGATTATATACAAACAGACCGTCAGGAAACTGTAAGTAGAAGTTCTTCAAAAGATTTCGCCATTAACCGTGTATAAAGGCCTAGAAACAACTAAAACTTACGCATTTAATCATTGCACTAAACACATCAAAATATTGCAGAACTCACACATCAAAAATACTGCAACTAAATGTGATAGCGCAAGAAGCGCACTTAAAATTAGGAATTAATTCGCGAAACGTGTCGTGTTAAAATGAAGAATAAAAAATTCTAGTAGCAGAATTGTTATGTATTAATAAACCCATCGATTTCAAAGTCTCGGGCTTTCAAAATCAGTTTTCAGATGGATGAAATCCAGTTCAGTTTTATTATTATGGCGGGTATTCTCCTTAAGAAGTATATCTTTTATGGAGTGTACTGATTCGTCCATTCTTACCCTTAACTTGGCTTTCTGTTACACGAATATTTCTGTACATATAACTTAACTACTTTTCCTTCACAAACAGAGTGTTAAAGTTTCTTGCCGTTTGTTGGTCAGAAGTAGCAACAATACCTTCTGTGTTGAGAAACTGTAATTTTCTTTTGACGTTTTATTATGGCGCCTGTGTAGTTTTTCCCTTCAGTTGCAAGTGTGGTGATTTATTTGCCACGTTAAATAATGTACGTATTGTATTCTATACAAGTTTACTACGTTCCACATTGATTTCGGGTTGAAGCGAAAACAGCTTTTCTTTATTGGTTTGACATGCGTCTATCTGCAATGTGTAGGGTCTTCTGAGTTTAGACTACTTAGAAGTTTCTGTTCGTAAGAGGAAATGGTATATTTTAGAAAACATCTGTGATTTATAAGATAATAGTAAATAAACTGTTATGTAACGTCTTGCTTCATATCTCCAAGGGACGACAGGAAACAAAAAAACAAAAACAAAAAATAAAAAGACCGTGATGTCCTTTTTAATTACTGTGCATTTTTATAGCACTACGTAAACTCTCTATTGCAAAACGTATGAGAGGAATCCATATAAACGATTCTACTCGCATTCCTCTGATGGAAAGAAATGTAGCTTCTTGACTGCTTGGAGCTTTCCATCGCCGTGGGTAACAAATAAGAGATGAAACTGTGAGATTACCGCCCATTAGAAATATTGGTAATTAATAGCATTTGTAATTAAACGGTATGAAGTTCACTGCAGACATTGACCATGCCAATGCACCAAATGTTACACAATTTTAATCTTAATAATTATGGTAGCAATGTATGTACGCAGTTGGGTGACAACATTTATAGTTAGGCCATAGGTAGAAATTCTCCACGTTGAGATTTGATGTGTGCTTATAGCTGACGGGAGGCCAGCGAGCAGGCCGACGTTGGTGGCTTGTTCCAGCTTAGGATTTTCCAGGTTCGTTTCCGGTGAGGGGAGAGAGGGACAATGGCGAGTGCCAGGTGCAGTGCAGTGCACAGCGTGAAATAAAATATTCTAATACTACTTGCATTTGAAGTAATACGATGCAGTTAGGAACCTTTAAGGCCCTCATTACAAAATAGCCTGTTGATAAATAAACAATACATTAGCTGATATAGTCACATCTGGCGTAATATGTTTAATTGACAATGAAAAGTAATAAATTACCAATGAATACAAGACAGTTACACAACCAGCATGGCAATGTTTGTTTATAAAAATAATATATTAACTATTTCTCATTTTATTTTCAATTAATCTTGTGTATTTTATCTTGAAGTATTCAGTCAAATCACTTATCTGTGATATAAGAAATTGCACGATTATAATAAATAGTACAAAGGATTTTTATACCAATATAAATTTGTTTAATGTGTAGTGTAATTATTTTGATTTTAAGTAAAGTTTTAGAAATGTATTGGCTGAGCGCTGTACGTTGGCAAATCGGTTAGAACAGCTCACATGGGGAAGTTGATGACGTAGGGAAAAAATCCGGCAGTTGGACTTCTGGCGCGCGCGAGGGCAGGAAGTGAGGAGTCGGGAGCGAGTGGGGTAGCTGGCCGGGCGGCGTCGCTCTAGTCAGTCGGAATGTGGATCTCCAGGTGGAGACTATAGATTTTTGTGTGGCAATTGCCAAGTGTGGTTGCTCATCGTAGACTGCACCAAGTTTTATCGAGTGCTACTGTGTGTTGTGAATATTTAGCCGGTGGAACAAGGTGTGCATCGCACTAAATTAAAGTGACTGTGTTTTGTTAATATAACACGTGTCGTCTCATAGGCATGAACATAAACGGTGTTTGAGACAGGCACATGGTGTGAAAACAATTTGCGACAAATATTCATTTTGTCTGGGGGCTCACGAGCTATAACTTTATTTGATAAATGTGTCGACGTACAGAAGTATCAGCCACAGGGTTCTAATATTGTGCAATAAACAACATAAAGTGAACTTTCTCGTGTTTTCAGAAATAGTAGTTAGTACACCCTTTTCTCTCATGAACTTGACTTTATTATGAATTTTTTTGTTAATCGTATGCAGGGAAGGAAAGCTGCGAACGTGTGATATCATTCCCTAGAAAACGAGTCAAACATTGGCAATCACAGTTCCTGTGTTTTTGCATGTTTAGGAATTTTTCGCAGTTGGTGGTTGTGAGTTTAAAAAATTAATCTTTCCCTATTTAAACTCTCACCCCGATCTTCACCCTCGCAAAACGGCGTTACCATTAGACTGTGCCCGAACCAAAAATGTTCAAATGTTTGTAAATCTATGGGACTGGTCATCAGTCCCAAGGCTTATAAACTACTTAAACTAACTTACGCTACGGACAACAAATACACCCATACCCGACGGAGGACTGGAACCTCCGACGGGGAGCAGTGCCTTGGACCGCTCGGCCACTCCACATCTGCTGAGTACTAACCGGCCCTAAAAGAACGTGTATTATTGCTGATGACTAAATGGATACACAATTTTTCGAAGAAGATGACAAAACTGTCACTTTGCCGTACGTGATGACAGACACTGCACACTGCAAAGCATCGTGAGCAACGTTAGAAAAAATACGCACTAGTCTACATCTACGAGGCGCGTTTTTTTAAGTAAGTACCGTTTTATTTTTTTTTTATTTTTTTTTTTATTTTTTTTTTGGTAGACGCTAGTAGTTATGCACATACCGCAATGAGTGCGTGCGTCCTGTACCGGCTTCCCTCTGGAACAACTGTGCTCAGTTTCAGCTCTGCAGCTAACCTGTACAGGTCTGTTCTGTGTTTTCAAAATGTTTAAGGCTATCAACTCGCCCGCCGCGTGTGAAGTTCGCTCAGTGATACGGTTTTTGTCACCAAGGAACCTGTCTGCTGCAGAAATTCATCGCCAGATTTGCGAAGTGTACGGTGATACTGTTATGGGTAAAGGCAAACTGGGTACGAGAATTCGAAGATGACTGTGACAACGTCCATGATGAGGACCGCTCCGGTCGCCCATCTTCGATTGCAGACGATTTGGAGGTTTCAGCTGAAGCGAGGATTCGTGAGAACAGTAGCTTCACAATAACAGGTCTCTCAAACGAATTTCCTGACGTGTCGAGATCAGTGCTTTACAAAACGGCAGTGAACTCTTGGTTATCGGAACAGGCGACAAGATTGTATGAAGAGAGTATTTTAAAACTGGTTGAGAGGACTGATAAGTGTATGAACAAAGGCAATTATGTCGAAAAATAAAGTATGTACTTTCTGAAAATAAATTTACTTTTTTGCAATAACCTTTCGTCGTGTACTTCTGTTCAAACGGAAAATACTTGAAAGACGCACCGCCGCGGTGGAGTAGCCGGGCGGTCTAAGGCATCTCGCAGCGGAGCGCGTGGTTCCTCGCCGTCGGAGGTTCGAGCCCTCCCTAGGGCATGGGTTTGTGTGTGTGTGTGTGTGTGTGTGTGTGTGTGTGTGTTTTGTCCTTAGGTTAGTTTACCACAGTGTAAGTAGTTTGTAAGCTACGGACTGATGACCACGCAGTTTGGTCCGATAGATTTAAAAACATCTGAACATTTGAAAAGCGCACCTCGTACATACATACTTCGCATTCCTCCCAAAGGAGCGTGGCGGAGGGTACTCAGTACCACTACCAGTTACTTTATTTGCTTATATACATCTGTACGAGCCCTAATCTCTCTTATCTTACCTTTGTGGTCTTTACACGAAATTTAGGTCGACGGCAGTAGAATCGTTCTGCAGTCCGCTTCAAACTCCGGCCCTCTAAATTTCTTCAACAGTGTTTCTCGGAAAGAAAGTCGCCTCCCTCCAGCGTCTCCCAATTGAGTTCCCGAAGCATCTCGGTAACACTCGTGCATTGAAAAAACCTACCAGCTACGAAACCTCGCCCCGGCCTCTGAACTGCTTCTATTTTCCTTTAAACCTATCTGGTGGGGAGCCCAACAATAGAGTCATAAGACGGGGTCGCACAAGCGTTTTATATGCGGCCTCCTTTACAGACGAATCACAATTATCTCAGTAAACCGAAATACCCACGACCGTCCACGACTGCTAGTTCCATTTAATATCGCTGTCCAGCGTTACGCTTATGTATTTAATTGGCACGACTCTGTCAAGCAGCACACTACTAATGCTGTATTCCAATATTACGTTTTTTTTGTCCTACTCATCTGAAACACGTTACACATTTCATTATTTAGAGCTAACTGCCGTCCCTCGCACCACCTAGAAATTTGGTTCAAGTCATTCTGCATCCTTTCCTTTTATTCTACTGGTATCTTAGCTGTCGCCTAAGGCATCATCATTTGGTTGTTTAGTTGAGCGCTGGTTAAAATAAATATATTTTTGTTGTGGTCTTCAGTCCGCAGACTGGTTTAATACAGCTCTCCACAATCTTTACAAACATTTGCGTATTTTTTTTTCAACCCAAATAACAAAACCCATCTACTACTTTTATTGTCTTATCACCTAATCTAATTCCTTCAGCATCACCTGATTTACTGACATACCATTCCATTACCCTCGTTTTACTCATGTTAATGTTCATAATATATAACAAAGTAAAATTTTCTAGTTCAAACAAGGTGATTATACAATAAATATACTTGTGAACGGTCAGTTTTATACAGGGTGTTACAAAAAGGTACGGCCAGACTTTCAGGAAACATTCCTCACACACAAAGAAAGAAATATGTTATATTATTATTCCACGTTAGACCTCATTTTAGTATTTCTCTTTAAATGTAAATTGAAATAATTCGCGCAGACAATTGTCAAAATACCCAATAGTTTCGTTAGTAAGTACTGTACTTCCTCGAATCACGTCATGAACACAGATTTTCTGTGAACGTTTGGGCAGGAATTGTTGGTGATGTCTTGATTGGGCCTCATGTTCTTCCACCTACGCTCACTGGAGCACATGATTTCAAACGGGATACTCTACCTGTGCTGCTAGAACATGTGCCTTTACAAGTACGACATAACATGTGGTTCATGCACGATGGAGCTCCTGCACATTTCAGTCGACGTGTTCGTACGCTTCTCAACAACAGATTCGGTGACCGATGGATTGGTAGAGGCGGACCAATTCCATGGCCTCCACGCTCTCCTGACCTCAACCCTCTTGACTTTCATTTATGTGGGCATTTGAAAGCACTTGTCTACGCAACCCCGGTACCAAATGTAAAGTGTCTTTGTGCTCGTATTGTGGACGGCTGTGATACAATACTCCATTCTAAAATGTTCAAATGTTTGTTAAGCTTAAGGGACTTAACTACGGGGTCATCAGTCTCTAAATTTACAAACTACTTATGAACTACCTACAGCTAAGGACGGCACAAAAATCCATGCCCGATGGGGGATTCGAACCCCCGACCGTAGTGGCCGTGCAGACCGTGACTAAGCGCCTCACTCCCCTCGGCCACCGCGGCCGGCTACGCCATTCTCCAGGGCTGCATAGCGCATCAGGGATTCCATGCGACGGAGGGTGGATGCATGTATCCTCGCTAACGGAAGACATTTTGAACATTTCCTGTAACAAAGTGTTTGAAGTCACGCTGGTACGTTCTGTTGCCGTGTGTTTCCATTCCATGATTAATGTGATTTGGAGAGAAGTAATAAAATGAGCTCTAACTTGGAAATTAAGCGTTTCCGGACACATGTCCACATAACATATTTTCTTTCTTTGTGTGTGAGGAATGTTTCCTGAAAGTTTGGCCATACCTTTTTGTAACACCCTGTATAAACTATATAGCACTTAATCTTTATCCCAAGGATGATAGGAAAATTATACCACCCCCCAGTGATGCATAAATAAAATGGGTTGGAAGCGTTATCAGGATGGATGGCGGAGCGCTGAAGGCTTTTGGGCGCCCTAGGAAGGGATGGCTGAATGGCAAATAAAAGATAGGTTTTAAGTTAATATTTGGTATATTCTAAAGTACGGAATACATGGCGGGACTCGCCCTGGGGTGGGATACAATGAATGAGTGCCAGGCTAAGTTAGCGGATTAGAAAATGGAAAAGGTTACGGTAATGGTTCACAGAGTTGGTGACACGCCGAACAGCCGCTAGGCGGGAGCGGACGGCATGCGGCCGTTCGCCCCGCACAGAGGCTGGGCCTCTGGAGTGCGTCTGTTCTGTACGAGAGCTCAAACTGAGGAGGAACTGATTCTCGCACCTCTGAGTCCCGCGGCAGTAGCACACGTAATCAAACGTGGGTGTCTGCTATGGAAACGTCAGTAATTTCAGCACGGACGCCAGAAGGGTGGCGTGATTTTAGAATCAGCATTCAATACTGGTTCTGTCCGGCTCTGTCCTGCAAGGTGGACAGCCTTGGTCACGTTGTCAAGGCGTATGTCGCAGTGGAAGAACACTTGTATAACTTCGCGTAAGTATCGCTTTTACCTCATACACGTCTTTTTAGGGTTCATCATCTACATCTACATCTACATGGGATACTCTGAAAATCACATTTAAGTGCCTGGCAGAGGGTTCATCGAAACACAATTATACTATTTATCTCCCATTCCATTCTCGAATAGCGCGCGGGAAGAAAGAACACCTGAATCTCTCTGTTCGAGCTCTGATTTCTCTTATTTTATTCTGATGATCATTTCTACCTATGTAAGTGGGAGTCAACAATATATTTTCGCATTCGGAGGAGAATGTTGGCGATTGGAGTTTCGCAAGTAGCCCACGCCGCAGCGATAAGCGCCGTTGTTGTAAAGATTTCCATCCCAGGTCCTGTATCATTTCCGTAACGCTGTCTCTCCTGTATCGTGACAATACGAAACGAGCTGCCCTTCTTTGGACTCTTTCGATGTCCTCCGTCAAACCCACCTGTTAAGGATCCCACACTGGGCTGCAATACTCCAAAAGTGGACGGACAAGCGCAGTGTATGCAGTTTCTTTAGTAGTTCTGTTGAATCTTTTAAGGGTTCTGCCAATAAAACGCAGTCTCTGGTTCGCCTTTCCCACGATATTATCTACGTGTTCTTTCCAGTTTAAGTCTGAAGTAATAGTAATTCCTAAGTATTTTGTGGAGTTTACGGCCTTCACATTTGATTGATTTATGTTGTAAACAAAGTTTTTAGGATTTCTTTTCGTACTCATGTGGACGACTTCACACTTCTCATTATTTAGAGTCAATTGCCAATTTTTACACCATACTGATATCTTATTCAGATCGTTCTGCAGATGGTTTTGATCTTCAGATGATTTTACTAGACGGTAAATGACGGCATCATCTGCAAACAACCTAAGAGAGCTACTCAGATTTTCCCCTAAATCGTTTATGTAAATAAGGAATAGCAGAGGATCAATAACACTACGCTGTGGAACGCCCGATATCACCTCTGTTTTAGTCGATGCCTTACCATCGATTACTACGAACTGTGTCCTCTCTGACAAGAAATCCCCTATCCAACCGCAAATTTGGGGCGATATACCATAACCACGCAATTTGATGTTCGTACCATACCTGTACAAAACCTCTCAATACATTTATTATCTTATTTCTATGTCACCTGCTGGTTCCCAAAGTTCAGTCTTTCTGTTGTGAAAATCGCGGTGTGCTCTCGTGTTTCGAGGGGGGGGGGGGGATGCCGGCAGCAAGGAAAACCTTATTCTCGTGCTTCAAAGCGAGCGTTCTCCGGCGCCGGCCGTTCTCTTACAGGTCCTTCGCGGAGGCGTGCCGTTCCCCCTCGGCGAAACAAAAGATGGCGCCTCGCTGTGTTTTTCCTCCCCCTGCCCCAGACGCAACAGCAGGCGCCCGCCGACCGTTCTTGCCGCTCTCCTCTGCACGCCAGCGAGCAGCGACTGTGTGTGTTTGCGTGTGGCATGAAGACGGATGGCGCGATAAATCAGCGACCGAGCGTCGAGTCTCGCTGGCGAGGCAGCAGAGGCAGCAGCAGCAGCAGCAGTTGCCGTCGAAGGCGCGCCGCCCGTGAAAACGAGTTAAACAGCTGCCACCGTCTCGACGACGCCCGCCTGCCCGACAGTCCTGTGAAGTTGGCACCCCCCCCCTTTTTTTTTTTTTTTTTAAATGTACATTTTTTTTCAGAGTTCTAGACAGATATGCAATAGTTCTGGAGTTCTCTGTACAAAATTTAAATGGAATGCGGTCTTAAAAAATCAGGCGATGCTGAAGGAATTAGATTAGGTAGTGCGCCTCGGTTGCACAGTGGTAGAGTACCAGACTACAAATCCAAAGGTCGCGGGTTCGATCCCCGCCAGGTCCTAGGATTTTTATCTGTCACTTTCCACTTCTTTCACCTCTGGCAGTATTGCTCATGTGAAAAATACCGAGTTGCACCGTGGTTCGGAACCCACATTAAACTGTAGGTCCCCCTATAACTGGCTGGGTAAGTCAGTTCGAAGGTCGGAGAAAGGCAACGGCATACCACCTCCAAACAGGACCATGATTAGTAAAGCACTGTGGTGTTCAAACCAATCTTCGGATTGTTGACTGCTTTACCTTTTTAATGAAACAATGAAGGTGGTAGATGAGTTTTGTTACTTGGGTAGTAAAATAACATGTGATGGTCGCAGTACAGAGGATATAAAATGCAGAATGGCAATGGGAAGAAAAGCATTTCTGAAAAAGAGAAATTTGCTAACATCGAATATTAATTTAAGTGTAAGGAAGTCTTTTCTGAAGGCATTTGTGTGGAGTGTTGCCTTGTACGGGAGTGAAACATGGACTATAAGCAGTGCGGACAGGAAGAGAATAGAGGCTTTTGAAACGTGATGCTACAGAAGAATGCTGAAGATTAGGTGGGTAGATCGCATAACTAATGAAGAGGTACTGAACAGAATTGGCGAGAAAAAGAATGTTTGGCATACCCTGACTAAAAGAAGGGATCGCTTGGTGGGACACATTCTTAGACATAGAGGAATCTTAAATTTAGCATTGGAGGGAAGTGTGTGCGGTAAAAATCGCAGAGGGAGACCAAGAGACGCGTATAGTAAGCAGATCCAAGTGAATGTGGGTTGCCGTTCTTATGAGGAGATAAAAAGGCTTGCTCAGGATAGTTTAGGGTGGAGAGCTGCATCAAACCAGTCTCCGGACTGAAGACCATAACAACACTAAAAAATTTCGCCGAAAAAATAGTAAAAATTACCACAAATTTTAGTTTTTTCAAAATAAGTATTTGCCTATTAGCGCAAACATAATTCTCGTTACAGTTCTAAATAGCTCTCAAAGAGTTCTACAGGAGATCCTAATGACATTATTCTGTGCAGATTATACTTTATGAGATAAATGCAGTAATGTGGAATTCATTTGCACGTTACTGTGAAATTGGCAAAATTTTTTTTGAGAGATACACATTGTT
Organism: Locusta migratoria; assembly: GCA_026315105.1. NCBI lineage: Eukaryota > Metazoa > Arthropoda > Insecta > Orthoptera > Acrididae > Locusta > Locusta migratoria. The sequence goes on from CM048745.1 coordinate 338,784,646, forward strand.
TTTTGGGGTTCTGTGTACATATACTATAGTTCTAGAGTTCATGTGAATACTTCTATGTAATTGCCCGAAAAAAAATTATGATCACAAATCTGAATATCTGTGCCCTTATTCGAGAAATATACATTTTTTCTTAGGTATTGACAGATATTCTATCCGCTGGACATTCAATTTGTTGTTTTTACTTATGAGTAATTCCTGCTTATCGTAAACAAGAACTATTGCACATCTCCCTAGAACTCTGGAAAAAGGTCTAATTAAAAAAAAATACAGGTACAAATTCTACAGTAGCATGTAAATGGATACTCCATTATTGTAATTATCTCATAAAGTGTAATCTGCACAGAAAAATGCTATTAGGATTTCCTGTAGAACTCTTTGACAGCTATTTAGAACTGTGATCAGAACTATGTTTGCGCTAATAGGCAAATCATTATTTTGAAAAAACTGAAATTTGCGGTAATTTTTACTATTTTTTTACGGCGAAATTTTGCAGAATTATTTATATTTTATACAGAGAACTCCAGAACTATTGCATATCTGTCTAGAACTCTGAAAAAAATGTACATTTTCCAAAAAAGGGGTGCCAACTTCAGAGGACCCTGCCCGACTGTCTAAGCGCCACAGGAACTCCCATTCTCGCCCGTGGGGCATAGAGATTTCCCTCTCTCTTGCCCGGTTGTTTATTTATCCTACACTCTCATAGTCCACATCCCCTTCCCCCCTCTCTCTGCATCCACCTCTTTCTCTCCCATCTCTCTGTTCGTTTCCACCTTTCCCTCTCTCGGCAAAGTTTTCTGCAAGGTGCCCTCTGTCATGTACCATACAAACATTTATGTATCCAGTGATCTTCCTCTTGGTTTAAAGGTCATGTGTGCAAAAATTCATGAAGATTGGATCCAAAACTATACATTTTGTAAAATACCATAAGTTAGGTACCCCCCACCGTGCATCGTATAAAATGGTTGTACGACCACGTCTTGAGTATTCCGCAAGTGTTTGGGACCCGCAGCAGATCAGTTTAAAGGAAGACATAGTTCAGAGGCGAGCAGCTAGGTTTATTACTGGTAGGTTCGATCAAGGCTCTAGCAACTCAATTAGGGATCGCTGGAGGAGAGACGACGTTTTTTTCGTGAATTTCTGTTGAGGAAATTTAGAGGGCCGGAATTTGAAGCTGAGTGTAGTACGATCTTGCTGCCGCCTACTTACATTTGGCGTAGTGATCACAAAGACAAGAGAGATTAGAGCTCGTACGGAGGCATATAGGCATTATCTTTTTCCTCGTTCTATTTGGGAGTGGAATAGGAATGGAAATGCCTAGTAGTGGTACAGTGTACCCTCCGCCACGCACCTTACGGTGAAGTGCGGAGTATGTATGCAGATGTAGATGTAGATTCCTTTTGTTTCTACGGTAAAGTGTGCAAAATTTCATCAATATCGGAACAAAACTATAGATTTCTATGCAATAGAAATGCAGGGCCACAATGAAGAACGCAGTTTGTTGTTCTTAAATATTCCAGATTTATTTCATACAACACTTGTTCTGAGAATAACGAAAACAACAGAAAAAAGGATCTGTGACATCGGTCGAGCAGTTCTAAAGTTATGGCGCGACCAAGGTATTTATGGGTCCATTTTTATGTTGCAAAGTACCCTCCCACATGCAGCGTATGAAACTTAAGGTACACAGTTACTTCCTCTTGTTTTGAAGGTCAAACGTGAGAAATTTCGTGAATATCGGAATGAAACTGTAGATTTTGTGAGTCTGTAGGAGAAGTATGCTCCGCCAGTCACCTATCACAAAATACTCTCTTAGCTGACGTTTACTACCTATAAACTACATTCCTGCCAAATTTCAGCTGCATAGATTGAGTAGTTTCCGAGATATCGTGTTTAGTCAGTGAGTGAGCGACCCTCCTTCCGCTTTTATATAGATATATATTAAGAAAACAGATTGCTTAATTTTGGATCAAGAGAATTAAGGGAGACATGCAGACAAAAATAAATAGTAAGATGCAAATCTCTAATGCTAACTTTATTTTATACAAGGTCATGCCTGATACGAAAGCTTTATGTCATCTACAGCGAAACTGTTGTGAGCGATGGACTTCTTTTCGTTTTAGGGGGAGGGGGGGGGGGGTCGGTTACAGAACGCTTCATAAACGTCCGAAATTACATGCAAACGTTGTTGCAGGTCTCTAACTATTCCCATTTTCCAATAATTGATGCATGAATCTGATTATTCTTCTGAGCTCGCCAAATTTCAGCTTCACAGGTTGGGTAGTTTTCGAGATATCGTGTTTAGTCAGTGAGTGAGTGAATCTCCTTTCGCTTTTATATATATACTAGCTTAAACCTGCGGCTCCGCTCGCGTGTTCGTTGATTATGTTAGATAAGCTAACGTTCCGTAGAGTGCTATGAGACTGGTTTTGAAGGATGAAATTAAATACAATGCCTTCTTTAGAAACAAACAATTTTATCATCATCATCAGTAAAGTAAGTAGTGCAGATCAAATCACACGTAAAAATGCACTCGTTTCCAAGAATCCAATCACGAAATTCAACAATAATGATTGAAATAATATCACAGATCGATCACTTGATGTAATTCGCGAAACGTCAAATCGACTTTTTTTAAGATGTATTAAAAGAAATTTCTTTTTGACTGCTTCATGTATTTATTCTTATATTTCCTTATTCGTATGCTTATTCTTACAGAGAAAGAGCTGAAGACATTGTAGCACGCACAGACCAAATATATGGTGTGTGCCATCAGGTTTCGCTGTATGTAATCTCATTGCTATAGAGCCGCAAATGTCATCGCTGGCTTTCAGTCCGAATTTTTTTATAATTTGCCGACTTTCAACCATTATATCCTCCGCCCCCTTACAGCTATCGGTATGGAACTGCTATGGTGTACAAAGGGAGACGTTGGACAACAATTACACGCAATTACACGCAGATCATTCGTTTGAGTTGTGTAGTTTTCGCTGCAGAGCGAAATATTAACACAAACACGTAGAATTTTATATACACCGATAATTTTCCATCCCAGTATACTACAACGTTTTATCATTATCGACCCTCAATCAACAATGCTACCAATAAAACCATTTTCAAAGAGTAAATATAATTTTCAAAGAGTAAATATTGTTCCGCATTTCGCATTATATTCTTCACATTACTAAATATCTATCATATCGCTATAAAACCGCGCCTAAAACCTTCCTCAGGTATAAATTAGTAACAGTACAAATAGTTAAGTCTTTGCGTCTTGTCGTTCAGACGTGATAAGCGTACACCGAACAGACATTCACATTAATATATATAGGTAAATAGCTATCCGATCACCATAAAACCGTGCCTAAAGCCTTCCCGGGGTAGACATTAGTAACTGTACAAATTTTAGCTTTTTGTGTCTTGTGGTTCAGACGTGATAAACGCACACCGAACAGACATTCATATTTATACATATAGATATAGATTAAGATAACAGATTGCGTAATTTTGGATCAAGAGCTATTTAACCATTTAATGCAAAGTGTAGCTGATCAGCTACATACCTTATTTTTCCCACTATCTCTCAAACTGATGAATATTTTACCACAAATTCATTTGCAGCTGCTTGTATACATAGTACATAAACATATGCAAGAAGCACTTCACAGAAATTTTAAGACACAGAGTGCTACTGAATCACTTCGACAGTTAGCTGCGTTGTGTTAGTCGTAACATGTGCGTTTATTTACCTTAGTAGGTATCCTTTGCCATGTAAAAGTTGTCAGTCACATACTACCTTTGCATTACGAGTTACTTTATGAAAAAATCAGAGGCACAATAGTGAGATTTACTGCATCTGGTATATCATGGGAGCACTATATAGCTGACCAGCTATGAGCGGTTGTTAACAGTAATTCATAGTAATTTTAAGGAAATTTTTTAAAATATTTTTCTCAGTATATACTCACTGAATATTAAACGTGGTAGTTTTTATAGGGTCAAATAAAAAGTCATGCATTAAAGGGTTAAAAACTCTGTACACTCATAAGCATGTAAAGGACGAATGTCTATTAGAAGTCGTTCTCCCAGTTCCAGTGGTTCTCAACTTCGTTAGCTATGAGAAAAAAAAGGCTCAGTAACTGAATAATCAACTAAAAATTAACAATTAAAAATTGTTAACAGTAATTCATAGTAATTTTAAGGAATTTTTTAAAAATATTTTTCTCAGTATATACTCACTAAATATTAAACGTGGTAGTTTTTATAGGGTCAAATAAAAAGTCATGCATTAAAGGGTTAAAAACTCTGTACACTCATAAGCATGTAAAGGACGAATGTCTATTAGAAGTCGTTCTCCCAGTTCCAGTGGTTCTCAACTTCGTTAGCTATGAGAAAAAAAAAGGCTCAGTAACTGAATAATCAACTAAAAATTAAATATACACAGATACAGGGCAAGTCAAAAGTCGCAGTACACTATTTTCTCTGGAACTGGGAAATCTACATATTCGAGAAAGATATGGAGCAGGTGGTCTATCTTTTTAAAGCAAATTTTTTTTAACCTGTGGCTCACAATTCTTGTTCGGGGGTTTGCCGTACAGGAGGAAGTACAGTACTTGCACCATATCACAACGACAACAGTCCATGTCTGAATAGTATCGATTCCGTAATGCAAAAACATATGCCTAAGAATAGTGAAATGTGTATTACGAGGATTGGAACATGAATAGTAGCAACACTGCTGTGGAGACACTATGCAATGGAATCTACTATTGTCGCTGATAGCACACGTTGTTAACATACACATGGACTCGCCCGTCCCACGTCAACGGCATGGGCACAATCGAAGGAAGCATTGTCTCTTGTGAGCGAGCGGTCTAACGAAAAATGTTCAAATGTTTGTAGAGCTTATGGGATTTAACTACGGGGTCATCAGTCCCTAAACAGGAACAACGGAGTTGGATCAAGACTGAATGCGCCAGAGGTCGTACAGCACGATAGTGTTCAAAATGTTCAAATGTTTGTAAGTATGTGGGACTTAACTGCTTTGATTTGATTCCGAAGAGGAAGGAAGTACGGAGGATAGTTGATGGTACAGGACTTCTCAGTCCCATCGATCGAGAAAACAGCCACAGCTTGCGCCGTATGTGCCCTCGCATTGCCGTGCAAAATGGTGGGTACTAACATTCGTGTTTGTGTAGAGATACAAATTCTACTAAAAAAAAAAAAAAAAAAAAAAAAAAAAAAATCAGAGCAGAAAATTTACTACAATGCTTCTTTCAAATTCTGTTGGACAGCAAAAGAGAATCACATTCCTCGTCAGTTACGGCAAGTCAACAGAGAATGAACATATCTATAATATTTCCTCTGTTCCTTGATACAGAGTAGCGATTATAAAACTCTCGTAATACAGGCAGTCGAAAAGTAAACTCATTTCATTAAACCTCACAAGGTAGCGCGTGAAACATCGTGCTCTGCTCGAGAAAATTATTTGCCGTACCGAGCAGTGCGAAATTGTTTCACGACTGGTCCACCCAATTTAGTTTCCCGCAACAAGTAATTACAGCGGGGCGCTTTAGAGGTGATTAACATCCCTTGATTTATGCACCAATAATAACATGTGCGAACATTGCGCATTACATTAAGCACTCTCCTGCAACGTACTGTAATCGGTTCTACGGGAGTAATAATTAATATGAAGGGTAAACACCAAATGAGAAACAAAATTTTGCAGTGAAAACAAGCATTTAATGTTGGAACGTTTCATTACGTAGTACAGTGCGCTAAAAGGTGAACATTTTATTTCTGGTGTCCTCATTTAGTCCGTAGTTGAGTCATACAGAAAAAGCCTTCCGAACATGGGGCGCTAACATGTCTGTACTCTGATCGGAGGTAGGCCTATTAACACGTTCGCTGCCGTTCACGCTCTGGCGCGATGATGCTAGGTGCCACTTCACGCTCTGGCGCGTGATCGTATTTTGACACTATCTTTTCATAGTTTTGAGCGACTGAATGTTTTGGTTTTAGTTTTCAGTTTTTTAAATGGTTTTTTATTAGCATTTGAATTTTTGTGAAAACAACAAATGAACAATACAAACAGTACATAAATCTATCATGACATCATGAGAAGCGTGTGTGGCTCGTAGCCGGTAACGCGGAAATCTGGAACCACGTACGTATGCATATCACTTATACTCTTCCCCGAGTGCCTACCAGAGTATACAGCTTTATTAGACGATGCCAGTTTACAACAACCCATAATAGGATGCTAGGTCGCAGCACGCGCCACAGCGTGAGCGGCACCTGACTCAAGTAACGTTTACACGCGCCAGAGCGTGAACGGCAGCGAACGTGTTAAGAGTCTTGCTGGTTAGAATTGTGGTGATGAAAAATGTTAACTGCCAGTATTTGGTAGACTCCCCTCAACCTGTCGTCACTGGAACAGATTAACAGCGCTGCGTGAAATAACTGTGGAATTCAATGTGAGAATAGCCGCCGGCTAGGGTGGCCGAGGGGACTGAGGCGCTCCAGTCACGGTCTGCACGGCCACTACGGTCGGGGGTTCTAATCCCCCCTCGGGCATGGATATCTGTGCCGTCCTTAGTAATAGGTAGTTCATAAGTAGTTTGTAAGTTTAGGGACTAATGATCCCGTAGTTAAGTCCCATAAGTTATACAAACATTTGATTTATGGGAATAGCCGTGTGCACTAAGGCGCCCAGCTGCGGTGTGTGCGGCCGTTTGCCGCTGGGGGTGTTGACCTTAGCTTAAGTTACTTTAAGTTAGTGTGAGTAGTTTGTAAGCCTAGGGACTAATGACGAACGTAGTTAAGGCTCTTAGATTTACAAACATTTCATTTCGAATTCAATGTGAGACGTACGACGAACGTAATCGTTAGGACAGTAGGGTGCAATTTGGTGTTAATGGGCTGTGGCTAGGGACTGATGACTCTTGTGCTTCTGTTAATAGCGCGACATCGCCTACCGTATACAGGGTGTCCCAGCTATCTTGTCCACCCAAAATATCTCTGGAACAATAACAGCTATTGGAAAACGATTTTCACCGGCATCAATGTACGGCTGGGGCCCATAAATGTACATATTTGGAAACATTCTAAAACGAAAGCAAATGTGTTTTTTTTTTAACACAAACTTATGTTTTTTTTTTAAATGGACACCCTACATTTTTCTTCAGAAATGCAGATACCCTCTATATCGGAAAACAGTTGCTTGGGCAGCTGAGTCCCGTTTCAGTTGGTATGAGCTGATGGTCAGAGTGCAGCGCAGAAATCTCGAAGCCAGGGATCCAAGTTGTCAAGGAGGCACATTCATGGTGTTGGTGGTGGTGATTCCATAATTGTGTGGCCTGTTTTTCATGGAATGGAATGGGTACTCTTTTCCAAGTGAACGACTCGTTGACTGCTAGTTGTTGTGCTCATCTACTTTGAGATAATTTGGAGCAATTCATGGACTTCACTCAAGCCCGCAAAACACTGAGGAATTTTAATGGCCGAGGGGACTGAGGCGCTCCAGTCACGGCCTGCACGGCCACTGGGGTCGGGTGTTCGAATCCCCCCTCGGGCATGGATATTTTTGTCGTCCTTAGTCTTAGCTAGTTCATAAGTAGTTTGTAAGCTTAAGGACTGATGACTCCGTAGTTAAGTCCCATAAGTTCTACAAAGATTTGAACATTTTTGAATTTTAATGGACAACATTCAGCCAGTATTTTTGTTCTATAATATTATTTATTTGTTTGTTATTGATCCACACTTACGGTTTCATTAATTTTTTCCTGACACAAAGCCATCTGATACTAGTAGGTTTATTTTTTGCTGTCTACATCACTGCCGGTTTGCTTGTTATATCCTTTTCCCTTCTTCCATCATCCATTTTGCTCCCGCATTACCAGAATCGAAGCGAGAAATCTATCAGGTGGTCCCCAAGTTTGTCATTTGATTCTGCTATACCTCGCTTCTTTTGCCAAAGGTAGCTATTATACTGAGCCTAAGCTTATTTCTCCTTCTTATTTGTGTGCCTCTTGGCTCTTACAAAATGTTTTTGCAATTAATTTGCAACTTCCTCCAGAATATAAATATAGCACTATTCGGCCGAAATTGTGTTACTTTCAGTCGGGGTTGCAACATTTGTACATAACGTCTTATCTTTCGATGCGTTCAGCTGATTGTGTGTAATCTTCACCTTCCTTCAATTTATTTACAAGATTTCCAGTGCATTACGCAATTTTTAGAGTATCTTCAAATGTTCGTTAAGTTTAAGGGACTTAACTGCGGGTCATCAGTCCTTAAGCTTACAAACTATCTTATGCTAAAGACGACACAAACATTCATGCCCGAGGGGGGTTTCGAACCCCCGACCGTAGCGGCCGTGCAGACTCTGACTGGCGTGCCGCAGACCGCTCGGCTTAGAATATCTAATGGCATGTCACTGCCTTTGACAATTTCTTCTTCATTACAATTTTTGTTCGTATGTTAGAAAAGATTTTGGGTTGACATCAACCTCGAAATCTTTTTAATGTCTTTCGGCAGCTTCGTCTGTCTCACAGATCCTTTTCTTCCCTCTTCGATGTTTGAAATTAGTTTGTTTCAGTAATCTGCACCTTCTCGTGGACTCTTTCCCCCCTCGGGCATGGATATTTGTGACGTCCTAGTACGTAAGTAGTTGATAAGTAGTTTGTAAGTTTAGGGACTGATGACCCCGTAGTTCAGTCCCATAAGCTTTACAAACATTTGATTTTAGTAAATTTCACTGTATCAAAACAAATAACAAGCTGCTTTAGTAAAGTGCACTGTGTTTTGTACACAATAACAAATGCCTGTAATACGGCAAGTAAACCGTATGTGTGCAGGGCATGTCTTGCTTGTTGTCAGCCGCACTGAAATAGTCGTAGCTCTAAAGCGCTTTGCTGCGGAGTGCGCGGCTACTTGCCGTCGGAAGTTCGAGTCCTCTCTTGGGCTTGGGTGTATGTGTTGTCACTGTTAAGTGACAATCTTCATAGCTCCCTTAGACTGTTCGCGGATGATGCTGTCGTTTATCGGTTAGTGAAGTCAACAGAGGATCAAATGCAACTGCAAAGCGATTTAGACAAAATTTCTACATGGTGGGAAAATTGGCAATTGACACTAAATAAAGAAAAGTGTGAATTAATACACATGACCACTAAAAGAAATCCGCTGAACTTAAATTACGCGATAAATCAGTCAAACCTAAAGGTCGTAAATTCTACCAAATACCTAGGAGTTAAAAATTACGAACAACTTAGACTGGAGAGAACACAGAAAATATTGTGGGGAAGGCGAACCAAAGGTTACGTTTCATTGGCAGAACGCTTCGAAGATGCACCAGCTCCACCAAAGAGACTGCCTACGTCACACTTGTGCGTCCTCTCCAGGAGTACTGTTGCCCCTTGTGGGACCCTCACCAGGTGGGACTGACGGACGACATTGAGAAGGTTCAGAGAAGGGCAGCTCGTTTAGTTTCATCACGTTACGGGGGGGGGGGGACGTCACGGAAATGTTCCACGAATTGGGGTGGAAATCATTAAAAGAAAGACGTTATTCATTGCGGCGTGATCTGTTTGCGAAGTTTCAATCACCGACTTTTACTTTTGAATGTGAAAATATTTTGCTAACACCCACCTATTTAGGGAGACATGACCATCCCAATAAAATAAGAGAAATCAGATCGAAAACGGAACGATTTAGGTGTTCTTTCTTCCCGCGCGCTATTAGAGAATGGAATGGTACAGAAAAGTTATGAAAGTGGTTAGAACCCTCTGCCAGGCACTTAAATGTGATTTGCAGAGTATCTATGTAGATGTAGATGTAGATTTAAATAGTTAGTAAGTTTGATGACCGTGGCAGTTCAGTCTCGTAGCTCCACAAACATTTGAACATTTTCTTGTTGTCGGGTTCTGACTCTAATACCCGCTGCTTTCCCACATTATTAGTTACACCCTGCATACGTATATGTATCAGTCCGAGAGAACGAACACCATATAAAAATATATTAAGGTGAATGTGGTCGATGATCCTTTCTTCAGAAGTTATTTCGCATTTTACTACAATTTTTCTATACTACCGCCTCCTAAAATACATACTATTCCTCTTGAAGCACCCTGTGTGTGAGCACAAAAAAAAAAAAAAAAAAAAAAAAAAAAAAAAAAAAAAAAAAAAAGAACTCGTGGTATAATGTTCGGCTTGTAATAAATGACTGGGCAGGGAGGATAATGTAGTACCGAATCGATCAAACTGCGTTCATATTTAATGGCAGTAGCCACTTTGCAACCTGAATTTCCCCGACAAAATGTCGATAATCGTTAAGGAGCGTGCCGCGTCAGAGGGGCAAAAGTCCTAACCAATAACATACCATAGCGCAGAGCTGTACGTGATCATTGCGACGGACGGAACAGCAATCCTTTCACGTTCTCTCCTTTAATTTTCCTCATTTCCTGTTGGAAATGATTTGGTTTTACTAGAACGGAATACACGACAAGAAACAACTGAAGTCTGAAGTCCTCTTTAAACAGAAACATGATGTTAACAACAAAAATCGACTACCTAGGAAAAGAAATTAGTCATATTTCTGCTAGTCCGTAATTGTGAACAAGAAGTACTGCTTTTAAACTTCCGTTAGCACCGTTTCCTTGTCACTCGCGCTTCGTCTTCTGCACAGTCGTTGAATGCCAGGGCGCGAAGTACTGCACAGCACAGTGAATAGTTCTGACATTCATAACATTCTTTATGTCAAAGTTGAGTGGTTTCTATCGTGTAGCTCGGGCCAGATATATGTTTACTTTGAACATATTATTTTTCTTTGAACATTTTAGTATGCTTTAGTGAATTGCAGTGTAAACGAAAGAAACGAATGAGTCTCTCTTCAACAGTTCAAAAACTATGTAACTATGAGACCCAACTGTTTAGGCCATCAATTCCTAGACTTAGACACTACTGAAACTATTTGTGCTAAGAACAATACGTAATACACACACACACACATACACACACACACACATGCCCGATGGAGGACTCGATTCTACGGCGGTAGCGGCCGCTCAATCCGTGACATAGCGCCTCAGACCGCGCAGCCAACCTCGCGTGGCGAGTCTCCAGATAAGTAGCGTAGCACTGTTTAATTCGTAACATCACTGTTGTGCGCTATTTCCTTTGGCTCTTAAAGACTGCCCTCTTAAACCAAATTACATTTACATGAGTTTGGCATGAATAAATTATAAATCGGAAACAGGTATCTTCATTTCATAATAATTGTTCAGTAGTCCTGAAACAATACGGTTTATTTGCTTTCGTTATCGTTCTACACACGTTTGTTGCGGTGTACATAAAACAGTATGCAGGTTGGTTAATTGCATTGAGACAGTGTAATTTACTACGTATAATGTGAGGTAAAAATATTTATTATATTAGTGTAGTATCTTCGCGTGTAAATACTCATTATATTGGTGTCGTGTCTGTTCTTTCGGCTGCGAAGCAGGTTTGGTGTCTGTTCTTTCGGACATGCCCAAAAGAACAAATGTTCAAATGTTTGTAGAACTTATGGGACTTAACTACGGGGTCATCAGTCCCTAAGCTTACAAACTACTTATGAACTACTTAAGACTAAGGACGGCACAAATATCCGTGCCTGAGGGGGGATTCGAACCCCCGACCGTAGTGGCCGTGCAGACCGTGACTGGAGCGCCTCAGTCCCCTCGGCCACCGCGGCCGGCCCGAAAGAACAGACACCACAAATGTTTGTAAATCTATTGGATCAAACTGCGTGGTCATCAGTCCGTAGCTTACAAACTACTTAAACCTAGGTAAACTAACCTAAGGACAAATACACACACCCATGCCCCAGCGAGGACTCGAACCTCCGACGGCGAGCAACCGCGCTCTTCGCAGCGAGGGGCCTTAGACCGCTCGGCTACTCCACCGCCGCAACAGACACCACACCAATACAATAAGTATTTACACGCGAAGACGCCGTTAGCTTCAATTACTTCACCGCAGATGCGGTCATACGTTCGACCTCGCATGGGAATCCGTAATGGCGAGTGTTTGTCCTGTTGTTGGTCAAAGCACACTTCTGTGTGTCTACACCTTCTTTAAAAATACTTTCATTTGTTGTTCATAATACGTGATCTGGAACGGTTAAACATGTAACCAGTGCAAAGTGTGGAAGCAATAGTAACAGCCAGAATCTTTTTCCTTCGTATATCTCTGATTTCTGCGTGGCAACAACGAAAGTTTTTAAAGATACGCTATTTCGGTGTTGAATGCTTTTGTGGAATTTGACCCAGGCACATTTCTACTGCAGTATTCTGCTGTCACTTTAATCTATGACAGTAATTTTACGAGTTTGTAGACTTAATATGTTTAGTAAACTCCGGATAAATGTATACTAGACTTTATGAAAGCAGTCGTAACAACACTTTAACAACAGATGCAAATCCACGATTATTATTGTTCCTCATAACAATTACTATTGACTGTGCGTTTCGCATCACTTTTAGACTACGTACTTGCATTATAATCAACAAAAATATTTTCAAAACGACACTTTCGTTGCTGTTGCAAACCTCAACTAGCTGCTATACTTCGAAATGCAATTGCACTGCCGACAGATCAGTGAGATTTCATTACCACGTCTTTAGGAAATATACTACCAAGCTCGTCAACTCACAGCTTCGATAAACTCAGACGTAACTTGATGCACATCCTTATTCAATAGTCAATCATTCACTGTAAATTGGTCAAGCTCTCCTGGGTGTGGCGTATCACCTAATCAGACGAAACCCCGAATAACGTGGTGGACGCTAGTTCAATTTGCCTCAAACATGGTGGACCTATTGCCATTAGAGCTGCAGCAAACCGTATGTATTCGTTACTGAGTAATGAATACTTTGGCTGATACGAAATACTGAGTCGTTATTCATGAATACATTTTGTTAATCGCATCTACCGTATCGATACGAACTTGCTCGTGAATACCTTTTGTTACTCCCAATTACCTTATCGATAGGAACTCTGTAACGAAAACTAATACAGAGAATGCGTATAGTCTGTGATACTATTTATTATGAGATTAGAATTTATTTAAACATTACAACTTTAAGTGCATATTACGACTTTAGACGGTTATTTTTGTTATTGAAAATTTTCGATTATAGTTCTTGGCCCGTGTTTGCAGGTTAATCCTCGCGATCTGACATCCGCTTTTAAGGCAAACATAAGTTTTATTGAAGTTTTTACCTATAAAGGTAAAAAAGTTTGTGAAAAGTACTCAAAAGTTGTCATCTACACATTTTCATTCATGGCGGTATTATCTTAACTGTTAATATCACATAATACTGTACAACGGTCCCACTGCTCGCAAATGTAGTGCTACTGCTGTGATCGGTCAAAGTGGCATTCGTCACGAAATATTCCGACTGACATTCCACGCCTCTAAGTAAAGTAAGGGAACAGTACTGAAAATGGAGGCCGCGGGTGGGTCTCGCTAATTTTGACCAATTCTTTTATGACAAATGTATTTTAATGAGGAGGGAAATGGACTGTGCTGATCCTTTCCTCAGTAGTATAATTGCCTCAAAAAGCAGTCATACGGTATCTAAGTGGCAAATTTAAATGTTCACATGGTATTAACATTAACAGTTAACATTTTTCACGATTTCAGAGACAGTGTAGCGGCCGTATTTTTGGGTGGTACTTGTAGCGAGAGTAACGAGTATCAGTATGTTTGTAACGAGTACTGTTTCTTTTAGTAACAGATACATAGGGATACGGATGTTTTCGTTACTCTACAGTATAATCGATACTCTATAAAATTAAAGCTCTTTGGGTTCACAAAAGTCTCGGAATGTGCGCTAGCTGCGCGCTTCATTTATTTCAAGCGTCATCTTCGCTTCTTAATATCTTTGGATATAATTAATGTACTGCGATGTAACCGACTCCATTCTTTTTTGCGATTTTTCCTGCTATTTATTGCATAAGAAAAAAACTCACGTTTGTGTTAAAGATATTAGTTATTTAGGTTGTCTCAGCTATTTACTTTCATAAGCTCCTGCTCCTGCTCCTGTCGTATTTCAATGTCTATTATTGTTCCAGAGATATTTGGGGTGAAAAGTTAGTGGGGCGCCATATATAAATAAGGTGGAAATATTGTCTTCCTAGTTACAATTTCTCGAGTGGAATAACAGGCGGTTTAAAAACAGGTTTGGTAGATATGTCGACAATCGCTCTCTACTTCCCTCGCCTTCAACGGCCCGCAAATGTTACAGCTTCGGAAGTCACTACTCAAACTGTACGGCATTTGTTCTCTAGTATGAAGTGGCTGCAGTGCGTCGGAGTGAATTGGGAACAAACTGTGCGCGATATAGTTTAAAAGCGGAACTTTCGGAGGGTAATAATTGCATATTGTCCAATTCTCAAATTTTCACGCGGTATCGATTATCGGGTTATTGACAATATCTTTTCCTCATGAATTCGGATTAGATTTTTTTCCTTTTGAAAACTGTAGCGCACTCGTAGTTCCACATTTAGCAGTTCTTATCAAGCTGACATGACAACAGACAAGGAAAAAATGCTGCTAGAATCGTAATAGTCTGGTAAAGCTGACACAGAGGGAAACATATATCCTTGGGGAAATTAAATGGGAATGCTTTTTAAAAGCGTGGTTGTCACGAAACAGGTAAATTTAGAGAAAATAAAGGGGAACCTATCCCCCTTGAAGTCAGTAAAATAATAAACTCACTGAAAAGTAAAACTCTTACGGAATTGATGACATTTCCAGCCGGGTACTTAAAGCATGTTCCCCACACATGAGTCAGATTCTCAGTCACTTATGTCACAGCTCTCTGAAGCAAGGTGTTTTCTCTGATAGACTGAAATATGACAGTGTCAAACCATTGTATAAAAAAGGGGATCTTAATAACTACCGTCCAATTTCTCTTATGACAGCTTTATCGAATTTTTTTCGAGAAAGTAGTGTATTCAAGAGAGCCTTCCATATTGTAAAAACAAAGCACAAGATGTACAGAAAGGCTTTTCAACAGAAAATTTTATATACGCCTTCACCGATCAAATATTAAATGCTCTGAATAACCGGACATCACCCATTGGTATTTTTTGTGATCTTTCAAAGGCGTTTGATTGTGTAAATCATGGAATTCTTCTACATAAGCTAAATCATCATATCGGAACAGACGCCACATGTATATATATAAATCATTATGGTTTGACTGGGGCAATGCACAACTGGTTTAATTCATACTTTGACGGTTTATTTTCGTTAAAAAATCCTAGTTATCTGTAAGAACGCAGAAAGTTGAAATAAGTGGTTCATGTAATGTCAAAACATCAGGCTATTCCTCAAACTGGGGGACTATCAAGGATGGGGTCCCACAGGGTTCTGTCTATGGTCCTTTACTGTTCTTGATATACATAAATGACTTGCTATTCTACATTGATGAAGATGGAAAGTTAGTTCTTTTTGTCGATGATATAAATATAGTAATCACTTCCAAAAAACAAGAACTAAGTGATGCAATCGTAAAAACTGTTTTCCAAAAAATTATTAAGTGGTTCTCTGCAAACGGACTCTCATTAAATTTTGATAAAACACAGTATATACAGTTCTGTAGAGTAAATGGCACAGTCATAAATATAGACTTTAAACAGAAGTCTGTTTCAACTAAGTTAGAATTTGCAAAATCTTTAGACATGTGCATTGATGACAGATGAAATTGGAAGCAACACATAGACGGTGTGCTGAAACGTTTGATTTCAGCAACATATGCTGTTAGGGTTATTGCAAATTTTGGCGATAAGAATCTCAGTAAATTAGCTTACTATGCCTATTTTCACTCACTGCTTTCGTATGGCATCATATTATGGGGTAATTCATCACTGAGTAAAAAAGTATTCATTGCACAAAAGCGTGTAATCGGAATAATTGCTGGAGTCCACCCACGATTATCCTGCAGACATCTATTTAAGGATTTAGGTATCCTCACAGTAACTTCACAATATATATATATATATATATATATATATATATATATATATATATATATATATATATATATATTCACTTACGAAATTTGTTGTTAATAATCCTACCCAATTCAAAAGTAATAGCAGTGTGCACAGCTATAACACCAGGAGAAAGGATGAACTTCACTATGTAGGGCTAAATCTGAGTTTGGCGCAGAAAGGGGTAAATTATGCTGCCACAAAAGTCTTTGGTCACCTACAAAGCAGCATCAGAAGCCTGACAGATAGCCAACTAGCGTTTAAAAATAAATTAAAAGAATTTCTAAATGACAACTCCTTCTACTCATTGGACGAGTTTTTAGATATAAATTAGTAAATAAAAAATGTGTCATGTAATATTTTGTGTAATGTAACGTCTTGTACAGACACCCTTCATTGACCTGACACGTTCCAGATCATTACGAAGTGTCGTATTCATGATCTATGGAACAAGTGTTAAACTAATCTAGGAAGAATACTCCGCGGCCATCATGGTTCCTCCACCATGTTTCTCAAGGGTATATCACGAAAAATATATACAGCTCTGTTTACCTCGTTAAGTACACAAATAGCATAAGGTAAACCGTTGCTAATGTTGGTACGCTACACCCTTCGTCTGTACTGCACAATGGTGAGTGAAATGTTCATGCTTGTGGACCTACAGATATATCTGTTCCAGTAGACTTTGATCACACTGTTTTATTTAGAACACACAAACAGCCTGCTAAGTTGCAGAAGTAAGATGAAAACCGGTGCTGGATGTTATTGGTTTCATAGAGCTTACCTTATAGAGTAGGAGGGGCAGGTAACCTCAAGCTGTGGGTGTGCTGCCGAGTGCGGGCAGCAGCCGGATACGCTGACACGGCGCTCAACAGCTGGCCAGTTGCAGGTTGCGAACTAGCGTCACCTGCCAACCAAGAAAACAACACACCGCTTTACTTGGGGGTTGCTTTGTCTCAGCTGCTGCTAAGTGTTGTATTCAAACAATGTGGACCAAATTGTGCCAGTACCGCTGCTTGAACCGGGGACTCCTGCATTCTAGGCAGTGCTGCCAACTCTTGAGCACCACCCAGGCACGAAGGCTCAATACCTGCAAGGACTACTCAAACACGTACCCATCCGATGGAAATTCCCACAGATCGATCTATTTTGACCAAATACTCACTATGCCTCGTAGCGAAACCTGTATATTGCCAGGAGGCCGATCCTCGTTTGTATCCTCAATGGAAGAAGCGTCGAACATCGAGTTGGTGGATTACTATTAAGAATTACGACCTGTATTTTTTCGGCTATCTCCAAAAGAAAATAGGTCAAAACTTTTAAAAGAAAAAAATAGCGCACATGGCAAAAAATGCTGCACTGAAAAACCTAGTACCTTATGTATTCACACTGATATGACGAAAATATGAAAATACGATGTGCGCAGATACAGATGGCGGTATGTAAGTTGGTTCTACAGGGTGTTACAAAAAGGCACGGCAAAACTTTCAGGAAACATTCCTCACACACAAAGAAACAAAATAAGTTATGTGGACATGTGTCCGGAAACGCTTATTTCCATATTACAGCTCATTTTATTACTTCTCTTCAAATCACATTAATCATGGAATGGAAACACACAGCAACAGAACGTACCAGCGTGACTTCAAACTCTTTGTTACAGGAAATGTTCAAACTGTCCTCCGTTATCGAGGATACATGCATCCACCCTCCGTCGCATGGAATCCCTAATGCGCTGATGCAGCCCTGGTGAATGGCGTATTGTCTCACAGCCGTCCACAATACGAGCACGAAGAGTCTCTACATTTGGTACCGGGGTTATGTAGACAAGAGCTTTCAAATGCCTCCATAAATGAAAGTCAAGAGGGTTGAGGTCAGGAGAGCGTGGAGGCCATGGAATTGGTCCGCCTCTACCAATCCATCGGTCACCAAATCTGTTGTTGAGAAGCGTACGAACTGATCGACAGAAATGTGCAGGAGCTCCATCGTGCATTAACCACATGTTGTGTCGTACTTGTAAAGGCACATGTTCTAGAAGCACAGGTAGAGTATCCTATATGAAATCATGATAACGTGCTCCAGTGAGCGTAGGTGCAAGAACATGAGGCCCAATCAAAACATCACCAACAATTCCTGTCCAAAAGTTCACAGAAAAACTGTGTTTATGACGTAATTGCACAATTGCGTGCGAATTCTCGTCAGCCCACACATGTTGATTGTGAAAATTTACAATTTACATTTAAAGAGAAATACCAAAATTAGCTCTAACATGGAAATTAAGCGTTTACCGACACATGTCCACATAACATATTTTCTTTCTTTGTGCGTGAGGAATGTTTCCTGAAAGTTTGGTCGTACCTTTTTGTAACACCCTGTATAAGATACAAGGGAAATTTCTTTTCAAACTTCCGCAGAACCGTAGTGCAGACAGTTTCGGAGTTCGGTCACCCCTCCTGAAAATGAGCGTAATGCACCTCATCGTCCGTATGTGGGCCATTTTTTGTTAAGTCCGCTCCACAGTTAAAGGATTGATTATCTGCCTGTCCTCAATTGAATTTCCATTAGCTGTAACGAGCAACGCCAGTACGGAAGCGCCTGCTAAAAGAGCGTTCGCTCAGTTCCTTGAAGCTTCTTCGAGGGATCGTCTACACAAATGTTGATTTGTCTATAAAACGAACCGGAAAAACTTGCTCGTTGGATTTGTGTGAGAAGCTACACTCATGTAGCTGGACCTATTTTAAGAGCTGGCTTGTGTGATTTCAAACGGCCCGTCTGTATCGAAAGGTCTTGCAAAATAGGGAGTTTAGGAATGGCCGAGATCTTGTATTACTCTCTTATTAAGGCTTCATTGTCACTTATATCAGGAGGGGCGATACTACATAGTATACTGAAGGGGTGTAGCCGTCAGGGTGCTACTGATCAACCTCATTGGGCTATTTAATTGTACTTCAGTTTCTCTCGCATGAACACTGTTGAGCCAGACAGGAGCACAGTTTTTAGCTGCGGAGTAACCTAGGACAAAGTTATACACAAAACCTTACCATCGGCTCCCTAGGTTGAGCCTGCCAAGTGTTGCAATATGTTATTCCTAGGTTTAACTTCGTCTGTTGATTTTTGAATATGGTAGTTGAAAGTGAGAGATCACCCAAGATGACTCCTAGGTACTGCGGTTGTTGACTATGTTCGAGCTGAGCACCAACAAACGAGATGTTGAGCACGTATGAGTCTATTATTGAGGTGGAAGCAAGCTACTTTTGCTTTATTTCGGTTAGGCTTTAGTTTCCAAGTCGAGAAGTAATTCTTGAGGACAATTAGATCATGGTTGTTATGGTCACATGGAAGTCTCTGTGTTGTGACGCAATGGCAGTATCATCAGCTTAAATGAACTTTCTAGACTGTTTAACTGGAATATCAGTGGTGTAAACATAAAAACCAATGGGAGCCAAAACTCCCTGGGGAAAGCCGTCGCGAAGCTGTCTAAAGCCACTTTCCGTGTTATCAAAGTATATCTTGATCAGACGACCACTTAACATAGACTTCAGAAGTCTTAATACAGCAGGAGAGGGAATGAGATTATAAAGCTTCACTAAGAGGCCCTTTTTCCAAATGATATCGTAAGTTGCTGAGAGATGCAGAAAAGCGAAAAGCGACGGAAGTGATAAACTTGTTTTGGTAACCAGCCTCAATGAAAGATGTCAGTGCTAGGACCTGGTCACGGCATTTACGACCTGTTTTGAATTCAGCTGCTTGAACTTCATGATTGACAAAAACGGCGTTTTTGTTGACAGTACTAACTAACAAAGCAACTCCATGACATAACCGAAGAAATCAATATGTCGTATGACGCACGTTTACATTAGGAAGGTGCGTAGCAATTTGGCATTAATGGACTATGGCAGCAACTTAAATTCGACAAGCTGTTGGGTTAGAACGAACAAGAGCAGTACAAAAACCAATACTTCAGTACCTGATATTGCAGCAATATTTGTTTTGAGATACAGACTGTGGATACAAACTGGGATGCACTTTATTTGAAATTAACGTCATACGGCCTTATTAACAGACCCTATTTAAAAACATACAATATTAATTTGCAACGTACTTGTGTACAACTGTAAATATGCACTCCAAACAAACGGATAAAACACGCAGCTGAGTCTATTTGTGTTTCATTTGTATGTCGGTAATGAAAAACTTCTCTGACATCAATCTCGTCACCATATAAAATGTTTTAAGTGTCACACTTATGATTTTTGTGAAGGAAGCGACTCGTCAGCAAAATGATTTTATCTGCATAATCTTATCAGTTCCTCTCGTATTTCTTCAGACTACGTATAAACGAACATTTTTTGCATTTTAAGCAACACAAATTTTGCCATTTTTATTATGAATCACAGTAAAATGTAACCAGTCCTGACGTTTCTGAATATTTTTCGGTTACTTCTGGTTTAAAAGATAGTTCAAATGTTACAACATTGATTTTACACGAATTGCACCCTTAGCCTCGGAATAATAGGCCGTCCTTCTGGAACGAAGTAAAAATGAAAACACTAATGTTACTTACTAGATATTTTAATTTTAAAGCCATCCATATGTTTCTGGATAATAAAATTAAAGTTGAGTAAGTACTTATACACCCAAAATCGTTAGTCAACTCATATGTTGCCTATTTTCGAAAGGGACTAACATAAATAACGTGCTAAACAATTATTGTTTGTATTTGCATGTCAATGATTGTTGACGAATGTGCTTTGTGTCAAAAAGGAAACAATATACTAAAAAAAAAAAAAAAAACAAAAAAAAAAAAAAAAAAAAAAGAACGATACACCATCCTTGTGGAAGGACGTCAGGATGATCTGAGTTAGAAGTTACTCTCACCCAAACCTTCAGATGTTAGACACTCATATCGGTACCAAACGTTGTACAGCGACAGAGTATCAACCGAAACTTCTATATAATTAGTGCTACGAGATGCCGTGCGTAAACGGAATATTAATACGTAACACCTGTCCTACGGAGCAGAGGAAAAGCGTATCTGTAGGGATCGGCCGCGCTGAACTCCCGTGGGGTAGTTGACAGAGCGCATGGTTGTTGTTACGAGGGCCCTTGGTTCAAATCCTGGTGGCACCAATTTTTTTTTGTCTGTACGACGTTGCAAATTGTTCTATTTCGACAAACGTACTCCGAGTGTTACATGGGACAACATGTTCCGGAATGTAAAATTAAAAGGACTGTTCGGATTTCATAGCACTGTGTAATTGGCAGTTTGCTTTTCGTTTTATTTGAAAGTGGCAAACCTGTAGAGTATATTCGTAGAAGAAAGAAACAATTGCACCATACGTGCGGAAGTATTAAAGTAATAATAATAATAATAATAATAAATGAGTGCTAGATAGACAGCACCGCCGTTCAGTGGATGTGCATGTAGTGGCTAGAGTGCCGTGTGTTTGCCCACACCATCAGGTGGGGCTGACGTTGCTGTCCAGTCCGCACGCTACTGCTACTGCTGCAGCTGACAGTGCTGTTTTGCGAAATGAACCCGTGGAACGTTATAGACATTCTCATTTTACAATTTTCAACATACTGCAGTTAAAAAAAACAACAACAAAAAAAAAACGCTCTAGGAGAGTCTTGATCCCATGGGCCTACACTCAATGATCTAACGCTCTACCAACTAGCCCACGGTATCTCAACGTGATAAGCTCTCACAGTTACGCTTTTCCTCTACTCCGTAGGTTAGGTGTTACTTACTATTATAGCTTACGCACGTTCTCCTGGACGGCAGCACATAGCACGACTTATACAGAAGTTTCGGCTGATGCTCTATCGATAAACAACGTTTGGTACCGATTTGAGTGTCTGACATCTGAAGGTTTGGGTGTCAGCTCGAAGTATGCTAGAGAGCTCACTTCAGAAAATGGAGAGTGTTCTCCGGTCGTGACAAACTTCTCTAGTTTTATTCATACGAAATCGGAGAATGTTCTCTGTTGTTAGCAAGTTAAAAAAAATGTTCAAATGTTTGTAGAGTCTTTGGGACTTAAATACGGGCCGCTGTGGAGTAGCCGAGCGGTCTAAAGCGTCTCGCTGCGGAGCGCGCGGTTGCTCGCCTTGGAGGTTCGAGTCTTCCCTGGGGCATGGGTGTGCGTGTTTTCCTTAGGTTAGTTTATCTAGGTTTAAGTAGTTTGTAAGCTACGGACTGATGACCACGCAGTTTGGTCCGATAGATTTACAAACATTTCAACATTTTTGAACTTAACTACGGGGTCATCAGTCCCTAAACTTACAAACTACTTATAAACTAGCTAATACTAAGGACGGCACAAATATCCATGCCCGAGGGGGGATTCGAACCCCCGACCCCTAGTGGCCCTACAGACCGTGACTGGAGCGCCTCAGTCCCCTCGGCCACCGCGGCCGGCGTAAGCAAATTCCCCTACCCTTTTACTCACACTGAGAACGTACTCGGTTGAAGTATTTTCTCGGACTCGCTTATTCATGCGAACCTGAGCATGTTCTCTGGTATCCAGAGTATAAAGTAGAACCTCTCTTTTAATCATACGGCCCATTACATTTATTGACTTCTCATCTACCTATCACTTCTAGGACACACGAGCGAGTGGACGATGAATGTTGCAAACGGAGAAGAAAAAACTGGAAAGGCAAAAGTTAGTAGAGATTCGTGCGCCTATAAAAAGATCGATGCGCGAAGCATACAATAATTATCACAGCCATACCTTACCAAAAGATCTTTCCGAGAACCCGAAAAAATTCTGGTCCTATGTAAAATCGATAAGCGGGTCAAAGCCCACTGTCCAGTCACTCGTTGATCATTCCGGGGTAGTAATAGAAGAAAGCAAAAGGAAAGCTGAAGTTCTAAATTTAACCTTTAAGACATATTTCACGCAGGAGGACCGCACAAATGTTCCATCATTTGATCAACGTACTAATTCCGAAATGGGGGACATAGTAATAGGTATTTCCGGTGTAGAGAAGCAGCTAAGAGAGCTAAATACGAAAAAGTCTGCTGGTCCGGATAGAATACCAGTTCGGTTTTACAAAGAGTATTCTGCGGCATTGTCCCCCTGCTTGCATTTATCGCGAATCTTTAATTCAGTGCAAAGTACCTAGTGGATGGAAAAAAGCGCAGGTGACTCCCGTTTATAAGAAAGGAAAGACAGCTGACCCACACAATTACAGGCCAATATCGTTGACATCAGTTTCATGTAGAATTTTAGAGCATATTATCAGTTCGAATATAGTAAATTTCCCTGAAACGCAAAAGCTTCTTTCCATGAATCAACACGGGTTTAGGAAACATCGTTCATGTGAAACTCAGCTTGCCCTTTTCTCACATGGCATCTTGCCAGCCATGGATGAAAGGCAACAGGCGGATTGTGTTTTTCTCAACTTAAAAAAGGCGTTCGACGCGGTGCCACACTGCAGACTGCTAACGAAGATACGAGCTTATGTAATTTGCCGCTGTTTGCTGATGATGCCGTGGTGTATGGGAGGGTGTCGTCTTTAACTGACTGTAATAGCATACAGGATGACTTAGACAGAATTTATAGTCGGTGCGAAGAATGGTAGCTAGCTCTCAATGTAGAAAAATGTAAGGCGATGCGTATGAGTGGGAAAAACAATCCTATAATGTTCCAATACAGCATTAGTAGTGAGCTTCTTGATGCTGTCGCATCGTTCAAATATCTAGGCATAACATTGCAGAGCGATATGAAATGGAACGAACATGTAAGGACAGTTGTAAGCCGGACAGCAGACTTCGGTTTATTGGGAGAATTTTGGGAAGATGTCTTTCATCTGTAAAGGAGACCGCGTATAAAACACTTCTAGACCACGTCTTGAGATTGCTGAAGTGTTTGGGACCCGCAGCAGATCAGCTTAAAGGAAGACATAGAGGCAGTTCAGAGGCGAGCAGCTAGGTTTGTTGCTGGTAGATTCGACCAATGCGCGAGTGTCACGGAAATGCTCCGGCAACTCAATTGGAGGAAAGACGACGTTCTTTTCATGAATTTCTGTTAAGTAAATTTAGAGGGCCGGAATTTGAAGCTGAGTGCAGTACGATCTGGCTGCCGCCTACTTACATTTCGCGTAAAGATCACAAAGACAAGATAAGAGAAATTAGGGCTCGTACGGAGAGATGTATGCACTATTTTTTTCCTCGTTCTATTTGGGAGTGGAATAGGAAAGGAAATGCCTAGTAGTGGTACAGTGTAGCCTCCGCCACGCAGCCTTACGGTGGATTGCGGAGTATGTATGTAGATGTAGATGTAGAAGATCCTGATTTAATGGAGTTGTAGCAGAAATAGTGAGGCCATGGGTAGCAACTCTTTGTAAAAACCAAAGTTGTGCTCGCTGTAATTGTGCCGTGACGTCTTACTCGGCATGTGGGGAGGGGTGGGGTAGTTAACAAAGCGCTAGGTGGCAGGTGGACTTCCAAACGAGCTTTCGCCCCCGTCGTGCAGGCAGTGGACGGCCCATTACCGGCTCGCCGGTATCGCGGGCTGCCGCTCTCCCAGGGGCGGCCGTGCGCCTCGCCTCGCCTTGCTAAGCGGCTTACAGTTGGTGCCGGGCCGCTACTCGACCGGCTTACTTACTCTGCCGTACCTCGCCGCCCACGCAGTCGCCGCTTGTTTGGCCACCGCTCGTCAACTAGAGTTCCAAGTGCGAGTAGCTTTGTCGAACGCAGCAGTTCTCAGTGGGGGCGACACACCCGCCGGTGCGCTGTTACATCTGGAGGGGGGTTGGCCGGAAGCAAATATGACGGCCACTTCAATTGTTTCAAATGTTTGTATAGTCTATGGGACTTAACTACGGGGTCATCAGTCCCTAAACTTACAAACTACCTATGAACTAACTAAGGACGGCACAAATATCCATGCCCGAGGGGGGATTCGAACCCCCGACCATAGTGGCCGTGCAGATCGTGACTGAAGCGCCTTAGTCCCCTCGGCCACCGCGGCCGGCGACGGCCACTTCGGGCACTGCTGACAATACTAACAAAACCGCGATTTAGAGTATATGTTATTGTTGTTGTTTTCTTCTGCATTCTGAATTCAGGTTTATCAAATAACTAGCTAAATTCTCGCTGCTTTAAACGCGTAGACTGGATGGTCTGCATTGGTTGTTCCTAATTATAAATATAAATTATCTTAGATTTAGCTTTAAAAATGCTTTCCTAATCAAATATTTTGATACAACTTGTCACTATCTATTGTACCATTGTTGGCAGAATTCAAAACATCGCGAAACGCATTTTTTTTTTTAAATTATGGTCATGGTTCCAAATTTTCACATTTCTAGCATCAATATGGTCTGAGTAGATTTTCCCACATTTCACCGCTTAATGGTTGAATTTCCAAAAATATCGAAACACGTGATTTTAAAATTACAATAAAAAATCTAAATCCGAAGTTTTGTATTTCTTCTTCATTATTGCCTTAATAGCAACGTATTTATAAAAAAACCGTTCATCCCCTATTTCACCCCCTTAGGTATGGGAATATCGATAAATCGCTGATGTTTACAGTGTAAGATAAACCACATCTACAAATTTCAAGTTTCTATCGTCTGTAGATTCACTTTTCAGCGCCTTTTCTGTCCGTTAGAAACGGAACGAGAAATTGAAATTTCTTTCTTACACGGTTTGGCATCTCTTTTCAAACTGCAATATGTTCTTATTTTTCTTTATTCGTACGCTTGCTGCAGAAAAACAACTGAAGAATGTGCATCACGTTTCGCTGTATATAGCCTCTTTGCTATTATAATGTCAAAAGTCATCGCTGGTCATCAGTGCGAATTTTATATAAGCCGACGACTTTCAACTACCCTCTCATACCTATCGACACGGAACTGCTAATCCAGTTGTTAGTATTTTGATCCTAAGCACTACAGTTGTCTTTCCAGTGTTTATATTGAGATCATTGGTGTATTGCCAGTGTAGTTAATGCTCAGTTAATGTATATCTCTGTTTCCCAGTGTTTTATCTTTGACCATGTGTTGATCGTTGTATTGGTCAACGTTTTACGGATTTTTGTTCGCCACACTCAGCCACGGCTACACACCGCGACCAAACCACCATAGAGCACACCGCGAACCTAAAGGCTACTCTCATGCATAACCGCCCTCGGTGTGCAGTGAATAATTTTGGCTAAGAAGTGAAATATACGGACACACGTCCCACGTTCTAGCTGGAAACCCGGCGTTGCCCGGATATTTATTTAATTATTCCTACCAAATTATTCCTACCTTGAGTTAGTACTTCTCCTACCCCTTCTCTCTCTGTCGATCTCCTTTTTCTAAAAGCATATATAACAAATAAGGCCGTCTTGCATAATGAAGTATGATTTACCTCGAACAGAATGATCTAGGAAATATCGTTCATGCGAAGCACAACTAGCTCTTCACTCACAAGAAATGATGAGTGCAATGGCAAGCGTTCTCAAATTGATTCCGTATATCTTGATTTCCAGAAGGCTTTTGACACCGTACTTCACAAAAGGCATTTAATCGAATTGCGTGGTTATGGTATATCGCCCCAAATTTTCGACTGGATAGATGATTTCCTGCCAGAGAGGTCACAGTTTGTAGTAATCGATGGTAAGGTATCGATTAAAACAAAGGTGATATCGGGTGTTCTACAGGGGAATGTTATTGGTCCTCTGCTGTTTTTTATTTACATAAACTATTTGGGAGAAAATCTAAGCTGTTCTCTTAGGTTGTTTGCAGATGACGCCGTCATTTACCGTCTAGTAAAATCATCTGAAGATCAAAACCAACTGCAGAACGATCTATATAACACATCACTGTGGCGTAAAAATTGGCAATTGACTCTAAATAATGAGAAGTGTGAAGTCGTCCACATGAGTACGAAAAGAAATCCGTGAAACTTTGTTTACAAGATAAATCAATCAAAAGTGAAGGCCGTAAACTCCACTAAATACCTAGGAATTACTATTACTTCAGACTTAAACTGGAAAGAACACATAGATAATGTCGTGGGAAAGGCGAATCAGAGACTGCGTATTCAATAACTCTTAAAAGATGCAACAGAACTACTAAAGAAACTGCATACACTACTCTTGTCCGTATTTTTTTGGAGTATTGCTACCAAGTGTGGGATCCTTATCAGGTGGGTTCGACGGAGGACATCGAAAGAGTCCAAAGAAGAGCAGTTCGTTCTGTATTGTCTTACGATACAGGGGAGACAGCGTCATGGAAATGATACAGGATCTGGGATGGGAATCATTACAACAACGGCGCTTATCGCTGCGGCGTGGGCTACTTACGAAACTCCAATCGCCAACATTCTCCTCCGAATGCGCAAATATATTTTTGAATCCCACTTACATAGGTAGAAAAGATCATCAGAATAAAATACTAGAAATCACAGCTCGAACGGAGAGATTCAGGTGTCCTTTCTTCCCGCGCGCTATTCGAGAATGGGATGGGAGATAAATAGTATAATGGTGGTTCGGTGAACCCTCTGGCAGGCACTTAAATGCGATGTGCTGAGTAATCCATGTAGATGTAGAATGTACAAAATTATAAGTGCAGTATCCAAAAAAAGAAAGCAATCAAAATACGAATGAGACATCTGGATTGATGAAATAGATAGTAATATATTACTATTTCATCAATCCAGCTTGCCCTGCTGCTATATGATATGGAGTGAAATATTGTCGGAGAAGATTTGATACTGTATGCTGCGAGTATTGCAGACATTGGGGGGGGGGGGGGCACTTTGACTCCTCTTGGTGGCATGGCTCCAGTTTCTGGACTAACTACATTATTTTCAAAAATTTTTCACATGATAATCTGGGTTTATGTTTACTATTATGCGATTATCTTACGTTTGATAACGAAACCAGTTACGTTATTTGAATAAAGGATTTCTCTATTCCTTCTGACTATGGCTTCACCACTATATACGAGGCGTGTTTTTTAAGTAAGTACCGTTTTGAAATTACAAAAAAGACATTCTAAGGTATCTCAATAATTTTATGTGCGCTGGGTGCCTACATCTGTTGTCTACACACTGATACTATTACAGTCTGATTCTTCTTTGTTTTCGTTGTGTACTGAGTATTTAAGATGCCTCCGATAATCGTGAGTCCCGCCGACCGTGAAGTACGGACTGTTGTAAGATTTCTTAGTGCTAAAGGTCTAAAAGCGGTCGATATTTATCGAGAATCTTAGCGGTTTACGGAGAAAACATTATGAGTGATGGAGTCGTAAGAAAGTGGGTGAGAGCAATTAAAATGGCCGCACAAACATGCACGATGAACAACGGAGTGGGCGTTCTTCGATCGTCCATGGAAGTTTGGTGCAGGAAGTGGACAATAAGGTGAGAGAAAACAGACGCTTTACGATTTCCTCCTTGCGGGATGACTTTCCTAATGTTTCTCGTACTGTTTTGTATGGCATTGTGACTGAGCAAGAGGATGACGAAGTCATAACAGTTGTGATGCAGTGGTTAACAAGTCAGGCGGCAGACTTCTATGAGGATGGTATTCAAAAACTGGTACAACGTTGTGACAAGTGCATCAATATTGACGGAAATTATGTAGAAAGGAAGATTAAGGAACAGGCTTTCATGTTCAAATAAAATTATTGAGATATCTTAGCGCGTCTTTTTTTTTAAATTTCAAAACGGTACTTACTGGAAAAAAAAAACGCCTCGTATTTGATGTTTAATAAAATACCAGTCACACTCCTAGCCAATAATGTGAAATAAAAAAAAATAAACAAAAGCCATATCGCTGATCATCAATTTTTATTTATGACGACTTGTTTCGCTGAACTATGTCAGCATCATCTGATCCAATAAAATCATTGTACGAGGCCATAATCTTGTAATGTCAATCAGTTGGTACATAATATAATTTACAGTGCATAGGTGCACTATGTAATTATAATAAAACATAATTATCACTGTAAGTGACAATAGCAAACTCACAGTGATAATTATGTTTTATTATAATGACATAGTGCACCTATGCACTGTAAATTATGTTATGTAGCAACTGATTGACATTACAAGATTATGGCCTTGTAAAATGATTTTATTTGACCTGATGATGCTGACATAGTTAAGCGAAACCGGTTTTCATAAATAAAAAATAATCAGCGATCTTGGCTTTTTTTTATATCTTTCTACAATATCATAATTGGATCGCCTCCTAGAACATAAACAAAAATAAAATAAACTGTGATAACGCACCTTGATTTATTAGCTCCATAAATGTATCACTTATACATCGAAAATGGCAAATGGGAGAGGAATGGAGCCAAAATTCTCCCCAACTACTAGTGTCTTATAATATGTGCTATACAATGTGCTACCCAGTGATCTCTATACAAACTGGATGTATAACTCTGCAGCATAGAATTGCAGCGTGCCTGCACATTCATATGTTTTGCACACGATTTCGCATTGTCCGCCATGTTTAAATTTGGCAAACGAGTTTCCATCAGTTATTACGTGACGAAGAATTCCTTGCTTACCTTTTGACATGGAATTTAATTCAATATTCGATGTTGTAGGCTGATATGGGGGCGGAAACGATACATATTTTCTTCTCTTTTTCTTTAAATGCTTCTTAGCAGCTATGTTTGAATTTGGCAAGAAACTAAATATGAATATCTATGGCTGGCACGGTAAGACAATTGAAGTTCAACATCCAGAGAGTATAGAGATCAATGGTGCTACCGGATGGAAGTCGCCAACACTCAGTATTGAGTGAATGGAAGAAGAAACGTTGTGACAGACACAATTTCGTAGCGTCGAGGTTTGAAACGTATATTGTCCTTTGGACAGGTCTGATGACCGACAATAAATAGTTGTTAAGAGAGAGATGGCCATTTCTCTTGGTGCCATCCGAGTGATATATGATTCCTTGTCCCCAGCCGCCGAGACCCTACACTTGACAGGCTATTCGTCGCTCGCAGCGCGGCTGTAGGCCGCCAGCGCATCAGGAGGACGTGCTCAAGACCCGTATAGACCTCCAGGCCGTCAATCACAGCTGCGATACGAGGCAAAGGCGCAGAGCACACGCGAGGAATCACTTGCACTCCAGCTAACTTCTTGTCCAGGGCCTCTTTACGTTTAAAAACCTCCGATGTAAATAGCTCTGATCCCAGTAATTTCATATAAGACACAAGGGGCTACAAATGTCGAGAAATACTTCAAAAGTGGATGACAAGCGTTGCACAAGTACGAGGGTAAGTCAATTATTATCCGCAAAGTAGTTATAAAATTTTATTGTAATAAAATACGAAACTTACAAGAACATCATTTTTCGACATAGTCTCCTTGCTTTTCAATGCACTTCGCCCATCGCTTCCTTATGCCCTCATAAAAGAAGGTTTTCGGTTGAGCTGCGAGCCAGGAATGCACCGCTTCCGTCACTGCTTCGTCCGAGTCAAATCGACGGCCCCTTAATGCCTGTTTGAGTGGACCAAACAAGTGATAGTCAGAAGGGGCAAGATCGGGACTATATGGAGGATGATCCAGTACTTCGAATTTGAGCTTCTGGAGCGTTTCAGCAGTGTGGACAGCAGTATGCGGACGGGCATTGTCGTGCAACAACACAACACCTTCTGACAGCAATCCTCGGCGTTTGCTTCGAATTAAGGCTTTAACCTGTCTGTAAGCACCTCAATGTAACGTACACTGTTTATTGTTGTGCCCCTTTCACCATAATGTTCCAGTACAGGACCTTGTGGATCCCAAAAAACCGTAAGCATCTGTTTTCCTGCGGACGGTTGGGTCTTGAACTTTTTCTTGCACGGCGAATTTGGATATTTCCATTCCAAACTCTGCCGTTTACTCTCCGGCTCCTAATGATGGATCCATGTTTCGCCACCAGTAATGATTCTGTCTAAGAAGTTGTCCCCTTCGTTACCATTGCGATCCAAATGTTTTTTGCAGATGTCGAGGCGCGTTTGCTTATGCAACTGTGTGAGTTGTTTTGGGACACATCTTGCACAAACTTTACGAAACCCAAGTCTTTCGTGAATAATTTCGTAGGCAGAACCATGACTAATTTGAAGACGATGAGCCACTTCATCAATAGTTAATCGACTGTCTAAGAGAATCATTTCACGTGATCGCTCAATGGTTTCTTCATTTGTGGCGGTAAACGGTCGTCCGGCTCCTTCATCGTGCTTAACACTCGTGCGACCATTTAGGAATTTTTCAATCCACTCGTACACTTCGTTGTGGCAAAACACTGCTCCCGTACTGTTCTGAAAGTCTTCTATGAATTTCGGCCCCTTATACATCACTGAACGTTGCTCTTCTTTGGTGGAAAAAGACAGCGGAGCACGGCAGCGACAACAAAACTAACGTAGCAGCTTGAAAATTGTAAAAATATAAGAACAAATAAACAAAGCATGCATCACCAATGTAAAACGACAGTACTACCAACATAAAGCAAAATATAACTAAATTTCGGATAATAATTGACTTACCCTCGTAACATCACCAGGTGACGTACTTCGATACACATGCAGCAAAAGAGCCTTGCGATTCGTGGGCAGTATTTATTTTACTGTCAATTAAATTCTTCGGTTTTTTTGGCCGCATGTCAATCTATAAGATATGGCAGACAAGGGCAACGCCACTGTAGTACTGGACGCAACCGACTATTGTAGAAGATTGGAAGATCTTCTCAAGGACCATCTACAGGAAACGTAAGGGAGATCCGACGGCCAAGATAATCAGATCGACGTAAGCACTGCTGAAGGAATCCAGAATGAATTTCGACACCGCTAGAAGACTCAATCCGAAAGTTTCACAACCACCAAGGATATACTGGGTACCGAAGATCCACAAAGAATCGTTTCCACTGTGGCCCATAGTGAATAGTATCAATTCACCGACATATACACTTGCAAAAGAACTGGCATCGAAGCTACGACATCTAGTGGCCCAGACAGCTGCGTACGTCAAGGATTCCACCCATTTTGTGGCATTCTTAGAAGGAATGGGCATCTCGACCACCGACCTGATGGTTAGTTTCGGCGTGAAGTGACTTTTAATGAATGTACCCAGTGACAGACACCATGAACATCTTGGAGGAAGTGGCACCTGACATCTATGAACTAGTGCGCCACTGCTTAAAGACCACCTATTTCAAGCGGAAAGGAGAATTTTATGAACAGACAGATGGTGTAGCTATGGGTCCCCCCCCCATCACCTATTGCAGCGGACATCTTGATGGAGGCTTTTGAAGAAACAGCCCTACAGTGCGCTCCATTACGCCCAGAATGCTTGCTCCGATATGTGGATGACACATTCGTCATCTGGCTACTCGGAGAAGTAGAGCTACAAGCTCTCCACGAACAATTCAACCAACAGCATAATAAAATACAATTCACGATGGGGATAGAAAAGAATAGGGTACTGCCCTTCCTCGACATGGAAGTCTACCAGAAAATAGATGGTAAACTTGGCCACAGAGTCCAAAGAAAGACCACCAGCACGGGCAGGTACCTACACCATCACCCCTTGCAAAAGAAATCCATCCTTCACACTATAACTAAGACGCCTCACAGGATAAGTGATGAAGAACACTTGAAGGCGGAATTACAAAACTTCAGATCCATCTTTGAGGCCAACGGTTCTGGGAAGACACTGACAAAAGAAACCATGACTACCTATTATGTAGGCAATAGGGAAGACCAGAAAGTAACACAACATATTGCTTTATTACCATACGTGCAAGGGATAAGAGAACGTGTGGCAAAAATTCTACGCATGCCGGACATCAAGCCTATCTTCAAAAGCAACAACAAAGTAAAATATGTTCTTCGTTCAACGAAAGACGCAGTCGACAAGCTGAATACTGCCAGAGGTTACGAGGTCAGGTGTGAGTGTGGTCAAGTATTATACGCGAAACGGGGCGACCTATCAAGGCTAGAATATCAGAACATGAAAGATACATTCGTCTGGGACAAAACACAAATTCAGCGGTGGCAGAAAACCAGGAAGGGTGCAGAAAAGAAATAATGTTTCGAGAAGCATGTGTACTAGCGAAACAGTCATTTCAATCGAGGAGGAAGATCAGAGAGGATGGGTACAGGCCACTGCGGCCGTTTGTACACAGAGCACTAGCGCGCCCCAGCCAACGCCAGGAACCAAGTAAACAGCGTCACGTCATAACCACTGTGCGCCTCTCATTCGCCAGTTTCCAACCAATAGGAATAAACAGTGCAAACGCCAATGAAGTACTTCTATTCAAATGTTCAAATGTTTGTATAGTCTATGGGACTTAACTACAGGGTCGTCAGTCCCTAAACTTACAAACTACTTATGAACTACTTACGAACTAGGACGGCACAAATATCCATGCCCGAGGGGGGATTCGAACCCCCGACCGTAGTGGCCGTGCAGACCGTGACTGGAGCGCCTTAGTCCCCTCGGCCACCGCGGCCGGCGTACTTCTATTCCCTCCAGTCACAGGCTATAATATAAAGACCAATAAAGAACGCCTAATACTTTGATAACAGCTTCTCCCACTGTTATTTAAGTACCAGCAATCCCTTGGATTCAGTGGTCAGCCAAACACCTTGACAAACGCCACTTGCAAGAGTGACCGAATCGTCGGATTTTATTGACAATGCGGTCATAAAACCCGACGAATTTTATTGACAGTGACAACGGCCACGGAAGCCTTAGTTTACATTTATTTTACTGCTTTAGACGATTTTAATAAAGTAAGGCTTAGGCAGGATTTACTATTTTACTTATGCGGCTCGAAAGACGTACATTTGCGCGTGGGGTGAGATACCACCATTTGTCTCCCACTTTTGGGGTATTTCCTGACATTTGCTGTCCCTTTCGTCTCATATTAAATTACTTGTCTCATAGTAATCTACGTCGCTTCCGATGCTTTGAACGCTAGTAAGAATTACTCTATATAAAATCGAGGATTCTAAATGAGACAGATTAAAAAGTATACAGATTCTGCAGATTAGGAACGCAATACTGATTGCGGCAGAAATATGACCTGAAAGTCCTCTCACTTCCATCCCCTCCCCTCCCAAAGCATCTCCTTCCAGTACCTCCCACTCCCTTTTCTTACATCCTAATCCTAACCTACCCTCCTCCTTTTACCTTTACATATGTGTGGTCAATCAATTATACAGCTTTGTGCAATCAGTGCAATTTAAAGATTTACCTTACATCAAACAATTTATATTTTTGTATTAAAACTGATCTCAAAATTATGACTAAGTTAATCGGAACTAATAATCATCGAAACTAGTAATCAAGAAGATGAGTAATTTTATAATAAATTTACGAACTTGGCTAACAAATTCCTGCTGGGAAATTTTTATTTTTATTATATTTGTTTTATCAAATCATATAGAATGGTACTCAGTATATTACCATACGTGGTAATATTACAAACACACACACACACACACAAATCAGAAAGTAGATAGAGAGGCACTGGCGTGTTTTATGGCCTACTTGAGGTTTTGTTGTGGGATTATGATTTTTGTAAATAAAAAATCAAATGTCTGTAAATCTAAGGGCCTTAACTGCTGCGGTTATTAGTCCCTACGCTTATGAACTGCTTAAACTAAGTAAACTTATGCTAACGACAACACACACACACACACACACACACACACACACACACACACACACACACACACAAACACACCCATTCCCCAAGGAGGACTCGAACCTCCAACAGGGAGCAACGGCGCGCTCTGCAGCGAGGCGCCTTAGATTGCTCGGCCACTCTACCACGGCTTTTATAATATTTAGGGCCAATAATAAAAACATAAATATAAAATTAAATTAAAGTTTAATGTATAATATTTAATACAATAGTACAAAATAAAATATAGAAAACACTCTGGAATAAATTATTGTTATGTATTTTTACATTACTTATTATTTACTCCTTTTTTTAATTTTTGTACGAAATATTTCAAAAGTGGACCGCAAAGCAAGTCAGTGGGTTCTTTTTTTTTATAATTTCTGTAATCAATTTTTTTTGACGTTTTGAAACAGTTCTTAATCTATTATGCGAAGCATTTTATATTCAAATTTTTGTGATTAATTTTAACGAGAACCCTCCTCCACCCCTTTGTCTTATTGTTGCAAAATTATTATCATTTAGTCGATCGATTTTCTTTACTCGTGGATTGAATTATACATTTTTTACTTGTGTATCTCTATATGGTATATAAACCTCAAACCATTCTGAAACCTCCAATAAATGACTTACAGCAAAAGAATAAGACGGTATATCCACGTGAAGAATTATATCTTTATACGTGTGTACCAACTTTCAGAGTCAAAAAGTGGAAGAAACACTTCCGACAACAGTTCCTCGATGTTAAGTTCTTGATAATATTGTACTTAAAAATTTTTTCGGTCCGACGCATAATAGACGAGATAGGCATAGTGTTGTTTCCTAACGGTGTTCCCTAATGCCGCCAATGCTGCCAAATAAATACGTCTGTAAAATTCGCTTCCGATCGGTTGAACAGTGCGACCTAAAAAGTGGGAACTCGTTACAGACTGACATACAATATCAAATCACCATTATTATTTATCACATATTGAAACAGCGGGAGACATAGAAAAAAATCAAAAGAGAGCAAAGGTGTAGAGATTTTCCTCCCGTACAATTCCGTTTGTTCAGTTTTCGTCCCAGATGAATGATTAAGGCGTTATTTGCAACGAAATTTCGATCCATCGCAAAATGCCGACTCTCAGAGTGGGTCAATAATGTGCTGTTATTGCGAGAGGTAAAATGTGTCTTCGGATAGTGCATAGGGGAGTAACGAAAGGAGTGCGATTAAGGAATGAGGTAAGAGAAAGGTTAAAGGTGAAGGGTACGGTAGAGGCGGGAGGAGAAAGATAATTTTAAACACACGCCACAATCTTCTACTGGTTCGTAGCAGGCAAACAATATGCTATCTCAGATAATCGTCAAGTTGAATTTTTTTTCGATAAACTGTAGTAGTAAAATCGAGAAATCCGAATATCCGAGAGAGATGAAATCTCATTACAGAGTATGCTACAATTTAATTGAGCCTGGTACTTCGTCATTGGAAACTACAAGTAATTCACGACAAATTTGTACATTAGTCAAATCAAATGCTCTTGTTCAAGTGTTCAAATGTTTGTAAATCTATCGGACCAAACTGCGTGGTCATCAATCCGTAGCTTACAAACTACTTAAACCTAGGTAAACTAACGTAAGGACAAACACACACACCCATGCCCCTGGGAGGACTCGAACCTCCACGGCGAGCAACCGTGCGCTCCGCAGCGAGACGCTTTAGACCGCTCGGCTACTCCACTGCGGCCAAATTCTCTTGAAACAGGAAGATACATTGGTGTAGTTAGAAGAAAGGACACACTTCGTAGCCAGAATCGCTATACTGGTAATTTATTCTGGATTACAGTTGCCATCATCTGATCCTTTTGCTTACCGGAACTGTTAACTATAATAATTTATCAATATAGCTACCTTGGCTACAAGGTGTGTTCTTCTTCTCATGAATTTTAACATTGCTCCTCGACCAACGCGAAAGCAATATACACATATGTGTAGATTTAGCTTTCCCCTCAAACAGGATTCGATTTCCCAAAGGCTTCGTTCTGTTTGTTCTCTGTTTGTGTTTTCTGCACCATATGTCTGGCCGCTGTATATATTCAAACATTTCTTTCTTTAATTCTTTCGTGTATGCACGCATATAAATCGTGTCATGCACGTGACTCAGCTCCAGACTTCACTGCACGTTAAGTCTCATCTGACTTCCCATCTTTCTTTACCTCATCCGTCTCTGTCAGTGTTGCATGCACATAGTTTTCTTTTCTCTGAATTCCTTCGCGTCCGCGACTGCGCGCACGCCCATCAGCCCTCTTGGCGCCACCTAGTGCGGGCGCACGTCATTAGGGCTCCTACGCCTCTGCCAGTACGCAGTGCTCACTCGACCTGTGTGTGGCCGTGCTCTACAATTTTATCTTCCAAATATTAGTTTTAAAATTTTATATTCTATTCCATGGCATGGAGGCAGCCACATATGGCCACTTGATTTTATTTAACAACTATTTTAATGTGAGCTAAGTGTAAGTACTTTCTTATCTAATGCTGTAATTTTAATTTTTTACTTATTTTAGAGATTTAAACAGATTGAGTGTCAAATAGGAGGAACAAAGTTAGAACAGATAGGCAGTTTCAAGTACCTGGGATGTATTTTATCACAGGATGGCAACACAATGAAAGAACTGGAATCGAGGTACAGCAAAGCTAATGTAGTGAGTGCTCAACTAAGATCTACTCTCTTCTGCAAGAAGGAAGTCAGTACCAAGACTAAGTTAGTAGTGCATCGCTCTAGCTTTCGACCAACTTTGTTGTATGGGAGTGAAAGTTGGGTGGTTACAGGTTACCTTATTCACAAGGCAGAGGTTACAGATATGAAAGTAGCAAGAATGATTGCAGGTACTAACAGATGGTAACAATGGCAGGAGGGTGTCGATAATGAGGAAATCAAACAAAAACTGGGAATGAACACCATAGATGAAGCAGTTAGAGCGAACAGACTGAGATGGTGGGGTCCTGTTACACACATGGGAGAAGCAAGGTTACCTAAGAGACTCATGAGCTCGGCAACGGAGGGTAAGAGGAGTCGAGGTAGACCAGGAAGAAAGTACTTAGATTCGGTGAAGAATGATTTTGAAGTAAAAGGCATAACATCAGATGAGGCATCAATGTTAGCATTGAATAGGGGATCATGGAGAAATTTTATCAGAGGTACTATGCTCCAGACTGAACGGTGAAAGGCATAATCATTCTCTAATGATGATGATGATGATGATAATGATGACTTCTATTAGAAACTTTATTACTGTAATGCATATGGCTGGTCTGTTAATTATATTTTGTTAGGAAAATCTTCTGAAGAAGGCAAAATTACTTTTCCGGAAACCCGAGCCAAGGTTTATGTATGTAAACCATTTTTATGGAACTGTTTGGCTGAAATTTTGTTCACTTTTTGATCCAATAATAGGGGCATTTTTGATTCAATAAAAATTAGAATTGAGGATGTAAATCACCTGTATATCTTGAAACGACCAGTCAATTTTAGCACGAAACACACTGCAAAATCTTGCTAAATGTTTCTACTGAAACATTTAGTTACTGTTATTATAAAGAGAGAACACGACATTGTGAATAGACCCCCATTCGTGAGCCGTATAGTTGCATAAGTGCCCCATCAATTTCATTAGCACAATAGTCATACAACTTATGTTGAGTGCACGTAGTTAACTTTACAGGTCCAGTAACGACGCTTGAATATTATGCGTTTGCTTTTACATTCGGTATTTCCAACATTATATCATCCGCAAAATGTACTGCTGTAATTTCCTCCTTTTCTTGTCCGAGTAGCGTATGGTTAGCAGGAAAATCGACTGCCCTACGTTTTTGTGTTATCTTCTTTTTAATTTGAATTATTATTGGGAACCTTTTATAAAATATAGATAATTACGAATAAACAAAATTGCATGCACTGTTTAA